>JAJHZJ010000021.1:3225029-3825029 GCA_023548195.1 Bettongia penicillata ogilbyi
CATTTGACCTTGTCTTCCTGACTCCAGACCCAGTATTTTGTCCACTGCAGCACCCAGCTGATTCTATAAGACCAAAATCCTGTAGAACATAATTTGATCCTCTAATTAATTTAGACACACTGTAGAGCGCTGCTCCACAGCTTTAAATGTCTCAGAATCAGCAAAATATTTACTTGATGACCCTTTCTGAACCTTGGTGTCCTATATGATAGGTGAATTGATGTTGCCCTAATTAATTTTAAATTACTGAATTTGCTGTTTTTAGTCCTAGACAGATGTCCATTTCCTTTTTTAAATTCTCTATAACATCTGTATGCTTTTGGCATTTGTGTTCAACTAGGGACATGTGAAAGCTAATGCCCCATAATGACTTTAGATAATCTTTGCTTGCTTCTGCTAATTCAAGGAACCATAGTAACAAATATGGAGATCGTTTTCTGGAGGTGAGTTATAACATTTGAAAGATGACTTCCTCAGCCTTAGACTAAATAATTAATTTTGTACATGTTCCATTGCCCTAAAAGCCACACAGCTTAAAATACCTTATTTTGCTTTAGTGAGAAACAAGAAAAAACCCAAAGGATGACATGAAAAATATTTTAAAGAAATTAACATTAATTATATCTTCATGGGTCAATACCCATGAAGTTTTATGTCCTAATCCTCAGGATCTGTTGCTATAGCTGTAACAAGTCTTCATATTTTTATGTGGAGGTGTCATTTTTAACTTCTGCCCAGATAAGGACGTCATTCTGTGAGAGACAAGATAGGTTCTACTTCTCACTGGGCGGGGGGAAAGTAAAGGTGTGGTGGTGAGTAACATACGAGAGAGCTAGTAGGCAAGGCTTTCAAATTTTTTTTGTAATGTCTCTAGCTACCGTTTGGGAATCCTGATTTATTGAAAAAGTAGAAATCAGAATTATAGAGCTGAAAAGGATATTAGTTCAACTCATTTATTTCATAGGTCAGTAAACTGAAGTCTAGAGAAGTTATCTGCCCAAGGTCAATTAGCCTTAGAAGGCATGCTCAGGCTAAAAATGAGCTTCCTAAATCCTAGCCAAGTGTCTCCCCACTCCTACTATACCTTAGCAAACAGATGTTAATAATGATAAGCTTAAGTCATTAAGAAAATTTTACAAGTGAATTTAGTGAACTTTGTTAAAATAGATAAAGAAAGGTGCAATACATTTTAGAAAAATTCCCACTAAATAGATGCAACAGGCTTTTAGGGTCAACCACATTCATTTGTAGTTCATATGGGGCCATCATCACATAGCCTGTTAATTTGAGTCATTATCATATTTTTCTCAATTTCTAAGGAAACAGAATGAGCTTCATTAATTATTAAAGTTGAAACTTCTCCCATGAATTTTCTCTGAATCCTCACCCCAGATTTTGAAACATTATTTATTTAATAAACAAGAGAAACCTTTTCCCTCTTATAGTTGCCAATCTTTCTATATCAAAACCCTAGTTTCCTAGGCTTAAATCAATATCAAAGTCACTAACTATAACTTTGTTAGCAATGTAACCAATAAAAGCACAAATAATTAATGAGGTACAATGTTTCAGCTTTGGAAAAGATCACAGCTGGAGTTACTTCTTATCATCATTGTTCTTCTTAATTCTCACTTCTGGAACACAGAACCACCTTTCTGTTCTCAAGAAAACAGTCTCTCAACCAGCCTTTATTTGTTTGTTTTCAACAATTTTAAAATCAGTTCTTTCAGGAAATGCCTCCCCTTTCCCCATTTTTGTCCTCTCACAGTCCCTTTCCAGATTCAAGTAACCTTCCAGAAATACAGTTAAAATTCTCTACAACCTTCACAGACTTTTCAAGGAATTCTTTTTATAATGATTTTCATAACATGAATTAAAAACAATTCCATCAGACAAGAATTTTATTCATCTTCTTTTTTCTTTGTTTTCTCACATTTTCTTGAAAGCCCTCACTACCAGCAGTCTCTTCAGAATCACAGTTAAACTGCCAGTGTCTTCACAGATGACAGTTAAAACTCAAACTCTTTACAGATGGCAGTTAAAACTCTTTGTCTCCTCAAAGACTCCTTCCAGATCAAAGTTAAATCCCACTCTCCCTACGGAGGAATGGCAGTTAAACTGTCAGTATTTAAAGTTCCCAAGCCTCTTTCAGATTCAGCAATAATATCCATAGTCACTATGGGAGATCCTCTTGAAAATGGTGTCACCAGGATTTAAAAGAATACTTTGGTGTCCATTATTAAACTTCAAGGTTTATTTGCTTTTGGAGAATTTGCTAATGTGGAAAACATTATTCCTTGATAATGTAGATAACTATAATTCCAATATTAGGCCACATAAATCCTTCAGTAAAAACTTACTATCATGCCTTCCCCAAGACATGGAGATGACTCTAAAAGGCTGTGGAAATAGAATATATGATTTATGAAGTCCTGCCAGTCTAGAAAGACTGCCTTATAGGAGACTGGTCCTGTATCTGCCATATGAAGATTGGCCCATTTAAGTTCAGAGCTTACTACAAGAAGACTGGGTACCGAGTGATGATATTTTTTTTTCAGCTATAACAACTCATAAAGGTAATCTACTTAAGGAACTCTACTACCAAAAGAAAAGACTCCACAGTCTTACCAGCTTAGGGCTAAGGAAACCTCACTGAGGGTAGAGCTATGGGAGTCTAAGATTGCAAGCAGTGGCCACAACAGTAACAGTTTTGAGGGGTAGACACGGTGACAGAAGCAAACAGGTAGAGTGGTCACTAGATGGGCATGGAGAACACATACTGGCTATGAGACCATAAATTGTACTGCATTCCACATCTTAGGACTTCTCTATAGAAGTTATGAGGTTTTTTCCCCCTTCTTATTGGACTTGAGTCTGAATCCTATTTATGTTCTTATCTGTTTTTGTAATAAATATATTTATGCTCTTAGTGCTTTACTTGATACCTTGGTTGCTAGCCAATAAACTGACTCAAACGTCCTTGAAGTAAGCCAAATTTTGATGTTCCCAGGAGAAACACTGGGTAAAAGAAAATATGCACCAAATACAGATATTCCCAGAGGAGAGAACAGGAGTAGGGGGAGAAAGGAGGGCATGAATCATATAGAAACATCATGCTATTATTCATAAGTGGCAAATAGGTTTCAATTTTTTTGTTTTCAATCAATTAAGCTCCTTGTGGACAGGTACTTTTTTTTCTTTTCTATCCTCAAAGCCTAACATATTGACTTACACACAGAAGATATTTTAAAAAATATTTTTGAATTATTTGTTGAAGACAAAGGGGGAGGGGGATATTGAGATCTGTAGCACTAGAAAGAGTATCCAAATAATTGAAATATGACTCTTTGAAGTGTTAAAATAAGAATAAAACTATTGTATCTTACGTTTCACAGGTATTGTTGGTATACACATTCCTTAGGCCAAAAAACTCGAAAACCACTTCTGCATTGCACTTAACTTTCCCTAGCTAGTCTAGCTGTTCTCCATTCATGTGATTTCCAAAACACTTTAGCCTCTGCTTAGTTTACCTTGTTAGCACTTCATTTCAAGACGGACCTGTCATCTCTTCTTAACAATATGGAGTAATAAATGTATCTTATAAATTTCAAGTTCTTTCAAACCACTGTTAAAATTTGAGTGGTTCTATTCAACTGAACCCAACAAGCATGTTATATACCTACTGTACATAGAATACCAGGAGAGATGCAAAAATAAATAATTCAGATTGTTTCTGACTTCGGGGAGCTGTATTACGATCAGGACTGGAACTTGTGAACTCTCCATCTCCCTTTATTCCTCCAAACCATACAAATTCTCTATGTATGGTGATGTAGATGTTACTCCTAACAACCTTTACCACTTGTTTCCATAGTTAGGTAGGCACTTAAGGGGTAGGGAAGGAGAAAATGTTATTATTGGACCAAAAAGGGCATCGTTCTATCACTTTGAGGTTGTTTTAAGGCAGTTGATAAAGCAAGGAGAACCCAAGTCTCTGAGCTGATCTTAGGCTGGCCCACTATATTTTGGTTACAAAACTGTGTGTTTTGGAGAGAAAGAGCAAAAAAGTCGGGCAAGAAGTTGCTGTGACAGTGTCATGTGAAGTCTCCATGGCTTAACCTCTCTTTGTTTCCCTTTATTGCATATGTCTAGTAGGCACTGAACTGTGCCACAAGCTGCTGATGTCTGGGTACCAAGTACATCAGAGGGAAGAAAGGTAATGACTAAGTTACAAGATCATTGATATATGTGTCCTTGACAAGATCTTCCAATCCCTTCCCTCTTTTCTTAGTTATACCTTAGTCACAAGACAGGAATCCTACCCAGTTATAAATAGAGTTTTATTCCTTCTTATTTTCCTTTAGTAACCTGAGAGGGTCTGATGTTGTATTTAATGCAGCCGCAGTAACTTCTGAGAGTAGTTGTTTAGTTTGTGATACAACAGGAGTGCCTCCTGTAGTTGACTATGCATTCCAACAAATTCCACCAGATTCATGATTCCACCAGAACTGCCAGTTACAGTTGCAAAACTGTTGCCTCTGTCTGTCATTGTTTCCCTACTGATTGTTCCAGAAGTACTGGGGACAGTAACTAGTATTCCCAAGCCAGTGTAAGCTCGTTGTTGAATAAATGAGCAAGAATTACTCAACACATACAACATGCCAGGCACTGTATTAAACTCTAAAGACAAAAATAAGACCATTCTTGCTTTCAAGGGGCTTATATTTTTCTCATAGAATAGAATACATATAGGAGCATGGCAATCAAGGAAGAGATCTTAGTCTGGAGAGTTCCAGGGATCATTAATGGAGTCATGGGCAATCGCTTGGCATGATCTTTCCAACAATAACAGATTGATTTCATTACCATTCCTAGAGCAAGAGGTGGGAAGGGAGACGTAAAGGGGGTCATGGAGATACATGTCAGCTGAATGACAATAATACCCACATGACGTAGGCCCTGGTTTCCTGAAACCTGCCTAGATATACCCAGTCACAGAGTTTTTTAGTAGACCCAGTGCTCTGGTCTGGGCTTGATTCAGACCTATTCCTTGGCAGTTTCTGTTCAATACTAGAGCAAAATAAGACACGCATATTCAACAGTTAACATAATCAGATTTACTTAGCCAGAGTGGTAGAAAGCCATTCAACAAGGATAGGCATCAAGGACAACTTGAGGTGATTGAACTGAATGAAGCTACATTGCCTGAATGATCTCCATCACCAAGTACCAGAGCACTCCTAGAGCTCCTCTGCCCCCTAGAGGCTGCTTTGTACTCAGGCTATGAGGAAGTGATGTCAAAAGGTATTTAGACAGCAAAATGGTATAGTGGAATGAGGGTGGGACCTGGAATCAGGAAGGCCTGAGTTCAAATCCAGCCTCAGATACTTTCTAGCTGTATGAAACTGGACAGGTCACTTAATCTCTGCCTGCATCAGTTTCCTCAAATGGAAAATGAGAATAGCAATGGCAACTACTTTGCAGCATTGTTGTGAAGATCAAAGGAAATAATATTTATTATTTATTACACTTACTTGTCATTTTTGCTTCCAGAAGTCTGAACCTTTAGTCTCCTGAGCCAACTGAGTCTCAAAGATGATTTAAATATGTTTTAAGAAAAAAATAACCTAACTTGCATAGAGGGAAGGGTTAGGATAGGGCTCCTATCACTTCTGGCAAAACTGTTCTTCACTGTGGGTACAACATATGTTGGGGAGGGAATGTTGGCTTAGAAATTCATTTGAAAAGACGTGAAGCCCCTGCAGGAAAGTGACCATCAGTTTAAAGTAAGGTGACTGGATGTTTTAGGATACCACTACTGTAAATGGAATGCAACTATTCCCATAATTGAATTTCTCCAATGAGGAGAGACAGTGTTTGCTAACATATATCAATTGATCAATAGATATTTACTGAGCACCTGCTATGTGACAGATGCTGTGCTAAGTATTGGAAATATGAGATGAAGAAAAAGAAAGAGAGAAAGAAAGGAAGGAAGGAAGGAAGGAAGGAAGGAAGGAAGGAAGGAAGGAAGGAAGGAAGGAAGGAAAGAAGGAAGGAAGGAAGGAAGGAAGGATGACATTTCCTGGCCTTGAGAAGCATATATTCAAATGGGGGAAGAGAACACACAAAAGAAAGCTAAAAAGGTTATGGGGAAGAGAAAACGGAGACCAGGGTTAGGTACCCAATGTAGGGGTATTGTGGAAAAGTCAGAGAAGTCAAAGGAAGAAGTATGTTTGTGTGTGTGTGTGTGTGTGTGTGTGTAAATTACATTAACTGAAAATCAAATTGGATTGCATATAGTAGACACATTATAAATGTTTCTTCAACTGATCAGAATTTGGGGCTTGGAGGAGGAAATGTAGATGAAAATATTTATAAATGACTCAAACGAGAAATTAAAGGATCTCTTAACAGAGTACCTAACTATGTCTGATGAACTGGTGGTCTAAATTGATATGACAGTAAGGTTAGATAACTGATTAATTGGGGAGCGATCATAATAGCCCCCGAAACTACATAGAGACAACTGAGGATTCAAGAAAGTCTTGAGCCCCCATAGCTGTGAGTGCGCTAGAGATTTTGGCCCTCTAAATGGTGGCAGTACCATGGGCTCACTGGTCACAGCTTCCTTTACATTCTTTATAAACATCCAGTATTGGTAGTACAAGTGGACCTTGACCTGGACCCATTGAAGGGAGACCTCACTCTTGGAACCAATTAAAATTACTGTTATTTATCTAGGTTCATAGGATTTTTCCATAAAATGAAGAAGAAAATTGATAAGTTCTACACATTTTCATTCCTACATTTGGAAGGAAACACTGTAAGTGGAGAGAAGAACCAATGCACACTTACATATCCACATCAGATTAATTTAAGAGTATTTGTAGCCCAACAAGTTTTTAAGAGGTTGGAAGGCAATGGTGTTACAAATGTACAAGTCTACACATACACTCACACACACACACACATTTATGGTAGGGTAAAGTGGAGAAAGGGAGGCCTCAAGTTGACTTTCCAGTATTCCCCTTAGGAATGAGAATATTATCATTTCTGAATATGCTAAGGATATTTCCCTTGGTATATAGGAATCCTCAGGTAGTGATTAGTAGGAAAGGAAGGTCTTATCTGATATCTCTCTCCTCTGATCTAACTTTGGGACCTTTGAACACTATAACTGGTTTAATTGTGAAAGGAGAGAGAAAGAGAAAGTGGGAGAAAGAGGGACCAGCTCTTCATGACTTTGGCTGGGTTCTGAGAATCTTTCCTGGAGGTCAGGAATTCATCCCTTACACAGGTGGTCCTGAGTTCACAAAACGTAAAGATGCCAAAGTTTGTTCATGGCCTGAATTTCTGATTTAACTCAACTTCCTACAACCTGCCTTTAGACTCTAAAATAGACTACAAATAGAATGAATAGGTTAACATTCATCTAGGACCTTTTGGTCAGTGTTTCTATACTGGAATTTGGTGCCCATGAGATGGCCTGGAAGACAATTGCCTGGGAGCTAAAATAGATCCTTATAAGGATAGAACCTTTACAAAGTCATATAGGTCATGAATGTCCAAGGGCATTCTGAGATAAACAGTTGCCCAAAGAAATTATAACTATCAACATTATTCTATTAGAATATGGCCACATTGGTTTCATAGTGATGCCTACTTCCATTTTTTTTTTGAGGGAGGTAGGGGAAGCAAATCATTTAATTCAATGATAAAGGTAACTCTAGGGGGAGGAAAGAAACAGGGAAATAGTCATAGAGGTATGTCAAAAGCATCTACTCTGGTTACATTTTAGGGAGTATTTCTTTGGACTAGTGGACAAATCAGGTTATGCCATGTGGATCCCTGATAGGGTTTGGGAGAGGGGTTGTCCCAAGATATTGTATTTACTACCTGCAGTTGTAATGTTAATGAAAGATCTTCCCTGTCCATTAACAGGCCTCAGGTGGAGCCCATTAAGGGAAGGTTGATTAGGGGAGGCTTGTTTTGTAGGAAGGCCCACAACTTTGGTTAATTTCTAATGAGGCACTGGGTCACCAGTCATGATGCCCTCTGGCTCTGAGAAGTGTATATATACTCGGAGGTGAAGTTTTACTTTGGCACTTACTCCTTGTAAGAAGTCTGTGTGCCAGGTGAGACTCTGCGTAGCCATTAAGGAGCTGCCCCTCCCCCCACCTTTGAAAACCCAGTTGTTGGTGTTTATATCTCTGGTAACTATGTATGTGTGTGATAGTCAGGTAGTTGGATTTGTCTGTTGATCTGATGTATGTATTGCTTATGATCAGACGGTTAGAACCTTGTTTTCCTTTTAGAAAAGTAGATCCAAGAACCTGTGCCAACAGGTCATCCTGGATGTGTCAGGGTGCTTCCTGCTAGAGCAACTTAGTGAGGAGATGGAATGTGTCAGTCCTGGGAAAGGTCATCATTAAGGGGAAAAGAAATAGTCTATGGACTTGGCAGTTTATGTGTCAGTAAGGTTGGGCCCTTTTCAGTAGAGACGAGATAGTAAATGAGACTCAGTGCTTCAGATTAAGAACATTTTCTTGATTGATGCTCAAGTCCATGAACCTGGACCACAAGGAAGAATCTTCACTCTCACAATTCCACTTCAGTAACTGGAGCCTTGAGTCAGGTAGCATAAGTTAAAGGTTCACCAACATCCTCAGTGTAGGATAAGCAGCCTAAAGAGTTGTGTTTATAAAGGCCAAGGAGTAGTCTTGACAAATAAGATTTGTAAGTTTAAACCTCCCCTTGGAGTAGGAATACCTTAGAGAAAAAAGAAACACAGAAGCCTGTAGTATACTCTTCTGGCAGGACTCTGAAGGAAAAGGAGAGTAAGTCTTAACATCGTCTATTCTTTTCAGAGATAAACTAGGAGGAAGATTGATCTCAAAGAAAGCAGAAAGGGATGCATGAAGGGAGGTTATAATGGTCTTTCAATTCTATATATTCTTTGAGGCAAGGTCGCTTTCTTTCCTTTGTAAGATGAAAGAAAAGGCTGGCCTTCCTAACTATATGCTATGCAAACAATCCAGAAGGCAGGACCATCGGTCTGTATAGAATACAACAGCTGCCATGGATGACTTGTGGGAGTACTTAATGAAATAACAAGCTTCTGGACTAGTTTTTAGACTGTCACATTCTTAGAAATGAATGTTTTGGAAGCAGAGAAAGGAAGTGAGGGAGGTGAGACTTCATTTTAATAAGGCAGGGCAGCTGAGGAAATCTGGTAACCTGGGTCCTTTTTCCTTTTTGGTGCTTCATCTTTTCTGGTGGTACAAACAGCAGAATGGATTTGGAAGACAGACCACCTCAGCCACTGAATAGCTGTGTGACTCTGGACAAATCACTTAACCACTCTAGGCCCTAGTTTCTTTATCTGTAAAATGAAGGGTTTGGGTTTGGTGATTCCAAAGATCAGTTACAGCACAGATCTGTAATCCTGTAATTTTAAGTACATTTTCTGGAGAAGTCATAAACTTGAGTTATATTGTGGTATAACAGTGGTGCCAACCTTGCCAACAATAATCCACAAGAGACAATTCCTGAGCAAAACCTGAAGCAGATTGAAATGTCACTGGGAAATAATTAACAAAATAAACAGAAATATAATGCAACAAATATAATGTTAATTTGTGGCTTTCTAAGTCAATAAGTGCTTTCAGGGAATCATTTCTATTTGAGTTTGATTCCTAAGCTATAGGCCAACAACTGTACCTCTCCCCCTCCCCCAGGTCTGAGGGATGAAGCACACGGTCAGTGAAAGCTGCATTTTTGAAACTTAATAATGTCTTTTTTATTCATTCCACAATTAGTACGTCAGAGGCAAGACTTGAAACCCAAGTATTCTTGATTCTCATACCATGTCCTTGTTACGCTGTAATGTTTCTTTTAAAATATATATTATTTTTTAACATTCTTTTCTTTTTAAATTTTGAGTTACAATTTATCTTCCTCTCTCCAATCCCTCCCCCATTCACTGAGAAGGCAAGTAAAATGGTATCAATTATATATATGAAACCATGCAAAACTATTTCCTTATTAGCTATATCACAAAAAAACCCCCCAAAATGTGAGAAAGTCATACTCAATTTGCACTGTCTCACACTTGAGGCTTTTTCATGGGAGTCTGCCATTTCTGGTGTTTCCAAGGTGGTATGATGCAGGGAGAGGTCCAGTCATTTGTGGCCTGATCTTCTGCAGCCAAAGTACTAGAACTCCTCTTGGTCCCTTGCTCTCCTGTAGCCATCTTGGCTATTGTTCCTCTCTGCCTTGATACTGAAACCAGGGTCCTGTTTTCCTGTGACTGACTACTAGTGTTCCTTTTGGCACTGGAACTACAAACTAGAACTGCCGATGGCTAATAGAGTTGACAATTAGCACCAGCTGCACCCAGTCCAGCAAAGCATCTCTTGTAATCTCTTTTTGACCAGTTGTTTGGCCCCTGTGCTGTGTGGGTTTCTCTCAAAGATGCTGCTGCTGCTGCTGTCACCTCCAAGGCTCTCCGCTGGTGCTGCCATCCCATGCATGTGCTCCAGACAGCATCACCCTAGTGTCACAGACCTCTCCTGCTGACCTCCTAAGTTGTCTTAGGCTGGAAAAAAATGTCTCACCCCATCCTTTTGTTAGCTCTGTCATTTCAAAATTTGGTTTGAGGCACTATTTTAAGTTGTTTAAGGAAGGTTGGGAGAGTCCAACTGGATTTTTTCCTGCACTCTACCACCTTCAACAGCTCTATTCTTGACAACATTTATTAAATTCCTCCTAATGCTCTTAGGTGTACTTGTGTCAAAGCTTGAAGGACTTAGGTGACTGTAGAGTGATAAGGCTTAAGCCAGTCAGAGGTAGTGCTTTACCTTTTTTCACCTCCTGCCTTTCTAGTCACAGTGGCAGAGTAATTGACAGTTTATGTAATAGAGAAAACAGCATGATACAGTAAAAAATGCTAGACTCAGAAGACCTAGGCTGAAATTTCAGGCATCATCATCATCATCATCAATATTCACATAGCACTTAATGTTTTGCAAAGTGCTTTATATAAGCAATCTTACCTGATCCTCAGAACAACTCTATGAGGTAGGCACTATTATCCATACTTTACAGCTGAGGAAACTAAAGAGACATCACCTAGCAAGTATGTATCCGAGGTAGGATTTGAATTCAGGTTTTGCTGACTCCAAGTCCAGTGCTCTGTCTGCTCTGCTATCCCGCCTACGAAGCTGGTAGTGACATGTCAGTTCATCTCTCTGAAGTCTGTTCCACTATAAATGAATAATCCTTTATTTTAAAAAATGATTCTTTTGCTGTTCTGTGTCAGACATACTCTCATTTTAGTCTGAATACAAGATGTCTTGAAATTGCTCTTAGGAAAAAAACGGAAGGAATATGCAAATGAAGAAATCCATCATAATTTTTAAAAATCCAACCCTTCCCCATAACTCCAAAATGTATTAGAAATGCATGTTTCTTGACTAGTTTCTTGACTTAGAACACTACAGCTAGCATTTATGTAATATTTTCTTATTTACCAATAATGCTGTAAAGTGCATGAAGGGAATTTACGTAACAACGTGATAGGGTAGGAAGTAATCCTGAAAGACTAAGGCTCAGCATGATTTGCTCATTGTTATATATAGTCATTTTGGGAACTGAAATGGACTGCTGAGTAGCACACTGGATGGAATGCTGAACCTGGAGACAGGAAGACACCTTCCTGAGTTTAGAATTTGCCTGAAACACTTTGCTGGCCAAGTCACTTAATCCTGTTTGCCTCAATTTCAAGTATCTTTGTCAAGAAAACTCCAAATGGGACCATGAAGAGTCAGACATGACTGAAAAATGACTAAATGATAACAACGATGGAAACTGATCATTCAAGCTCAGATTTCTTCAATTCAAGTCTATTAGTGTTTCAGTCAACCAGAAGTGATCTCAAATTCAGTTTAGGTTTTATAGACACCTTAAGTAGGGCCTGAAAATATATCCTTGACTATGAGAAATGTGGAAATGCAAATAAATTCACTTCTATTTCTTCCACTCCCCTCCAACCCCCACAAAATCTTGTGTAGTGTTATAGGCCAGATGGAGGACTATTACCTAGAATTTGTCAACACATTACTTCTTTTAACTTATGTTGTTTATGCTGGTCATATTTACGTCAAGATTTATAATCATTGCATAAAACATCCACCGTATCTGCCTCAGTTTCGTACATTAGTGCCTAAGAGAACAAAGCAGACTAAACCAATATACATCGTGCAACGAAGATGGCATATTCCTGACATGATAATGGAGAACCATCAATCCTAATTCTATCATCATTCTATCACAGATTAAAAAAAATAAAAAAAACTACTTGCTTTTTTAAAATACTGAGCTGTAGAAAAATACAAAAAAAAATCTTGCAATACTTTTAACAACTACTACAAATGAAATACATTCTGACTTATAAAAATTACTTGGGGATTTGAGTAAAAGATTATTAAAGAATTGAAAGCAAAGAGGAAATAACTAATCCTGGTTCTTTGAAGTCCATTTGAAATTTAATTGACCATTAGGCCACCAACCATCTTGGCTTACTACCATTTAATAATGAGAAATTCAATCTTACATTAGGAATGAGAGTAGCGTAATTCATCAAAAGCTACACACCATTTACATTGCTTTTCCATGGAGATTACTTGGAGAAAGTGCAGAACACACAATTTTGAGTAATTTATGAGCTTTTTTAGTGGTGTTAGAGCAATTGAGTTCTGGCAATAATGAAAATGTTTTTCAACAGATATGTTTTAATTTTAGTTGACTGAGGCAATGATAGCACAAAGCTTCTTTTCTGCCACTGCAGCTCAGTTTCACATTAACAAAAGAATTGAAACCAAAATGTTAAGGAGAATTCGGTGAGACATAAGCAGAAACCTCAGAGAGGGTTTTAATTGGGAGACACTAACATATGCAGCCTGTTATCCTAGCAAAAATAATTTGTGAAATTGTACTGCTATTCTCAGAAATCTCATTGTACACATGTACGCCCAATCATTAAAATAACAGTTAATTTTCAAAGACTATTGAAGAATTATTATTATCTCATTAGCCTCATGGTATACTTCAATATTGAAATACATATATATGTATATATATACATATATATATGAAATGTGTGCATGTGTGTGTGCGTGTGTGTGCATGAGTGTGTGTAGCATCTATAAAATAGATGTGTGTAGAATATTGTTCTAAGCACTGGGGAAATACAAAGTTTAGAGAATATATAGTCATTACCTTTGTGAAAATTATGGTTGTATAGGGAGTATCATACATGCAAATCACTATAATAGAAAATACAGAAGCATAACCACGAATTTGATGCCTGGAGCAAGTACCATGAAATATGCCTTTATTTGAGTGATTGGGCTGGTGAAAATCCACCTCATGATGTGGAGAAAGAGATCCTTGGACACCAGTGCAAAGATAGTCATGGGGAGGCAGTCATTGGTGTTTGGGGCTGGGGGGTGGGATAGAACTTTATCCAACTAATTGTTATTCATGAAAGGCTGCCTTTTCCTACTCAGCTATTGAAAGTCTACAAGTGTAATCAGTACCTATTAAATTTGGCATCCTTTAAATTTAGCACCCTGGAGCAAAACCCCGACTTCCATGCCTTGTTTTAGTCCTGACAAAATCTGTTTCATAGTAGGTGTTATATTTTGATAATATGTGATAATTTGTATTTCCATAGATCCTTAAGGATTACAAACATCTTGCATCATAATAACCATATTAGATGAATGTCACAGTAATTTTTGCCTGTATTTTGTAGATAAGGAAACTGCACTCCAACACACTGAAGTGACTTTCATAAGGTCACACAGCCAGTCAAGTCACAGCTCAAATTTCAGCCTCTACAATCAGACTTTAAGTGTTCTTCCTACTACATCACACTGTGTTTCACCAAGTGTACCTAAACTATACAAACAAGTTCTACATGGGGTCTAAGAGGAGAAAACTCATTACTGATTGAGGAAACCAGGGTGTATTTTATGGAGGAAGTATTAATTGAGTTAAGTTTTAAGGTATTTGGTAAGAATTCAACAGATGAGAGATGCAGAGATGACATTCCAGACATAGATAATGACATATGATGCATAGCCATGGTGGCAAGAAAATTTTAGGCACATTTGAGTAATGGTAGTAGTCCTGTTTGGCTAAAAGGAAACAGAGCAAAAGGTTTGTCACCCAGAAGAGGGATTATACTTGCTTTATTTGACCCCAGAAACCAGAACTAGGAGCAAGAGATAGAAATTTTCAAAGAATCAGATTTAGGTTTAAGGTAAAAGAGAGAAAGTCCTGACAATTAGACACTTCCCCAAATGGAATGACTTTTCTTAGGAAATAGTGGATTCCTCCCTCACTGAAAGGGGAGGAAAGCTATATGACTACCTATTATATTTAGCATAAAGTTAATTTTTTCTGCTATAAATTGGTCTAGAGAGCCACTTCATTCTTCAGACTCTGAAATTCTATATGAGAGAATTTTGGAGAAAAAAGAGGGCTGTGTTACATTCTGGAGGACTGAGACGCTGGTCAAAGAAATTTGGACTTCATAGTAGAAACAATAGAGTAACAGATACCATTGGCAGAAAGAGTGAAGTCATATATAGAAACAGCTATAGTGGAAAGATTTGGGGCATGCGTATGGATATGCTCTATGAGCAACTGAAGCTATAGGTACAAATATTAATAAGTGAAATATAGGTTTGAGAGTTATTTTGGAAAAGAAAGCAGTTGAAGCTATGGGACTAAATTAGATTATGAGAGAAAAGAACATAAAAGCTAGAAAATATCCACTTGAAACGATCAGGATGAGGATGAGGAGACAAAGGGGGATTGGTTAGATAAGTAGAAAGAGAAGGAGAGTCATATCTGGGAGTCCAAGGGATGGAGAAGAGATCAGAAGGGGGAAAATATTATCACTGTCAAAAGTTACAGAGAGGAACCTTGGGATGTAGGAGGATGAGGAATGTGAAAAACCAAGACTAAATCTATACGACCCAAAGTGAGACTGAAAACTCATCTTCGCTTGGTAAATTCATGGTACATATCAGTCAAAATGGATAAGTTACTGATTGAATGGGCAAGCTGCCAATTTTCCACTTCCCTTTGTGCAATAGAGATATCACTTCTATTTCAATATTACCTCCATACTATGACAGTAGGGGGCAATGTTTCTTTGGACGAGCTGACATCTCATGATTAAAACAAAATCATCTTTGGACTATTTCTTCAGTATGCCATTATTTTATTTTTTTGGTAGACTATGTATCAAAGAAGGTCCAATTCAACATTCCTGCATCCAGACTGATTTCCGTAAGCAATAGAGCTTCACATACAATGAGGTAAAAGGATAAGTGGTCAACATGCTACTAAACCTTTACCAGCAATCTCCTGATTGGCCTTTTAAGTTATATTCATATTATCCAACTGGCTTCCTGTATAAAATGAATACAGCTCTGTATCTATTTTACACATGAATCTAAGTAAATGCCTCTGAAGTGATTTCAAATGTTTCATTAGTAAACAAACATTATTTTCCAATGCAAGCATTACGAAAGTGTAACAAACGGCCCTAAAACACGAAACAGAGCTAAACCTCTTTCACTCAGATAATATTTTGTCATAAACACAGGGCTCTGTCCTCTTACTTCCAGTGGGTTTTCTTAGGCAAGCAAGGACTTGTTAAATTTTGTCTGTAACCTCAAGAAGCCAGTTCTTAAGCCTGACTAGCATAGCAAGGGGAACAAAAAGGTGTGGAGAGATAGCAACTCTGAACACAGTACATCTATTAGGATCCATTATTATTTTAAATAAACTCATTGCTATTCTAAGAAATCCGTGTCTGATGATATACTCCATGCATATGTATAAACAGATTTTCAAAGTCTCCTTTAATGAAAAGCTTTCTTCTATTCTTCTGTTTCTATTTTTATGAATGATTTCTTTTTTGTTGTTGTTGTTCCTGGGTTTTTAGTGTGTAATAATGGGGAGACTGACCAGAGAGCATACTCTATGTACCCAGGCCAATTTGCTGAAGGTGGATAATTTTCTTTTCTTTTTTTTTTAAATATACATTTATTTATTTAACTTCTTACATTCATTTTCACAAAATTTTAGGTTCCAAATTTTCTCCCCATTTGTCCCCTCCCCCCACACCAATACACCAAGCATTCTAATTTCCCCTATCACCAATCTTCCCTCTCTTCTATCATCCCTCCCTTCTCTTGTCCCCATCTTCTCTTTTCTCCTGTAGGGCCAGATGACTTTCTATTCCCCATAACCTGTATTTCTTATGTCCTAGTAGCAAGAACAATACTAAACAGCTGTTCCTAAAACTTTGAGTTCCAAATTCTCCCCATCCTTCCCTCCCCACCCATTCCCTTTGGGAAGGCAGGCAATTCAATATAGGCCATATCTGTGTAGTTTTGCAAATGACTTAGATAATAGTCGTGTTGTGTAAGACTAACTGTATTTCCCTCCATCCTATCCTGCCCCCCATTGTTTCTATTCTGTCTTTTGATCCTGTCCCTCCCCAAGAGTGTTGACTTCAAATTGCTCCCTCCTCCCATTGCCCTCTCTTCCATCATCCCCCCCACCCTGCTTATCTCCTTCTCCCCCACTTTCCTGTATTGTAAGATAGGTTTTCATACCAAAATGAGTGTGCATTTTATTCCTTCCTTTAGTCGAATGTGATGAGGGTAAACTTCATGTTTTTTTTCTCAGCTCTCCTCTTTTTCCCTCCACTAAAAAGTCTCCTGCTTGCCTCTTGAATGAGAGATAATTTGCCTCATTCCATTTCATCCTCTCTCCTCCCACTACATTTCTCTCTCACCATTTACCTTAATTTCTTTTAAGATATGATCCCATCCTATTCAATTCACTCTGTGCTCTCTGTCTCTGTGTGTGCATGCATGTCTGTATGTGTGTGTGTGCATGCACGCATGTACGCGTGTGTGTGTGTGTATGTGTGCGTGTAGTCCCACCAACTACCCAGATACTGAAAAGTTTGAAGAGTTACAAATATTGTCTTTCCATGTAGGAATGTAAACAGTTCACCTTTGGTAAGTCCCTTATGACTTCTCTTTGCTGTTTACTTTTTCATACTTCTTCTCATTCTTATGTTTGAAAATCAAATTTTCTTTTCAGCTCTGGTCTTTTCATCAAGAATGCTTGAAAGTCCTTGATTTCATTGAAAGACCATATTTTCCCCTGAAGTATTATACTCAGTTTTGCTGGGTAGGTGATTCTTGGTTTGAGTCCTAGTTCCTTTGACTTCTGGAATATCCCATTCCATGCCCTTTGATCCCTTA
The DNA here is from genome assembly GCA_023548195.1 of Bettongia penicillata ogilbyi. Taxonomy (NCBI): domain Eukaryota; kingdom Metazoa; phylum Chordata; class Mammalia; order Diprotodontia; family Potoroidae; genus Bettongia; species Bettongia penicillata. The sequence continues at coordinate 3,242,393 of JAJHZJ010000021.1, forward strand.
ATGTAGAAGCTGCTAGATCTTGTGTTATCCTGATTGCATTTCCACAATACTGGAATTGTTTCTTTCTAGCTGCATGCAATATTTTCTCCTTGACCTGGGAATTCTGGTATTTGGTCACAATGTTCCTAGGAGTTTCTCTTTCTGGATCTCTTTCAGGCAGTGATCGATGGATTCCTTCAATACTTATTTTGACCTCTGGTTCTAGAATCTCAGGGCAGTTTTCCTTGATAATTTCATGAAACATGATGTCTAGGCTCTTTTTTTGATCATGGCTTTCAGGTCGTCCCATAATTTTTAAATTGTCTCTCCTGGATCTATTTTCCAGGTCAGTTGTGTTTCCAATGAGATATTTCACATTCTCTTCCATTTTTTCATTCTTTTGGTTTTGTTTGGTGATTTCTTGGTTTCTCAGAAAGTCATTAGCCTCCATCTGTTCCATTCTAATTTTGAGTGAACTATTTTCTTCAGTGAATTTTTGAACCTCTTTTTCCATTTGGGTATTTCTGCTTTTGAAAGCATTCTTCTCCTCATTGGCTTTTTGAAGCTCTTTTGCCAATTGAGTTAGCCTATTTTTCAAGGTGTTATTTTCTTCAGCATTTTTTTGGGTCTCCTTTAGCAAGGTATTGACCTGTTTTTCATGCTTTTTCCTGCATCTCTCTCATTTCTCTTCCCAGTTTTTCCTCCACCTGTCTAACTTGATTTTCAAAATCCTTTTTAAGCTCTTCCATGGCCTGAGCCCATTGGATATCTGTTTTGGATGTTTGGGATACAGAGGCCTTGGCTTCTATGTCTTTCCCTGATGGTAAGCATTGTACTTCCTCATCAGAAAGGAAAGGAGGAAACATCTGCTCACCAAGAAAGTAACCTTCTATGGTCTTATTTTTCTTCCCTTTTCTGGGCATTTTCCCAGCCAGTTACTTGACTTTTGAGATTCCTCTCCACCCCCACCTAGATCTGCCCAGCTAGTGCTTGGGGCCTGAGATTCAAATGCTGCTCCCCAGCCTCAGGGCTTTCAGCGGTGGGCAGAGCTGCTAGTCAATGTGAGATTAAGCTCTGGTGCTCAAGTAGGGGCGGGGCTGCCTCCCAGGCTCAGTTCCCTCAGGGGGTTTATGTGGAGATCTTCAGTAATGGAGTGGAGCTCCTGTCTGCTCTGGGAGTCCCGGGCCACCACTGCCTCTGCTGCTGCCTCCTGAGGGGCCCCAAGTCACGGAGACACCCCGCTCCCCTCTCAGCCAGTCCAGAAGTCTCTCTCACTGACCGTGCACCTGTGGGTGGAGGGACCTTCGTGGCTGCTGGAGATTCTGTCCCTGAAGACTGCTCGGATTTGCTCCTCTCGGAGCCATGGGGCCAGGGCAGGGAAGGGCTGGGCTCTGCTGTCTGATGCGCGATGGACCTTTGGGGTCGGTTTTTCGGGGCTCTTTGGAACGGAAATCTCCTCCACTGCATTGATGCACAGCTTGAACTGCTCCAGGATTTGTGAGGAGTTCTTTTTATAGGAAATTTATGGGCTCTGGGTTTGGAGCTAGCCTACGTGAGTCTTTCTACTCCGCCATCTTGGCTCCTCCCTGAATGATTTCTTTAGATGAAAAATTCTTAATCTTTTTTTTTTTTGTCTTTTACCCCTTTTTAGGCAAGTGAAACTGTGGACCCTCTTCTAGAATATTTATTGTCTGCATTTATAACTGAAAGAAATGCTAAATTTTGAAAGTTAATGAAAATAAAGATGTTAGGGTTTTTTCTTTTACATAGACCCCTTGAGTCAAGTTTAGATTGATATAGAATTAGAATCATCTCTTCAAAGGTATTTCTATGAATATAATACTATTACAAGTTATTTGTAAATAAAACGTTACTTAAAACACATGTCTATTCCTAAAGAATTACTTTGCCATGGCATAAAGACATTTCATAATTGAATAATTTAGTATCTACTAAACCTTAAGTAACAACAAAACCAGTTAAACTTATGTCTACAACCTTCAAGCTCTATCAGATCCTACTAAACTTCTTACTGTCATGTAGATAATTCCAGACCAGCATAGACCAGTGAAACAGAATATACATCTCTTACCTCAGAACAGCCTGTCTAAGGTTAAGGTGTGAGTGGTGCATCACCTGATTGGCTACAGAGAATGAAATTTTTGACCAAACCAACTCTTAGACTATTGGTTGCTAAGTTAGGGACCTGATTGCAATCCATATTGGTAGAGAAAGTACACATACGGATGAAATCACAAATTCTTACAGCTATATAAAAATGAAATGTAATACGCAAAATGCTCATAATGTATTAGTTATACTTTCTATGTCTATGCTTCAAATTTTTTCATGCTTTTAATACTGTTTTGAGCAGATTTTTCTTTCCTTTCTATATAGTTGGACTCAGTATATAAACTTTTCTATTTTTCTTTACTTGGCATTTCATGGATCTTTTCAACTTTTTTCTATATTTGTTGTATTTTTCATTTGAATTGCATTATGGCATTTTCTAAGACATGTATGATATATTGTACATATGTGTATATATATGTATAACATATAGCCATTCCTCATGTGTTAGAGCTTTTTTCCCAGTTCTTGGAAAGCACAAATAACACCTCATATAGCATCTTTGAAAAGTATTTTTTTTTCTTTTTGATAATGCTCAGGCTGTTTTCAATAAGAAGGCAAAGAATATGAATGTTGTTGTAAGGTTTCATTGTACTACAGAATTGTTCCTCAAGAAAAGTCTGCCATCTTACCATTTTAGCAGCATCAATGCACTTATTTCTCCGCAACTCCATTAACATTTGATTTTGTCACTTTGGTTTACTTTCACCAACTTGATAGGAGTGAAGTAGCATGTCATAATTCTTGTAATGTATGTATCTTTGAAAATTAATGAGGCTGGACATTTGTTCAAGTAATTATTTATAGTATTTTTTTCTATTCTATAAATTGTTCAGATCCTTTGGTGATTTAGATAATTAAGGTAGGGTTGTGCTTGAAGGTTTATAATAGTGTTATAAACATTGCATTTTATTGCTTATAGTTTCCATAAACATTTTCCTTAACCTGCTATTTGTCTTCTTGTCTGAACTACACAATTCTTTACTACGAAAAGCTTATTTGCATTTTATATAATTGAATCTACCTTGTCCTTGAATAACTATTCTAGTTGCTTAATAGATTTAAACACACTTATCCACATCAAGATAAATTTTATTTCATTCCCTTCCAACATTTAAAAGTTCTGTTATATGTTTAAGTCAATGATCAAACTGAAATTTATTATAGTGCATAGTGTGAGCTGAAGACCAGATTTATTTTTGTCACACTGTTTTCCAGCTATAACAATAAAACTTATTAAATAATGAATCCTTTTCCACAGTTGTTATGTTCCAAAAATTTATTGAACTCTGAACTTCTATATATTGGCTATTATTTTGGGGACCTTTCTTGTGATTCAGTGGTGGGTTTTTCTATTTATTACTCATTGTCAGATGTTTTAAATAACTATGTTTTATAATATGTTTTGAAGTTTAGGAGGACAAATACACCTTCATTGTTAGTTATTTTTCAAATTATCCTTTATTCTCCTAGAGCATTTATGTTTCCATATTTCTTTTATAATATTAGAATTTTGTTTAAAAAATACAGCATTTTGTACATTAATTAGTATTGGGATTAACGTTTAGTATTAGGAGATAACACAGGTTTTGCTATGTTGTTTTAACACAATAATGAACATTTAAATTTCCCTCAGGTATTCCCCCAGTTACTTAGATCTTCCATTGTTTCTGTTTATGAAATTTTACCATTATCTTTATAAAGATCACATTGTGTCTTGGCATGTTTTTTGCTATATACTTAATATTGCTATAAATATACTTTTAAAAATTCCTTTGATGTTTTTGTTGGATTTCAAAAAAAATAATTTGACAGAATAAACACTTACTTCAATATTTACTCCAATGAGTTATTTTCCAAATGTATGTCAAAGTAATAAAAGGATTTTTGAAAGATGTTGACAGCTAAAATATTATTCTGATGATCAACTTATTTTAGTGCTTCAGTACTTCAATAGATTCATAAGTTCAATGTTATGGGTACTTCCTCCAATGATACATACAGATGACCATGCAAATCTCCCCATAGTTCATGTTCTCCTATAAATTGACCACTGGGATACTTACGCATTATGCTGTGGGCCTCCCTCTAGTTCTTTTGACATTATATGGCTATCAGCAAACCATGTAGACTATTTATTGAATTCCCTCATCCTCGCTATAGAACTGGTCCAAATATCTCTGGTGAAATTCTTTATGACACTTGAACAATTCTACATAATGCATTGCAGTCTCCTCATACTTGTTTTGGGTAACCTGAACTTTAATTCTTCAAGATATTGTTATCCTATGACTTTATCATACTAGCAGACAAATATTCTTGTTCAAAAGATGAACCTGTGTTTCCAAGACGAGCTTAGGGCTATTAAAAGTACTCCACAGATTCTCATGGGCAATCTATCCTGCTGTCAGTCTCCTAGTCAATTCTAGATGGTCTACCTGCTGGCCAGATACACTAACTGGCCAGCCTTAAGGATTGCCCTTTCAGTTGTATATCAAAATCTGAGTAAAAGATATTCTCCATAAACTTTGCTTTTCCCTTATTTATAGTTGGGCCAAATTCATTGATGTGATTATGATAATCATTTACATAAAATAAAGTGACACAAAATAAGAGAAGGTTGCCCTCTTTTTCAGAGCTAACCACATCAGTGAGATTATAGGTTTATCAAAGTAAATATAAAAACGCCCTGATAATAACACTTGTAAATTCAAGCCTCTGATGTGCATGTAATCATCTACATGATTATCATAATCGTTCAAGAGTTTATATTAATATCAAGAAAAGTTTTAAAAAAAGGGTAGCACCCAAAGATGTTTATCCTCGGCTTTCTTTTTTTGACGCATTTTTTCTTTGTTTTAAAGTTTCATTAATTTGCTTTGTTTTTATATTAATTGACAGGTTACTCTTACTTCATAAGAAGTCTTTTATAGTAAAGTAAAAGCGTTAAGTAAAACTAATAACAGTGACCTCTAAAAGAGCATGGAATATTTCCCATCCGTATCACCTCTCACCTTTCAATTTTTAAAAATTAACAGAAATTTGTTTTCTCTCCTTCTGACCACCATGCCACTAAAGGAAAAGAAAAAAAACCCATAAAATAGACATGCATTGTCAAGTAAATTAAATTTCCTCACTGATTTTACACAAAAATATTATGGCTTATTCTGCACCCTAAATCCATTACATTTCTGTCACATATAGAATATTTCATCATTGATCTCTGGAATCATGAATGTATTTATTATAATTCTATATAAATATGATTGCAATTGTTGATTATAATTATAACCATTAATTGTATTGATTATAATTCTTACAGCTTTAAAGTTATTTGTTTTAATAGCATTGTTGTTATTGCATGAATTGTTCTGATAACGCTCATTTCATTTTTCATTAGTTTATGAAAGTCCTCAAAACTGATCATTGTTATAATGTTGATGTCGTTGTAAATTCTTTTTGGTTTTCCTTACTTCACTCTGCATTTATCTTTCCATGTCTTTTTGAAATGTTCTGTTTCCTAATTTCTTACAGCACATAGTGCTCTATTACATTTATATACTGCTATTTATGGCCTCTCTTTTGTTCCCTCCTCTTTTTACCGCTACAAAAAACAACTGCAATTAAATATTCTTGTGCGTAAGAGACTTGTTTATATTTCTTTGATCTTTTCTGGGTAGAGGGATACCAATGGTATATCTGGAAAGTTATCATTTAGAAACTTATTGTATATAACTTAAATTGCTTTCCAGATCAGTTGTACCCATTCATAGATCCACTGGCAATGCATCAATATGAATGTTTTCCAACAGTCCCACAAACATTTGCCATTTCGACTTTTTTTTTTTTATCATCTTTGACATTCTAGTGGATGTGAATTGCTTTAATTTGTATTTCTCAAATTAATAGTAATTTAGAACATTTTTTTCGTATGGCTACAGATGGCCTGGGTTTCTACTTCTAAGAAGAATTCTTTCATGGAGGATATGTACTGCAAATTCCTTACGGATGGTGAGGTTCTCCAGGTAAGTCTTTTTTTATAATTAACATTATGCTGATTGAACTAGACGCTGGAATTTTGAGGAGTTGTCTAAACCAGATCTGTGATCATTCAAAAGTGTTAGGTTTAATTAGCCACATTTGAAAAAAAAGTGAATGAAAATGCTCATTATTTGGACTATGAGGGACAAAAACCTATGGAGTTGGTCCAACAGTAAATATGTGTGTGCATGGGTATGCACAATATATATGTGTATATATATATGTACAATATAGATACATGCATCTATGGATACATGCACACATTTATATATTTAATATTTTTACTTTCATTTCCAAATTGTCTCCTTCATTCTGGCATCTCCCTCATCCATTCAAAAAGTAAGAAATATGACATCTATTTTACATATAAACTCATGCAAAACTTATATTAATATTAGCCAAGCTGAAAAAAAAGAGCTAGAAAAATAAAGTGAAAGAAAATGTGCTTCTGTCTGCACTCAGAGTTTATCAGCTCTCTCTGGAGAGGGAGAGAATTTTCATCACAAGTCCTTTGAAATTGTCATGGATCCCCATAGTGAACAGAAAGTAACTAAGTCTTTCACTGGTGATTGTTCTTACAATATTCCTGTTATTGTGTACAATTTTCTCCTAGTTCTACTCACCAGCACATTTATTTTCAATAGACGTTGAGACAGACAATGGTCTGACTCCAGAACTGAACGGGAGAGAAGGAAAGTAGGCCTGATTACCTTTGGGAAATGGTACAGTACTTTTAATAACCCCAACCTTCTCTTTGAAACAAATGTTTTCAACAATATTCTTCTAGTAATTGTGAGTCCACAAGTAATGGAAAACTATAGTCTCTAAAGATTTAAATTTGAACATCACCAAATTTCAAGTGAAAGGAACATGGTGGCTACGAAGAGGCTATACTTATTACCAAACAAGAATTCTGCAAGACATTTGGTATAAAGGATTCCATTAGAGAGCTACCTCACTGGACTGATCAGGTGGTGAGAACGAAAGATGACACAAACATGTTGTCCACAAGTTCCAGCGGTAATTGTACCATGTCAAGAGAAATGGAAAATCCCCTAGCATATTAGTGGTACCCCTGTTGTGTATGATTTACAGGATTTATAAGGCAGTATAAAATAAAGTGACACAAAATGAGAAGGTCGTACTCTTTTAGAGCTAACCACATCAGAGAGATCATAGATTTATCAAAGTAAATATAAAAACTCCCAGATAGTAAGACTTGTAAATTCAAGCCTCTGACCTGGGAGGGAAAAGTTCAATGTTAGTTGGATGTTCCCATATTCCAAGGTATCAATGACTCACATTATAGTTCCAATCAACCACTTGACAGCTATTAGCCTTTACAAAGAGATATTTACTTTGAAGATATAACAAGATGAAAAGTAGAAACATTTCCTTTACAGGGCACACTCTATCCATCCTACCTGAATGTACTGCAAAGGAGTAGTCTGGTACTCTAACAAAAGACACATATCAAATGTCTGGTAAAGCATAGTCTAACATTCTGAAGCAAAATGACAGCTATTAACATTTTTCAAACAGACCAAACTTTCTGGGATTTGTAATGGGTTTTAGTGAAATTTGGCACATTCGTAGGTGTTAAAAAAATAAACATGAGAAAAAATAATCATCAGTGTAAAATAGGGCACGTGGTTACTAAGTTTACAAGAGATAAACATTATCTTCCCACATTCATGGATATGTATCACTTTTAAATCCTGAGTTAGATCTTATATAATTCACTGACCTTGAACTGTCAAACCTTAAAATACAGTAAATAAAAGTTTAGACAAGAACGTTGCATTAGCAGGAAGAAAAACTTATCACTTTCATCTCTAGTCTGTTGAAAAAATAAACCTGCATAATTCAGCACGACACATATAGTATTCTATTTGTTCATAAAATTGACTCAGATTATCGAAAACCTATGTAGTCCCTAGCACCTTGTGCCCTTCCCTTTTTGTCACTTTTGTCACTGTCTCTACAAAGAAGAATGAGACCACAGGCTTTTCTACCTGAACTAAACAAGTATGTTTTTAAATACCTATTTGTTGCCAAGCACTGTGCTGGGCATGAAGATAAAAAACAAGAATATTAACAGTCCCTGCTTTCAAGGAGTTTACATTCTACTCTAGGGATATAGCATGTATACAGGTAGGGGCAATTCAAAATATAAGCAAAGTAATTTGGAGGGAGATAGAAAGGGTACTAACAAATAGGTGTGGGAGGGCAACGATATAGTTCCTGACACAAAAATTCGTCCCTTAATAAAAGCTTAGAATGTTGCTTTATTTTTTTATTTAGCCCCTTGAGATTCTAGGATCATGGATTCAGAGCTAAAAGGGACCTCTGAAGACACTGAATCCCACTTTATTATTTTACAAATAAGGAAACTGGAGCTAAGAAAGACTGAGTGATTTTCACAGGGTTACAAAGGTGGTACAAGTCTGAACTCAGATCTTCCTTATAGACCCAATGCTCTATCTACTGGACCACCTAGCTGCCTAAAAGGCAGCTCTAAGGACTTAACCTTTCCCTAAGCTCAGGAGCCCCAGATGGAACTCACTGGTAAAATATAACATTGTTCGATTCAAGGAATCCTATTGGTAGTACGGTGGAAGTATATCCTCCTCTGCCTACTCCTCGTCTTTCTGCAACATCCTTCCACCATCCCATCCTTAAACTCTCCAATTCAGGCATAAAAATTGTAAGATTATCCTTTCACACATTACTCATTATGACTTCTCCCCACAATAGAAAGTGCAATGATGTGGTTTTGACACACTCTTTGGTGGCAATTTGGTCACCACCATTGTCAAGTTTTGATTACTCAGACATTTTACAAGGTATAAGAGAAAGCAAATTAGTGGTAATTTGGAAAAATAAATTAACCAAGTCAGTCATGTTCTGGCCTTTAATAAATGCCTTTATATTAAACAGAAAGTCACCTGATCTTAGTAAAAAAAAATACTTAAGAAGGGATAAAATCCTCTTGTATATTATTATGCTACAAAGTTATACATTTGTACTTTAGAGGATGTCTCACATAACAAAGTCAATATTTTAGTACCAGTAATAATGAAAGGGATAAAATTGATATATTTGTGTCGCATCAAGGTTTATATTTTACCCATTTATTTCAGAATAAAAGTACTATGTAAGAAAAAGATATAAATTACAGAATTGGCTCAGACTGATGAAGGCAAATGCACCATTTACTGAGTGCTTGCTAGGAGGGGAAGGGTGTGGTGAAAATGAATTGTATTCCATTCCCATGTTGTAATTTGCATGAAAAAAATGGCAGATGTTAAGGGATAATTTATAGCCCATACATTCTCCTTGGATTTTGTTTCATGCAGTGAAAGAAAAAAATATTAGTCATGAAAAAAGAAATCTGTGCTATGGACCTACAATAGGCAATGTTCTGTCTTAAGTAACCACTTCAAAGTACAGCCAAGATTTCCAGCACAGTTTAGGTTGTTTGACCTATAATTAAAGGCTGCTTCTGTTATGAGAATGTCTTTATTGGTTTACTCCTTGTCTGCTTTTTAGAGACTCGATTCTATTTTAAGATGTTAAACTTCTCCTCCCCTTTCTTTCAAAATCTTATTGCTAGAGCCATTGAGAAAACAATGAGTCAAGAAGCTTGAATTCAATGTTTATTTTGTTCCAGGCACCGTGCTAGGAAGTGGGGATGATGCAGTGACAAAAGGGAAATAATCCGAGTTCCTTAGGGTCTTACATTTTCTAAGGGGAGACAACAGACACACACGTATACATACATGCACATAGACGTATAAATAGATGGAAAATATAAACAAAATTAAGAACAAGTAAAAATGGTATATGTTCTCTTCTAGTGGGATGGAAAAATGCTTGGCACATCCTACACTATCATAGATGTCTCTGAATCCATAAGTCTTTATGTCATACCCAATAACATATGTCCTGCATCAGTAAATTTCTTAAGCTAGGAATAATCCCATCTCATGCTGCCTTCTCTCTTTCCTTATTTTTCAAATGTTTAACCATCTCTCCTACTTCCTACATCCATAGTTTACTTTATCTCTCAATATCACTGAATAAATCTCAGATTTCATTTTTCTGTAAGCCATTTACTCATTACTCTCTAGAAATTATCTACTGCTCTCAGAATAGATTTAAATATTATCAGGCTCTCCTGCTAATCTTAATAATGACTTGCCTCTCAGTGCTCCATAGCAAAAGCTTGTTGAGGGCACAAATCAATGAGCTGATCAAGTCCATTGCACACCAGACCCGGAGCGGAGCCCAGCCCTGCCTTGGCTGCGTGGCCTCGAAAGGAGCAGATCTGAGCAGGCTTCAGAGACAGAATCTCCAGCAGCCATGCAAGTCCCTCCACCCACAGGCGCTACAGGTCAGTGAGAGAGACTTCTGGGCTGGTCAAGAGGGGAGTGGGGTGTCTCCACAACTCAGGCTCCCTCAGGAGGAAGCAGTGGGGGAAGCAGCGGGCAGGACCTCAGTTCCATTGTTGAAGGTCTCTGCATAAACCCCTTGAGGGAACTGAACCTGGGAGGCGGCTCTGCCCCCACCTGAGAACCTGAACTTAATCCCACTGAATAGCAGCTCCCCCCCCCCCTGCTGAAAGCCCTGAGGCTGGGGAGCAGCATTTGAATCTCAGACCCCAAGCACTAGTGAGGCAGGGGTGGAGGAGAGGAATCTCAGAAGTCAAGTAACTGGCTGGGAAAATGCCCAGAAAAGGGGAAAAAAATGAGATCATAGAAGGTTACTTTCTTGGTGAACAGATGTTTCCTCCTTTCCTTTCTGATGAGGAAGAACAATACTTACCATCAGGGAAAGACATAGAAGTCAAGGCTTCTGTATCCCAAACATCCGAAACAGATATCCAATGGGCTCAGGCCATGGAAGAGCTCAAAAAGGATTTTGAAAATCAAGTTAGACAGGTGGAGGAAAAACTGGGAAGAGAAATGAGAGAGATGCAAGAAAAGCATGAAAAACGGGTCAATACCTTGCTAAAGGAGACCCAAAAAAATGCTGAAGAAAATAACACCTTGAAAGAGAAGCTCATATTCTAATGTGGGAAACCAACATTCAAACAACTAAGTATGGATGATATATATATATATATATATATATATATATATATATATATATATATATATATACATACATACATACACACACACACACACACACACATAGGAAGGCACTAGCAGTAAAGGATATCAGAAAGTCTTCTTGTAGAAGGGGAAATTTTAGCTGACACTTGAAAGAAGTGAAGTGAAGAAAATGAGGAGGCAAGAACCAAAAAGGAGGACATTTCAGGCATGGAGGGGTTATCTAGGGGAAATGCAGAGTGCACTGAGATAGAGATCCTCTACGAGGAACATCCAAGAAGTGAGTAGCACTGGATCATAGAGTATGAGAAGGGGAAAAAGGAGTAACAAGACTGGAAAGACATAAAGGGATTTGTTTTAAGGGCTTTAAAAGTCAGTGTGCAAGCTATGAAAATCTCCATGTTAAAAAAAAAAATCTGCAATCCACTGACCCCTACAATAATACCATTTTTGACTCTTTCCACAATCTAATAAAGAATGTTTTCTGTTTTGTTTTGTTTTGTTTAAGAAGAGACTTGATAACATCCAAAAAAAGCATGCAATGATTGATGAGTAGAAAGGAAGAGAAGCAATCTTCAGAAAATAATGTGACAGCATCGGCTGGCACTCATTCCATAACAGAACAGCTGCTTGAACCCTGGGCTCCCTCAAGAAGCAAAGTGATTATTTCCCTTGGAAATAAAGTATAGCATTTCTTAATGGTTAGAGAGAGCCTGTGTCTGAGTCATTAAAACTTGGGTTCAAACACTTGTGTCTAATCCATACCATCATCATGGCTCTGGCCAAGTCACTTTATCTCTTAATACAATAGTTCTTTTTATTTTACTTTATTTTCAATACATGAGCCAAAATAAACATTCCCATAAAACAGAACACTAAAAAGATGATTGCACATGAAACTGCCAATCTACCATGTACAACTTGTTATTCAAAAAGTTATCATGTCAAAAATTGATTTTTTCCCTTTTTTCTTCCCTCTCCACCCCCCAAATGGCTACCATTAGGAACACACACACACACACACGTACATAATATATTTATACACATAAACATAAATTATTAGATACAAACTTCTATTTATCAGTTTTTTTTCCTCTGGATGCAGACAGCAACTTTCTTCAGATGTCCTTTAGTTTTCATATGTGTATTTATAATAGTCAAAATGACTTAGTTGCTCAAAGAAGTTCTTAAAACAACATTGCTGTTACTATATACAACATCCTCTTGGTCAGGCTCACTCTGCTCTTCATCATTTTGTAAAAGTCTTTCCATGCCTTTCTAAGATCATTGAGCTCCTCATTTCTTATAGCACAGTAGTATCCATCCCAACAGGACACCACAACTTGTTCAGCCATTCCCCAATGGATAGGGATCCCTACAATTTCCAGTTCTTTGCTACCACACAGAGAACTGATACAAATATCCCATTCACATTCAAAGTTATAATTATTACTTGTGAATTTACCTCTATCTTATTTTTACTAGTTTCTTTCTCGGCCTCTTTTTTGACCTATCCCTATTACCTAATCTTCTCGCCACCCTCTTACCCCCCCCCCACTTCACTTATCCCTCAAGGAGTCCCCATCCCCTCCCCCAACCCCCAATCTCAGTCCGCATACCCTTCCAAAAATCCCCACCCATCCCTCCCTCTTCCCAAGTCTCAATCTGTACAACCCTCTAACAGTCCCCCCCCAACCCTGTCCCCCAGCTCTCACCTCTCTACATGTTCAATGCTTTTCCAGATGTATATATTGTTTTCCTCTTCAACTGAGATGAGAGTAAGGTTCCAATATTACCAATATTACCACCCCAACCTGTTTCCTCTGTATTTGGTCTTCTTTTCATGCTCCAGTTTTATAATATAATTGCTCCTTTTTACCTTTTCCCTCTCAATTTTGTTCTTTTAGAATTACTTCATTATACCTAACTCAACTTCAACCTTTCTTTCAAACTGCCTTAGCAATGGTGATAGTTTTAAGAATACTGATTTCATATGTGTGTATATGTATCTATCTATATCTATATCTATCTGTATATGTAATGTATGTATGTATGTTTGCACACACACACATATATATGTATATCAGTTTGTGTGTGTGTATGTGTGTGTTTATGTATAGATGGATATATCAGTTTGACTTTAATGAGTACCTTATAATTAGTCTTTTTTTTTAAAAATCTTCTGGCTGTTTTATATCATATTTTCCATTGGGTTCTACTCTTGTTCCAAATACATACAAGTCTTTCAGTTCATCAAATATTTATTTCATTCATTTAGGATTATACTCAACTTTGCTGGGTAAGTTATTCTTGGATGAACCCCCAGCTCTGTGGCTCTTTAAAATATAATGTTCCAAGATCTACCATCTTAGAGAGTAGAAGCTCCTAGATCTTGTGAAATCTTGACTGTATTTCTGCAGTGTTTAAATTATTTTTTCTTGTTGCTTACAATATTTTCTCCTTAACTGGGAGCTCTGGCATTCCTGTAAGTTTTCTTCCTGGGATCTCTTTCGACCGGTGAAAGGTAGATTTCTTTTCTGTCTACTTTGCCCTCTTGTTCTTGAAGTTCAGGGAAATTTTCCTTAATATTTTATTGTAATATTGTATCTAGATTTGTTTTCCAATCATAAGTTTCAGGTAGCCCATTTCTTATACTATCTCTCTTTGATATGTTTTCCACATTAGTTGTTTTTCTAATGAGATGTTTCAGATTCTCTTCTATTTTTTCTATTTTATTATATTTTTTCTGTTTTTTTTTCTATTTTATTATTTCTTGGTGTCTTATAACATCATTCAATTCCTCTTGCCCAATTACAGTTTTCAAGGGGTTATTTCCTTAAGATTCTGGACCTCTTTTTTTCACCTGGTTAACTTTCTTTCACAATTTTCTTGGATTGCTGCCCCTACCCCCAATTTTTCCTTTATATCTCTTATCTGATTTTTGAGTTTCTTTTTAGGTTCTTCCAAAAACTCTTTTGGGGCTTATGACCATTTCATGTTTTTCTTTGGGATAGGAGTGGTTTTTTTTTAGCTGACAATCTTTACCTGAATATCAAGCGAGATATTCCTTTATATTATCCATTGATATCAGTGGGAAGATGGTGCAATAGGCCAGAAATTTCTAGGTTCTCTAGATTTCCTTCACAGACAGAAAACTGTCATAAAGTAATAGGGTAGAGAAATTGTTCTCCTAGGATAACTTGAGAGGATCTCAGAAAAGACAGGGCCTTCAAGGGTTGAAGTTTGGCTTGAGTAAGGTCTACAGGCCAACTCCGTTGAATCAACAAACAGTAGGCCCTGAGGGGCAGCTCTGTTGGGAAGCTGACTAGACCTCAAGAAATTTCACTCCAACTTTCACTTGACTCCTGACCTCAAGAAATTTCACCTCATGACCTTTTACCTCATAAAGAACAACAGATGAGGGGGTGGAGTAAATGCAGGGACTTTCTTGAACTCTTCCCTAATGTCCTCCAAATACCTGTAAAAATTGCTCTAAACCAATTCTACAGCTACAGAACCCACAAAGTGACAAGAGTGAAACAAATCTCCAGCCCAAGACAAGCCGGAAAGTTGACAGAAAGGGTCTTTCCCAAGGGCAGGCAGTGAGGCAGAGTCCTACATGGGCTGCACTAGCACAGACTGAGCAGGTCTCAGGGGACAGAATCATTGGCAGCTGTGGTAGTTTGCAGACTTCTGAACCTATAACCACCAAAAATGTCAGTGGGAAAACTGTGGGACCTGAGTGAAAGAGAAGTGCATGGTCTTCTTGGACCCGGTCCCATGCCAGGGGTGGTGGGAACAGCAAGGGCAGCAGTGCCAGAGGCTGCATCTGGAGCACTAGGCCTACAGATGGTAGGGGATTGAGCAACTGAAGCATGGGACAGAATACCCACCTACCCATCAACAGCCCCACTGGAAGCAGAGTCTTACCTTGGCAAAGAGTTACAAACTCAAGCATTTGTCTGGGAAGACAAATAAACATCGTAGAAGAACTCACACTGTAGAATCTTAATTTGGTGACAAGAAAGATCAGGGCATACAACCAGAGGAGAATAGAAGAAAGCTCCTATATCAAAAGCCTCCAAGAGGAGCATGAATTGGTTGCATGCCGTGGAGGAGTTTAGAAAGGATTTTGAAAATCAAGTAAGAGAAAAAAAAGGAAAAATAGGGAAGAGAAATGAGAGTGATGGGAGAAAGTCATGAAAATTGATTCAACAGCTTGTTAAAGGAGACCTCCCCCCAAAATAGACTAACCCAAATGGCAAAAGAAGCCTAAAAAGCCAATGAGGAGAAGAATGCCTTAAAAAACAGAACTGGCCAAATGGAAATGGAGATTCAAAAGGTCACTGAAGAAAATAATTCGTTAAAAATTAGAATGGAGCAGATGGAAGCTAGTGACTTTATGACAAAACAAGAAATTATAAAACAGAACCAAAAGAAAGAAAAAATACAAGACAAAGTGAACTGTCTCATTGGAAGAATCACTGACATGGAAAGTAGATCCAGGAGAGATAATTTAAAAATCATTGGACTACTTGAAAGTCATGATAAAAAAAACAGCCTAGACATCACCATTCAAGGAATTACCAAGGAAAACTGCACTGATATTCTAAAATCAGAGGGTAAAATAGAAATTGAAAGACTCCACCAATCTCCTCTTGAAAGAGATCTCCAAAGGAAAACTTCTAGGAATATTGTTGCCAAATTCCAGAGTTCCCAGGTCAAGGAAAAAATATTGTAAACATCCAGAAAGAAACAATTCCAGTATTGTGGAAATGCAATTAGGATAATACAAGATCTACCAACTTCTACATAAGGTATTGAAGGGCTTGGAATATGATATTCTAGGCATCAGAGGAGCTAGGATTAAAACTAAGAATCACCTATTCAGCAAAACTGAGTATAATCCTTCAGGGGAAAAAAAATGGATTTTCAATGAAATAGTGGATTTTTAAGCATTCTTGATGAAAAGACAAGAGCTGAACCGAAAATTTGACTTTCAAACACAAGAATCAAGAAGCATGAAAAGACATAAAAGAAAGAGAAATCATAAGAGACTGGGTAAGTGATTCTTGGTTTTAATCCTATCTTCTTTGACCTCTGGAATATCATATTCCAAGACCTCCAATCCCTTAATACAGAAACTGCTAGATCTTGTGTTATCCTGATTGTGCTTTCACAATACTTGGCTCTTTTTGGCTTCTTGCAATATTTTCTCCTTGATCTGGGAACTCTGGAATTTGGCTACGATATTCCTGGGACTTTTCCTTTTGGGATCTCTTTTAGGAGGCAACTGGTGAATTCTTTCAATATTTATTTTTGCCCTCAGATTCTAGCATAACAGGGCAGTTTTCCTTGATAATTTCTTGAAAGATGATATCTAGGTTCTTTTTTTGATCATGGCTTTCAGGTAGTCCAATAATTTTTAAATTGTCTCTCCTGGATCTATTTTCCAGGTCAGTTGTTTTTTCCAATGAGCTGTTTCACTATTTTTTCATTCCTTTGGTTTTGTTTTATAATTTCTTGATTTCTTATAGAGTCATTAGTTTCCATCTGCTCCATTCTAATTTTTAAGGAGTTATTTTATTCAGTGAGCTTCTGGATCTCCTTTTCCATCTGACCAATTCTGCTTTTTAAGGAATTCTACTCCTCATTGACTTTTTTGGATCTCTTTTGTCATTTGGGTTAGGCTATTTTTTAAGGTACCATTTTCTTCAACATTTTTAAAGTCCCCTTTAGCAAGCAGTTGATTCTTTTTTCATGATTTTCTTGCATCACTCACATTTCTCTTTCCAATTTTCCCTCAACTTCTCTTACTTGATTTTCAAAATCCTTTTTGAGCTCTTCCATGGCCTGAAACCAATTTATATTTTTCTTGGAGCTTTTGGATGGAGGACCTTTGACTTTGTTATCTTCTCTTTGTATATTTTAGTCCTCCTTGTCACCAAAGTAAGATTCTGTTGTTTGATTCTTTTCTCCATTTTTGCTCACTTCCCCAGCTGCTCTGGGGTGGGGAAGGTGTACTGTCAGCTGTTTGATACCCCCACAGTCTGTGGGCCTAGAGCTCCAGAAATTGTCACTGCCACTGCTGCTGCAGCTCTAGCTGTGCATTCCTCTGCCCCTTCTACCACCCTGGGGCTGGGGTCAGATCACCTTACTCTCTCACACAGGTCCCACAGGTTTTTTCCACTGACTTTCCAATTTGTCCTTGGTGTTTTGGGGTTATGAAGTCTGGAAACCACCACAGGTGCCAGAGATTTAGCCTCCTCCAAGGCCTGCTTGGTTCCATCTATGCTAGTGGAGCCCATGTTGGACTGAGCTTTGCTCCTAGTATGGCATGATAGACATTTCCCATTGACCTTCCAGGAGATGTTGAGCTGGAGATTTGCTTTACTCCATCATTCTGTGGGTTCTGCAGCTCCAGAATTTTTTGAGAGTCATTTCTTATAGATATTTGGCTTGATATGGGGGGAGAGCTCTAGAAGTCTCTACTTCTACTCCACCATCTTGACTCTGCCCCCTCAAACTCAAAGTTTTAAAAAGAAATGTTAAAAAATTGTTTTTACATGCAACTGGGGAATAAGATATACAGGCAATGGGGTCTAGAAACCTATCTTGCCCTTCAAGAAAGTAAAGGGGAAGGGGACAAGAAGGGGGAAGATAAAAGGGAGGGCATACTGGGGAAAGAGGTAATCAGAATACATGCCATCTTGGGGTGGGGAAGGGGAAAGATGGGGAGAAAATTTGGAAATCAAAATCTTGTTTAGGTGAATATTGAAAACTAAAAATAAATAAATCTTAAAAAAACAGAAGAACAGATGGCTGAGGGGGAAAACTGATGGACTCTCCCCCCACCTCTGCTGTTTCTGGAAGCCAGGACTAGTGGTGCTGACCCGAAATGATCTTGGACTGAGACTGTGGGTGAGGGGGAGAGAGCACACACCCAGTGAGTGTAGTACCATAGGGAGAATATAGCAGTCCAAGACTCCTTTACATTCTTAATTATTATTAGGACCCTGAAGAGTATTTGTTTATAAGCTTATATTTAGAAATATAAACATTTATTTAGAAATATATATTTATTAATTAAATTAATAATAAAAACATTACATATTAACACAATATGATTTTATAAAAGATAACTTTTTCTTCCAAAACAAAAAAAAAGTGAGAAGAGTGATATTACTTTACCTTTTTTTGCAAATCTCTTTAATGTTTGGCTTAATAAAAGACAACTAGCTTCTCATATCTATTTCTGCATTCAATTTGCCATGATATATTAATTTGGATGAAGTATATGATTTGGATTCACACATACACATAGTTGGGAGAGGTATCTTAATAGGCAAACAGCATCTTTTTTGTTATTGTGAAACTAATTTTGACCTAGTAGACCCTCTGAGACTAGGGGTCTCCAAGGGTCTGGGGATCACATTAGGAGAACCAGTCTTCTAAAGTTGTAAGTTACAGAGAATTTGTGAAGAGACTGAGGGATTTTCCTAAGCCAATGAAATCACAAGAGCTAGAGAGGAAGCAGGACACAACTGGAATTCTGGGCATACAAAATACCACATATTCTCATTGTAATGTAAGATAGTGAGGCAATAAAAATATTCAAGATGAGTTAGGGTCTTCAACATAAAATATCTTCTTTAACAAGTACAAAATATGACTAGAGGGAACCTGTTCTTTAAAATGTAAAGTATTTCATTACAGGTCAAAGGTCAAACATGTTAATTTATGCTAAACACCTTGGGGATACTCAGAGATATTCACCTGAGATAGAACCGAAACATCCTTCATGCAAATCTCACTGGAAAAAACTAATTCATTCCTTGAAAACAAACCTTGAGAGCTTGGATAAGCTATAAATTAAATCACAGCATAGAGAACAATGGTGCTAGAATGGTATTTGAGAAGTCATTGAGGTCAGAACTCCAAAAATATATATTTATTGAATACTTCCCATTCACCCAGACCTAGATAGATCCTTTTAATGGGATTTTAACCCCAATTGCCTCATCCTGGGTCATCTCCAGCCATCCTGATGAATATCTGGTCACTGGGTTCAGATGGCTCTGGAGGAGAAGTGAGACTGGTGACCTGCACAGCTTTCCCTCACTCAAAACAAAGTCAAGTGCAAGTCATGTCATTATTTCTCTGATGGCATGGTCTTCTTCGGCAACGAAGGATAAGCACATTTGAGGTGCAGTGGAAAAGGAAGGGAATATGTGGGGGAAATTGCAAAAGAAAGAGAAGATACTCCAGATTTGCTCAGGTGGCTTACAGTATATTGGCAGCAAACAAACATATAAATATGAAAAAATAATAGACAAAAGAGTATAAGAACAAATGTAAGGTTGTATAAGGTGTATACCTAATCAAGATATACATATATGTAGTTGCACACATCATAAACAGCTTTAGACTTTTTCATCTTTGTATTTTACCTTAGATAATGTACATAAAATGTTTTCTAAGCTTTAAAGCATTACAGAAATATCAGTTATTATTACTCCAAGCTGGTGCTTTTCTCCCTGCTCCAGGCCTTTAACCCTTTGTTCCCATTTCTGTAACATAGAATGTCCTCTTCTCTCCATATCTGAATGCCAATCATTTCCAAAGGTCCAGCAGATAGCCCATATCCAGAACAACACAGCATATCAAACCCTACACTTTGATTCGTTGTAAGAGCAAGGACCTGCACATACATAGGAAAGACTGATGTACAGGTTCTTACATCTGCTTTTCTAAAAGGAAAGCACCTTTTGAGGGGTCAACAATCAATTTAATCAAGTACAGGTATCATTCCCTTATTTCAGGAAGAAAAGCCAGCACCCCGAACTTCAGAGAAAATACAGAGAAATAAAGCAAGACAGGGCTTCCTACTGTCTGATGGTAAGCAATACATACATCACCGATCAACAGACAGAACCAACTATTTGACTGTACATACATAGTTACCAGAGAGAGAAGCACCCACCTCAGGGTCTTCAAAGCTGGGGGGACTCCTTAGCGGCTGCCTAGAGTCTTGTCTGGCCAAACACTTCCAATGAATAAGCACTAAAGTAAAACCTCACCTCAGAATGTGTGTGTGTGTGTATATATATATATATATATATATATATATATATATATATATATATATATATATATATCACAGCCATTGAGAATTAGTGTCTCATTAGACATTAACAAAAACTGTGGGCCTTCCAACAAAAAAATCTCCCCTAATCAAGTTTCCTTTAATGGGCAGGCCCATTAATGGGTGGGGAAGATCTTTAACTCTCATTAGCGCTACATTCATTAAGACAAGTTCAAATGTTGTTTTAAACACTTATTAACTGTCGGATCCCAGGCAACTCACTTAATGCCTCGTAGCTTCAATTTCTCTACCTGTCAAATAAGGATAATAATAGTACCTACATCATGGGGTTTTTATCAAAACTAAAATGAGACAATGTATTTAAAGTGATTTGCAAACATCACTATATAAATGTGACCTGTTATTATCTCACTGCATTTTTATCTCACAAATGAAGTTCAGATATATATGATCTCAGGACAAGCAACTGTCATGCTAGTATTCTTTTATGTTGAATGTTGTGCATAAGTAAACAAAACACTGCCTTTTTGCAATTAAGTATAACTATCAGAAAGGTGGATAGAGTAATATAATAATATTTTAATGTTGTAATTATTGAAAGCATCATCAGGAAAACAAGGATGAAATGTACCTCATTCTGTTTTCATAGGATCTGGATCACCTTTATTATGTTTCTGTATTTTAAAACTTTTCTTTTTCACATAATTTACAGATTATAGGTATTTAGTACTGTGCAATAACATTATAATTATTATTAGCTGTGATTATGATTGGTTATTATCCAGTCTGGGTTACACATGCAGAAGTATGATCTCTTACCTCTGACTTTCCATATCTCTTTTCAATATCACTCGTCTTTCACATCCATCGTAGCTTTGTAATCTTACAGTTTTTCCAAGTTTATCTAGCTCAGTTGTAAGTTCCTAGTATCAGAGACTGTTTCATATCTTTTAAAACTATAAATAATCCATTACAAATTGTATGAATAGGCACTTAGATTATAGATTATAAAATCTTAGAACTGGGAGGAACCTTAGAGATCACCTAGTCCAACTGCCTCATTTTATACAAGAGGAACCTAAGGTCCCAGAAGGAAAATCCCATACTTGTCATGTACCTCCTTATTGGGAGTCAGTCAGAACTAGAAGGCAGCTATAGCATGATGCTTTGTTGACTGATTAATTTTGAAACTATAAAAATCTCACCGCTCAAATTTATTAATCATTATGTGAAAATGCAGTCATTATTTCATCAGGTAGCAGCAGAAACGTCCCTCCTTGCTTCCATGGATTAGTCATGAACGGAAGAAACAGGTTATGCTCCCCATTATAATAGAAGCTACTTTACCAGATAAGTTAATGTTGACTTCTCCAAAACAGCATTAGTGACTTTAGAGATTCAGTATATATGCCTCATACCTTCCATAAATATTCCCCAAATATTCTTAACCATATAATTATCTCCTTAATTTAAACTCTTATATCATGTACATTCTGTGCTACATACATCTCATTTTATCACTTGATTATATATAAAGCACAAGCTCTAGGCTTAACCTCTGAACCATCCTCAGACTAGCAGGTTGAGTGTCCAGATGAAGGCTACTCTATCTTTTCATAAGAGTTCTAGGTGTAACCCTGAGAAGGCTGGTGTTTTCTCTATTGCTTGTGCTCGCATGTTCCTATCTAGTCTATTCCTCTAATATTGATCAGCAGTGACTATCACCCCAATATAATTTTGATCAATGTCATCAAAGAGCCAATTAATACTGATTAGCTTTTACAAAAGGACATTTACTGGTAAAGCATAAGAAATCATAGAAACATCTCCCACACCAGGATATATCCTCCCATCTTTAGATTATGTTCCTAGGAAGAGTAGGCTCAAACTTAAAGTGGTTGCTATTAAGGATCCTTCTTCCGCCCACCCCATCAAGTTCACTTACGGCTGTGGCATAGTAGCTTGGTTTCTATATTGATTCAGCACTCCATTGAGTTAAGTAGTCTCAGGGACAGCTCCACATCAGGCTTTGCTTCTGCTGCTATAGGCAGGCTCTTCTATGGACTCAACTTACTGGATCTCAGGTGACTCTTACCACTCTTGGAAGTTCACATGACTGTAATCTGATCAATTCTATGTAAAATATTTGTTTTCTAAGATCAAGGCAGAATGGACAGAACAAAGATAGAAAAACAGCAGTAGGACGCATTTACAACCACATGGAGGCCAGATGAGACAATGATCTCAAGACCCTTCCCCCACCCAGAGATCCACAATATTTTGAAGTTTTTTTTTCTCCTTCTCACCCCTGATCATCAGGGAACACAGAGAAACTTCATCTGCTTCAGTCTTTTTGTATGTGTATTTGTTCTGACAGCCAATTAAAAAGGTTTTATGTTACCACACAGGAAGTGAGCGACAATCTTCAGGGTCCTCCTGCATGCACTGAAACAAGGAGGGTTAGTTCTTTCACTAGAAGTAGTACCAGAAGCAGGCTCAGCTAGGTTCCATGGGGAGTGGAAGCCAAGCCAAGCCTATTGTCCACACCCTAAGGACCAGGCCTTAGAGCCCAATATATTAAAAATCTTAGCCTCTTTAAGAAAGAAGTTTGGAATCATTAAAAGAGCTTTGGACAGTCTGCTTTCTTCTTCCTATTTAATTCCAACCTCAATTTGTTCATTTTCATTGTCTATCATGTATCCACTACATGCATACATATGTGTATATATACAGACACATACATCTACATACATATTAACAGTATTTTATAATATGGACAATAGGCATTCTTCACTCATTTTTTCAAGTGTATATAGTAACACCAAACTTGTGAATATTTATGGATCTCTGCAATGTTCTGGGGCTTGAGGCAATGTCATTCACAAGTGGGAGAATCTAGGGGACATAACCATCTATAGGCAATCTCTAATCAACTTGGGTTCTGTCATGGAAAAGTTCCATGACAGTGGTGAATACCTTTGGAAGGCATGCATCTGTTTATTCCTCACCTGATATTAATGATCAAAGGCTCACAGAACAAAGTTATTCTGCTAGTATTGTATGACCACAAATCACTGAGGACTAAAATAAAAGTGCATATCACTTAGAGGGCAGTAGAGAGCTACTAGCAGGTATGAGCAGCTGAAACACATAAACAAGAAAGAATGAGAAGTAAATGATGTCATCAAATAAATGTGTGTGTGTGTGTGTGTGTGTGTGTTCATCCTTCATTGCCTGTGCAGGTCACCAGCCTCACATCTCCTCCAGAGCCATCTGAATCCAGTGACCAGATATTCATCAGAACGACTGGAGATGACCCAGGATGAGGCAATAGAGGTTAAGTGACTTTGCCCAAGGTCACACAGCTAGTGAGTGTCAAGTGTCTGAGGTGAGATTTGAACTCAGGTCCTCCTGATTGCTGCATTGATGCTCTATCCACTGTACCACCTAGCTGCCCCTATCAAATAAATATATGACTAAAATAGAAGGTGGTTAGTTCCTATGGTAAGAGTAAGAGGCAACTTGTATGAGCCACTTGTATTCTTGAAATATTAAAAGACAGTCATGAAGTGTCCAGCACATTGCAAGGACCCCCATGATGAACTCATAGGAAGACAAAGATAAGAGTTGCTGAATAGAGAGGCACAGATGAGTTTTGATCTGTGTCATTGAAGAGAATCATCCCAACAATGAGATCATGGATCCATTTAAGAATTTATTTACTGAATATTATTCTGTAAGTTGTTCATAAGGATTATTAATCTTGCCCTCCCAATGAGACTACTAGCTGTTTGAGGTCAAGGTCTGTATCTTATACTTCTCCTATTCCTTTGGGAGGAAACTTGGACCAGGTTCTACTGCAACCAACAGTGAGACACTGACTCTCAGAACTGTAAGTATAGTAAGAATTTAACTATGCAGGATCAACAAAAAGCTAAGCTATAAAATAGAGGAGAATTGGTAGAAGAATCAGAAAAACAATTTTTCAAAATGTAAAACAGGTCTCAAGTCATAGATCTGTCTTGGGTGTTGCCTGAGAAATCTCCAGGTTCATGCAGCACCAAAAAGTTGAAGTCTTCTGACCAATTAAGATCCTGAAATTGTATTGGCTGCCATTAGTTTAGGAATAGTGATGAACTTCACAGTGGATAAATGGAGAGAATCCCAGGGAGTCTGTGTACTGACTGCAACTATTATTATTTCTGATCTTGCAACATGTATGAGTTTTTTGTTTTTTTGACACCTATATACTTACCAGTTACATCAATCCTATATATATATATGTGTGTGTGTGTGTGTGTGTGTGTATACATATATATATATATGTACACACACACACACACATAAACTTTGCTTATATTAGGTCAGACTTTTTCTTCATCTTTAAACATGAGTTTAGGAAGGTTTTACCAGATTCCTAGAAAAAAAGACAGTAGTATCTAGTATAGTGCTGAACAGGTAAAAACTATTCAATTACCATTCAAAAGATTTTACATTACAGAGGGTTAAGTACAGAAGATATAAGGTTAATCAGTATAGATATTCTTATTATTCCAGATAAAAAGATGCAGAAACACTATTTAGATATTCTCTTAAAAGAAAAGCAAATTATCCTATTTGCCTTCCCTTCTGATGAAGAATGTGCTATGGGACTAAGGAAATAATCATCAAAAGAAGATTAAAGAAGAATTTTATTTACTTAAAATTATTTGGAAATTCTTATACTAGAGTTTACAAGCCAATTATTGACACCCCATTCTCCCAATTACTTAGATTGGGAATCTTAAAATTATCTGAATCTTCCTTTTATCTCACTCTCCAGATCAAATCAGATGGAAAGTCATTAATGCAAATGTCTTTAAAACACCTTATGGCACAGAATTTCAATTCTTAAAGGCAAAGTTAAATGATTTATAGGAAAAAAATAGACAGAAATAAAACTATAAAAGTGGGAGATTTCACTTTAACCATCACAGGCCTAGATCAATTGAATAAAAAAATAAATAAATAAGAAGTTAAGGACCTGAATAGAATTTTAGCAAAGTTAGGTAAAATAGATCCGGAGTGGGATCTATTGTGGTCTTCTAGGTCCTTGCATGTGGCTTTTTAATGGAGTCCAAGTTTTATAGAACAAATCTTCTTATTAATAAGTTTGGATTCAGTCAAAGAGCCACAATTAAGGGCCTAGAAGCTCACATGTAACCTCAAGGTCATAAGTACCCCACCCCTGTAACTTATCTTGGAAAAAGATTGAATGGGATTATAAAGGAGTATGCTTATTTCACAGGTGAATCTGGAACATTTACAACATTTACAACAAAAACTTTACAAATAAATGCAGCAAACAAGAAATATGAATGACATCTTTTACTGAATATAATGCAGTACAAATTATATTTAATAAAGTACCTCCAAAGCATAGATTAAAAATTAATTGGAAATCAAATAACAATCCTAAAAAAAAGTAAGGATCAATGAACAATTTATAGAAACAATCAATGATTTCATTAATCATAACTACAACAATGAGACAACATACAAAATATTTGTGGGGTACAACCAAAGAAATATTTAGAGATAAATGTATACCTTTAAACTCTTTAATCACTAAAATAGAGAATGAATGGATTAATGAATTGGACATGCAACTAAGAAAAATCCCTAGAAAATCAACAAATTAAAACCCCCATTTAAGCATCAAAATAGAAATTCTAAAAATCAGATGGGAGTTTAACAAAAGTGAAAGAAAAATTTGAATTAATAAAACTGAGATCTGTTAATTTGAAAAAATAATACATAAACCATTAGTTAATTTGGTTAATAAAAAGAATGAAGAAAATAAAATTACCAATATAAAAATGAAAAAGTTAAATTCACAAACCACAAAGAAGAAATAGGAACAATTATTAGGAGCTATTTTGTCCAAACATATGACAATAAATTTGACAATTTAAATGAAATGATGAACATTTACAAAATATATTAATTGCTCAGTTTAACAGAACAGGAAATAGAATCTTTAAATAACTCTATTTTAGAAAAAGAAATTAAATGAGACATAAATGAACTCCTTAAGAAAAAAGCCCAAAGACCTGAAAGATTTACAAGTGAATTCTACTAAACATTTAAAAAACAACTCTAGTACTACATAAAATGTTTAAAAAAATAAAGAAGGGCTCTCACCAATTTCCTTCTATGATACAACAATGGTCTCAATACTTAAAGCAGGAAGAGTCAAAACAGAAAAATAAAACTACAGGCCAATTTACCTAATGAATATTGACACAAAATTTTAAATTAAGTATTAACAAGAAGATCACATGAATATATCACAATGACTAATCTGGATTTATTTAGGAATACAAGACAGGTTCATTCTTTTCTAAAAATATTTATTTATTTCTAAGTTTCAACCTTCACAGGTTAATTCTTAAGAAAGATATAAGTATAATAAAAAACAGCCAAAATATGGCTTTCTCTAGGTGCAGAAATATCTTTTGACACAATATAATACTTATTTCTGTTTTAAAAAAAAAACCCTGGAAAGTATAGGAAAAAATAGAGCATTGCTTAAAATCACAGCACTATCTGTCTAAAACCAAGAGCAACCATTTTCATAAATGGAGAAGTTAGAACCTTTTTCAATGATATGATCATCACTTAGAGAACCCGAGAGTCAACCACAACAATAAATCTAATCAAAACCATAACTTCAACAAAGTGGCAGGATATAGAATAAACCCACATAAACTATTAGTATTTCTGCCTACTTCCAACAAAATCCATCAGAGTGAGATAAAAAGAGAAATCTCATCTAAAATAAGCATCAACAGTGTAATATATTTAGGAGTTTACTTACCAAAACACATGAAGGAATTATATGACCAGAATTACAAAATACTCTTCACGTATATAAAGACAGAAGGTATCGGAGAAATATTAATTGTTCATGAGTAGGCCAAGTAATAAAATGTAATAAATTTGTATGTAATAAATGTAATGTAATGTAATATGGAATAAATGTAATAAAAATGAAAACACTATGTTACTTATTCAGTACCATACCAATAAAACTACCAAAGAATTGTTTTATAGAACTAGAAAAAAAAGATAACAAAATTCATCTGAAGAAATAAGTGGTCAAGAATATCAAGGGAATTCATGAAAAAAATGGAAAAGGAGAATTGGCAGTACCAGGTCTCAAATTATGGTTGGTTGTTTTTTTATCATTTTCCAGTCACATCTGACTCTTTGAGACCTCATTGGGGATTTCCATGGCAGAGACAATGGAGTGGTTGGCCATTTTCTTCTGCGGCTCATTTTACACATGAGGAAACTTGGGCAAACAGGGCCCAGAGTCACACAACTAGTTAGTGTCTCCAGATTTGAACTAAGGAAGAGCCATCTTCCTGACTCCAGGTAGGGGACTTTATCCACTTCACCATTTAGCTTTCCCTTAATCACAGTAACAAATCATGCAACTTTAATCATCAAAACAATTTGGTACTGGGTAAGGAATACAAATAATAGTAGAACAAATCAAGCACACAATAAATGGAAGTGAATGAGCATAATTATTTTTTTGTTTGTTTTTTACAAATCCAAGAATCCCAACTACTGGGGCAAGAACTCTTGAACACAAACTGTTGAGAAAGGAAAACTGGAAAGCAGTCTGGCAGAAAATAGATATAGACTATCATTTCCCAATGTATACTAAAATAAACTCAAGATACGTACATGATTTAAACTTACATAGTACATATTTGTGAAGTATACTAGTGAACATAGAAGAAATTAACTGTCAGGATTATGGATATGGAAAGAATTTGTGACTAAACAAGAGATAAAGTGTTTCACAGGAGATAAAGTGGATGATTTTGGTTGAAAAAAAAATTTGTTTTTGTTTTTGTTTTTTTTAATATTAATTTTATTTATTTTCAGTGTTCTACAATCACTACCATATAACTTAGATTTTTTTCCTCTCCCTCTTCTTTCCCTCCCTGAAATGACATACAGTTTTATATAGGTCCTACACATACATCCCCATTAAATACATTTTCAATATAGTCATACTGTGTAGAAGAATTATAATGAATGAGAGAAATCTTAAAACAAACAAAAATGTAATACACACACAAAAAATAATCTGCTATATTCTGTGATTGAATTCCATAGTTCTTTCTCTGGATGTTGAAGGCATTTTGCCTTAAAAGACCATTGGGGATTTTTTTAAGTCCTTGCATTGCTATGAAGATCCAAATCTACCAGAAAAACTCTCGCACACTGTGGTCATTGCTGTGTACAAGGTTCTCCTGGCTCTGCACTTTTCACTCAGCATCAGATTATATAAGTCTTTCAAGGCCTCTCTGAAGTCTTCCTGTTCATAATTTCTTATAGCACAATAATATTCCATTACATTCATATACCATAATTTATTCAACCATTCCCCAATTGATGGACATCCCCTTGATTTCCAGTTTTTGGACAAAACAAAGAGTGCTGCTATAAAAATCTTTGTACATGTGGGACCTTTTCCTATTTTTATGATCTCTTGGAGATATAGTCCTAGAAGTGCTATTTCTGGGTCAAAGGGGATGCATATTTTCGTAGCCCTTTGGGCATAGTTCCAAATTGCTCTCCAGAATGGTTGGACCAGCTCACAGCTCTACCAACAATGTATTAGTGTTCCAACTCTCCCACATCTTCTTCAACATTTATCATCTTCCTGTTCTGTCATGTTTGCCAATCTGATAAGTGTGATGTGGTCCCTCAGAGTTGTTTTGATTTGCATCTCTCTAATCAAAAGTGATTTAGAGCATTTTTTCATAAGACTATAGATATCTTTAATTTTTTCCTCTGAAAATTGTCTGTTCATATCCTTTGATCATTTATCAATTGGGGAATGACTTGTATTTTTGTACATTTGACTCAGTTCTCTATATATTCTAGAAGTGAGGCCTTTATCACAAACATTAGCTGTAAAAATTCTTTCCCAGTTTTCTACATCCCTCTGAATCTTGGCTGCATGGGGTTTGGTTGTGCAAAAACTTTTCAGTTTAATGTAATCAAAATTATCCACCTTGTACTTCATAATGCTTTCTATCTCTTCTTTAGTCAAAAATTCTTCCCATCTCCATAAATCTGATAAATACACTATTTCTTGCTCCTCCAACTTGTCAATAGTATCAATCTTTATACCTAGATCTTGTATCCATTTGGATTTTATTCTTGTGTATGGTATCAGGCATTGGTCTAGGCCTATTCCGCCACATTTTTATCCAGTTCTCCCAGCAATTTTTGTCAAACAATGAGTTCTTATCCCAGAAGGTGGGATCCTTGGGTTTATCAAACTATAGATTACTATATTCCTTGTCTACTGTGTCTTGAGTACCTAGCTCATTCGACTTGTCTACCCTTCTGTTTCTTAGCCAGTACCAAGTGGTTTTGATAATTGCTTCTTTATAATACAATTTGAGATCTGGTAGCCCCAGGCTACTTTCCCTAGCATTTCTTTTAGACCCTTTGATATCCTGGACGTTTTGTTCTTCCAGATGAATTTTGACACTTTTTTTCCAGCTCTAGGAAATAATCATCTGAGTTTAATTGGTATGGTACTAAATGAGTAAATTAATTTAGATAGAATTGTCATTTTTATTATTATTGGCTCAGCCTACCCACGAGCAACTGATGTTTTTCCACTTACTTAGATCTGACTTTGTTTGTGCAAAAAATGTCTTGTAATTGTGTTCATATAGTACCTGGGTTCGTTTTGGCAGGTAAACTCCCAAATATTTTATAGTGTCTACCCTAGCTTTAAATGGGATTTCTCTTTCTCTCTCTTGCTGTTGGGCTTTGTTACTAATATATAGGAATGCAGAAGATTTGTGTGGGTTTATTTTGTAACCTGCTATTTTGCTGTCTATTTCTGCCTGCAACACCCCCAACTTCTCCTCTAAGAATATGGATGCT
This sequence comes from Bettongia penicillata ogilbyi, assembly GCA_023548195.1. Taxonomy (NCBI): domain Eukaryota; kingdom Metazoa; phylum Chordata; class Mammalia; order Diprotodontia; family Potoroidae; genus Bettongia; species Bettongia penicillata. The sequence continues at coordinate 3,272,735 of JAJHZJ010000021.1, forward strand.
ATACCACTTGGAGCATGTATGTTTAGTAATGCTATTGATTCATTGTCTATGGTGCCTTTTAGCAGGATATAGTTTCCTTCCTTATCTCTTTTGATTAGATCTATTTCTGCTTTTGCTTTGTCTGAGATTAGGATTGCTATCCCTTTTTTTTCATATCAGCTGAAGCACAATGTATTCTTCTCTAACCTTTTACTTTTACCCTATGTGTATCTCCCTATTTCAAATGTGTTTCTTGTAAAAAACATATTGTTGGATTATGGATTTTAATCCAATCTGCTGTCTTTGTTTTATGGGAGAGTTCATCCCATTAACATTCACAGTTATGATTACTATTACTCTTTCCCACCATTTGTGCTTTTAGTTCTCCCATCTCCCTTCCCCTCCTCAGTAGAGTTTTCACTTTTAACCACCACCTCACACAGTCTTCCCTGCCTTCTTTCAGCCCCCCTCCCTTTTACTCCCCTTTACCTATTACTACTTCTTCCCCACCTTTTAGCTTTCCCTTCCCTTTCTTCCCTCTTTCCCTCCTACTGCCTATAGAGCTAGTGAGATATATATATATATGTATATATATATATACATATATATATAAAATTAAGTTTATTGTTCCCTCCTTGAACCAAATTAGATGAGAGTATCTCTCAAACAATGCTCCTCTCCCTCCCTTCTTTCCGTCTACTATAATACAATTTTGCACTTCTTCCTGTGATGTAATTTATCATTTTCTGCTTCCTCCTGTTTACATCTCCTGTTACAATTCCTTTGCATGCTTGAATCACATTTTTATCATCACTTCATTTACTTTACTCTATTCCCTCTATCTATGTATATCCCTTTTATACTTCATAATAGATGTACAGTTCTCAAGATTAACATATATCATCTTCCCTTATAGGGATGTAAAAAGTTTGCCCAAATTGAGTAACAAGTTTTTCTTTTCCCCTGTTTACCTTATTATTCCTCTCTTGAGACCTGCATTTGAAGATTTAATTTTCTACTGAGTTCTGGCCTTTTTGTCAGGAAGGTCTGGAAATCCTTTATTTTGTTGAATGTTCATCTCCTTGCCTGAAATGTTATGCTGAACTTTGCTGGGTAATTGATCCTTGGTTGTAGTCCCAGCTCCTTTGCCTTACAGAATATCAGATTCCAATTCCTTCAGTCTTTTAATGTAAAAGCTTCAAGGTCCTGTGTGATCCTGATTGTAGCTCCTTTATATTTGAATGGTTTCTTTCTGGTTGCCTGTAATATTTTCTCCTTCACTTGATAGTTCTGGAATTTGCCAACAATATTTCTTGGTGTTTTTCATTTGGGATCCCTTTCAGGACATGAATGGCGAATTCTTTCAATGGCTATCTGGATCTAGCACTTCTGGTTGGTTTTCCTTGAAGATTTCTTGGAAGATATTGTCTTTTTTCATCATGGCTTTCTGGTAGGCCAATAATTCTTAAATTTTCTCTCCTGGATCTACTTTCCAGGTCAGTTGTTTTTCCTATTAGATATTTTACATTTTCTTCTATCTATTCCTTCTTTAAATTTTGTTTGACTCGTTCTTGATGTCTCATAGAGTCATTAGCTTTTACTTGTTCAATTCTAATTTTCATCAAATTGTTTTCTTAGTTAACTTTTGTGTATTCTTTTCCATCTGTCCAATTATTCCTTTTAAGGAATTATTTTCTCCAGTAAGTTTTTGTACTTCTTTTTCCATTAGTCAAATTTTCTCAGTTAAGTTTTGTGCTTCCTTTTCCATTTGTTCAATTTTCCTTTTTAAAGAGTTATTCCCATCAGTGAATTCTTTCTTCATACTGTTAAAATCATTGGCCATTTTTCTTTTATTTCCTTCTTCAGCCATTCCAGGAGTTCTCTCTGTGCATGTGAGCAGTTCATAGTCCCTTCTAAAGTTTCATATGGGAGTACAGTCTCAATATTGACCTCTTTGGTAATTGTGTTTTGGTCCTTGTCCTCATAGAAAGATTCTATCGTCTTTTCCCTCCTCCTTTGCTTCTTGCTCATGATGGTGAGGCTTTGTATGTTGTAGCCTCTGGTTCTTTCAGTTAGAAGCTGGGGAATCTGCTGTTGAGCTGCTGGTGTGGGAAAGCTAAGGGCAGGTGCCTTTCTTTTTCTTTTTCTTTTGTATTTCCTGGCTTAGCCCTGGGGCTAGCTTGTCAAGTGTGGGAGAGAGGTGGTCTGGTCACGGGAGATCTCCTCAGCTAAACTAGGGCAAAGGCAAGCTCAGCTCATGCCTGGGTCCTGGTGCCAGTTTCCACTCCCTGGGGCTCCTCTCCTTCTAATTAGCCTCTGCCGTAGTAAGAAGAATCCCCCTTTGCTATTTTCCTAGCCTCAGGTGCTACGAGATTGTTTGCCCCTTCAATTGTTTCCACTGATCCAGGATTTTTCTGGGGAAATATTTTATGGTTCTTTTGAGGTCAAAAAGAGGAGGGGGAGAGAGCATTTGCCAATTACTCTACCATTTTGACTCCCAGTAGATCAAGTAGGTGACTTACAGAGGTTTAGTCTTCAAGCTGTAAATCTCTGCAGTGGCTTCAGCTGATACCTGGGGCTCAGCGGCTGTCACTCACTTGGCTCTACTGGTCTCCTATCCTGGGCTGCCACTCGCCCTTCCACAATGCTGCTGTTGCTTGAGGCTGCCCCAGGGGTTTTCTGCTTGGCCAGGATGCTGCGCTGTGCGCTCACCCCTGCTGAGCAGATCCTTCCTGTGCATCTTCCAGTCTGCCCTGGTCTGTGAATCTGTCACAGTCTGTCTTCTGTTGGATTCTGTACCTCCAAAATTGGGTCAGATTCTCTTTTTAGAGGTGTCTGAAGGAACTTCTCTAAGAGCTTAGGTGAGTAGTTGCTCTCACTCCACCATCTTGGCTCTGCCCCTTTCCCCTCCCCCTGTCCCCCAGTTGTATAAAATTTAAAAGGTTTTGCACAAATAAAAGCAATACAATTAAATTAGAAGTAAAGTAGGAAAATGGAGAAAAAATCTTTGCAGAACTTTCTCTGATAAAAGTCTCATTTCTAAGGTATATAAAAAACGGAGAAAAATTACAAGAGTAAGAGTCATTTTTCAACTGATAAATGATCAAGTGATTTGCTACTAATAGTCATATTTTTTAAATGCTCCACATCACTAACAATTAGAGAGGTGCAAATTAAAACAATTCTGACATGCCACTTCACACCCATCTGATTGACTAAGATGACAAAAAATTAAAATGACAGTTTCTGGATGAATTATGTATGGATGGGGAGATACACTAATGTGCATGTGTGGAGCTATAGATTAGTTAAAACATACTGAAAAGCAATTCAAAACTACTCAAAAGCTTTTGTTTATTTATTTATATATTTATGTATTATTAAAGGGACAACAAAAATATATGCCACTGAAAACATATTATCAAAATACAAAAATGAAAGGATCATTGAATTGTGTATACAAATAACCTCCCCCATTTAAAAAAAATTGCCCACTGAAAACAAATTAGTTTTTAAAAATTATCTGAAAAATATACACAAATTTAAAATAACTGGATAAAGTTGAAAAAATTTTAAGCAAGCTACACCAATGAAATCATAGGAGCAGAAAAAGTGAACTGCTACTTTGATAATTCAATATTTTCATGGATCTATGGTCACATTAAAATGATCCATTTCAGCAGTTATTGATCTCAAAAAATTGATCTTGTCAACAAACCCACTAGACTGACAGACAAAACTTAACTGATTTTCCCTTTTAAAAATAGATGATGAGATACATAAACCATTTGCTAAATTGATTTTTCAAAAGAAATAATAAATTTTAAAAAGAACAACATGAATTCACAACCTGGAGGAAATAAAGAAAATTATCAGAAACTACTAAGCACAACTGTAGGCTAACTAAACTAAGAATTTAAAGAAAACTATTTGTAATCTACCAAAATATAAAAGCACCAATTAGCAAAAGAAGAAAAGATAAATTTTAAATAAGATTCTTAAAAAGAAAGAAAAAAGCCATGAAAAACATAAATGGTTCAGTTTTCGTTGCTGTTGCTTTTCAGACTTGTGCTTTTACTCATATAGGAAGCTTCCAGTTTTTTTCTTTTTAATTAATTCTTACCATTTACACAAATCTACCACTTTTTGCAATTCATAGTCTTACCGAATTTCTTGGGAGGGCTAAAATGCTTGGTGATTTGCCTATCATCTCATAGTAAATGCTTGCTAGAACAGGGGATAAAATTTTTTGTCTCAAGTAATCAAGGTGAAAAAGACTATGTAATACTAGAGAAAAAGACAGAGGATCAGATGTCACATAAACTTAATACAAAGAACAGCTGAATACATACACACACACACACATGCACACAGAGAAACACATACACACACAGAGTTTTGTACAGAAATATATTCAATTCAGGACACCAGTGAGGACTGAGAAACGTGAGAAGGGGGACCACGGTGGAGGTTAGGCTCAGAGGATTATTTATAAGGAAAACAAACTTTTATTTTGGAAGGTGGATTATAAAAGGGGGGGTGAGGGTAATGTTTAAAGCAAAGAAAGAAAAAAAGACGGTATAATCTAAGACTGAAAAAAGAAAATAGGCAACTCGAAATGGAAGTAGACTATATCAAATATAGAATACATGTTACACACTATTCTCTCTCACCAGCCTCTTCTTTGCAAAGCACAAGGAGCAAAGAGAAGGAAAGGATTTGATATATAGCATAGAAAAGAAAACAAACATAATAGTACAGTGGATAAATTATAGATTCCAACAAAGAAGTATTTGAGAAAATTTCTGGGAGAAAATGGAAAAGCAGTCTGTAGAAATTGGGTTTAGACAAACATCTTACACCATATACCAAGTCTCCAAAAGCATATGTAGCCCATATACAGTTACGTAACAGGCAAATTAGCAAATTAGAGGAGCAAGGAAGGAAATACTTTTTTCTAATTGTGGTCATTCATGACTCAATGGGGGTTGGAGGAAGGGAGAAATCACAAAATGTAAAATAGGAATTTTTATCCCTTACAATTGAAAACAATGCACAAGAAAATCAATATAGTTAAAATTATAAGCAAAACTGTTTATTGGAAAACATCTTTTCTTTTAAGCGGACTTGTTTTTTGAGAAATGTAAAACTTAATTTTGTCCTAGAATGGCTAAATCATGGTACCCACTCTATTGTAAGGATGAAAATAAAGCATCTATCAATGTAAATTCTTCCATAAAAAATAATAAAAAGAACATGCCTCAGCAATAATGCACCTAAACTGATTACTTGTCTTGGTATGTATTTTTGGTCCTAATCCACATTGACTACCATTTCCACAAAAACGATTTGGTTACTGATCAGCCATTTCTTATTAATAATAGATTGATGTTTCATGCTTCTGGTATTATATTTTTTAACAGTTTTCAATTTATTTATTTTTAATTTTCAATGTTCACTTCCATAAGTTTTAAATATTCTCCCACTCTCTCACTCCTTCCTCCCCAAGACGTCATGCAGTCTGATATGGGCTTTACACATACGTTCCTATAAAACATATTTTCACATTAGTCATGTTGCATAGAAAAATTATAACAAATGAGAGAAACCATGAGAAAGAAAAAAGAACAAAAAAGAAAATGCTTCACTGCATTCTGACTCCATAGTACTTTCTCTGTATGTGGATGACATTTTCCATCATGAGTCCTTTGGAATTGTTTTAGGTCCTTGCATTGCTGAGAAGTCTATCAAAATCAGTCATTGCACACTGTGACTATTTCTTTGAATGATGTTCTCCTGGTTCTACTCATTTCACTCACCATCAATTCATATAAGTCTTTCCAGGATTTTCTGAAGTCTGCCTGTTCATCATTTCTTACAGCACATTGGCATTCAATTGCATTCATATACCACAACTTGTTCAACCATTCCCCAATTGATGGCATCCTTTCAATTTCTAGCTCTTGCCCACCACAAAAAGAGCTGAAAAAAATATTTTTGTATACATGGGTCTTTTTCCCATTTTTATGATTTCTTTGGGATACAGCTCTAGAAGCAGTATTGTTGGGTCAAAGGGTATGCACATTTTTGTAGCCCTTTGGCTATTTGGGAATAATTCCAAATTGCTCTCCAGAATGGTTGAAACAGCTCATAGCTCCATCAACAACGAATTAGTGTTCCAACTTCCCCATATCTTCTCCAACATTTATCATTTTCCTGTTTTGTCATGTTAGCCAATTTGATAGGTTTGGTGTGGTACCTCAGAGTAATTTTGATTTGCACCAATAGTGCTTTGGAGCATTTTTATATGAAAGTAGATAGTTTAAATTTTTCCTCTGAGAACTGCCTGTCCATATCCTTTGACCATTTATCAATTGGGGAATGACTTGTATTCTTGTAAATTTGACTCAGTTGTCTATATAGTTTTAGAAACGAGACCTTTATCAGAGACACTGGTTGTAAAAATTCTTTCCAAGTTTTCTGCTTCCCTCCTAATCTTGGTTGCATTGGGTTTGTTTGTACAAAAACTTCTCTATTTAAGGTAATCAAAATTATCCATTTTGCAGAAAATATCTTTTCAAAACAATATTCAAAAGCATAAACAAAAGAGCCATCCCCAATTGTTACCACTGTTTTTCATCATTTGTTTCTGAAAAGGACCAATGACATCACAGGGTGATTACTTGACTTTCATGTGAATTGGATTTTAATAAAGCAGAGTTGCACAGTCATTAGTCACTTTCTCTCTTCTACAGTCATCAAAGTCCAGTGACAGGAAAAAAGTCAAGACAACTGAAAATGGCCCAGGATGCAGTAGACGACCTTGGCGTCTTTGATGTCTGACCAAACTCTAAGCATTCCATAGCATAACAAAGGACAATACAGTCAGCATATTTGGAATATCTAATGCATTGTAGATTTTTAAAATTTCAACTTTATGCATTTTAATCTTACAAATTTATCTTTTTTTAATAAATAGCAATTTTTCTGGATTTTATTAAGCATTCAGCTCTTTAATCCTTTCACATTCAATTTTTTAACATGTTTTCAGAAATGCAAAATTTCATCTGTTCTTTGATTCTGCTATATCCTTTAAATTGTGCTACATTGTCTCATTTTTTGCATTTAACATGTGAATTCTTTATCATTTCCTATTTCAAAAATCAACAAAACTCTTGAATCTGTTCAGCTCAAATTTTTCTTCTTCTTGACCTTTCTGTTATACTTACCCAGATCTGAGGGGGAAAGAGCTTTATTATACTCCAATTATTTTGATATTATAATGTGTGTTTGACATTTGGTTAGCTTTTCTATTAAGAATACAAAGATTGTACATTTTGAGGGTATTTATTCACTGTGTAATTGTCTAAAGTTTCTAAGTATAATGTGGCTTCCCCATTTGTCTAAGTTATTGATTTTTATTGTTGTCTTTTCCGAATTCATGATTTTGATTACTGATTTTGGGGAAATTTTCTAAGTTACAATAAGTTCAGTCCTATTCTTTTATTTTTACTATGTATGTGTTTTTAATTTTCAATGTTTTTCTTACATTTACACAGGTTTTATTTTCTTTTCCATCTTGTGATTCTATTTCATTTTAATGGAGAGCTCAATATATTCATTTTTTAAGACTTTAATTTTTAGCTTTGTCATCTTCCTATTAAATTTCATTAATTTCTTTCTTCTTTCAAATTAGCACTTGATCCCTGTATTTTCTTTTGTTTACACTATTTGGATCCAGATATCTTTCCATAGACACTCTCTGTCCCTTCCATTTTTTGTTCAAATCTAAATCCATTAAGTTATCTCTATTGTCAGCTTTTCTCTTCTTTTCTCTCACTCTTGTTTCATTCATTTTCTGACCACACATAAAGGATCACTATAGATCCTTCAAACCCCAGAATGCAATTTATTAGGTAGATAAAAATCATTTGTGAAAAATCTTTCCAAGTAATATTAATTTATTTCATCCTTTTTCTTACTCCTTTCTCCTTGCATTATACTCTAGACATTAGAAGTCAGAAGCAAATTTCCAGTTCTTAGATTTTGTACTTACACAGTCCTTATTCTCTATATGATCTTCATAGTAGGCTAGGCTTCTGCTAGAAAAATACTTTGCTTCCTCCTGCAGAAGGCACATTAGTAGCATAGTGTATTGTATAGTGTATAGCTTTGCAATGCAGTGTACATTTCTGTAGTGCCTCCTCTACTTCTTGTTTTGAAATGACATTTTTTTTGAAGAATTTCATTGCCAAAAAAGTTAGTTCATTAAGCAAATATTGTCTGGTGATAGAAGGAACTCTGATGTCAGAGTCACAGGACCCAATTAGAATATAAGTATTTTCACTTAGACCTTGTTGATCCTGAAACTTCTACAATAGAAGCTTTTGAAACTCCATTCACTTTGGGGGGAAAGAATCTGTGATAGTGTTCCCTCTCTATGGGTAAGACCCTACTCTAGATCCCTGGCAACCCTAGTCTTTTCTCCATGCTTTTTCTTTAGTTTTCATCCTCTTGGTTCAGTTTAGTCATTTTTTTCTTATGTCTAACTCTTTGTGACCCCATTTGGGGTTTTCTTGGAAAAGATGCTGAAGTGGCTTGCCATTTCCTTCTCCAGTTTATTTTTATAAATTAAGAAACTGAGGCAAGCAGGGTTAAATGGTTTGCCCAGAGTTGCACAACTAGTAAACACCCGAGGCCAGACTTGAATTCAAGAAGCTGAATCTTCCTGACTCAAGGCTCAGCACTCTATCCACTGTACCGACTAGTGGTCATTATCCTCTTGGCAGGGAAAAAGACTTTTAAAATACCACAGTTCTCTCTCTTTTTTTTAAACTCTGGCAAGGGTATATTTCCCCAGCCCATATCCCTTGCTTTCCCTCCTAATCATCCCCCCCACCATTGAAAACATTCTCCTCTATAATTTCTTAGCATTCCAAATATTCTTTAAAGAGGGAATATGGATCTTAGTCCAAGAAATATCAATTAAATTCTTGTTCCTTCTTTCTTCACAATTTAATCACTCTCTTTGTATCTTCATAGATTATCTTAATTGTCTTAGTGGCCCTCAAAGAATCTGAGTATTAGAAAAAACACAGTACTGAATATATCTAAAGCATGAAAATACTGATCTTCTTTATTAGTCTTTTCTTGATAACCATATTTATTTCCTTTATTTGTTTTTAATTTATTTGATGAAGTTGCATGTCAAAAACCTTTCAAATCACTTTTGAAAAAATAGGTGACACAAATTCCTTCTTTTTGCTAAAAATCAATCTTCTTTCATAATTGAGGTCATCTTTGCTACATATGTCATATTGGTGTGCAAGTCAAAGCCTTTTATTTGGGGGAATATTTTCTTATCATTTTTCTTTGATCTTTTCAAAAATAAATTGTAATTACATGTGGTTCAGACTGATTTACCTTGATATAAAAAAGGGCTTTTCTAGCCCTTTAAAATAGCTATTATCTGACACTGAAGTCATTTGATATTTAATACTGAAATTTGGACACAAATACTTGGTGATTTTTTAATTTCTTATTTCCTTCTATCAGGGCGCTGTGAATTCTATTTCATCTGTACTTTATCCATACTTCAGAGAAATTTTCTTGTATGATTTCCTGAAGAATAGAGTTATGTTTTTATTTCACATTTTTTGAAAATATCACAATTCTAAGAATACATCTTCAAATTATATCTTAGTGTTCATGTCTTATAAAGATTTGTGTTCTTTGATTTGGTTCAATTGATCTTTCTTTCTTTTCTGCATTTTTGTGTTCCAAATTTCCTGTTCCCTTTTTCAGGGAATCTACTGTTTTGAAGAGATCTGACAATTTCCTCTAAATTATTCTGCTATTGTTTAATTTCCTTTGTGCTATCTTTTTTTCTTATTTTACTTTTCTTACTGGTTTTATAAATCATTCTGGAATTTACTTAAGATATTGTTATCAGCTCTCAAGGTTGGATAAAATTTGTTTTTAAAATGTTCTCTTTTATAGGAGAATTTTGAGTCATTTTCCTTTGCTTTGTAGTATTATTCATTGCAGTAGAACCTTTTATTGATTGTTAGCTCATGCTTTTTCATCAATCTGATTTTTCCATAATGTCCTTTCTGTGATGTTTCCATCTGTTGTCATTCCTTTACTCTTTCTGGTGCATTACTTTTACTTTTAGGGTATGTATGGGAATAGGCTTAGACATGATGCCTAAATTGACCACTTTGCCAGAAATGACTCAATAGTCTGATTCTGAAATGACTCCAACATTAGTAACCAATCATTTCCTGTGAGCTAAAATGGAATCAGCTTCATTTTTATATCTTGTGCTAGCATTGTTGATTAATTCCAAACTCTTTTCTTGAAGAATGTTATTTGTGATGTATAGACATATGGTGTCTGTATAGTCTGAAAGTCTTTTACTTCTCTTATTTCTTCCTACTGCATAGTATTCTTCATAGGTCTTTCACTGTTCTCCCTCTATGCCCACCCTAACATCAAAGTTACATTAAAGTATCCATTGATTTAATTTGTATTTGTATAAAGAACTTTTAAAGTTCTTTATAGAACTCTACCTCCTTCAGTCCAATAGATCTTTGTGTATAGATGTTAATTACGCTTATGGTGCATTTTTTTAATGTAAGTTTTGAGCATTAGGGACTAGTGAAATTATGCTTCTTTTGACTTTTTGACACATAAAACAAATGCTGACCCCTTCTTTATTTGGTTCTTGAAGAATCTATCTATTTTCATGCGAATTCTTTTTTGCCTCCTAGCTTCACTAAAATGTTTAGGTTTAAAGCAATTCAGTACTTTCAGTACTGTGTCTGATTCCTCATCACTGAGCTTTGATCTTCCACTTACGACTACCCTAATGTTCCTAGGTGGTCTAAAACGTGGGATTCTTGTTTCTCTGCTCCCTGTTTTCTGCAGCTCTATCACTCCACTGTTGGAGGTGAAGGAAAACCTAAGACTAAAGGCTATTTTATATTTGTAATGTTTCATAAAATACCATGGTCAAGAAATTCATCACCAACCAAACAGCTTACTAGTGATGAGTTTCTTTATACTTAGCTAAGAATGATTTCCTCAGGAAGTAAACATGATCTATTGTCAGGCTTATATGTGAGTATTTCCTACAACTATGGATACTGTCAATTCTTGTAGAGGTTTCAAGGAACACAAGTTTTATTTTCATACCATGGTGAGCTTTTGTAACTAGTATTTCAAAAATAATAGCAAAAAAAAAAAAAAAAACAAACCACATTTTTTATAGCACTTTAAGGCAGTGATTATTAACCTTTTCTATCTTGGACTGTTTTGTAATGTGATAAAGCCTATGGACACATTCTCAAAATGTTTAAAAATGCATAAAATAAAACACATTAGCTTATGATGGAAATCAATTATATTGAAATAGAATCACCAAAATATGTTTAAAAACAAGTTTAGGGGCAGCTGGGTGATGTAGGAGTTGGCTCTGGAGTCAGGAAGACCTGAGTTCAAATCCAGCTTCTGATACTTACTATGTGACTCTGAATAAGTCATTTAACCCTGATTGCCTCAAAAAAAAATTCAAAGACCCTAAGTGAAGAACCCCTGAATTAAAGATGTAAGGTTTCACATACTTTCAAAGCATTTTCCCCATAACAGCTCAATGATGTAGGTATTTATTGTTATCTTCGTTGGAAATGAGGAAATTTGAGTTCAAAGAAAATAAACATAAATAATTCCAGGTTTTCTGATTTCATATTTTTTTTACTTTCCAAGAGAACTACAAAAACTTTACTGAAGCTAATGAAAAACAAAGAGGAAATATGAGGTACAATCCTTTTAGGTGAAATGCTAGATATTTTCTTTCCCTTTCCAATCTGTCACAAAATATTTTCTTCTCAGAAAAAAATACAAAGAATAATTGAAGTATTCTACTTAATCTCCAATATTTGTTCCCCACCATACTCTACAGGATTGCAAACTACTTGATTTCAAGTAGTATGTACACAATACATTCTAGTGTAGCACAGCTTCCTGGAACATAGTAGGTATTTTGCTATATTTATTAAATGAATGTTAATAGAATGAATCATCAAGAAATAGTTACTCAGCACATTTTATACATATATATCTTTATCTGAATTGGAAAATTATGTTACATGTTAAAATTGAGGTAGCTATGGTGAAGTATAATTGATATTATTGCAAAATGAAAGAATGTGCACTTATCATTGGAATTTTGTTTTAAAAAGATTCTTAAAATGAATTTAATGGTATTTTGTAAAAAAATTTAAAAACACTTTGAGATAATCTACTTATGTAATTACATTTTAAATGCTAACATATAATTTATAAAATTCTTTATTTCAGAATAAAATAATTCTATGATCTCCCAATTGTTCTTTTTCTAATTAGTATTATTTTAAAATACTTATTTTTGTATAGAGTATCATAAAATATAATTTTAAGCCAAATAATTTTAAATGGCTAAATTTAATAACAATATTATTATTTTTGATAGATTTTAGAAATATATCAAAATACCAAATTTGAGGCATAGCATCCTCATAATCATCATTCTCGTCAATAACAAGAAGTATTTATTAATTTCTGGTGATACAAAGAAAGGTAAAAAGAATCTGCCTCTGAGATTTTATATCATCAGCAATATCATCATCATTGCTACATGTAGCACTTCAAAGTTCATGTGTGTGTCTACACATATACATACACATATATACACAATACATATATACATAGGTATGTATATGGGTAGAAACATATAATTCACATGTATATATGTCTATATGCTTGTATTAGAGTAAAACTTTGTTTGGTCATCACCACAATCATATAGGATATGCATATTTGGTATTATTTTACTAATGGGGAAATTGTGGTTGAAACAGATTAAGTGGTTTGCCTATAGTCATACATGCATTCAGGTATCCATCCATACATATATGTATGCATGGCATGTATTCATATACGTATAAAGACAGAGGTAAACATGGAATAGATAAAACCAAATTTATGTATGAATTACATAATGTATGTAATTACAATTATGTACGTACATACCTCAAAGATATAGTGAGATGCTACTTATTTGAGACTCAATCCTTAACAACCCCAAGCATCTGAGAGGTAGCCACATATCTAGAAAGGAAAAATGGCCCCTGAGTAAGGAAACAAATTGATTCAAAGGTCTATGCATTTTATTCACACAAAAGTCATAGCATTGCTTTATTCTAGAAACCAATTATATTGAAATAAAGAGGGTTTTCCTCCTTTCATTCATGAATCTCCTGAAATCTATCCATGAATCTTAAGAACCCCTGTTTGGATAAGTATTGATTTAGTATTAACCATAAAATTATAATTACCAGTTTAAAAGTTCTGCTATTTAGTTATCCTTCCTACTCTGAAATATAGGGAACAGGAGCTTATCTGGGTAATACAGACATGCAAACTTCTGGAGGCCAACTCTTCCAGGAAAGACAACAAATATCATGGAAGATCAATTAAAAAAGAATAGGTATCTGTATTAAAGAGAAAAAAAATGCATTTAATAGACTACAGTAGCATCCTATATTATTGAAAAATCAAAGTCATCAAGAGAGACAGGAGAGTGGGTTTGAAACCACTCCCATTTGCCTCTGTAAAACAAAGCTGGAGTGAAATTTTCTTGATTGAAGAACAAATTCATACCTGAGTGGAAATAGGCCCTGTAAACCTCCTTGAATCAACGAAAGCCATGGTGTGAGAATAGATAATACCCTGAACAATCTGCATAAAAAGAGAATGGAAGTGATATACCGGACCTAATTCTGACAATAAGAACACATTCTGGATTTTGTTCCTTTTATGGACTATTTTCATGGGTTAATGAAATAAGGACAATTATAGAAATATATGTTAGGGAAAATTTCTTTCATCTTTTTAAATTTTGTATGTCAACTGTGAACTTCATACAAAATTCAAAATTCTTCACACAACCAGTACAAAATTCAACAGACAAAAACCCCCATTTGGGACATGAAGGTACTTTAAGAAAAGAATCTTCAAGGTATGGGTCCATTTCAGTGTGTCCTTACAGCACTAAAACAAAACCAAATAAAAACATGAGTTCAAAACGATAATTTATTCACTTTTGTGTACTTTACATATATAGAAAGTCTAGCTAAACCTAAAGACCACAGTCTGAACATCACTGTCTACTTGTTGATAGTTAATTAAAATTGCAGGTATGATACTTAGAAAAATAAAAGCCTCATGATCATAAAGAATGGCAAAAATTACATAAACATTTTGGATATTTCTTTAGAGAGGAGGGAAGCAGTCCAGAATTGTCCTACTACATGGATCACCTCAAGTTTCTTGTCACCTGTTAGAGTTAATTTAGTACCATCATACTCTCTAAACAGACACACTGAGTTCCTTAACACCTGTCTTGGTTGACGCAATAGAAACCTTGAAAATGATGAACATCAGATGTCTGAGCAACAGATGAGACCTCCTTGGTCAGGAAAAAGAGGAAAACTGCAGTGTCAGAAAAAATGACTGGAAAACTTCACATATTATGGATCAAAGAATAATTCATATAGAAAGTTGATATGCAGTCACAGTGAGCCTTGAATGACATGCCAACATCAGCATTCCCATTGTATGACCAATGTATGATAGAAAATGGGGGAAAGAATCAGTCTAAATAAACCAGTTCCAATTGAAGTACAGGACACGGACAGACAAGGCATCAGGATATGCAAGCTGGAGGTCAGAATACAGAAATACAGGATTGGAGAAGAAGAGAGTTGGGAGGGAAGTCAGAATTCATGAAACAACACTCAGGCTTCAAACTTGGCACAGTTTTCCAAAGCAAAGGGCAGTGTTCAAATCAAGACACCACCGCAAGGTAATTGTGGTACAGTGGTTAGCCCAGATAAGAGCTGTCTGCTCTTTGGTAGCATCTAAATTAAAACATTCAATCCTTGGTGATGGAAGATAGATTATTGGAATCCTTGTAATTCAATAAGAAGTTAAAAAGGATTTGTTGAGTGCTTGATATGTCTAGCAGTTAGACACTTCAGAGATATAGTGTTAATTTTAATTTCTATTTATTGCCTCCAGGCAGTCATGGGATGCATTGCTGGTAGAAACTGTGCCACAGGTTCATGGCATTTTAGACCTGGAAGAGAGTTTAGAAAGTTTTCATCCTCTCAATATGAAGAAATAGAGGCCAACGAGGCTAAATGACTTAGCAAAGTTACTGGCAGAACCAGGAGCTAGTAGTTTTATCTCAATTAGCCAGCAGTTCATTGGTTTTTCCACTGCACCATCTTACCTCCTGTTTCCTCTTTTAAAATTATGCTTCCCTTGCTAAGTTCCCATTGTCTCTCTACTTAATAGTTGCCTCTCATCTTTTCCCTCAGTTTTAATAACTCCTGTCTTCTTCTGAAAGGTGCTGTAGTCATTCGTTTTGATATTTTTAAATGACAAACTTATTGCATCTTTATTTTTTGGGAAAAGGGAAATGAATCCCGAGAAGGAAGCAATAAGCCATAAAGTAAGAAAGGCCAGGGAATTAGAGTCTGTTTTCTTGAATGAGAAAGACTGAAACTATATAAAAGACCAAGGGGAAGCAGATTCTCCCCAACTACCCTCATAATAAACTAGTCTAAGGTTAACTGGAGCAGCTATAAGAATCTAATGCTACTTTCTAGTAGCATCCCTGAATCAATCCATCTTCTCCTTTCTTTGGCTAACAGTTTCAGGGAAGAGGCATGGATCAGGGGAATTGCTGCTCAAATCGAGTGCCTAAATCAATCTGATGAAATAATAGGGTATAAGTAACTTAATCATCATGGATGGTGTAAGGAAGAAGAATCTCTTCTCTTTATAAACCCTTGGTGCACTTTAGAAGGAACAATTGAAGAGACAAAAAATAAATTCTTAATAGCTAAGCATCTCAAAGAATAAGATAACTTTCTTTTATTTTTTATTTCTTTTATTTTTAATTTATTGAATAAAACAAGCATTCCCATTACATAATATAGTGAAGAAAAGATGATTACACATGAAACTGCCAATCTGTTATATACAACTTGATATTCCTTTTAAATATGTAATAAAGTTATCATATATTTCTTTTCCTTTCCCCCCTTTTTCTTTTCCCTCCCACCCTAGAAATGGCTACCATTACACATGCGTATGCACACACACACACACACACACACACACAATTTTATAAATGCTCCTATTTATCAGTGCTTTCTCTGGATGTGATTCATATGTCATTTATAGCTAATTTGGCTATTTATAATAGTCAAAATGACTTACCCACTCAAAGTCATTCTTAAAACAATATTGCTATTACTGCATACAATGTTCTCTTGGCTCTGTTCATTTTGCTTTTCATTGTTTTGTGCAAGTCTTTCCATGTTTTTCTAAGATCCCATCCACTGGGGGATGGCTGAACAAGATGTGGTAAATGATTGTGATGGTGTACTACTGTGCTATAAGAAATGATGAGCTTTTTTCATAGGCTTCAAAGAAGAGGGGTTGATTCTTCTCTAAGTCAACCTTTAGGAATTGCTTATGGTCCATCAATTTGATACTTAGTTAATAAATATGTATTAAGTACCCACTATATAGCAAGCCTTGTGATAAGTGCAGGGGACACAATGAAAGGAAAACAAAGCAAATAAACAAAACAGCTTAGGCCCTCAAGGAGCTCACAGTCCAACATGGTAAATTAAAAATGACTATTTGCAAATCAGATATATGCAGGATAAATCAGAAATAAGCAGGAAGAACACACTTGCATTAAAGGTAAATTAGTAAAGGCTTCTTGTAGAAGGTGAAATTTTATCTGGGACTTAAAGAAACCAGGGAGCCAGGACATGGAGATGAAGATGGAGAAAATTCCAGTCATGGAGGACAACTAAATAAAATGCCTAGAGTTGAGAGATGGAAGGAACAGCAAAGGGGACAGTGTCAATGGATCACAGAGTAAGTGAGAGGGAGAAAGTTATAAGAAGACTGGGAAGGTAGTAGGGATATAGGTTGTGAAGGATGTTAGATGCCAAACGGGATTTACATGTAATCCTAGAGGTGATAAGGAGTCACAGGGGTTCATTGAATAGGGGGAGTGACATGGTCAAAAATGAATTTAACAGCCAGGGGAGGATAGGTTGAAGTGAGAAGAGAATGGAGGCAGGCAAAATTGAAGTTGTAATTGAAGGTAAAATCAACACGACTTGGCAACTGATTGTGAGAAAGAGTGAAGAGTTGAGGATAATACTTGGGTTAATGAGGATAATACTTGACTGGAAGGACAGTGGTATTCTCGCACTAATGAGAAAGTTCAGACTGTGGAGATTTGGGGAGAAAGATAATGAACTTCTAGAGGTGACACATAGCCACTTAGATTTATTGAATGGGGTTGGGGGGCAGAGTGACATGGTCAGACTTCAATTGGATTAGGAAATTCTTTCAGTTTGATCAAGGACTAGCAATAGCTCATACCTTGTAATTTCATCGGATTGATTAGTAATCTTGTTTTGATTGGGAAAGTCTCCGATGTGATCTTACTTACATTCACTTAGTGCCTATAGCACTAAATCCTCTCATTAGTGTCTAATAATGGCAGACCTAACCCTGAACAGTTGAGTGTGGGGCCATTTATCTCTACAGTACATTTCTTTTCATCTATTCCTACAACACATATCTTGAATCTTCAGCATTGACTTCAGCTTTAGTGGAATTGTCATGATAATTCTTGGGGTGACCCACATTTGAGAATTTGTTTAGGTATGGAGTTTTTATTCTTAAAGTTTATTTTTTTTCCATTACTGGATACTTGAAAATGGCTAGATGATCATCCAGTTAGAACTTAACAAAGTACTCTTCTTTTAAAAAAATATTCGAGATAGTCAATATTGTATAATGGAAAGAGTAGAGAATTTGCAGTCAGAGGATCTGCTGCTTGTTCCTTCTGTAAGCCTGGGTAAATTTAACCTCTATAGGCCTTAGTTTCTTTGGTGAGAAGATAGTAGCAAATTGGTATAGATGATTAAAAAAAAATAGTCCAAGTTGGTAGAGCTGAGATTAGATTGGCACACTCAATACCCTATCTGGCTAACAGAAAACTAATTAAACCATTCCATAAAAGAGCTTGGAAATATGTGTTGGGGGGGAAGGTGATGAAAGTGACAAAATTGATCACATACTCTTTAATCCATTATTCTTCCTACTTCGCATATACTTAGATGAGATAAAATATAGAAGAAAAAATATCCTAAATACACTAGTTTATTCATAACAGGATTTAAGAAGTAGAAACCTCATAACAGGGAATTAGTTGAACAAACTGTGAATATGAGTTCAACAGATATTATTGCATGATAAGAAATTACAAATATGGAAAATTCAGAGAAAAATAAAAAAAAATTTGTGAACTGACATTGAAATAAAGAACACATAAGAGCAACATAATGACAACTATAATATAAATGAAAAGAATACTACTATGGCAACTTAATTCTAATTGTGCTAATAACCAATTTTGGTTCAAGAGAAGAGAAAATGAAGCAAGACTCAACTTTAGGCAGAAGATAAGTGTTTATGGAGGTGCAAATTTGAGAACACCGTTAAAGGGGCTATTGTATGGGATTAGCTGTTTTTCTTTTGTTATAAGGGATGTTGTAAAAATATATATCCCAAAATACTTGATATAAAAACAAAAGACATCAATAAAACAAACAAATAATAAAAACAATTAAGTAATAATAGAAAATGAATCTGAAAAGTTTTCTCTAAGGCTCCTTCCAGGTCTACATTCTATGATTTCTCCTCACCCAATATCTTTAGGTACAGTTAAAATATGGTTTTTCTCTCTTAATCCTGATTCAAAAAAAGTGATAAACTAATCCTAGAATTTTGAGAGCTGAAAGGCAATTTGGAGAACATCTTATCTAACCCACTCATTTTGCAAATTTAGGAAACCAAGACTCAGGTATGCTATGTGCCACACACATTAAGATAAATTAGCTAAATTGGTTTAAGAAGGTCCCACAATTCTTTTTCTAGTATTCTTTTGATTAAATTATATTTGCCTATCAGATGAAACAGGCAAACAAGAAGAGCTAAACTATTTTTGTTATCTTATAACTAATCAGTAAATATACGATGAATAAATCACAAAAATCCTTTCAGATTCTACAACCTAGGTGAAATCAAGCATTTTGTTGCATGAATAGGGATCTGTGTAGGATAGATAGTTGAAAATTTTCTTACACTTCTATTTCAGTTCAAAGGTATAATTTTATTGCATTGTAGTTACAGGTTTTCTGGGTTAATTTTTTAAAGTTCTCATGTAATCTAGGCAGCTATTTTTTTTTCCTTCAGTTTAAAAATCAACCCTGAAATAAACTAAATGTGATTGCTTGGGGTATCTGGTTAAAGCTCATTACCATGAAAGAAAATACAGAATTTTTTTTTTTTTTTTTACCGTCCCATTTCCCTGTAAGCAATTAATAACCTGAAAAAACATGCACTGACTTTTAAGCACTCTTGAATTTTCAAAATTGATGTCCCTTATTTGTACAATATGTACTTGTGGTATATACATGCCTTATTACTACTAAAATGATCTCATTATGTATTATTAAGCTTGAAAATAGCAATCTACTTACAACAAGGGACATTATTTCAGCCAGCAAATCAGGGAAGACATAAAACTATTTTTCCCCTATGGAATTAATTGGAGATTGTAAACATCCTTTCCAAGTGAGAGAATTAAGCTCTCACTTTAAGAATGCAAGACAAAAGACACTAATGAAAAGCAACAGCAAAAACCATATGGCAAACACTTTAATTATGTTTTAAGAAACAGAATAAAAGGGAATGGGCTATCTGATTCATGCAATTTTAAAAGACTCTAGCTGTTATTATTTTATTTAGCATTTATTAAACACCCATATCAGGGGATGCTAGAGAGGAGTATTAGAAGTTTTTTAAAACCCAGGTAGAATCTAGGACCAGAGAGTATATTTTCACCATTGTTCTTTTCAGATTTATCAGTAAATAAGTATCCTATAATTGAAAGGGAAAAAAAAACAGCGTAGTGTTCTAATCTGCCTTTGAAAATCAGTAATTATTCTGCTGTCAGGGGATTCTCATTTCTTTTTTTTTTTTTTTCCAGAAAGCACAATTTGCTCAGCAGCAATTCCTACCTAACCAAGACTGGACTCATCTCTTGTTTTGTGCCATACACCTTTACTCAGACCATTACTTGGAATTTTCCTGAATATGTAATCTGATCTAAATATTGTCCTGGCAGAAAGTACTTCAATTTGAAGAGGGAGAACATTCTCCCTAAACACACACACATAAAAGAAGATGTTCAAAATTGATATTAATCTTTTAAATTAAGGAAAATAATTGCTATTATTTTAAAACTTAAAATTTGGAATTCCTTGTAAAAATAATACTATCTAAATGTACTGTTGTAGGGCAACACAGGAAAAAAAAGCTATTTCTCAAGTTCTGCAAGTTTGAGAATGGAATGAAATTAAATGAAAGATTATTTTGGAAGCTTATTTGGGCTTTCCTCAAAGGTTGCTTATGTGTTTTCTTTTATTTCATTTAGTATATATTTGATGCTCAACAACTGTCTAAGCATTTAGTGTTTAAATATTTAATCACCACAAAAAAACCCCATAATTTCCTTAAGAGACAGAACCTACTGAAGTCTTATTGGCAAGAAACATGGAACTAAAAAAGATACAAATTCTATTTGTGCTATAAAATACAATCTCACCTTTTCTTACAAGGCACATACACTAATAAATAATGCAACCATCCAGTGACTCTAAATGCCAACCACCTGCATAGTAATTTTTACCGTGAGAATTTATGTATCAGATTTGAAATGGTTTATACTGTTTTTTAAATGTGATATGAATTTTAAATGTGTTGAGGACAAATAAGGGAAATCAAAAAAATTTCACAAGGTTGTTAAGAAATAGTTTATTTCATTTTAATAATATTTGTCTTTGAAAAGATCTAGGAAAAATATTACATATTAATGTTTTTATCATAATTCAAAAGACATTCCAGTGTAAAATTTAATTCAATGTTTCAATTTATTTTTAAAAATTGCTTAGATCACTTTTTATCAAGATGGATATCCTTCACAAATAAAAAACCAAACCAGCTTAATGTCTATAGTAGTAAAGAAGGATTAGCAAAATCAGAGTTTAGGTTCCTATTTTACTGGTCTCTCTTATTTGGGGCTAATGTGAATAAAGTTCTTCTAACTCCTCCAGTCATAAGTGCCTAGACAGTAAATTATATCATTTTCAGGTTCATAAATTTGTGTGAATATCATAATTTTTTCATTTCCTAAAGTAATCTAATTTCATTTTTTAAAATAGATTATGAAAGTTCTAATGAAAACATAAGGCATAAAAAAGCTGCAGAGCAATAATAGTCAAATAATTTGGATTCCTAAGTTTGCTACATCATTAGCATTTTTCCCTTTGTTTCCTTAGGCTAGATGATATATTTTCTGCTCTCTCTCTCTCTCTCTCTCTCTCTCTCTCTCTCTCTCTCTCTCTCTCTCACACACACACACACACACACACACATCCCAAGTATCACTTGGTAACAAATTAAACCAAGTTTTTCACTTGGTCCACCATCCTTTATGCACACACAGATGTAATAGAAGTGATTAAATGGAAGACCTTCATTCTTAGTATTGGTTAATAATTGAGACAGATCCAATTAGACAAGAGAAAAAGTCCAAGCTCTGCCTTTAAAATTGGTTATGCACTCCTTGAGTGTTGGCGATTTTATTTATTTAAAATGTTGGTATGGCGATATTCAAGAACCATAGGATACTTGTATTTTACTTGTTTTCTTAAATATTTTTTCCAACTCACGCAAAATGTATCTTTTGATTAACTTCAATAATAACTTTGAAATAGTTTTTTTAAAAGATGTGATGCCAAAAATATGTCAGGAAATATATAATATTTTCTTAATCAAACTAGAAACTCATAATAAATCTTAATCATGAACATAATATAAATATGTATATTTATTTCTATTAACACTGAATCCTGAAATTTTATTAAATTTTTCAAAACAAAATTTCTTATGAAGAATGGCTATGGTGCTTCATTAAATATTCCTAAAGAAATTCAGTTTTTCAAGACTATGAATCTTTTTTTGATGTTAGTTTTTTTGGATATAAACACAACTGAAAGGGTATATATTAATTCATGAATATGATTTTTACCTACAAATTTCCTATATTTCATTTTTTTCCAGACTACTGTCAGAAAATACTTCTCTTGCCCCCACTTTTTTTCAGGAAAATGTATAAACCTTCATTTAACCAACTTTCTATAGTAGATGCTGCTTTAACAAAAATGCTATTGCTGAATCTGGTGTTGGAAGAAATTTTACCAGTTGGTGGCAGCATTCACAAGAGTGGATCACATTTCCTCTGTTATCTTTAGGTTGAATTTCAAAACAACTCTTCAAAACAGTCTCATAAGGCAAGCTTAGAACAGTACATGAACAACTACAGAAAAGTAAAAGGTTTCTAGTTATAATACAGCTCAATAACACACGGAAACTTCTGTCAAGGAGCGGAGTTGTTCATCTATCTCATGGGCAGTTCACTGAATGTAAAATCAGGAAGAATTCTGCCACACACAAAAATAAATTGTTCAGTCAAAACCTACATGCTGATCTTTCTCCTTTAGTAATGTCTGGAATATATTCCACTATACCCTAAATCCGAGAGCATCATCATTGCTCACCCCTCTCCTCCGCCCCCTTCTAGAAAATATAGCTGTGTCACTTTGGAGACATATTTCATTTTATCTGCTACTGATGATCTGAAGATTGAGAGGCAGACAATTTTGTTCCGCTCTGACTAGAAAAGAGCCAGTTTTATACCCAGCAGCAGGAGCTACAAACAGCATGCAGTACACAGGGCATCAATTCGGTCACGCAAGACATGAGCCTATTATATTACAGAGGACATGGTATTCAAAGGAAAAGAGATGTTCCAAGGAGAAAACTCCCATGTTATGAGGATTCACTAATGTTATTCAGGCTCAAATGTTTAATTTTCACATCAATCTCTGAAGGACTTTAGGAAAGCCCTAGAATTGGCTGCTAGTAGTAGTTTTTAAATAATTCTTCTGTGCAATAGATTGTTTCCTTCGCAGGTTAAAAAATCAAAAGACAACAAATTCACCATTTCAGTATTAAGGTGGTCTTTTAATTTCAAACTGCAATTCTACTTTCACTCAGGTATGTGTTGATATTTACTTAAAATCCACTGCATTCAATATACTTTTTAGAATAGCCAAAAACACTCAGTAACATTAACACATCCTTTGCTGTAAACTAAATGAGTACCAATATAAACCTATTTTTGAAGAATGCTATTTACGTAATTCCATTGACTTTCAGAATAGAGCATTATCCAATGAAGTCATTTCAGCTTGGACAACCATATACATACATTAAAAACAATAATACTTTGTACAAATTCTGGAAATACGAAGTTTTAAAAACCTTTACTTTTTTATTCCATTGTTAAATTCTGATTCTTTACATATATGTATTCAAATGCCTTAAATTGTAAATAATCCAAAAGAGCAGTTAATTCTATCATTTAAATTGGACTGTTGCACTTACGCACAGTCAGCATGTTACAAAATTCTTGCGAAATTTCAGTTGAAAAATATTAGCAAATGAAATTTGTAAAGAAAAACTTACTGTTTAAGTGGACTGGAGCCACATTATGAATAAGAGGAATAAGGTTTTGTTTTGTTTTTTCTTGCACAGAGTTCATTCAACAAAGCAATGGATATTTAAAAATAAACTACTCTACCAAGCCATTATCCTTATTAGAAATATAATGGAATGCCTACTTTTAAAAAGAATGCTCAGGATAAAAATCTTAGACAGTCAAATTTGCCCTAAAATGTCTTCTATGCAATAATTCTAAACACAATCTTAGTGTGTTTATATATTTTAAAATCCTAGCAGGTAGAACATGGTCAGCCTACTTCTATTATGATGAAAATACAATAGATGTTAGAATCCTTGAATTTACTTTTTTAATTACCATAAATGCTCTTATGCTCTTTCTACTTCCTTTTTACTCCTAGCATGGTACCTAAAATGACTCAAAGGAGAAAAATAGTGCTTTCATTATTTCCTACCATTTTAAAAATTTTCCAATATGGATTTTTATTGATATGGGATTAGGATGCATATTTGCTTGCCAAAAACAAAAACAGCTAATATAATTACTATAGGAAAAACCATTATTTTAGAAAGAGTACTGATGTATTTACAATAGAAAAATACATCTAAGATGCACGAAGGGTCCCTTTTGCTAGAAGACATAAGCACTTTATTATCCTACAGAAAGAGGGGGGGAAAACTGCCAACTAAAGATCTTGGGGCATGAGAAAAATTTTCAACCAGGCTATGTGCTGGCAGCAGGCCATTCAACAGTTCTCAGTCCTTCAGTTTAAAGCATATTGGGCAGGATTTAATAGCTGACTTTTGCTGAAAGAGTATGAGAGAAGGGTTAGAAAAGAATATGGTGTAGAACAGATCTTAAATTAGTAAATAAATATACAATGACATTCTGTGTGTGTGTGTATGTGTGTGTGTGTGTGTGTGAGAGAGAGAGAGAGAGAGAGAAAGAGAGAAAGAGAAAGAGAGAGAGAGAGAGAGAGAGAGAGAGAGAGAGAGAGAGAGAGAGAGAGAGAGAGAGAGAGAGAGAGAGAGAGAGAACCAGGAATTTTCACAGAAGAAATGAGAATGCACTGATAATGAAAGGGGGCGGGGGGAAAGCCTTCAACGCATGAGGAAGAAGATTGGAATAATTCTGAGTAGAGAATTTCTTGGCTTCAGCACCTTAGAATAAACTTCCTAATGTGAGTTGAATATATACCTCCCACATTTTGAGGTTCAAGGGCATCAGGATTAAAACCAGTTTTGTTTTTTTCCTGCAAGGGATCTGTAATCTTGATGGTATAAGACAATGCTAATGACGTACATGCCCATTCTCTACCCTTTTTCTCAGTTTGCCTACCCTTAACTTGGTGACCCTGGCAACAGATGGAAGGTAACAGCCAACCTAAACTTCATGCCTGTCCATAATAGCTAGTGATCCTTAACAAAAAAAAAAAATGAAAAAGTTGGCATTTAAACTAGAATGATGTTAAAAACAGACAGTCAAGAAACTTCTAGAGGACACTTGTTAGCATCACATATGTCCAACAGCTGAAGATGCAGAAGAACTTTTAATTCTTCCTGGACTAGAGTAGGGTTGGGGGTGGGTAGGGGGCAATAAAAACACTTGGACCAAACATCTCCCAGGAAGTTACATAGTGATGGTAAGATGCCACCTCCTCAACCCTCAGCGATACCTTCTGTAACCTAAGTGAAATGATGAAGGGAAAGGGGTCATGTATACATGTTTTTCCTTATGTAATGTGCTTTGCTAGAAGGCCAATTAAGCAGCATACATTTTCTTCAAACCTCCAGGTAAGACTCCCTCTACACCTTCCACACAGAGATACACTGAATTGCTAGGCAACATTTGTTGATATAAAAGGCAACAGTATACAATATAAAGAAGCAGCAAACAGAAAATCGAACTGCAATGTCCACAGACATTGCCTCCCTCATCTCTCCCACCAACCCACCAACCCCGACAAACAAAACAAGAAAAACACATTTAAAGATGGCATGCCTAGTTATACATTATCATGTCCTTATAAAGAGGTCAAGGATTAAGGAATGGGATTTAAATGAATTCTTCTCATGGCAATTTTATATCAAAATGCCTTTGCAACACTGATCTTTAATCATAACTCTATGCAGACTATAATTATGTAAATTTTTTTAACTTTTCAGATCCTTTAAAATGCAAATGTTTTAAAACTATATATTTCATTTTTAAAATGTCACTCAAATGTATTTAAGAGACAATTAAGAGGGTAACACTTTGAAATTTTTTTACAAATTATCAAAAAGTCATGTACATAATTAATATTTAAATAATTTAATAACAATAATTCATTATTTTGAGAAATTATTCTCTCACATGATTTCACACAAACATTCTTAAGAAGTAAAACCAAAAAGAAGTTTGTTTTTTAAAAGGCAATTCCATTCTTCCTTTTTCCACCTATGATCCTATAGCCAAATTACTGAAATGTACTGTCAAGTCACTTTTCACTTTGTTTCTAACATAAAGGATTACGGAGAACCTATTTTATACTGAGTATGAAATTCATGAGAAGCAGCCTAGCTTAGTGAATAGAGATCCAATCTACGTTCAAATGTCTCTGGTGATATACACTGGCTATGGGTCCCAGACCAAGTCATTTAAACTCTCTGAGACAACAAATAAAAAAAGTACAGTTGCTTATCTCTTTTGGTAGAAGGGGCTTTCCTCACCAGAAGTCCCCTCAAAGATGAAATCGAAGGTCCAGACCAAAGAAGGGGAAAAAACACCAAAACCCATACAACCACCCCAAAAATTAGAAGCAGGAATTCAAAATGAAGTTCAACCTAGGGATGAGGGGGGTTCAGTAGCTGCAAGGTGGGTATACGCTCTCCTACGCTCTTGTGAGTGTGTGTACGTGTGGGATGGGGTCTAAGCAGGAAAGGAACGAACCGTTGCTGACACGGAGTTTCGCTAATGTTGTTTTCTTGCTGGTGCCCGCCCTACCCCTACACTATGGAAACTGTATTTTTCTCTGGCGGCTGTTCCTTCTCATTCTTTTTTCTCCTGTTACATCCAAAACAGATGGATTCAACTTCATGACAATCTGACAAGTTAATAGGTCCTGATGACATCCCGAAGAGAAAATTCGAAAACAGGGATGTTTGTGCGATCAAGTCCCCCCTCTTCTCTCATCTTGCCCCCACCCCTTGCCACACACATCCGCCCTCCCCACTCCTCACCCCTACCTCCACCACCACCCCCAAGCATATGTGAAAAAGAAAGGTCTGAAGCCTGGTCTGGGAGAGAGATTTGTGGCTGATTAAAACCAGCCTAAGCTGGGGGGGTTTCCATTGAACTTTGCTTTCATCCCAAGACTCATTACTCTTTCCTCTCTGTATTCGGCTTTCCCCCCACAGTTTTTACGCGACATACCTCACCCTAAGCAATGATTTTTAACACCCCCTTCATCCCCTGCTTGTATCTCGGGGGCTGCCCTCTACTTAACAATGAGAATTCTTTTTATTCCCCCCCCCCCCTTTCGTCCCCCTTCTTTCCCGTAAAGGGAATGAAGCAGCTATTGAGCTTCATCTCACCGTGTGACTAATTCGGATGTTCGTAAACAAGCGCCAGCCAGGCTCTCTCCAGGGCCACCCTTTACAGAGAAAGGGAAGAGAGAGACAGCATGTAAAAATAAAAGTAAAAATACTGAGAGTGCAACCACAGTGAGGGCACCCCGACCCCAGAGACCTTCCAGCCCTAGAGCCATAAACAAACACGAGCTGCGCCCCACGTCCCCCTTTTCACCAAACGGCTAATGGGCAGCATAAACTTCTCAGCAGTATTAAGGATCGGCTTGCTTTTCCGGAATTGGGGTCGGGGCCGGGGGAGAGTGCCGAGAAAGAAGTCCAAATCCGTCCACACCTCCTTTCTTCCCAAAGGAAAAGATTCCATGAAGCCAGAGCCGCTGCAAATTTGGAGTGGGGGCGGGGGGAGCGCGTGAGATGCATTGGGGCTTATTCAGGGGATGCTTCCCGCCCCCCTTTCCCAACCTATTAGCTAGCTGTGTCTGCGCTTTGATCTCCAAAGGGTCCCCCCACCTCCTCCCCATACATGCTTTACAGTATTTCCTTTACAGCGGAAGTGTGGGGATAATTTAATATATTCAATAGCAGGAGTGAAAGGTCCGTCTCGCCCCCCCCCACTTCCTCCCCCAGCTCCCCTCTCCCCGCCTCTTCTCCTCTCTCCTTTTTCACGCCCTGGGTGGCATTTCCTTCGCGTGCATCAACAACAAGCCTCTGATTAATGAGGCACTAGAGCTGGCATTTCCCCCATACCCTACGCCCCCCTTCCCAAGTGTCTCCATCTCTTTACCGTGTGTGTGGGGAGGGGAGGGGAGCTCAGAGCGGGGGAGGGGATAGGCGGGAAAAGAAACAGAAGGAGAAAGGAGGAGAGAGAGGAGGAGGGAGGGAAGAGGGAAAGGAGGGGTGCTTAGGGCCCGCCTTCTCTCTCCTCCCTTCTCCCTCCTCCCGCCACCTCTTCCCCCCCTCGCATGCCCCCCCCCACTTCCTCTGCGTGGTGCTCAATTGGTGCTCTGGGCCGTCAGTCCCCAGGCGCTGCACCCAATGCGGGGTGCGTGTGGGGGAGGAGCGCGGCTTCTCGCCCCCTCTTTCCCCCCGCGCCCTGCGCTCGTGTGTGTGCCTGCGTAACGCAGAGTCACATGTTGTTTTGCTCTTTAGTTCAGTCACTCAGTGCGCGATGTGTTACTCACTGTTCAACTGGGACCGAGACAGGCAGGAGTCGCCGTTGGCGGCGGCGGTAGCACCAGCAGCAGGAGCAGAGGCAGCCACCCCGAGCCACGCCGAGGGCTTCACGGCTCCCCGGAGCAGCCCGCAGCGCCGACGGGCAGCGGCGGCCGCGGTGGCCGCGGGGGCAGGGGCTGCGGCCGCGGCGGCGGGGACAAGTGCAGCCGCTTAACCCGGAGCGGCAGCCGGCCCGATCGTGCGGAGACGGGGTCCGCGGGGTGCCTTTTCGGGCGGCCGGAGCCGCGGGAAGTTGGAGAAGGTGGGGGCGGGAGCGGACTGTGATCGATCGGCGCATCCTTCGGCCTGACCCGCGAGATAAGCGAGCATCCGAGGGAAGCCGGCTCGGCTCATCCAACGATCGAGGCTTTCTTTTATTCTGTTTTATTTTTCCACCTTCGGGGAAAGAGACGCTTTCACTTGAGAGAGTGAAGGAAGCCATCCCCAGCCTCCCATCCCCAAATCACTCCCCCTCCCCAAAGCACCCCTCCCTTCGCCTCCCCTCCCCCTCCCCCTGTCGCCTTCGCCACTGGATCGGGGAGGTCCGGACTGCACCCTCCCGGGAGGATGGCCAGCCCGCCACAGAACGGGCTCCTGACCCCGGCGCATTCCTCCGGCGGCGGCGGCACCAACCTCAACAACAGCAACAACAATAACCACAGCGTGCGCAAGTGCGGCTACCTGAGGAAGCAGAAGCACGGGCACAAGCGCTTCTTCGTGCTCCGCGGCCCCGGCGGCGGCGACGAGCAGGGCGGCGGGGGCTCCGGGGGGCAGCCGGCCCTGCCCGCCAGGCTGGAGTACTACGAGAACGAGAAGAAGTGGAAGAACAAGTCGGGGGCCCCGAAGAGGGTGATCGCCCTGGACTCCTGCCTCAACATCAACAAGCGGGCGGACGCCAAGCACAAGTACCTGATCGCCCTCTACACCAAGGACGAGTACTTCGCCGTGGCGGCCGAGAACGAGCAGGAGCAGGAGGGCTGGTACCGCGCGCTCACCGACCTGCTCAGCGAGGGCAAAGCCGCCTACGACTCGAGCTCGCTCTACCCGCGCTGCCTCTCGGCCGGCGCCTCCGCCGGCGCCTCGTCCTGCAGCGCCTCCCTGCCCGGCTCGGGCGGCAGCGGCTCCTTCGGGGCAGCGGCCGAGGACCTGCACTACGGGCTCATCACCCCGGCCACCGCCGCCTACCGGGAGGTCTGGCAGGTGAACCTGAAGCCCAAGGGGCTGGGGCAGAGCAAGAACCTGACCGGGGTGTACCGGCTCTGCCTGTCCGCGCGCACCATCGGCTTTGTGAAGCTCAACTGCGAGGTGCCGTCGGTCACTCTGCAGCTCATGAACATCCGCCGCTGCGGCCACTCGGACAGCTTCTTCTTCATCGAGGTCGGGCGCTCGGCGTCCACGGGCCCGGGCGAGCTCTGGATGCAAGCGGATGACTCTGTGGTGGCCCAGAACATCCACGAGACCATCCTGGAGGCCATGAAAGCCCTGAAGGAGCTGTTCGAATTCCGTCCCCGCAGCAAGAGCCAGTCCTCGGGCTCCTCTTCCACCCACCCCATCAGCGTCCCGGGCACCCGGCGCCACCACCACCATCATCTGGTCAACCTGCCCCCCAGTCAGACCGGGCTCCTTCGGCGGTCGCGGACCGACAGCCTGGCCGCCACGCCTCCCGCCGCCGGTGCCCCCGTTGCCGCCCAGGCCCCCGGAGCCGCGAAGTGCAGCTCTTGCCGGGTACGCACGGCCAGCGAGGGAGACGGTGGCAGCGGGGGCGGAGGAGGGGTGGGCTGCAGGCCGGTTTCAGTGGCCGGCAGCCCCATGAGTCCCGGCCCGGTGAGGACTCCCCTAAGCCGGTCCCATACTCTGAGCAGCAGCTGCAGCGCCTCCCTGCGCCCTAACAAGATGATGTTAGCCCCCGCGGGGGGCCCCCTGCAGCACAGCCGATCCATGTCTATGCCGGTGTCCCATTCGCCTCCGTCTGCCACCAGCCCTGGCAGCCTCTCCTCCAGCAGCGGGCATGGCTCGGCTTCTTACTCCTTGCCTCAAGGACAGCATCCGCATCCCCACCACCTTCCCCACCACCAGGGCCAGCGGCCCTCTAGTGGCAGTGCTTCTGCTTCTGGCTCCCCCAGTGACCCAGGCTTCATGTCCTTGGACGAATACGGCTCTAGCCCTGGGGACCTTCGGGCCTTTTGCAGTAACCGAAGCAACACTCCCGAGTCCATAGCCGAGACCCCACCCGCGAGAGATGGCAGTGGGACTGAACTGTATGGATACATGACCATGGAGAGACCCCTGAGCCTGTGTGGCCGAACCTACCGAAGGGTGTCCGGAGAGGGGGCCCCAGACTCCGACAAAGGTCACAGAAAGAGGACTTACTCTCTGACCACACCTGCTCGCCAGCGTGCAGTGCCCCAAGTGTCCTCCGCCTCCCTTGATGAGTACACTCTGATGCGGGCCAGCTTTGCAGGCAGCTCAAGCCGCCTTTACCCAGCCTCGTCTCCCAAAGTGACCTACAACCCATACCCAGAGGACTATGGGGACATTGAGATTGGCTCCCATCGGAGCTCCAGCAGTAACCTTGGAGCAGATGATGGCTACATGCCCATGACTCCTGGAGTGGCCCCACTGGCAGGGGGCAGCATTGGAAGCTGCAAGAGTGACGACTACATGCCCATGAGTCCCACCAGTGTCTCTGCTCCCAAACAAATACTACAGCCACGGATGGCAGCAGCCTCCCTTGCTGCAGGTGCAGCATCCCAGGCAGCCTCCTCAGCAACAAGTGGTAGAGGCTCTCCACTGAATGGCAGCAGCTACAAGACCAGTTCTCCGGCTGAAAGCTCTCCTGAGGACAGTGGGTACATGCGGATGTGGTGTGGTTCCAAGCTCTCAGTGGAAAGCTCTGAGGGCAAGCTACTTCCCAATGGGGATTACCTTAACATGTCCCCTACTGATGCTGGAGCTTCTCTCACCCCGCCTGACTTCTTCTATGACTCGGTCCCATTGCCTGGTAGTGGAGAACCACCCAAGGGAGTCCCAGGCTGCTGTTACAGCTCACTGCCCCGGTCCTACAAAACTCCCTGTCCTCGAAATGGGGATAGTGACCAGTATGTATTCATGAATTCTCCAGTGGGGAGGAGGATTGTGGAAGAGGAGCAAGAGCAGCCAAGGCTGCAGCCACTGCCCACCACAACTCCCCCCTGCACCCAGACCACCAGGCCCTTTGTATCAAATGGGGGCAGCCACTCCCAACCTCACCACCTAGTGCCTTCAGCAGTTAGGCAGAGTGGCAGCAGCAGTGGCAACAACAACAGCAGCCGGCCAGAGAATTTCCTCATTCAGCGTTGCAGGGCAGTTCGGCCAACTCGTCTGTCCCTGGAGGGCCTTAGGACCCTGCCTAGCATGCATGAGTACCCATTGCCACCTGAGCCTAAAAGCCCAGGTGAGTATATCAACATTGACTTTAGTGAGTCTGGAGCCCACCTTTCACCACCTCCACCTCCCCTGCTGACTTCAGCAGCCTCCTCATCATCACTGCTCTCAGCTAGCAGCCCCGCCTCTTCAATGGGTTCAGGCACCCCTGGCACCAGTGCTGACAGTCGGAGGCGCTCTCCCCTCTCTGACTATATGAACCTTGGCTTTGGCTCCCCCAAGTCACCCAAATCGGGCACTGAGGGTGGTGGCTCTGTGGGCTCCTTGGATGCCTTGATGTCCCCTGAGGCCTCCTCACCCTGCCCACCACTGCCAACACCACCTGCCTCCTCTACTTCCTCCTCACAGCAGCAGCAACTCCCACCTCCACCACCACCAGGAGAGCTGTACCGCCTGCCTCCAGCTTCTTCTACCTGCCACCCAGCTCCTGTTTCTGCCTCTTCCCCCTCTCGTCCCCCTGAGACAGGGGATAGTGGTGACTACACCGAGATGGCCTTCGGCATAGCTGCCACTCCACCACAGCCCATCGCAGCACCTTCGAAGCCAGAAAGTGCCCGGGTGACCAGCCCTACATCTGGTGTGAAGCGACTGAGTTTGATGGAGCAGGTGTCTGGTGTAGAGGCCTTCCTGCTGGCCAGCCCACCCCCAGACCCACATCGGGGTGCCAAGGTCATCCGTGCTGACCCCCAGGGTGGCCGCCGACGCCACAGCTCAGAAACCTTTTCCTCGACCACTACTGTGACCCCTGTGTCCCCATCCTTCGCACACAATCCTAAGCGCCACAACTCGGCCTCTGTGGAAAACGTCTCTCTCAGGAAAAGTGGCGAAGGGCCCAGTGGTAGTGGTGTAGAGTGTCTTGGAGGAGGTGAAGAAGAGACATCTACATCTCCTCACCTTCGGCAGCCATCACTCCCTCTGCCATCTCAGCCCCAGCATCCGAGGTGGACGCAAAACCAACCTGGAGCATTAGTTGGTTGCCCGGGGAGCAGTGGCTCACCTATGTGTAGGGAGACATCGGCAGGCTTCCAGAATGGTCTCAACTACATTGCCATTGATGTGAGAGATGAAGCTGGCCTGTTGTTGCAGCAGCAGCAGTCTGGAGACAAGAGTACCTGGGCCCGGACCCGTGGCCTCAGTGGGCTCATCAATGGTGGAAATGGCAGCAACACAGGTGGCTGTGTGGGACCAGGCTCTGGACCCTTGCCCACAGCAAACACCTATGCTAGCATTGACTTTATGTCCCATCACCTGAAGGAGGCTACAGCTGTGAAAGGTGAGACCATCTTTGCTTTGTAATTGGGTGCAAAGTGGGAGGAGTACTATAAAGCAAGCATGAGGAGCCTATGCTGCCTGAACTCCACTGTTCCTTATCTTTAATAACTTGACCTAAATGGCAAAAGCCCTTAATTAAGTTTGATTTGTTTTACTTTGGGCTCCTGTATGGGCCTTTCTGCCAAAGTAAAGCCCTCCCAAGAACCAGCTGAAAAAAGTTCAGGTGAAAGAGGCTTAAAAACAGGGATACTTTCATTTTTCCATCCAGGTCGTTTCTCCCGGCTTCCCCCACTCCTCCATACAGATTGAAAGACCCAATCTGTTAATGAACCTTTCTGCGAATCAAGCCAAAGAAAGGCAGCTTTAAACGGCACTGTTTATGTTTTTAGTTATTAGAACATTATTGGGAAGGTCTAAATAAGTCTTGCTTTAGACTTCTTCCTGTTCTCACCTTCCCCCAGAATTGCAGCACTCTAGCCTGGATACCTGTTAATTTTTTTTTTAAGTGTTACTTAAAAGTTTTTTTTTTCATTTTTTGGTTTTTTGTTTTTGAAAATAAAATGCAAGGAAAATTCCTTTAGAAAGTTACCAACCATTCTCCTGGGTGACAGGGTGAATAATTAATTAGCTTATCAAATAATTATTAATTGAATTAAACTTTTTATACAGAAACTAAATGATATTTCCACTAGTCAAATTATTTTTATCTCTTACGGAGGAATTTCAGTGAATCTGCAAGTAGCACAGAACGGGAAGCAAAAAACATGGGTTTTGTCGTTAATAGTTGCATGAGTGTTCTTCATTGTTCTGGGAATTTTCTTCAAAGGCCTGTGAATCGTGATGTGTAACTGCAGCTGGCAGTTCATTCTAAATAGGAAGGCATGGTCATTGGCTTGTATGTTGGAGTAGAGCTGAAATACACAGAGCTGGAAGACAACATGATCGATTCAAATGTTGGAGATTAGAGGGGTTTCTAATTCCGTAGCTGTTCCTTTGCTGAGGTGCTGGTCTTTTAGTGTGTTAGGCCCACAGTGAAACTTGAGCGGGCCCCGCTGAATATTGTAATTGATGAGGTTTTTGTTTTGCTTTTTGAGTAAGCAACAAGCAAGCGTTGCCATTGGATAATCAGCCAGATGACTGGCATGGGGATATATTTCTCTCTTTTTTTCTCTCCATAACAAGCACACATTTAAATCTAGTAGGCATTTTATAATACAGTAGTAGCATTTTGGGAGATTTAACTGTAAGCATAAAATACCTCCCCTCCCCCCGTGTTAGTTTTCCAGAGAAAAAGCTATTTCCTCTTTTAGAAGTGAGACCAAAAGGTGAATGACACAATAGCTGAAAAAGAAAAATATCTTTTAGAAACTAATAAAACTCAAATAAAATTGACGTGTTAGACTTTCTTCTCTGTTATCATCCATTCACCGAAGATCATTTTGTGGTACATTGTATCAACCAAATATTCTAGGTAGGTCTGCAAACTTTCCAAGGGAGTGAAACGATCAGCTGAAAATGCCTAGATTGTATCAATAGACCAACAAAAGTAAAGTCTGGGAGTGTCACACAGCAAACTGTAAAAGTAATTTTTGCCCAGACCTGATTCTAGTAAAAAAGAAAACAAAACAAAACACAAACATACAAGCTGAGGAAGGGATAGCTTTTACTGTTTCCGGCTTGTCCCTGAAGGGGAGGAGCAGGGTTATAAAAACCTGGAATGGATTCAGGTGAGGCCCTGGCTGTTGGTTTCTGCCTTCTATTTACACAAGGTATTAGGGTTGGAGTCTGTTCGTTGAGTGAGCCCACTGAAGGGACAGGGCTTGAGAGCTGTCTGGTGAAGCAAATATAATTCTGAAACATGGTTCATGTATGATACAGTGCCCTCTTAGGGTTAATAAAAATGGTAAACAGCCAGATACTGTGTGTTTGGGGACCAAGCTTAGCGCCTATTTGGGATAAAGTTTTCCCACCAGAATCTCTCTCTCTCTCTCTCTCTCTCTCTCTCTCTCTCTCTCTCTCTCTCTCTCTCTCTCTCTCTCTCTCTCTCTCCCTCACTCCCTTTCTCCCTCTCTTCCTCCCTCCCTCCCTCTCTCTCTCCCTTCCTCCCTCTGCTCCCCCCTCCCGCCCATGAAGGACTTATTGTTTTCAAGTCCAAATGCTATGTATTTTGTATCCTTCATAACTGAACAGACATGGATAGTTATTTTGGCTGGCAGTTTTCTGAAGTATGAGTCTATTGCATATACCCTGTTTGGAAGTAGGTTAGCTTGTTTCAAGGTAAATAAAAAAGGAGGTTTTATATCAAATGAATCTATAGTGAAGAAACTTGTAACAGGGAATAGTAGATTAGAGATGTGTGAATGTATCATCTTTCATTATTAATGTAATCTGTAAGTAGTACTCTACTGAACCAGACCATTAACATTTACAAATTCACAGAATAATCCTCTGCGTTGCTTAGAATTACACGTGAAAAGTGTTTCTGGTGCTTTTACATAAAAAGGCCGTAGCAGCAAAAATGCCTTCGGGGAGTGTGATTTATAGAAATGCAGTTGTAGGATTAGAAAAATAAAAGGAATTGATCTTTTACAGTGAACTAAGAGGAAAGAGTACCCTCGGTTATTTCTGATTTTAGCCTTAATTCTTGGAAGTGTTTAATATTTGTGCAGAACAACTGTGCTGGGTATGAGAAAACAATATTGATTGAAGAAAAATATCTTGCTGCTAGTTGTATCCTGTTTATTGTTTGTATAAGTAGTAGCAAAATGGGTGTGTATCAGTGTTTGCTTGTGTTTGCAATGGACTTTTACTGGATCACCAAAGTTCATTGAAAAAAGCTTCAGGTAGGCAGTTTTTTAAGTTATATAAATGAAAATAAAATAACTGTGAACATAATGTAAATGTTTTAAACAAGAAATGAAATAAAAGTCATCCACTTTTTGCGTGTGTATGTGTAGGAATACATTTTCATTCTGTTATCCTTCTGGATTTTTATTGGATCAGAAATTTGTTACTGCTTTAAAAAAACTGCTTTATGTAAACTTGACAGTCAAGTGTAGCAAGATTTGTACAGTGGCTTATACTGGCTATTAAGAAAAATTATTATTTTAGCTTTTTTTTCTATTCTTGGAGGAAGTCTCATTCTAAGATCTATTTGGTTATTCTAAAACAAACTTGATGAGAAATACTGCTTGAAACAATATCAGATGTCCCTTTATCAGGTGGATTTGTCTAAAATTTGTTTGCTAAAGAGCATATCACATGATAATTTAAAAACCAATGGTTGAGTAACTTCGGTATGAAAGAAATGCTTGCAGGGACACAATAAAGGCACTACTTTATTTACATTTAAGAGGAAGTTGTACTTACTGAAATATCAAAGCACTTGAACACTTTCAGAAGTATAATGAGCTTAGCTGACAAACCAAATAACCTTTCATTTTTTTTTCCCCTGGTTTAGTTGGCTAGCTCTTGTCATAACAAGATAATACTGGTATAGAGTTCCTATCCCATTCCCAGGAGCAGACAAGTAAGGTGCTAATGAAAACACATGCACCCTTTCTTGAATGAAAGTCACATGACTGGTTCTGTTTCCCTTATTGAAAGGGAAGCCTTTACAAAAATAGTACTTCATAGTAGGCACATAATCTGTTTCATAGAACACTGAATTAGGTATCAGGAAGCGAGGTTTCTAGTTCCTGTTCTGTTACTGAATCACTGTGTGACCTTAGGGAAGCTACTTAATCCCTCTTTTTCTCAATTTCTCCATCTGCAGAATAGGAATAATAACTTCCCTCCCCTTAACTATCTTACAGGCACAGTTGTGAGGGTAAAGGAGATAGAGAAAAGATATCAAGGCACTTTAGAGTTCTTTCAAAGAAAGGTGGGACATCAGTGCGAGAATTCTGTTGCTACTTCTACTTACTTAGATACACACACACACACAAACCCATCAAGAATTCACAAATATATGAAGAACTGGTATATATTTTTTTAATGACCCCACAATTTCACAAATCTAAAAACTATTTTTAAACCTGTGAAATTGTTTGCTCTTTTTAAAAATGAACCAATTTTTGCATAATTATATATATATGTGTATGTATATTGTATATATACATATATCTACATATGTATATAGCTAGTTAGCTAATCTTTTCAGTTTTGTGTTTAGTTTTTCAATGGAGAAGATAATTCATATGTGACAAAGCCATTCATTAAGAAATAGGTGTTCTATCTATTTTAAGGCACCAAACCTCCAGACATTAGTGTTTTTTCATTGTTTTTATTTAATATGAATGTTTATTTAAAGATACCATTAATGTTAATGCATTAGTGTTCTAAATTACACTTCAAAACAGATCATTAAGAGAACTGTTTTCCTACTCTTGAAGCTACCTAAAGACTTAATTTTTATTTCAATTACCCTTTATAATTACTTGATATTTAAAGAGGGACTTTCCAGATGAGCATGTATGTTAAATCCTACATTGTTTTAGTGACGGTTTGTGTTTAGGAAAAATATACATTTGTTTTACTAGTGGCAGTCCAAGCTGTTATTATGAGATACATTAGAACAACAATAACCAATTCCTCAGACTTTCCATTGCCTCCATCATTCTTTGTTCACTTTGCTATTTCATTCTTTTGGGCTGATTAAATGAGACTGGTCCCTCTGTGCACCGTGTTTTGACTTGTAATGCTGTACTCTTTGGTTTTGGAACAATGTAGGAATACATCTACATTTTTGCCATCATCTTCTATCCAAATTCTGTTTTAATTGAAAATTGAGTCTTTAAAAATATTTTATTAACATTAATCCAGACTTGCTGTTTTTAAGAAAAACCTAAAACAAGGTCACAATTTTCCAGCTATACCAAAGCATAATGGTTTTTCTGTTAAAATACCCACTAATGCATTTTCCACAGAAACATAGTTCCAAGAATTAGTTAACTTTTGGTATCAGATTTGGCAGCTAAAGGGAGTTTTTGCCTTTTTTTTGTAGCACAGAATCAAGTGTTCCAGTTTCACCTTAAACTTAAGGGAAAATGTAACTTGAGGCTTTTATCTACATTACCAAGTAGAGTTTGGAGAAAAAAAAATCATTCAGGGTAAAATAAGCTTTTGTGGGTCCACCCTCCTAGGCAAATTCTCCAGTTAAGTCCTAGTCAGTCCATAAACCAAATTCTCTAGAATTTTTGTAGTATAGATGAGACTGAAAAAAAATGTGTGCTATATAAGTAATGTGTTATACTAATTGAAATTAGTATGAAGTATTTGAAGTTAAAAGTGCAATGAATTTTGTATAGTGAAATCTTCAAAAGCAAAATTTAGCACAAAATATAAAAGAAATACAACATTTTACAGGGGGAAAACCCAAGCATTTTTTCCATTTTTGACCTTTAATTTACATGTCATTAAAAAAATTAAATTAATGCCATCTAAAATGCAAAGTGTGGGAGAGGGTGCTGAACATCATTGTTCCTTTTTTTCTTTGCATTTTAAGTTGTATTTAGCTTGGATGTCCATTTGAAGACTGTCATGGTAACTCTGAACCACTTAAGATAAATTATTGTAGATGAAGTTGAAGGGTAGGTTTGTTCTAAAGTGAACCCAGCAGAGTCATTGCTCAAGGCAGAGGAAATGGTTGGGTTGATGGTTGCTTCTGATTACTTGATTTCTTCCAAGATAGCTACAGAGAGTAACTTTGACTTGGCTCTAAGTGAAATACATATAGGAATGTGTGTTTAAACAGAGAAAAGATTTGGAGCATATTTCATATGCTAGGCTTTCCCTCCTACCATCTATAAGAGAAAATAATGTTAGATAGAGCTTGCCATACTTATTAACTTAGAGGATTTCATTACATTAGAATGCTGCAGGAAAATTATACTGAAACTAGTGTGTTGTGTGCTTACCCACCACATGTTCAATTTAGTGATTCTGATTTCTTTTGCATTAATTTGGGTAAATGCTATTTTGTACAATTCAGGTGCTTACTATGGAAATTAGAATGAGCAATAATTTTTGACCAGTAAACAAATTTTTTTTATTTATTAAGTTTTAGAATACTATGACCTGTGTAACATGTATGCTTTCATGTTTATTTTAGATAATCCTAAACTTTTAAAAGTGAGATACATTTATTTTGCCATTTTGTCAGTTTTAGATAAGTTGGACAAGATTTAATTCTTCAAAATTAATTTCTCAGACAAGTAATTATTTTACTGTTACTTGCAAATATAGAATGTTCTCAAAATGACCTATATCAATAGAAAAGGATAGGGAAATGACCTGTAATTTCACTTGTATAGAGAACATCCACGTGAGGAAACTACCACTTACATTGCAGTTTGGCATCGACTTTTGAATCTGTAGTCTTAGGGATGGCCAAGAATACGCACATGTGAAATGACTTGCCCAGGGTCATACAGCAGTTGTGTGAATCAGAAGGCTGACTTGAACCCAGATCTTTCTGACTTTAAGGCCTCTCTATTGATTGCATTCACTGCCCCTGAACCACTGCTTCATTTAAGAATTTAAAATTAACCACATTGCTTATAAATTATCTAGAAACTATATTTTTTTAGAGTGACATTTACATATACCTAGCCTCATTTGAAAATACTTGGCTTATATAAATTTAAAAAGAAATCCCACAGGAGGAGAAGTAATTTTTGCTTTATTCTAAATAGAAATTCAAAGTGATATCTTGATCAAGAATGTAAATAAAAATGCTCAAATTGGCATAGATTATTTTCTAAACTTGAGATTTTATTTTATGGCAAATGTACCTCATAATAATCTATTTCATTATGTAATTAAGTTATCCCAAAGCTTGTGTAATAATCAATTATATTCTAGAGTTTTTTTGCAGAATCCTAAAGTTTATGTATGGGAAAGGATGTTTTCTCTTAATAGTGCATCTGCTGTTCATATCTATCTACAAATATGCCCCCAAATGACAGAGGTTTAAAAAATAATCCCACAGGTTCTTGGAGAATCAATCTTTTGTCTCCTAAGGAATGCTGTTGAGTTTAACTGTTAATGAAAGACTTACCGATTTCTTCCCACAAACCAGCTTTTTCTATTTTTTGTTTTTTTTTTTTGCAAAAGAACTATTAATGATGTTTCTACATTTTTACATTAGTAAGTAACTATTCAGTAGCAGCGCCTTGACAATCATTAAGGAGTCTGGAGTTTTCAAAGCCCATTCTGCATATATTATCTTGTAGTAAACACTCAATAACCTTGATTAGTAAGTGTGGCAGGTACATATTTTATATATATACATATTAATTATATATAGTAATGTAGACTAATGTATATTAATGTAGACTAAGGTTCAGGGAGAATGACAAACTGGTAATAGAGATAGAAATGGAATCTCAATCTTCAAACTTTTAGTCCACTCCTGTCTCTACAGAATCATGCTTCCCCATAAGTTATATCCTTTGCAGTCATCTTAGAAGATTTATATTATATTGTAATATCCACATCACAGTTTTCCTGAAGTATGAGTGTGTGTGTGTGTGTGTGTGTGTGTGTGTGTGTAACATTGGCCATTTATGCTTGTGTGTGAAGACATAAAAATTCAGGGAAGAAACAGAAGAAAGTTTCTAAAACATTTGGAAGACTGATATTTCTAGGATTTCATCAAGTCTTGAAGGAAGGATAGGAGTTTGGACAAGGCATGGAAAGAAAGGCATGGAAAGAAAGGCATGTCATATAGTCAATGCAGTTGTACGGAGTAGAAAACTGAGACCCAGAGTTTATGTGACTTGCCCAATTTAGTAGCAGAAAAATTTGTACATATTAAAGAGAGTGCATTGCACTCTGTTACAATAACTAAAAGTTTCTTGATTTCTTTCAGGACCTTGGAACAAGTCAAGCATTTGTAGAAGCTTCTTCAAGACCCCTCTGTCTACTAGAATAAATTGCTTCTTGGGAGGGATAGAACGCCCCTTCTTTAAGTGGCCAGAATCATTTATTTAATCCAGAGGAGGTCAAGTAATGGGACAAGTTTTTGCACACAAAGTGTCTGACTGATTTTGATAGTGTTGATTTGTCAAGCATCTAAGTAATTTACTCAATATAGATAGTCAATTATTAGGGATAATTCAGTTCTGAGAACCTACCTAGAATAGGACCAGGTAGACATAGCTTAGGTGGTAAATGCGATAGCTAACAAACTGTTTAGTATTCAGTTGAATTTCTTGTTTGGAGTTTTTCATATTCTTCAAGGCTAATTTATTATTTAAAATAAAATACTTTATACCCCTGTTATGTCTAACTCCTCTAACAGTTTCCTAAAGACATGAGTCATTAACCAGTTCAGTGATGGGTTATTTGAAAACTGAGCAATTTAGAATTTGCCTGAGGGTGGATAAATAACCTATCAGTTCTTAATACTATTTTTTTCTCCTTGTTAGGTGATAATTCTAGCACTCCTTTCATTGTTCTTCAGAAAGTAAGAGAAGTTGTTAGTCAAGTTCAATAAATGAATTTCCCTTGAAAACCAATCTCTAATGTCATAATAATTATAACATTCTTTTTAGAAACACATGTTTTTGCCAACACCCAAATGACTGAATAAAAGTTGGTATTGTATCTATAGAGGAAAGTACCTAGAAGTTTCCTATATGGATCCTGGTTATTATAGATGACTCAATGTTTTGTTTACATTAGCTGTCAGTCTCTTCAGCATCCTAGAAGAGAATACTTCCTTGCTAGCAGATGGCAGCCCCAGGGCCATGCACCTGCCATTACAAGCAATACACACTGGTAATCTACCCCAGCATCGCTGTTGACAACAGGCTAATGATTGGAGACTGTCTGCCTAACAGGGTAAACAAAATAGGGGGATTTTTTTTCCCCTTCAGTAAAAGTGATTAAGGTAGTGATAAAACTTTTCCTTTCCTGGAAGAAAAAGGAAATGTCTCCTAGAAGTGAATTTGTTATTTACTTTTGAAGTTGAATACAAGCAAATTAAAGGAAGTAAAGATGTACTGTAAATACACATGCAGCCAGGTCTCTTACCACATGATGCTTATTTTATTGATACGCAATCTTGCTATCTCCCTAGTGAGGGATAGGGTTTGTGCAGTTATGTACGATACCCAATGTTGTCATACAGGGTCATTCTAAAAGAGGGACTGAAATCTATTTCATCATCACAAATCCCCTGCTCTGTTGTTGAAGAATCCTTCAGTAAACCTAGTTCTGAGTTACACTACCATCTGTTACTGCCATGCCAAGGGACCAGCTTATATTAATGTGAGACTCCCGGCTTTTATTTCTTTCAACTTTTCAAAAGGCACTAATAGATTATATTGGGGGTTAGGGAGATGCATAACGGTGGGAGAAAAGGTCTTTGAAATAGGCCAGGATGTTCTTGCTAAATTTAAAAACTATCCAAATATTACCCGGAGTTTTTGGAGTATTAAGCAGGATTAGATGACGTGTGGATTAAATGTTGTGTTGAGCAGCTTGTTTTTGTTTAAAGGAGTTAGAAATGGAGACACTAGGGCTCTAGTCTGTTGCCCCAATCACAAAGTTGCTGATACCAGATTTAGCAGAAATTCCCTAGAAAAGCAAACCCTAATAGTCAATTTCCTATACCACAGGCCCCTAGGCAGATTTGATAATAGTATCAGCATTACTAATAAAGTATCATCTGGTAAATGCTCATTGTAGTATGTATATCTTGTTTTTGTCTTTTTAAGAATTCATCTAGATGTGACTGAAGGTAAATGCAGTATATCAGGAAGCTATTCTAGTGGTTTTCTTACAAATTGGGTTAATCAAAAATTTCTGTACTTATATTAATTCTTGTGTTGCCCTTCTAGAGAGATTTAAAATAAATACATGATTTCATGTAACACTTATTTAGGTAGTTAGTAGAAAAGTAATTTTGCTAAAATGGAAAACAGTTTTCCCCTTTGTTTTCTGGGAGTTGAAAGTTGGGGATAGGTAGTCCACAAAAGTACATTTATACAAGTCTTTATATTCTATGAAAGTCATTTTGCTATTTGCAGCCTCAAAAATCCAGTGATGGCCCTTTTTAAATCAAAAACTTCAGTTTTTTCTTAGTTTCTACAAATTTGTAAAAAGCAGACTTTTTTTTTTTTTTAAGATAAAGGCCTGTGTGACTTTCAGAGCTAAGGCCATTTAAAAGTTCCAGTCATATCAAAGGATTATAACATTGATGTTTAAAAAGCCCTATAATGCTTAGATTCACTTTCAGCCTTACTTGTGAAGCACTTTCTTTCAAGGAGCTGAGTCTGTCAAAGTTCATTGGAATATTTTTTCATCTTCCTGTCCTTTATTTTTAAATTAATTTATTTTTAACATTCTTTTTTAAAATTTGTTTTAAATTTTGAGCTCTAAGTTCTCTTTCTCCTTTACACT
Organism: Bettongia penicillata ogilbyi; assembly: GCA_023548195.1. Classification (NCBI taxonomy): domain Eukaryota; kingdom Metazoa; phylum Chordata; class Mammalia; order Diprotodontia; family Potoroidae; genus Bettongia; species Bettongia penicillata. The sequence continues at coordinate 3,316,391 of JAJHZJ010000021.1, forward strand.
CCTGCCCACGCAGAAGGCAAGCAGTATGATAGAGATTATACATGTGAAGTCATACAGTACATATTTCCATACTAGCCATGTTGCAAAAAAAAAAAAACACAACATAAAGCATGAATGTAAAGAAAGGGGGGGAAGTGTTCTTCAACTGCATTCACAGTTTATAAGTTCTCTCTCTTGACGTAGATATCACTTTTCATCTTGGATACTTTGGAATTGTCTTAGATCAAAGTCTTGATAAGAGTAGCTACATTTGTCACAGTTGATCATTACAATATTACTGTTATTGTATACAGTGTTATTCTGGTTCTGCTCACTTCAGTTTGCATCACTTCATATATATCTTCCAAATGTTTTCCAGAAACCATCCTGCTTGTGAAAAAAAAAAATGTATTTCATCACAATCAACAACTTGTTTAGCCATTCTCTAATCGAAGGGCATTCCTTCAGTTTTCAATTCTTTGCCACCACAAGAGCTGTTATAAATATTTTTGTATTTATAGGTCCTTTTCCCTTTTCTTTGATCTTTTTGGGATAAAGACCTAATAATGGTATTGCAGAGTCAAAGGGTACTCAGTTTTATAATCCTTTGGACATAGTTTCAAATTGTTCTCCAGAATCATTAGACCAGTTAGCAACTCTACCAGTAGTGCATCTCCTCCAGCATTTTTTTTTCTTTTTTATGTCATGTTAGCCAATATGATAGATGACAGGTAGCACTTTAAAGTAGCATTTCTCCAATCAATAGTGAGTTAGAGCATTTTTTCTTATGACTAGTGATCACTTCGGTTTCTACTTCTGAGAACTGCCTCTTCATATCTTTTGACCAGTTGTCAATTGGGAAATGACTTATATTTTTATGAATTTGACTTGGTTCCCTATATGTTTGAGAAAAAAGATATTTATCAGAGAAACTTCCTGTAAATTTTTTTCTAATTTCCTTCTTCTAATTGTGGCTGCATTGGTGTTGTTTGTTCCAAAGCCCTTTAATCTTATGTAATCAAAAGTATCTATTTTACTTTTCATGATCTTCTCTTGTTGGTCATCAAGAGTCTTGTTTGGTCATCAACTCTCCCATTATTCACAAATCTGATGGGTACATTTTTCCTTGTCGCCTTTATTTATGTTATCACCTTTTATAAAACATTATTTCTTAAAGACAGCATAGAGCAGTGGAAGGAACCCAGAGTAAAAGCTGATATCTAGGCTTGACTTCTGATTTTAACATTTACTAAACATTGTAGCTATAATCCACCATTTAGCTTTTCTGAGCCTCACTTTCCATCTGTAAAATAGAAAAGAATATTTGCATCACCTACCTTACAGGACTGTGGTGGAGAAAATGCTATGTGTGAATTATTATTAACATTATTAGTAGTAGTACTAATAGAAAACCAGTATCAAATATCTAACTTCCCTAGGCCAAAATATATTAATTCTTGTCATGTTCCTTACTTTTTCCAACTCATAAAACACCTATAAAAGTTTGAGACCCCAAATAGTGGAGGTTTCACCCTAATGATTCCATTTATATTTAATTTAAAGATTATATTTGCAGATATTGGAAACCATAGACCTTCAGTACGGGTGGGACCTTGTTCATATTAATCTGTTATTTAGTCAACAAATATTATTGTTCACTGATATTTCATACAGCCATTTATTTTTCAATATTGATAAGGAAATCCTGCAAAATAGTGTAAATGTATGTGCATGGAAGATTCTGATCCTTCAGTGATAATAATTACTATGCTTACGTATAGATGGAAAAAATTACCTTTTACTATATAAATAACAATGTAAAACCAGTTATGTTGTTCAGTCATTTCTCAGTCATGTCCACCACTTTGTGACCCACTTTTGGATTTTCTTTGCAAAGATAGTAGAGTGGTTTGCCATTTCTTTCTCCAGTTCATTTTGCAAATGAGGAAACTTGAGGCAAACAGGGTTAAGTGACTTGCCCAGGGCCATACAGCTAGTAAGTGTCAGATTTGAACTCAATACGATGGGTCCAAGCCCTGCGCTGTACTCACTGTACCACCTTGCTGCCCAAAACTAGTTATAAAGGATGCCTAAAGGACATAGAACTCTTGTCATCTATTTTTCAGAATCCGTTATCCTATTGTGGAAGGGCATCCCCTCAGTTTTCAATCCTTAGCTACCACAAGAGCAACTATAAATGTTTTTGTATATATCGGTCCTTTCCCCCTTGCTTTGATCTCCTTGTGGCCTTTTTGAAATCACAATTAAATTCATAAAATCACAACTCTGAATTCATACTTTAATCTTAATTAGCGATCGCTCTCCTGTGATACATAAACGATTCATTTTTCTATTATCTGGTGGTGCTGAGGTATGAATTTGTTCCGTTCTTTTAGTAGGCATATATGTTTATATATCTGTAAGTACCAGTACATGTATATAAAAAATACATATACACACAAAATCCCTCTTTTCATTCTGAGTTCCATGTGATTGTGCATCTATGTAGTCATATATTTTCCTAGACAGATAAAGCAAGAAGGAACTTCAGAGATCAAATTAAGACTCTGTTTTTTAATATAGGGAAACTGAGGTCAAAAGAAGGTACATGATTTTTGCTAGTCAATGAATGAATGACTCCACCTCATTTGCCCTCTTGGCTTCTTACCCCTTGTTATATTCACTTTAGCACTGGGAGATCTCTCAGCTTCATACCTCTTGTCCCTTATGCTTGCTTATCCTCTAACACGTGTGTGTGTGTGTGTGTGTGTGTGTGTTTTAACAAGCCTTGGAAATTTTTACCTTTACATTGTTTCATTTTTATTTTTTTAAATATTAATTATTTTTCATTTTGACTTTCACTTCCATAAGATTTTGAGTTCCAAATTTTTTCCTCATTCCCCTACCTCGCCCTAAGATGGCCTGCAATCTGATATAGACTGTACATATACATTCATATTAAACATGTTTCGCATTAGTCATGTTGTAAGGAAGAATTAGAACCAATGGGAGGAACCATGAAAGAAGGAAAAAGCAGCAGCAAATAGTAGGCATCAATCTGCATTCAGGACCTGTAGTTCTTTTTCTGGATATGGATAGCATTTTCCATCATGAGTCTTTTGGGGTTATCTTAGATCCTTGCATTGCTACATTGTTTCATTTTTAGCAGTCATGAAAAGGTTTTTTCTTTCATTAGATGTGTTACCTAGGTAATAAAGGGGCCATGCCCTGGCTACTTCTTAAACAGGCCTATGCAATGAATGGGTTTTGCCTCAACCTAAGTGAGTGCTTGCAAAGACCTTGGCCTAAAGGTCTCCCAGTGCAGTTTGGGTCACCTCCAATCATCCTGAGGAATATCAGATCTCTGGATTCAGATGGCTCTGGAGGAGAAGGGAGGCTGGTGACCTGCACAGCCCTCCCTCACTCAAAACAAAATCAAGTGCAAGTCATGTCATCATTTCTCTGATGGCATGGTCTTCTTCTGCAACAAAGGACGAACACACTTCACAGCACTGAGGGTGACTGTAAATGTGTCAGTGTAGTTCTAAATCACAAAGTACAACAGACTTTCCACATGGAAGACAGGACCGAAACATTTATTCAGACACCAGAAAGCCAAATCCATCAAAGTAACAAAAATCTATACATATTAACAATGCAGAGGACAACACCATCCCCAAACCTTTCCCATGCTAGGGCCTTCCCACAAATAAACAAAACTCATGAGCCTAGCTGTCTTCCTCCTCTCTTTCTCTCCCTCAGTTCTGACTGCTCTCTGATCAGTTTTCCTCTCAGCTCTGTGCTAGCTCCTCCTCTTCCTGTTTTACCCTTCCTGCTCCACTCATTCAGCAAACTTCTCCCACAACATGTGACTTGGACTTCCATGTGATTTAAGTAGTTCACATGGATCTACTAATGAGTGGGAAATCTTCCCATTTAAATTACCATTACAGAAGGTGATTTTCTTTTCTCTTTTCCATATAACTGTTTCAAGGAATACATATTAGGTCTCAGTTTTAAACTCAGTATTTTAAAATGCTTATATAAATAATCCCAAGACAACTCTTTTAGTAGTTAGGTGTTTTTATTGTTTAACCATTTCAGTCCTGTTCAACTCCTCCTGCCTCCAGGACTGGCCTCCTATCCTATCCATTGCACCACCTAGTTTCCCTAGTTAGATGATGAGGTGGTGTTTTTATGTAGGCACTTGAAAAACATCAGTGATGGTGTGGGGGCTTTTTTTTTAAAGCATTTATCCTATCCTTTTTACAGACATCTGTGAAATATCCAGGAAAGCCTCCTTTCCTTCATGTGCAAAGGAGGCTATGCTCCCACCATCAGCCCCTACTACTTATAGTGCTTCTTTCATTGAAAAATCACTGCCATTCACCTCAGTTCCTTCAGCTACTGTGACAATAATTGGAGAAGGGAATTCTGATTTGACTGGGCAGCAATCATGAACCCATAGGGGAAGCAGCTACAGGTGAGTTTCCTGTCGTTCTTGCCTTTTGTTTTCATTTTTTTTATAACCATCTGTCACTATTCTTCACAGAAGTAATGATGGGAACTTCACTTAAAGGCTGCCTTGGTAGGGGGAGTGGGAGATGGGAAGGGTGTGGAGAGGGCGGAACAATATGTAGAACCTTACGCAGCATCAAATTTGAAGTTGCAAAGGGCCTTAAGCAGATGAGGAAGCTGAATCATAGGTTCTGACCTAAGACTCCACACCTAGTCTGTGGTAGAGGTGGAATAAGGCTCTTCATCTCCTGATGCAGGACACCTATGCTGGGGCATCAGAAATAAAATAGTACCATAACACACTGCCTTCCAACTTCAGCCATTCAAAACTCAGTCTTTCAACCAGGAAGTAAAGAACTCCTCTGAACCATGATAGAAAATAGTTGTAATAAAACCCATGCACTTAGGGTGCTTATTTAACAAGCTTGGCTATTTACAGATAAGAAACATTGAAGGGGGTTACTAGGATTTAACACTATTTGGCAACAATGAAAACTTGGGAAGAATAGTTTTGAAAAGCAGGGAAAACCATAAAAGCTCAGCATTCTGGGGACTTTCAACGTAGGACCCAAAAGCCACACATAATTTAAAAGCCTTTGAGGGCACTGCTGTATTAGAACATAGCACAGTAATCAATTTTTATAGTGATGGCTGCCCTTGAAATAGATGGATTATAAGTGTATACTATTAGTAAGGCAAGGAAATGTGGAACATATTTTTTAAAAATTCCCTTCCAAAATGTTTTCTTTAAGAAGTGTTGGCACTTTTTTAAACACTCATTTTATCGTCAACCACAGGCAAGCAACATGATAAGTGTTGGCATTTTTAAAGAAATAAGCCTTTAGGTGTCTGGAGTTCAGATACATGGAATACTTCATCCTATGAGAATGCCAATTAATGGAAACATTACTTTAAACACATTCATTTTTACAGTTAAGTTCTAAGAGGACAATTAAGTGAGGTATGTGTATACATGTACAGTTTTTTTAAAACCATTTGTAAACCTGTTCCTGCATTAACTTAGTATAGTATACCTCTAGGTGAAAAAGTAAACTGAGTCTGCCACAACTGCATAATTACATTAATGATTCAGAGAGAGGTGAACAGGGAGGAATTTAGAAACAGAATGATAAATTTTCTCTTAAAACTTTGTTTTTAAGCTTCCTTTGCATTGTATACATGTAGCTTATTACTTATCTTAAAACTAAATTTTAAATTGAAGTATGATTTTCTTGGAGCCTCTTTATCAGAACCATATATCCACTAGTTTTCTTTTAAAATCAAAATAAATGCAGGTAACTTAATTTGTACATTGTCAAAATGGCCTTATCTCCTGAATATCAGTGTTCTCTAGATTTTTTAAAAGGCATTTAAAAGACATTCAAATACTCCATTTGAAAGAAACTTACAGTTGAGTCATTTTTCAAAGTTCAGAAAGCAGATTTAGTTATTAAATTGTGTAAGAAAGACACAATGAGTTATCTTTGAATTTTCCATTCCTAAAACTTTCATTAAATGGGAAAGTATATTTAAGCTTTACTAAAATAAGTTGATTACTCTCAGCTACTATATCAACGGTAGGCTATTCACAGAGAAGTACAGTAGCTTTGGAGCAATCTGTAAAATCCTTTGAGACATATTGGGTGTCATGGATTTTCTCATCCCTTCATTCCATTCATGGTGGCCCATGTGATATTTCAGCACACAATGAAGTAAATGTCAACAATTGCATTTCTTTATAAAACATTTTATACACAGTTTTTTTAAAAAATCTTGAGAGTCAGTGTGAAGTAGAGAAAATAAGTCTTGGAATCAGGAAGACCTGAGTTCAGTTTCTGCCTTGGAAATAACCTAGCAAGTATCTTAATCCTGTGCCTGTCTTTTTTAACTTCTCAGTGCTCTTGGAAACTCTTGAAAATGGTAAATTTCAGAGAAAGTGCAGACTTGTATTGGAAAAGGGGGTTTCCTCTCTGGGCACTCTCTTTGCCAGTCAAATCATCGTCCTTTAAAAAAATCTTTTAATAGAATGAAGAGCAGGTAAAGGAACTGGTGGATCCTTTAAAGCAGCAACACCCAAAACTCTTCTATATTAGGAGTAGTCATTGAATTATGAACTTTATTGTGTATCTTTTCTGCTGTATTATATTTGCATTACAGCCCTCTCTCTGGAATTGCCTAAACGTGAAACTGCCTTAAGTCTTTCAAATGACTAATTATTTAAATTATGTTCATTGATAAAATGCCTTATATTGTGTTATCCTTTATGGCACATTTCCCTCTCTATTTGCTTTTCTTTAAGATTTTTTTTTTAAACTTAAAAATCACAAAGCAAAGGTTTTAATTTTTGACTCACTTCATTAATTTGAGAACCAAAATGGTAAAGATATCCTACAGATTTGCAAGGGATTGGTAGTATGGAATTTTCCTTTGATTTGGTATAGGGAAGCCCTTGAATGAGGAAAACCCCCTCTACCAATGCAGGTCAACATTTTTCTGTAGCTTATAGTCTTAAAAGAGTTGTCTGGAACACTAAGAGGTGATGTCATAGTCCAGACTTGAACCCAGATCTTTCAATTTCCAAAGCTGGCTTTTTATCCATTGTCATACTGACTCTTAGTATTTGTAAAGTACTTTAAAATTTGTGAATTGCTTTGGCACTCTTTATCTCACATGATTTTCACAGCAATCCTATGCTTTAACTGAACTATCTAAGGAAGAACATAAATATTCAATTGACTTGCCAGAGGTCACACACCTATAAATAGCAGTAACCTAGGTTTTCTGTCTTTGTCTCTTTCTGTTATATACCATACTGCCTCATAGTTACACTGTCTTGCCTCCTACATAGATTAAGAGTCAGTCAGTGTATCATCCCATAGAGAAGCAAGGTGGCATCCTGATAGAAGGCTGGAGTTGGAGTCAGGTACAGCTAGGGTAAAAATCTTGCCTCTGACATTCCACAGACATGGACAAGCCTAAGGTTTATCATCTATGAAATAGGGATAATAATGCCTTTATTAAATGAGACAATATCAACTACATACCTAATAAGCCTTAAAACACCATATAAGGGTTAGCTGACCTGTTCTTGTCCACCGTGTGGTAGAGCATTCAGAACTCATCTTGGTCTGATCAGCTGTACCCTGACCTCAGTGTAGTGATGTCATTTTGGCCCTCTTCAGCCATGAAGGACAACAGCCAGGTGTCAAAGGCTTCCATAGACTTTGGATCAATGGAAAGAAAATTTAGAATTAGTGACATAAAAATTGTGAAAACAATAATAAGCTATAATGAAACATGACTGCCTCCACCACCACCACCACCACCACCCCGCCCTTGGCTTATTGGAGACCATGTAGAAACAGTGTGGTAAAGTGGGGGGAAAAACTGCACTTGGAATAAGGGCACCTGAATTCAAACCTTGCTCTGTTATTTACTACCTCTGTGACTTTCAGCAAATCATTTAAATTCTCAGGGCTTTATAAAATGAGAGTAGTGGACTAGGGGATTTCTAGGGTTCCTTCTAGCTCTGAATGCTTTGACCTTTCATGTAATTTGATTAACTTGATCAACTTTGCGCAATTATTTACATTTGAGCATATTTTTAAAAACTTGATAAATGCTTTTATCAACTCTTTAGGATCCAGGCTCAGTTCTACATTTTAGTTTTCCTACAATAAGGATATCAGTATTGACATATAAAGAACCCCTAATAAAGACAATAGTCATATTTTCCAAATTAAAATTAATGACAATTAAAACATATGATCTGTCAAAGAATACCCTGTTTGCAAAGCCATTACAATATATATAAAATGCATTTCATCCTGGAAATTTGTACTCTTTTTTGCTATTACAATGTGTGGTTGCTGTACCTGAGGTGAGGGGGAGAATGATAAAACCCTTTCATTTAATTCTTTGTTGTGTCTGCATAATTAAATATTCCTTCTCAGACATTATTGTTTTTTTCCTTTCAAGTCAGAAATACCAAATGAAAATTTTTACTGTCACATGGGTTGTAGAAAGCAGCATTACATTTCCAGATCCTTTTGACAGCATCTGTATTCATAAGGTAAATCTTAGAGGATTTCTTTAAAGGGAGTAATGAAAGTGGAAACAGCAGATGAAGGGAAGCAGCTGTTTTTGGCATTGTTGGAAATATAAACAAAGAGTGGTTGTGACAAGCAGTAGTGCATGTGCTGAACCCTGCTGCCCTTTGCAGCAATTATGAAAAGAGCATAGGAGATTCCTGCTCAGTCTCTCTGAGGATAATACATAAAGCCTGATTTTTCAGGAAAAAAAAATCAACACATATTTATAGATCATTTGATTGGGTTACAGTCTTTAATTTGTTAAAACTGGTTTATGTTTTGTTAGAGTTAGCATTTTTGTTTTTATTACACATTCCATTCTTAGTTAAATTTTTGGATCTCTGTGTCATATCCTATGTTTTTGTCATAGCAGTGGGCTTCATTCATTTATGTTTACTTGAATTCAAAATTGGAAGTATTCTTCAGAAAATAGGAATGAAATACAGTTGTATTTTAAAAATTATATACTTGCTGTTTTTAAGAGACATGGGTTCTAGTCTCAGCTCTGCCACTAACTTTCCAGGTATACTTGAGTAACCTGAATTTCATTTTTCTCATCTGTAAAATAAAGGATTGGAAGAGGTGATCCCTTCCGTCCCCAACATTTTATGATTCTGTCAAGAAATAGTCAATTAATTTCCCATACACACACACACACACACACACACACCACACACACACACACACACGCACACACACACATATACACACAAGTATGTCTGTGCAGGATATCTATCTATCATCTATCTAAATACATAATTCTATGGCATATGGATGTCTATATGTACGTATGTATATGTGTATATATTTCCATACTTGTGATTTCATTGAAGTAGTGAACTTTCAATGAGGAAACTCCTTTTACAATGCAGATTGTCAGCTCTTGCAACTTAAAGTCTTAGCTGTCTGGGAGCACTGAGAGGTTAAGGGACATACTTAAAGTCACATACCATGTCAGAGACAGAACTTGAACCAGATATTTTCCTGACTTTAAGGCCAATTCTCCACCCACTTTATCACATGCTTGTCAGTATCCACTATTAAGCTATATAAAATGGGTGTCACAAAACTGTTAGCAAAAAATACCAGATTGTACTGATTGATATTTATTTTGGGGGCATAATCATCTCCCATCTTTGAGTGGTTGGGCTGCAGGAAAAATAATAATAGAATGTAAAAATAATTATGACCAAAAAAAAAGAAAAATCTAGACTATCTTGTTGTCAGAATATCAAAGACAAGGAAGGGATTCTCCAAAAAGAACCTTAGAAGTCATGTAGTCCAACCTTATCTATTATGCATCTGTTAATTTAGTACTATAAATTTTGATTTTCAATAGCTAGTAAATCAGTTTAAAGGCATTATGTTGCATATGTGGAAAATGTTGGTATATTGCTTTGGAAAAAAACTCTTATAATTGAGAACATATGTATTTGCTTACTTCCTTTATCTCCAGTTTCAGTGAATAGATGCTTTGGATGGTGATTTTGCATTGCAGACATTTTGGGAACTTCTATGTTTATATAGATAAGAATTTTACTTATAATCCTTCTGTCATTTGGGTGTTTAATGAGGGAAGAGTCATCGGAAATGCTTATAATCGTGTCACAAATGCATCATTGCCTTTCAGTCAGAAAGAGATGAAGTGGATGTATCAGTCATTGATCTTGAATTTTTCTTTCTTTTGCTACTTTCCCTAATTCAGAAAAGGAGTTTGTGTTTGTTAGACTTGCAGTTAGGTGTTCTATAAATTGTATCTGAAGAAGGGTGCAGGCAGCCTGTCTTTAGAAGACTCTGTTTCTGTTTTTAAGTAAGTAAGTCATCTGTAGAATAAAGAAGACATTTTTGGGAGTTGAGAGCCGGATGTGACGAAATCTTCATAGAAATTTGTTTTTCCTCTCATATACAATGTCTTTAAAATGTTAGTGGGTTAGAAGTGATTCTATTTAGATTCTTGATAAACTACCATCTTATTTATCTACAACTTCATCTTGTGACAGAAAAGAAATAGTATGTGCTATGTTGTAAACAGATCTTAAGTTTGGAATCAGAAGAAATTATTTTGAAAGCTGGCTTTGCCATTTGCCACCTGGGTGATATTGGGCAAATTCAATTAGTTCACCTCCCTCAGTTTACTTCTCTGTCAAATGAATGGAATTAGTACATTCTAACTTAATTCTAGCATCCTCTGTTCCTGAGATGTGATTGCAGAAATCCTTCCATCCTGAAGCCCACATTTTCAAAAAGGGTATAAATCTCTGTTGAGGACAGCATACACACACATATACACATGTGTTTGTGTATATATATATATATATATACACACACACATATATATGTGTGTGTATGTATATGTGTGTATATCTGAGAAGTAATGTTACATATGGAGACTAAAGAATGCTTGAAGTTTGCAATTATCTGGGCAACCCATGTAGCCATCACCAAATTAAAATGATGGACACCATTATTCCTTTTTTCCATATGTAACAAGCTTCCTTTTTAAAATGTTCTTCCTTTGAAGACTTCTTTTGAGGTTCCATTTAATAAGGACAGTAAGAGCACACAGAGTGTGACTTAGTCAAGGCCTGGATTCACAGCCTTCTTCATGATTGCGGGTCCTGTATTTGTCCCCAGCGTGAAGGGCCTAACTCTCTGGTCCCTCTTATGTAAATTAACTGTATAATGATAGTTTGGTACTCGGTATTTGGTCTTTTTCAGTAGAGAAATCTAAATAATGGGTGATTTGAATGTAAATCATTTTTCTTGGTCTGAAGGACTTACATGTAGATCTACCAGTTGGTGCATATTTTTATCAGCTAGAGAAACCAAATTGTTTTTGCTGCAATGGCCTTGACTAGACTCGTATCTCGTTAGTTTATGATGTATTGTCCTTGCTCAGTACATGTGAAATTGAAAAGGATTTTGGCATTCTCTAGCTGAGCAGCTGCCTCTCCTATTGGCTGCACCTTCTTTCAAAGTGTCTGCCTGCCATTCACAGTGCATTGAGAGAGCAGCTCTGTCATGCCCTGAGCCCTTTGCAATATTTTGAAGAACTTTAAGCTTTTCAGAGGCCTTTAGCTAGTTCTTGGAAAAAAAAATTCCATTCCTATTTGGTTTCTGCACAATTTTAAGCAAATATATTTGTCTTATTTGAAGGGTTATTTGTTTAATTGGTTTTAAGTATTAAGTATTTTAAGTAACATTAAGTATTTTCAGTTCTTTTGCTGGGTGAGGTATCCTTAGAAAGTGAATTTCATAACATCTAGTAGTCATGTTTTTCACAGATGTGATTTGGGATGAGGAAAATCAGTAATGTATTGTTCTATTAAGAGAACATGACTTCATAATTCATAATTCCTTCATAATAAGGAATAACATGAGACGGGAGTGGTAGTAGGGATTGTATCTTTTTTTTCTGACAACATATTGGGTTCTAAAAAAATTTTTTTTGATGTTCTTTTAAAAATTGATGACATTCATGAATTCATGGAGGCCCAAAGGTATGGTGGGATTTGTCTAGCCTTCCATCAGTGGATGTTACAGAGCTAAGATTAAAACTTAGATCCTCTAATTCCAAATTTAGTATCTTTTCTACTATATTGTACACACACACACACACACACACACACACACACACATCCCTTCTCAGGATGAACCAGTTGTCAATTTATATTTGTGTTCTTTTACTGCTTTTGAAAAAGCAAAACTTTATTTCCTTCTTTGTACTGCAGGTCTACTGAATTCAAATTTACTTGTGTACCATCTAGGTAAAAAGAAGCTAGATGTACATAGGTCACCTAATAGTAATCTAATTTATCTATTATTTAGCACAGCTTGTATACTATGGAAGAGAAGTAAAATGAAATGCCCATAAGACAGAGGAGGATACTTCCAAATGCTTCCTGGCTTCATAAATGGTTTTATGACTAGCCTCCTCATTTCCTCATTTTCAGTTGGCTCTGTAATAGGATAGCATGGGTTTTAGGGGATAGTATTGCATTTCTAAAGGAAGCAAGCTTGCTGGTAATTTTCAAAGGGAGTATCAGTTAGTCTCCAGGTGTAACACACAGATGGAAATGTATTGTGTTATTGTGGCAAAACTGCCCTCCTTTTTTCCTCACTCTTTAACAAAATAAAAGTTGCTGTGTGTTTTCCTTGGAGCCACACCATCATCGGTAAACTGTAAAAAAAGGATCTTTCCCTACTGTGTTTACAGCTAGCTGAGATGAATAGCCATGTTGGCCATTTTTCCTGTGTGTGTGTGTGTGTGTGTGTGTGTGTGTGTGTGTGTGTGTATGTGATGCTTTTGAATTCCTTTGGGTAAGTAATAATATTCCATTTGGAACGGAAAAATGTGGAAGGAATGTGAGAAATCATCTGAGAGAGACTTCCAAAGGGATAGTTGTATTATACAATTTTTAATTATGTCAACATCCAAATATTTATTAAGTTCCAGGGTATCCCCTACATAGAAGCTCCTGACATAGAGCCCTAGGCTTAGGAAGATCTGACTTCAGATTTTTCCTTTTATCATGTCACTGCTGTTTAATCATGGACAAGTCATTTATCTTGTGAGTACTTCAGGCAATTCTAAAAGACCTTAAATTATAGATGGCTTGCTAAATTGTATCAGTGCAGTTTGTGTTTTGGGAATTCCCCCATACTGATTAAATCACTGGTCTAGACCAAAGTAAAATGATCCCTTACATTTAAGTTCTAGGTACCTAAGCAAAAACTTCAGAAAGGTGCTTTGTATCCACTTTATCACTTGTTAAAGTAATATACCTGAAGTAGCCGTTACTTTGTGATACATGAAGATGGCGGGATAGAGTCAGAAAAGCCTGCTTGTAGTCTCTGATCTGCCACCAAGTAGATGTACGACCTTTAAATCTCTCTGGTCCTCAGTTTACCCATCTGTAGAGTTAAATTATTTGTTAGGCTCTTTACATTATGTGATTCCATAAAGACAAGGCCTCTTTTTTGTGGACTCCCCTGAAATCTGGGCATGGTTGAATTGCATCTTTATATCAAGTAATTATTTACTTGTCCTTTTATACTAGATGTGGTGCAATAATTTTTATGTTAGAGGCCTCCTAGTAACCATGATTTTGTGTCCAGATGTAGCTGAAAATATTTAGGGGTCATTCTGTTCCACAGTGGTCTGAGATCATTGATACCTGTCTTTTGATTTGTGATCAACCCCCCCCCCCAAAAAAAAAAAGCAAAGGGCAAAGATAAAGCAAAATGCATCATCACTGAACATAAAATGTGCTTGGCACTCACACTAGAGATCAGTATTGGATTTAGCACAGGTTGTCTTGGATTAAATTGTGAACACAGTGATATATTTTGAACTATACTTTTACTAATAGTGAGTTGGAATGAGTCAGTAGGGACTGGGTTTGAATGGTTTACGTAGTAATTTTTAGTGAGTGGAAAAACAAGAGTTGGCAAAGAGAGGTTAGTCATTTTTGTTTTGTTGTGTTCTTAGCAAAAAGGTCCCTATAAAAACTAGATTGTGTCATCCTTGTGGAGTGGCATTAACATCAAGTTACAACTTGATTGGAAGGGAATACTTTAATAAAGCTTCAGAAAGGAATGATGGTCCAAGTTGTAAGTGGGAGTAATGAGCTCATATAAAAGAAGGTATGAATTCATCTCATGAAAGATTTAGAGATATCCTGAATTGTTTTCTTCAGTCTGAGAAGCCTTTCTTTCCTATAAATTGACTTTAATAGAATAAAACAATCAAATAAAAAAAATTTTCCCAGCATTTATTCCCTTGTTTAACTCTCTGTGAAACCCCAGATTGCCATTCTGGATGTATTCTTGAAAATGTCTTGCTTTGATTGAAAAGGAATGCATATAAGCAGTCAGGTTTATTTTCCTAAGAATTTTTGTTGTTACCAAAAGCTAAACTTTCCTTTTGTAATACTATATTAAAAATCAGGAATAAAATTCTATCCTGGAAGTTGGGTAGTAGTGTCAACTGTAATGACTTTGAGCTAGTCATTTTATCTGTCTGGCCCTAAGCTTTCTTGTCTATTCGCTGAGGGGGCTAACCTAGAAAGTAAATTGTTTGGGTTTATTAGTAAATAATTTCATTAATCCATAGTGCTAATTATTAAAACTTCTCCATTTTAAAATGCGATTTACTTTCGCAAGTCAATGTTAAGAATGATCTTAACTCTAAGTTGAAAATGTTAAAAAACATCTTCCCTCTCCCCTAAACTGGCAGAAGCTTTTTGTACCTTGGCTATCTTCAACAGCCACTTTCCCACCTTCTTCCATATTGCTTTTTATTGAGAAGAAAAGAATGGTTCAGAGATCTCACTTTTGGGGTCTAAGTTCTATGTTTTCAGTGACTTCTTATAACATTGGGACAAGAGAAAGCAAAGAAAGTGCTGAAGCCACGAGTCCCCTCAGTTACAAAGATTCATTAAACCTAACCAAAAGGATATGGTTTAGAGCTTATTCCAGTTCCAGTCATATCAGTTAATTCCTTTAGCTAGTTCTTAAGGAATCCTAGAAATCAGGCATAACTTTACATTTTAAAAATGTAAATGTGAAAATTATGTTGTCTAGGTAATATGGAATATAGAATAATCATCTTATATTTGGTGGAATTTTGAAAAAAAGTAGGGAAAAAGTAACTTTTCTTATATTTTCCATTTTTCTATTTGAACATTGTCAGTACATACAGCAGCATTTTCTCAAAATGATGTGGCTCCTAATAATGGTGTCTCCTTTGAAGTTATGCTTAGTGTATAGAATTCAAGTGCTATCCAGCTTAGAACATATACAAAGTAGAATGAGCATAAAATGAATGTCTTACCCCATCTCCAAAAGACATTGTTTCTTGACTGTTTATTATTAAGTAGGAAATAAAATCACTTTTAAACAAGGCAACTGACATAAATAATCTGGTTAGAATAATCTTACTAATAGCAAAAGTATTTTTTGAAAATTTGAAAATAGAGGATTAGTTCTGTGAAGAGACATTGTTTTGTTCAATTTTAGTTTTATTAGACTGGGTCACTCTTATTTGGGCTGTAAGTATAGTGGACACTCCTAGTCCAGTCCCACTACTGACAGTTACAAGCTCTTTTACCTGCTTCATTTCTACCATGGGTGTGGGTTAGTCTCTCCTTAGGTATTCCAGTTGCTGTCTACTTCCAGTGGCTCACCCTGTTGGTGCTTGACCTAAGGATACCCCCTCGACTTAGATGACTGAAGCTTTACTGTTCCCAAGTTCAAGCAATTCACTATTCCCAGACATCCCAGTAGCAAGGATTACAACCATCTACCACCACACCAGTCCACTTGAACATTTTAAACCAAATCATTGGTGTATTCCTATCACCCAGTTCCATAATATGCAGGAATACTTCATTACTCGGCTTTCTTCTGTCAGTCTTTCTGGGAATGAGGAAGTGACATTCTAGAGTGAGAGCTTGTCAGGTGGGGAACGGTTTCAATACTCCACAACATCAACCAGAAGCACATCCTCTTCATTTTGCTTTCTCATGTTTAAATGCTGTGTTGCTGAAATGAGAGGATGGTTGCTTGTCTGCCACATGTTAATCATTTAAATGGCATGTTTTCTGTGAAGTTTCTACATCCCATTTTTAGTTATTGAGTCGCAGGCCTGGGTCTTTGCTGATCTCAATTCCAGGTCTCCCTACCATGTAGACTTTTAGAAGTATAGCACATTGGAGCTGCAAGGAACTTTGGAAATCTTCTCATTCAGCTTTATATTACAGATCACAAAGCCAAGCCCACAGATGGGAAGTGACTTGCTTAAACTGACTTACAGAGATAAAAAGGTGAAATTAAAGAAGTGAGCTTCTATAAATCACGTTTCAAAAATAAATAGTTGAAAGTGAATTCCTAAAACTGATACAGCTTTTAAACTTGAATTACCACAGACGCTCCAAAGATTTGCTCCAACCTCTAGGTTCAGTATTATCTCATGACACTTCCCATCATGTGCTCTGTGTTCTTCTGGGTTGGGCTACAGACCTCTTTCTAGCTCTTGTCCAGTATTCGTGCCTTTGTTCGCTGATCCACCATCTTGTCTTGAGTGGACTTACCTTGCCCCATCTCTATTTGCTGAAGTTCCCTTCTTTTTTCGAGACACAATCTAGTTTCTGCCTTCCCCATAGAAATTTGGTTGTTCTTCCCTTGCCCCGAAGTAAAAATAATCTTTCTTTAAAATATATTATAGCACTTGGCTGAGATCTTTCCATTTTACTTTTCTCAGACTTATTTGTTTGTCTGCCAATTTTCCCTTTTGAAAGCAAGCTTAAGAATAAGAGCTAATGTCTTTCTTTATTTCCTAGTGCCTAGCACTGTGGCTTAAAATAATTGGAGCTTAATAAATATTTGTTTAATTGAAGTGAGCTCAGAGATTTCAGTTGGTCATACACTGGAGCATCTTCCATATGGACAATCCCGAATTGAGGGTAGAGAATATAAAGATAAATAAAATGGCTCCTTAAACCAAAGTGCTTATAATCTCAATTAAAAGATAACAAGTTAAAAATAATAAATGAGAATAAAGAGGGATACAGATCGTTTATGAGAGAGATAAGGAATTATTTCCAGCTGATGGGATCAGGCAAGACTTGTGAAAAGAGGTGACACCTAAATTTGTCCTTCTTCAAGGAAAGATTTCAAATCAAGTGATAAAGATCCAGGAAGGAAGGGCTACTTTCCAGGCATAGAGAAAAGGATAACCAAAAGCATAGAGAGATGTGGAAGGAGGGGACATGTTGCTGTATCTCTGGGGTTTGATAAATAAGCTTCTATTCTTGCCAGATCCTCATATTTGATCTAAGGAAACAAGGAGTCATCTTTATCAGAGCTGAAATCTATCTCTAGACTTTCAATTTCCACCCTTCATCTCTCTCTGTTAACAATTTTTGTTTCTGATGGTTAACTCTGTTGATGTTTTGTGAGTATCACTAAGCATTCTCAAGCTGTCTACTTGTATCAGCAGTGCCATCATAGAGAGGGCTTGCTAAAGTTTGTTTTGGTATCAAGCCAGTAAGAAGCCAGTTTGGTTTGAAGAGGGCAGGACCCACTGACTGTAGAAAGATAGACTTCTGAAGGAACATGAGGTCTAATAGATTTGAACTCTATCTCCAAAGTGACAGTAGAGTTGGGTGTTTTTTGTCACTTTTCTTTTATTAGTCAGGAAACAAAAGTCCCATTTCCACTTTGGTGTCTGCTTTACTAGATAAATGAAGTTTTTCAAATGTCTCTTTACCTTTTTCAGTTATATCTGATTCTTTGTGAACCCATTTGGGATTTTCTTGGCAGAGATACTAGAGTGGTTTGCCATTTCATTCTTCAGTTCATTTTCTCAATGAGGAAACTGAGACGAATAGAATTAAGTGACTTGTCCAGGGTCACACAGCTAGTAAGTGTCTGGGGCCAGATTTGAGTGCAGTAAGATGGGTCTTCCTGACTCCACAGCTGCTACTCCAACCACTGGGTGACCTAGCTATTTTTCTAAAGTATCTCCTAACTTGGCTCCTTATCTCTGGTTTCTCCCCACTTCATTCTGTCGTACCCACGTTGCTCAGTTAATCTTCCTTTAATGCTGTTTTTACAGGGCTACTCACCTGCACAAAACTCTTCAGTGGCTCCCATTTGCCAACATGATAAATTCCAGACTCATCAGTTTGACTCTTTGGTCAAAGTCCTCCATAATCTGATGTCAGCCTGTTCCCTTTCTTTTTCTCCCTATTGTGTCTTAATGTTTGGAACTCCTTGTTTGCCTGAAACTTAAATTTTAATAGAATTACCTAGGTGACTGTGAGATTAAGTGACTTGTCAAGGGTCACGCCACTTACGGTAGAAGCGGAACTTGGAACCTAGTCTTCCTGATTTCAAGGCTAACTGTCTACTGTTCCAGCTTGCCTCTGATTTCTGTCTCAAAGATTGTTGAAATCAAAACTTTTTTAAAAGTCCATAAAAGGACATACCAAAAAAAAGCAACCAGTTTCTCTGATAAAATCCCTGGCAACATGGTTAATAGCCACCGATGTCTTATTTTCCATTGGGCAGCTGGATGGCACAATGGATAGAGTACTGGACCAGGAATCAGGAAGGGCCATCTAAAGCACAATAACAATTCTTGTCAGTACAGTTTGGCCATGCGTCATGTACTACCTTGTGACATTCTTCTGTTATCGTCTTGAACTGCTGTTTAAATCTTTTATTTTCATTTCACTTTTCAGGCATTCATATAGGGTCTCCTAGTCGAGTTATTTGCCCCCTCTCTCTTTCCCTCTGAAATTCTCTTTAATTATGCTTCCTTCTTTTTGTTTTTCCTCCCACTAACTTGCCTTCCCTACACTCTGAAATTAAGGAGTTTTTAATCTGCTAGTTAGTACTGGGAAATTTTAGAGTTTAACTTAACAAAAGCAAAGGGTACAAAAATTGCTAGGGTGTTAAAAGCCTGAGCTTTTAGGAAGAGGTGTAGGACTCAGTTTGTCTTAGCAGAAGTGATAAACCTGGCCCACAACACTCCTGTCTACAGCTGAACCAAATTAAAATGTAATCGAGAAATATTTAATAAAAATACAGTAAAATGTTGATAATATTACATTTCAAAACAAAGTAAAATGTGGCCCTCAGGGATCCTTTTATATACAGATTAGTGCCTTCAGGAAAGGTTCCCAGCTTGCTAACTGCTTTTCCTATTTGGAATTAATGAACGCAGGTTGGACTTCCCACGAAGTTCTGGTTACCATTTCTTGTGTAGTCTAATCTTGAGAGAGTTTATTGGCATAGTTGAAGTAAAGTAGCAAGTTGATCTTCCATTCGGGGAATGAATTTGTCTCTGTCAACCACTGTTGGTCAACTTCATAATGTTTCCAAATGAAGGACTCCTTCTCAGACTCTGCACCCTCTAAAAGAATAAGTAGTCTAAGATTAGAGTTTATTGTAGGAAAAAAAATACTTTGAATATTAAGTGATTAATCACCGACAATTCCTTTCTCATCCCCCAAACAAAGGAAACAGAATCTAGGCTCCACACTTTCTGATTAGATGATAAGCTGCTTGAGGCCAGAAACTTTACTTACATGTCTTTTTACTTCATTTCCTGGCACAGCTTAAACTTTTAGTTAGATTTTAGTACAAAAAGGCAATGAGAAAGCTGTTGTAAGCCCAAGGAGTGATACAACTTGACATCGTAGAGGTGGGCCTAAAACTGTGAAATCAAACTCTATGTGGTCTTGCTTCCCTATCTCCTCTCTGGGTTCCTCACCCTTCTAGCCTCTTTGGCATGGAAATTTGGGGTTAGCTCTCTACTGGGCTATCTTATCAGGATGGAGGCACTTTTAGGGTTGTGATAACCTTATGACCTATACATAGTCCATCAGGAATTTGGTATTGCCTGAGTGTGTTCCAGGAAGCTTCTTTAAGTTTTATTTTTAAATAAACAGGACTCAAGTTATCATTTTTGTGATCTAGAGAAGGGATGACTTAAGAATTTTTAAATGATTGCAATTTGACTTTAAAAAGCATCAGGACGGTATGATACACATGGAAAAATTGTGAGGAAGAAGCTTAAATTATGTGTCCAATTCCATATGAAAAAGCTAGAGGAAGGTATGAAGCCAAAATTTTATTAAGGCCTGGCGAGGAAAGACTTGCGAAACTAGTAAAGAACTAAGATAAAACAAGTGTGGAAGGGGACAAAACTTAGTGGGAAGAAATTGAATCTTAATTATCTGGATATCTCCACCTAGAAAAGAGCAATAAAGTATAGTATTTGGAGGTTAGAGAGATATAATGACACAATATGCAAATGATGGTTACTACCTTTGGGGTGTCTTGCAGATTTTTTTTTAATGGAAGTTTTTTCTAGTGGTCCTTAGGAATGAAGGCAGTGTAGTACTTAGGTCAAAGAGAGCCGAGCTTGTAGTCAGAAGCTCTGATCTCCAGTCTGGCTTTAGTATTTACCTCTGTGACCATTGACAAGTCACTTCATCTTTTTTTAGTCACATTTACCAAAGCAGTGAGGATAATAAATTCTCATGCTTATCTCACAGGGTTATTGGAAGAAGCCAATGAGGCAACATACCTGAAACATGTTGCAGAATTGATACATCAGTTATTTTTTCTCCACTGAATTTGCTTTTATAAAATATTATAAATTAATTCTTTTATAAAATTGCATGGTTGTTTATAAAATTTAGCCTGTAAATACATGATATGCATAGTTGATATTGATAATTACATGAAACTGGATTCCGTAAAACCTCCCTTGTCTCATGTTCATACCACTGCAAACGCCTTGAGATCAAGCACAATGTCAGGCACATGGTAGGTTATTTAAGAAATGTTTTTTGACATGATTCTTCTGTGCAGTCATTAAAAATATGCCTTTTTTCATGGGGAGATCATTACTCACTTTTATTTATATATTTTTTTCTTTTCAGAGTGAAAAATCTGGCTAGATCACCATGACCTCATACACCGGAGTATAACATTCACAACAGAAGCTGCTCAGCATTTGTCATTTCTTAATCCGAAGCTGCTTATGGTTTACTTTTCTTTTTTTGAGCTGGGCAGTTACTTAACTTTTTGAGATGATAATGGACTGCATTAAGACAAGGAATCATCAAAGAAAGGAAAATGGCCTGCCTCATTTGTTTCCTGTTTTTGGCATCTATCATCATGATGCTGCTTGAGAAAGTTAATTGAAGAATCTATTCTATAGAAATCTGGACCTTTTTAGCTGGCCACCTGACATGGTGGCCAATGCCTTCATTTCCTTCTCCCCTACCTCCTCTTTTCTTTTCTTCTCTTCCTCCCCACCCTTATAAAAACAAACTGTATTTATCCCTTAGCATGCTAGGAGATTCTGTTAACACCCACTAAAGCAGTAAAATCTGGTATTTACTGGTATACTCTCAAAACTACCACAGTCCTACCTCAGTTCAAAGTAAAGCCGGATTTGTATTGTTGGGGTACGGCAGGACCTCCTTTATATCTCAATGCTGAATGTTTCTGAAGAATGGTCATCAGCCTTATTGAACTTATTCAAGTATATAGCAGCTTGCTGGATCTCAGTTCACTAGCTGTAGGGTTTATTTAGAGACAAAGAGCCCAGTGTGGAACTGAACAGCCTCAGTAAATGAAAATTTTATGTTGGACTTTGAAGATGATGCAGAGTAGTTATAACGTGTAACTAAAGCAACCTAAGTTAAAAATCATAAAACTCTATAAGGGTTGAAGTGGGGGGTGGGAGTGGGGTGGGGTGGGAAGGGATTTGGGGAGGGGATAAGTATCTCTTTTTACCTTTGACAGACTTGTTTAATCCTCTCTCTGTAGATGTTTATGTAGGTACTTCAAATTGCAAAAGCCTTTTATCTTATTTACAAGCTCAAATTTCTCTGCTACCCCTAATATTGAGCTTGCATTTCTTAAGAACCAAAAATCCACATAGGCATGCTAGCAATGCAAGGATGGTCCTGGGTGTTTGGCTGATAAAAATGTTATCTCTAATATAATGCTATCATGCCAGCCAATATGGCTGCTTTATACAAAAAGAAAAATGAGGCATTCCAGCCACAGACGTTAAGGGAAAAAGAAGAAAAAATTTCAGTACTTGTCAGTTGTCTGAAAGTCTTGACAAGACTACCCATGTTTTATGTTTTCAGTGTTCTGAAAATACCAGTATTGTGGCAAATATCCCAGATGTCACATAGAACTGCTGCCCCAGATCAGCAGAATCTTATGTCACCGTGCTGCTCCTTTGAGAAATTGGACTGGAGAATTCACATGCTTTTTTTCTCCATGGGTACAACCCAGTGTCTGCCTTCTGATAGTCATGTATGTATTACACTAATTCATTGTGGATGTGAAACGTTTGAAAAGTTTCATGCTATGGGAAAAAAATAAATATATATTATTACATCACTGTAAAATGAGGTTTATTCGGGAAGACCAAAAATGAAATGTCTTACAAATCCAGTTAATGGCAATGCTAAAAGTCTTCCTGCTTCCATGCTGAACTTTTAGAACAGAGGATTGTATTACAAGACAAAGATGAATGTAAAGTAATCCCCCTGAACATTTTTAAGGTTTTAATTTTCTGGGATTTCACAATGCAGCACTGCATAGGCCATACAATACTAGTTTGAAGGTCAATTTCAGTGTATAATATGCTTTATTAAAAGGGTGTAAAATGTTCTAAAATTTTATTTAGTTTTGGAAATAAGATGATGGGTGATATTTGCTATATAATTCCCCAACTAAAATAGCACTGAATGTGGAACCTGCTGAACACAATAGTGTATTGACTTATATTTTGAAGTAGTCCTCTGTACTTACAGTAAAGTCATGCCACTATAGGAAATGGTTCATATTCACTCTGCAACTTAAAAAACAAAAAAACAAAAAAAAGTTGACAATGTACTAAATTTTCCTCTATCCTGTACATTTCACAAAAGGCATATGCAATATTTACATTTTACTTTAGTTTACAGAATGGAACCAAAATGTATAAATGTTATGTTTGCTAAAACTTCACAATGTATATTGGGTCTTTGTACATTTTGCCTGACTTAACCTTAAATTTAAACTATTTTTTGCTATATAAACTTTAACAGTTATTAAACAGTGTTTTCTTTTTGGGTACGTATCGTTTCTGGATATCAAGATGTTAAATATATTTCTTGCTATTGTGATATGACAAGAGACTTAACTTATCTTGCTCTGTCTTCCAATGTACACGCTGTATATAAGGATAAATGTGATGCTGCTGGAGACAAGAATTAATGGAACTAGAATAGTGCATTGTTTTTAGTCTGTATTGATCATGGATGCTCTCCTTAATAGCCATATGCAATAAAATAAAATGCATTATTTATGAAATGAAGTCTTTGAGGACCTGCTTTCTGTAGGGTTTCTGAGTTGTGATATAAAACCACTTTTACTCTTGCTCTTTTTAGGTAATGAATAAATATTAACATTCTGAAAATATTGCATGCTTTTCCTATTTTAATTCTAATGAGAAATTTTAAAAATATTCTTTTCTTAGATGTTTTCTTCAAAATTGCCACAATATCAAATTTGGAAAAAATTCAAAGTGCCCTGCCCCAATAAATTAGAAAAGCCAGTTCCAAAAAGTAGGTGTAACTTCAGGAAACGAACAAACGAACATCAAATAATAATTCCTTTTGACTTATCAAGGCCAAATGGAGGCATTCATGAAAATCTTGCTGCCCTGTTAAATAGAAATATTTAGCAATGATTTATGGAAAACAAAGATCTTTAGATTTTTATACTTGTCTCATTTTCACTTTAATTAAAATCATGGGATCAGGGCATCCGCAATTCATGAAACCATTGTGGCTGACACTGGTTTGTGAAAGGTACAATAAAATAAGAGAAAAATCCTTGAAGATGTAAAAGGACATTCTTTTAAGATGGCCAGGGACTGGTCATATGCATATTAAAGCATTTGGGAAATTGGCTAATAGCATCTCTGGGTCACTCGGACATTGCATGCTCATTGATTATGGTAACTGCCCCATGATTGATAATTGGTGGTCAAACTGATCAACTAATCCAATCTGCATTGATTGATTTGACCTCAAGCCACTGCCAGGATTGTTCTTGAAATCTTTCTGTGAGGAAGAATAATCTCGGCTTGTCATTTTTAAGAGCTCGTAGAGGACAAGGAAGGATCATGTAGTATTCACCTTTAAGAAAGGATGGAATGACTGGATAGAGAATGAAAGAGTTAATGCAGATACTGGAACTATTCATTTAAAAATCAATTTGCAAATCCTTTGGAGATCTCAGAGTGCTAGATGGTAACTCACATGGATCGGGACAGAACCAATTCAGTCAGATAATCTGCTATATCAATTTTAATAAGACTGATTCTGACCCAGGCAATGGGCTCATCAATCATCTAGGGAGACCGGTCTGGGTTGGGCCACTACCTTTAGGAAGTGGATGATTACACTGAAGAGTATAGTAACTCAGAATCAACCTGAGAGAGACCAAGCTAGTGGTCCCCAGAAGGGTCATTCTTAGCTCTAATATTATTTAATATCTTTAGCATTTATGTGGGTGATGGGCTAGGCAGGATACTCATTGATTCCATGAAAAAAACATGAGTTGAACAGGCTTGCTTACAGTATTGTAGTGGAAAAAATAATTTTTTAAAATCTAAGACTAGGAGTTCTAGTTCAGAGCTGGGTTCTGGTGCCACGTCTGCCAGCAAACTACATACCTAGCCGTGTGGTCTTAGTTAAGTCCTTTAGAATGTAAGCTCCTTGAGGGTAAGGATTGTTTTGTTCTTTGTCTCTGTACGCCCAAATCCTAGCACAGTGTCTTGTACCTAGTAGCCACTAAATAAATGTTTGTTGAATTGATGTCACTTCATTGCTGAGCCTGTGTCTTCATCCATGAAAATGAGAGCTTACTATCAGAGTTTCTCAACTGCGTGTGTGTGTGTGTGTGTGTGTGTGTGTGTGTGTGTGTTGTGGATCTTGGAAATCTGGTGAAACCTGTGAGCCTCTTCTCAGAATAATGCTTTTCAATGCATTAAATTAAATTAAAATACATAGGATTACAAAGGAAACTAATTACATTGAAATAGTTATCAATTATTTTTTAAGTTGACAGGATCTTAGGTGAAGAACGCTTTCACTACATGATGATGATCTTAATAAGGTCAAGGGCCATGTATTTTTCACTTTTGCAAAGCCTAACATGGGGAACCTGTGACTTCAAGGTCACCTGTGACCTTTGAGGTCCTCAGGTGCAGCCTTTTGACTGAGTGCAAGTTTTACAAAACAAATCCTTTTATTAAGGGGATCTGTTCTGTGAAGCTTGGATTCAGTCAAAAGGCTATACTTGAGGACCTAGATGGTCACAGGTGGCCTTGAGGCCACAGGTTCCCCACCCCTGGAAGCATTAAGCTTGTAGAAGGAAATCCTCATTTACTGAAGAGTTAGATTGGTCTGTAAGGTAAAGCCCCTGTCCAGTACTAAAATTGAATGAGCTTTAGCAATATCAGTATTTCAAAGTGACCTTTGCAATTGGAGAAACACAGAATAAATAAAATACAGAATAAAATAAATAAAATGCAGAATTCACTCATGATAAGTGTAAGATAAAAAAGAAAAACTTGCACACCATGGCAACATTTAGACTTACGTAAACCCACTGCACGTATTATAAACAGCCATTTAATCATATTACATAGGATGACTTACGTGGTCATTTACATCATGTTGCTGACCCTTGAGATTTCAGTCCTTTCCTTCTTGGGCATTGGTTTCCCACACATACACATATGTGCATGCACAATGCAAATATATGCATATATATAATATACATATATGTACATGTATATATGTGTGTACTTACATATAAATATAAATATGCATACCTTGTGCATATACATACTCCAAATCATTCTTGGATAAGGCACTGAGACAGCATAGAACTCAGTGATGAGAAAAGAAGAAAGGAAAAGGTAAGTCAAGCTAAGACCACTAGTCATGGATGTGCTAGTAAATATTTAACTGTTTCCCTGGTGAGAAAAGGAAACAGGACATACTTTTAAGTTTAATCGGCATCATTAACATTTTCATGTCTAGACAATCAACAAGACAAATAAATCAAGCCCTTACTTGTAACATTTGCATTTCTGAAGTATAAATGCTCACACTGAAAATTTCACAATCAGTTCAGCTTGCCTTGGCACTCCCCTGCTTCTGGTCTTCCCTGTCCCCACTGATGCTACCAACATTTCCATCCTAGCTGCGGTGCTAATTGGATCTTGTTCTTCCTTTGGTAGTATTCCAACCACAGATCTATTTCCCCATACCCAGTGCCACCCCCAGAAGTCCTGTCGTTTACAATAGAACTGTCACTTTTCCTAGATCCTTTGTTGAAACAGGTGAGATGCCCTTAGTCTAATATATATATATATATATATATTCCAACCTAACATTCTTTTAACTCCTACATACCTTTATAGGTTTTCAGTTAGAATTGGAATAAGAAAAAGTGGATAGAAATAGAGGATAGAATAGCAATTTCTCCATTAAAAAGCTATACCAATCTGTGAGACCCATGGAAAAGAAAGGGATCAGTCCTAGAACAAGAAGTGTCTAGTAGGATTTACATTAGCAGAAAGTTCTGCCCTTATACCTCCTTACCTTTGAGCCTGTATAGCAACCCCACCACCCCAAATCCAATTCCATATTCTAAAGGTCCATTCCTATCTCACTGCTCACCAGTTCATGTCCTAGGTCACAGATCCACCATGAGTAGCTTGGAGGTGAGAGTCTGCTTCCACCATTAAGATCATGAGTTTTGTTTCTTGCATCTCAAGTTGGAGCTCTGAATGAATTTCCCCAGACAAATTCCCTTTAGTGTTTGGGCTCCAGAGTGCTTAAGGAAGGTGAAATAATTGAATGACAGGATGGCCCCCTTAAGGGAGCAGGTCTGAAAATACGAACATCTCTTTCAGCAGGTAATATTTCCTACCTGACTGTGAATACAGTGGAGAGCCACTGGCTGCAATTCTCTTATCTCCCAATTCAAGACCTCAGTATCTATCCTTGTTTCCTTTCTAGTTTTCCCTAAGGATAAACACACCAAAAGAATATGTGATAACTCAGAGTTAACCTGAAGAACATAGCTAGTGGTCTTCCCTACTGCAGGTAGTGTTAAGCAAGATAGACTTTGATATTATGAGAAGTCCAGAGTAGAGTTATACTGTTGGTACAATGAAAAGAGCCCTTCCTCCTGTCCTCCACTGAGTCATATCAGTAGGGTTCAGTGTGATCACAGGCGAATCACTTCCTCAAGCCTCAGTTTCCACATCTGTAAAAATAGACAGAGGCAAGGTAAACCCTTTCATTTGAACCTAAGATCCCATACTCTCCTTTCCCCTTCAGTACTATGCTCCATAAATCATTCCCTACCCCAAATACACCATCTTCAGTCTTTATTTTCTTCAGACTTGCTTCATGTTGCCTATAGACATGCTCAAGAAGAAGAAAGATTGCTAATGTCTCACCACTCCCCACTCATTCCTAAACCCTATGTTTTCTGGCTTCCTTCCCTGTCTCTCAAAGGAAATTTTTCTCTCAAATGTTACCATTTGTGAAATTGAGGTTCTGTGTCTTTTCATTGGAAAGACTGTTCAATTTGAAGTTAGATAAGTGGGTCCAAAACCTGGTCTGTCACATACTTGCTGCCTGTTCGATCCTGGGCAAGTCACATTTTCTCTGGGCCTCAGTTTCCAAAATTTTAAAATGAGAGGATTAAACTAGATGTCTCTATAAGGTTTTTTCACGTCTGAAAGTCAAGTCAAATCAATTAAGTATTTATTCAGCACTGACTATGTGCTGGGCTCTGCACTAAGCCCTGGGAATGCAGGAAGACAACCTGTACTCTCAAAATGCTTACATTCTAATGGGGAAAGACAGTATATAAAAGGAAATTTAAAATGGTGAGAGGGAATGAAAAATTGTTTTTTAAATGGGGGCAATGCTAGAGAAAGATGGGAGAATCAGGAGTAAAGCTTGGAGACAAATGAAGCTGTGGTTGGCTTGGGCATTTTCCTTTTAGATGGAGGTTCTGGGAGGAACCAGTCAATCAGAAGAAGAGGATATAGGGGCCGTTTCTCACTCCCCCTTCCCCATACTCCCTCTCTTGACAATCACACCCATTCCTTTAAGTATCATCTCTGTTGATGATTCCAAAAACCCTATAGCTAACCAGACCTTTTGCCTGAATTCCAGATCCAAATGGGCAGCTGCCATAGTTACCTCCTCTCCGGTCAACTTCATATATTCCAAAATTGAACTTGTCATCTTCCTAACAAAACTCTTCTTTCTAACTTTCCTATTTTTTTTTTGATGACACCATTTTCCTCCCAGACTCAGTTGTCTTCTTCCTTCTCCTCTCCTAACTAATTAGTTGCCAGTGCTTTTGGATCTACTTCTGAATCTCTCCATTGTTTCCTACCTTTTTATTTCAAATAACACTACCCTATTTTAGTCTTGTATTGTTGCTCATTAAAACTATTGAAGGATCTTTCTGTCTACCTGCCTCCATTCTTTTCCCTTATCTGAAGTATTTTTATACTAATTTCAAAATAATCTTCCTAATGCATAGGTTATTATAGCAGAAAAAAAACCTTTCAGTTTTTTCCCCCATTACCTATAGGGTAAAATGCAAACTCCTTAGCATGGCATTTGAAGACCCCCAAAATTCAGTCTGCCTTAATTTTTTTCAGTCAACAAGCATTTATTTTTATTTTTTTATAATCCCAGTCCCCTCCTGAGGGACAAACAAATCTTGTCATGAATAAGGCATATACAATACAAATTCCCACAATTAGCCTTGCCCCAAAATATGTCTCATTCTGGAAATTTACTGTATCACCTTTCTGGAAAGAGGTTCAAACCTTTTTTTTTCCCCAGGCAATGGCACGCTATTCCATTTCATATACTTTATTGCCCACCAAAACTAGACTTCTTCCTGTTCCCCAATTTCATTATGCCCTCTCCTCCCTCCATGCATTTATGTCCCCCATCTCTTGAATGGACTTCATGCTACCACCATTACTACCAGCACCTCATCCATATCTACCATCTCACAAATCTTCCATCAAGAGTATATCCAACTGAGAAAAAATTAGGGTTAAAGAGATAGATATATCCAGAGTAGTTACTCCCCCCAACACACACACACACACACACACACACACACACACACACACACACACACATTCCCTAGCCCAGTTTCTACTGGTGATCATCTTTGGTGACATGCTGCTTCCACTGAGACAGGGACAGATTTCTCCCCTAATAAAAATCCTCTGGAACTCAAGAATCATCTCTTTTCCTTGTCAGTATTGTTCCATACAGAAGAAATCACAACCAGAGGTAGCGCAATTTAAAAAGAAGAAGAAGAGGAAGTAGAAGAATAATGCTAAAGGAAACTAGTCAATGAAGTAATTTTACTAACTAATGGTGACAAGTCATCAAATGCGACATAATCGTGAAACTAGTCTGTACATGACCTTATTACTGACAATGATGCACATAACCAGAAAAAAAGAGTCCTGGTCATGTAGTAAGAATGAGGGTAAACATATGAACCATAGTGCTATGACTCTATAGGAGAATCAGAGGAAGCCTAGTTGAGTAGGATGTGTTTGATCAGATTTACAGGAAAACAAATCAGGGATTATGCAACATGGACAAGACAAAATGGAGCTGAAATGCATCTCAGTGGAGGCAGAAGCAACACCAATGAGAATATGTATACATGGAAGAGTTCTTTATTATGTCCTCTATCATATCCTCTGTCATGTCCACTAAAACATAATGAACACAGTACATTTAGGAGCAAAATTATAGTTATAGGAATATGTTGCAGTCTTGGGGGTATTTATCATGTGCGTTAGAGGCAAATTCTTGATTTCTGTTCAGTCATTTCAGTTACATCCACCTCTTCTTGACCCTGTGGACCTCGCACCATAGGGTTTTTGTTGGCAAATATATTGCAGTTATTTTCCATTTCCTTCTCTAGTGACAGAGTTTAAATGACTTGCTCAAGGTGACATGAGTAGGACGTTTCTGAAGCTGGATTTGAATTCAGATCTTCCTAACTCCAAACCCAGAGGTCTATACACTGTGCTCTGTGTTAGGCACAGATGAGAATCTAAATGTAAGTAAGTAAGATAGCCTCTACTTTCAAGAATCTTACATTAGGATGGAAGAAGTTGTCATATGAAGAGGAGCTGGAAAGCAGGATGGGGGTAGGAAATAAGAGTTACCATAACCAGCTTAGGAAGTCTGCAAGTAGAGTGAAACATGGCCAGGGCCCCTCCAGGAATAGAGGTCCATCAGCTTGACACTTGTTTAAAATATTGAACGACTTCTGCCAGTTTCATCTTGTCTTGTTTTCTTCAGTATCTGAAATTTCCAGGTCCTGTGAGTTGCTATAGTTTCTTTCTAGTTCAGCCTTTTTCTACTCAGAGATCCAAATTAAACTCTTCCTCTGAGATTTTTATATCCTTGAAAAAATTAAGTTTCTTTTTTGTTTGAGGTTTTGAGGTTTTGGTCCAACCCTTTCTGCTTTAAACTATTACTGTTCTTCCATACTGTAGGGTTTACTAGTAGAATTATCCTCATAAGGTGTTTCCTTCACTACTTCCCAGGTACACTGATAGCTCCAGTGCTGGTATTTCTTTCCCAGATTCCTCTAGTTTTCTCCCTTTTCCTACTCAATTCCAAAATTCTTTAAAAATTTTCTAGTTTTTTCAAAACTAGTCTCTCTCATCATCACCAGTCCATCTGGGTGGTCCAGAGATCACAACCTCCCTCCCAAGATTGCCACATAGCACCATCTCTAAGATGCATATCTCCAGGCCATCCTATCCAGGCTATTGTTTATTCTCAGACAATATTAGCGTAGAATAATAATACAGATGAAACTCAGTTACATGCCAAATTTTTGCTTCCAGTTAGGCTGGATGTTTTTAAAAAATCCACAATGATTTTTGGAAAGAGGTTATTTTTGACATAAGATTCTCAAAAAAACCACAAAATGAATGTGAATGACCATAGTGTTTAAAATTCCAGAATGGATATGACATGTATTAGCAACAAGCATAATCTTAAATATCCTGAAAGTAATGTGATCACTTTAGTCTTGTCATTGATATACTTTATAATGAAGAAAATTGTAAAAAAAACAAAAACAAAAAGCCCACAAAATCTGCGATTTAAGGAAGATAGAGAACTGATTATTTTTTAAAATTAACTTATTTGTTTTTAATCTTCAACATTCATTTCCACAAGATTTTGAGTTTTAAATTTTCTCCCCATCTCTCCCCTCCCTCCATCCCCAAATGCCATGCATTCTGGTCATCCCTTCCCCCAAACTGCCCTCACTTCTATCACACCCCTCCTTTCCTTTATCCCCATCTTCTCCCTTTTCTTATAGGGCAAGATAGATTTCTATACCTCATTACCTGCATTTCTTATATCCCAGTTTCATGCAAAAACAATTCTCAACATTCACTCCTACTTCCTCCCCACCCATCCCCACAGAGAAGGCAAGAAATTCAATATAGTCTATATATGTGTAGTTTTGCAAAAGACTTCCATAATAGTCATGTTGTAAAAGACTAACTATATTTCCCTTCATCCTATCCTGGCTCCCATTTATTCTGTTCTATCTTTTGACTTTGCTCCTCCCCTAAAGGGTTTACTTCTAATTACTCCCTCCTCCCATTTGCCATCCCTTCTATCATCCGCCTCCTGCTTCTTCTCTTCTCTCTTACTTTCCTATAGTAGATAGATATTCACACCAAAATGAGTGTGCGTGTTATTCCCTCCTTAAGCCAAATATGATGAAAGTAAGATTTGCATTTTTCTTTTTACCTCATCCCTTTTCCCCTCCATTGGAAAAGCTTTTTCTTTCCTCCTTTATGAGAGAAAATTTGCCTCATTCCATTTCTCTTTTTCTTTTCCCAATATATTCCTCTCTCACCCCTTCATTTTATTTTTTTAGCTATCTAGGCTCTTTTTTTTGATCATGGCTTTCAGGTAGTCCAATAATTTTTAAATTGTTTCTCCTGGATCTATTTTTCAAGTCAGTTGTTTTTCCAATGAGATATTTCACATTAGCTTCTATTTTTTCATTCTTTTGGTTTTGTTTTGTAATTATTTGGTTTCTCATAAAGTCATTAGCTTCCATCTGCTCCATTCTAATTTTTAAAGAACTATTTTATTCACTGGGCTTTTGAACTTCCTTTTCCATTTGACTAATTCTGCTTTTGAAAGCCTTCTTCTTTTCATTGGCTTTTTGTATCTCTTTTGCCAATTGAATCAGTCTATTTTTAAAGGTGTTATTTTCTTCAGCATTTTTTTGGGGTCTCCTTTAGCAAGCTATTGATTTGCTTTTCATGATTTTCTTGAATTGCTCTCATTTCTCTTCCCAATTTTTCTTCCACCTCTCTTATTTGATTTTCAAAATCCTTTTTGAGCTCTTCCATGGCTTGAGACCATTGCATATTTATTTTGGAAATTTTGGATGAAAAAGCCTTGACTTTTAGGTTTTTCTGTGATGGCATGCATTTTTCTTCCTCCTCTGAAAGGATGGAAGAAAATACTTTTTCACCAAGAAAGTAACCTTCTATAGTCTTACTTTTTTCCCCTTTTGGGGGCATTTTCCAAGCCACTTACTTGACTTTTGAGTCCTTTGTCAAGTTAAGGGTATACTCTAGGGGACTGGAAGTTCTCAGTTCCTCCAAGGTGACACAATCAAGGGAGAGGAGTTTACTCCTTTCTTGGCCTGAGCTCTGGTCTGGAAGCAACCACAAACTTTTCTGCCCAGGATGTGCAAGAAAAATTCCTTCTCCAGAGCCTCTACCAGCTCCACCATGCCAGCCAATGCTTCTCCTTACCCCAGAACCACCACTTGGAACTGAGACCCAGATCAGCAGCTCAATTCCTCCAGGGTCTTTAGCCTGAGGGCTCCAAAAATGGTTGTTGCCACTGTCTGGGGCCGGGGCAGGCCCTGTTTCCCTTCTAACCCAGATAAAAGAGCTTTCTATCTTTAGCATTTGTGGGTTGAGGAATCAGGGAACCACAGCTGCTGCTGAAGATTCCACCCCCTGAGGCCTGCTCTGGTGCTATCCCTACCACACTGCATGGTCAAGGCTGGGCTGCACTCTGCAAGCTGTGTTCCACTACATGCCCTGTGCAATAGACCTTTCCTGTCAGCCTTCCTGGCCCTCTTAGGCTGGAAATCTCTTTCACTCTGTCTTTTTGAGGCTTCTGGTGCTCCAGAATTTGTTTAGAGTCATTTTTACATATATTTTATGGACTGTGGGGGGAGAGCTTCTACATGTCTGTCCTTCTATTCTGCCATCTTGGCTCCACTCCTTGAGAAGTGATTATTAAAGGTTTGGAAAATGGAACTTTGAAAAGAAGGATTAATATTCGTTAGCATGGAAAAGAAAAGACCAAGGAATGATTTAATGACACCTTTTAGCTATACTTTACTTTAAGATTCCCTAATTTCATTAGTTTGGTTGCTATTTATAGCCTTGCACATGGTGTAGATCTTCTCTCTCACTGGATGGTCTTCCTGACTACTCTGAAAAAAAAGAGAATCATATGGTGGCTATGCACTCAGGTGATAATGCTCTACAACCATGACTAGATTGTTCTTCAGGTGACAGACATATGATTTCTCATAGGAATCATCATCTTTCCAGCTTAGTAGAACTTGATAAGAGCTTTTTCTGTATGGCATAGCCCTTAAAAACATAGTACTCAGCTCCATGCTAGGATATGTCAATCAATAGATATTTTTTAAGTGCCAAAGTGGCATAAAGGATAGAGTGCTCGCCTAGAATCAAGAAGACTCATTTGCCTCAATTCAAATCTGGCCCCAGATGCCTAAAAGTTGTGTGACCCTGGGCATGTCACTTAACCCCTTTTGCCTTAGTGTCTCCATCTGTACAATGAGCTAAAAAAGGTAATGATAAATCACTCCAGTCTCTTTGTCAAGAAAACCCCACATGGGTTCATGAAGCATTGGACATGACTGAAAAATATCTTAGTAACAACAACAAGCAACCAAAAAATGCCTACTATGTGCCAAGTACTGCAGTTCTGAGGATATAAAAAGAGGCAAAAAGTTTACAATTGAAGGGGGGAAACAACAAGCAAACAAATATATTCAAACTAGTTTCATACAGGATAAATAGGAAATAAAAGAGAAAGCACTAGAATTTAAAGGTGCTAGCAAGAGTTTCCTATAGAATCTTGGATTTCAGTTTTAACTTAAACAAAGGCAGGAAAGCTAATAGATGGAGAAGAGAATGGAGAGCATTCCAAGCATAAGAGACAGCCAGAGAAAATGCTGAGATAAGAGATAGAGTGTTTTGTTGGTAGAGCAGCAAGGAAGGCTAGTATCTAGGGAGGGAAAGTAGAAGAAAGCTAGAAAGGTGGGGAAGACAGAAATATAGGTTAAGTTGATAAGGGCCTACACTAGAGTGGTGTCAGTATCAAAGAAGAGAAGAGAGTGTATTCAAAGATATTGAAAGTAAAATCAAAGGTGAAAGTGAAATAGGAGAAGTCAATAGGATGTAGGTTGGATATAGAGAGTGAGAGATAGTGAGGAGTTGAGGATGACCACTGAGTTTCTAGCATCAGAGACTGGGAGGTTGGTGTTGCCTTCTACAATAGCTGGTAAGGTATGGGATGCCGAACTTTAGTTCTGTTTTGGACATGTTTAGTTTAAGATATCTACTGAACACCTAGTTGGAGGTGTCTGAAAGGCCATTAGAGATGTGAAATTGTAGGTCTGCAGATGTGGTGGAGCAGGACATGTATATTTGAGAATTTTCAGCATAGGATTGGTAATTAAATCTATAGGAGCTGATGAAATAACTAAATGAAATGGACAGAGGAAGAAGAGATGAGGGCTTAGGGCAGAAGCAGGAGAAACTGGTATTCTGAAAACCTAGAGAGGAGAGTTTCAAGGAAGAGAGTGATCAACAGTATGAAATGTTTCAGTCACATATATTCTCCATGACCCCATTGGGGGTTTTCTTGTCAAAGGTACTAGAATGGCTTGCCATTTCCTTCCCCAGTTCATTTTAGAAATAAGGAAACTGAGGCCAACAGAAGCTAAGTGACTTGTCCACAGTCACACACCTAGTAAATATCTGATGTCAGATTTGAACTCAGGTCTTCCTGACTCTAGGTCAGGTGCTCTATATCTACTTTGTCAACTCATTGCTCCTCAAAGGTTGCAGAGGAGTCAGTAAAAATGAGAACTGATATAAGGTCACTAGATTTAGCAATTTAGAGACCATTAGTAAATAACTTTGGAGAGAGAAGTTCCAATGGAATGATGAGGACAGAAGTTGGATTGTAAGGATAAGGAAAGAGTAAGAGGAGAGAAAGTAGAGGCACCTACTGTAGAGAGTTTTTTCAAGGAGTTTAGACCATAACGGGCAGAAGAGATATTGGATGATAGTGACTGATGATGGAAGGATCAAGCAAGTTTATTTTTTTCTTTGAGAATAGAGGAGACATGTGCATGTTTATAGGCAGTAGGGGGAAGGAGAGATTGAAGATAAGTGGGAGAGTAGAGATAGAGCCTGCAATCTGTTGGAGGAGATGGGATGGAATAGGATTACTTGTGTAGGTAGAGTGATCAGCTTTGAAATGGATTCTCTCTCTGTAAGGTGAGTGAAGGAGGACATAATGGCAGAAGGCATCTGAATAATACAAGATGAGGATGAGAAGGGAAAAGGGAGCTCAGTGAATAGACTGGCTTGTTTGTTTTTTCCTGTAAAATATGAAAAATGGTACCCAACTGATAAGGTAGGAGAAGGGGGACCTATGGAAGGTTTGAGGACAGTTGAAAATGTTTCGAAGAACCATTCTGGAAGAGTGGGTTTGGGAGTTGATAAGAGAGGATTGCCTACCAGCAGAAAGGGCTCAATTGAGTTTGTGTAACAAACATTTGTAGTGGACCCAGTTGCATTATTTTCTCCATGTTTTTTTCTGCAGCATATGTGGAGGAGTGAAGAATGGTGGGAAACATCTAAGGCTGAGACTTGGCAGGGTATAATGGATGATATGATAAGAGTGCCAGGGACTCCAAAAAAAGGGCAGTACGGAGTTGGAGTGAGATTTCAATGGAATCCCTTGAGCTATAGCAGACATCATTATAAGACACATAAATATCTCCATAGACGATAAAGTTGGAATAAATGGACACACTGCAACAAGAGAAGTTTAAATTAGCAGTGAAGGATAATATGATAATAGTAAAAATTGTTAAATATTGGAGTCATCTTCCCTTATCATCAAATCTCTCTTTTTTAATGTGATTTATAGGCAGCTTTTAAAATGGTATATATGTGGGAGTGGTGAAATAGGACAGGTAGTCTCACGAAATTAACTACAGTTCTTTGAAAATCAATTAAAAATGAAAAAAAGCAATGTATTCTGCTTAAAGGGGGAATAAGAAGTGGTCAAATATTTTGTTTATATTTTAT
Organism: Bettongia penicillata ogilbyi; assembly: GCA_023548195.1. Taxonomy (NCBI): domain Eukaryota; kingdom Metazoa; phylum Chordata; class Mammalia; order Diprotodontia; family Potoroidae; genus Bettongia; species Bettongia penicillata. The sequence goes on from JAJHZJ010000021.1 coordinate 3,353,078, forward strand.
TTGCATTTTAATGTTGTTGATTATATTTGTCATAGATCTAAACTTTTATGGATAAGTCAGAGAACATTCCTCTTTGAATTTACAAAAGGAGTTGGTGTATAATTCAATTCTGACCTTTAGCATCCTTTGTTTAAAAATTCAATTTTATCTTCATCAAAATACCATAGACTGGTAGGGCTCCTCTAATTCAATGCCAAAAGTTAAGGTTTCAAGTAATATTGTCTATATTCAAAATGCGTTCAACATAAGGGATTTCTCTAGTATGTGCCAAAATATATTTATGGTCTCTATCTAGGAGTATAACATATGATTACATTGAAGAAACTAAGGTCCTGAAAAGCTGATTGATTCACTGAATACTATGTGATAAGTCAGCTAGGAATATTGCATTTTATATTTAGGACATCTTTATTACAGGAGTACATTTGCAAATATATCAAAATGCAAATATTTCAAAAGACCCTGTCACTGCATATGAAGCACATCGTCTTGTGTATATACATACAAAATTAAAGACAATTGAAAAAAAAAAGCAAGGATAAAAGCCTTTATGCTCAATTTCTTCAAATGTCATCCTGATCATTTAGTCATTTGGAGGCACTGGGCTGTTGCCCATGTAAGTCTGAATTTTAGTATGAAATTAGGCATAAAACAAGGAGATACATCCTTGCTACACCTATTTGCTACTGTCATTCAAAAAAGACATCTAGTGTGAGTCTAAATCAAACAGCCCTTGTACATGGAAAAATATTAACAAAGGTCTTGCTGGTTGTTGAAACTGTTCTGGTTACATCAAGTGCCAGAACACCAGAGAGCCTCCTAACTGAAATTTGCAATGATTCAAAAGAATTTGGCTTAACTATAGATACAAGAAAAACCAAATACATGAATCATGGGTATATATACCTATCATGGATAAGTACTGAATACAAATAATGACTTTGCCCTAGAATTGAATACAAAGAGAATAATTGCTATTGAATTTGAGAAACTAACCATTGACTGATTTTTTTATGATCAAGTTTCTTCCCAAAGCAAAGATCTCCCTGTTGTTCCTCACATAAGATACCCCATTCTCCTGCTTCTATGCACTCTTGTTTTTCCTTATGCCTGGAATGCTCTTTGTTCTCATTTCTGTCTCTTGGCATCCTTCAAATCTAAGCAAAAATTCCACTTTCTGCAAGAAATCTTTATTGGTTTCCCTGAATGCTAGCTCCTTCCCTGTGAGAATACCTTATTAATCTGTAAATATCTCAGTTGCATTTAGTTGTTTGCAAACTGTCTCCCCCATTAGATTGTATGCTCCTTGGAGTCAAGAGCAGAGAGCTGATGGTAGAAGTTTAAATCTACTGGAGAAGGCGGGATGGAATCACTAAGGTATAGAGAGGAGTTTGCCTTGGAAAGAAGAAAGGCTGCCTTGTTATATGAGACAAGAGTGAAAGAGATAGTGGAAGGCAGCTGAATGATGTGAGATGAGGAAGGGATCAGAAAAAGACCTCAGTTTTTCCAGTGAAATATCAGACAAGGTTCTCAGTTGAAAAGACAATGAAAAGTTTGAGGAGGGATAGAAAGGTTTGGAGAAGAAACTCTGGTGAGTAATTGGTTAGGGAGATATAAAAACAATTGCCTTGCTATGGTGAGAGTCCAGTTGAAGGTTTGTAACACAAATTTGTGATGAACCCAATCAGCATGGTTTCACTATTTTCTGTATTCAGCAGCAAATGAGCAGGAGTAAAGGCTGCTGAAGGTAGGAGTGCTACAAGGCTGGGAATTGGCAGGGTAGGTGGTAGGATAAAGGTCTAGGGACTCAAGAGAAGAGGGTGGTCTAGAATTGAAATGATTCACCAAGATGGCGTTAAGATGGAAAACAGAAGAGGGTATAGCTGGTTAAAGGATGATGGTCCAGGATAGAACTGAGGGGTGGAGGGATTGGAGATCAAGGTAAGGATGAAGAAGAGGTTTAGGGTGCAAGGCAAAGGGAGAGATAGAACTACAACTGATTATGGTCAGATAAAGAAATTTCAAAGTTCATGAATACAGAAGTGGAATATTGGTGGACAATGGATGTTTTTCTTTATATAAAACCTAAATATGTCTTATTGATCCTTCCACTCATGGTCTAGTTCTACTAGGATGGGATAGTAGATCAAATCTAACCTTTCTCATGTAAGTACTTTATAACCTAGATTACAACTTGAAGTCAATGATCAGACGTGAAAGTGACCTACTCACAAGTTTGATCATGTGCTGAGTTGCCTGTCAACTTATTCTCTTCACCATGTTTCTCCTATATAGAAATTACTGGGGAATAAGAACAATTTAACTTCCAATGGGGTTTTGCCATCCAGATACCGAGATGCTAGAATTATCCCACAGAGATCCATATGGGGACCCAGTATGTACTTTTGCTCCTAGACAGAAACTGGGGGCATTATGCCTTAACTATTAATTTTTCTTATTCTTTCTAAATGAAGTTTCACTCAAACCCTTCAGAATTCCATACCTAAAACACAAAAATCAAATATCTTGGGTATCTACATTCAAGTCTGCCCTCAGAAACACATACCCTTATAATGAATACTCTCTGTTTCCTTATAGGGAAACAGAATAATACTGTCCTCCAGAAAAATTCTGGTAGACATTTCCATCACAAATGTCTAGTGGCTAACTTTCAACCATTACTATTTCAGTTTATAAGTTTCAGGTCACTGTGGCCTGGGGCTTTCAGTTGGCTTATTCAATTCTAGGCAGTTGTAATAGGTCCTTTTCAGCATGCCAATCAGAAGTCACCTTTTCAAAGTTTGCCATTATCCCTGCTCCTCGACGTCTCTCCTCAATCTTGCCCCAACTGTGGATCAAACTCAAGTGCAATTTCACTGTGAGACCCACCCATTTACCTTAGCACAACTTTCCACCCTAAAGTGTGTTCCACACCATTCTTCCTACTTATTTCAAGCTTTTCTCTCCCTCTCTTTTCCCACTTTGGTGTAACTCCTGAGACCTTTCCCATACATGGATCCCCAGAAATTTATTCTCCATTTGGAGGTCTTTGGGGGTCAGCAATCAAAAACATTAGCTCACAAGCCCATACCCATATGTTTATTTTAATAATTCAACCAAATGATACCTAATTTCAAAGCAAAATATGTTTAATCAAGAAGCACATTGTATTGAGTAACAATAATGATCCTCCCATTTCTCTCTCTCTCAATCTCTCTCTCTTCTCTCTTTCTCTCTGTCTCTCTCTTATACACACATACACACACACACACACACACACACACACACAGGTTTATGTTATCCCACAGGATACAACTATTGAACACATGTAGAGAGTATACATATGAATACTTATGTAATTAGAACAAATGATGCCTTTGATGTTGCATAGCTGACAATGTCTTCTAGTGTCATCATCATATGCCTCTTTATGTATCAGTGTATCTGCTGAGTCACACACATCTTGACTCTCTGTTGGATCATTTCTACTGGGTACTTCTGTTAGCTTCAAGGTGCCTGGAATTCAGTTATTCAGTCTCATTTATGCCATCCACTACTGTCCATGATAATCAGAAAGGAAGCATTAGCTAGAAAGGTTGGACTAAAGGTCTTCTAGTGAATAGGTTAGACTAATGAGCCACCACAGCCAACCATGGAACCAGTATAGAAGCCTTTCTAAGGCTAAGATTAATTCTATTCCTGGTACTGACTCATAGTCCCACTGGCCCCAGCTCTCCAAATCCAGGTTAAAAAATACTTTTTAGCTTTGTAAATATTTTGTAGTGATTTCTTTATATCTTTCAAATTTGTGTACCTTGTAAAGCAAAGTCAATTTCATACATTGTCAGAAAATTGTGATATAAAAGACAGAAAATTAGAGAGCAAATGGATCATTAACATAAAGTTAATGCACAGAACAGGGAGATATATTCTTTCTAAAGGCATTTTTTCCATTCATGGAAAAGTTCAATTGGAGAGTTCAAATTAGAGGAAGCTGGTGACTGAGTGGGTAGAGCATTGGGCTTGGAGTCAGGAAGATTGGAGCTCAAATCCAGTATCAGACCCTTCTCAGCTGTGTGACCCTGGGCAAGTCACTTAACCTCTGATTGCTTGGCCAAATGACTATTAGAGAAAGAAATGCAAACCACTCCAGTGTGTTTGCCAAGAAAACTCCAAATGTGTCCATGAAAGGTTGGACATGACTGAAGTGACTGAACAACAGAGTTCAACTTTACAGACTTTACTGTGATCATTGCATTGAGCTCTGGAACACTGCAGTCCCCTAAAATAAATCTGTAAAACTCAATGGTGCCTGGCTTAACCCTCTACACTGGCAAAAACAAATGAATTTAAAAATGTCTTTTTGTTCAGACTATGACATGGAGTTGGATGGACAATCAAAAGCACTTGTCTAGTATGTGTCTTGGACGAATACTGCAAGTAGACGATGAATTGGGCTTAAAATTGAATAATATCGTACATTTGGAGCTAGAAAGGATCCTGGAGGTCTACTACTCCAGACCCTTCGTTTTATAGATGAGAAAAGTAACACCCAAAGAGATTGTGACTTGTTCAGTCAATCAAGTAGTTCAGTGGTGGAAATGGTATCCAGGTGCTCTAACTCCAAATTTGTCAGTGAAACTCTGGACCATCTCCTTAGTATTAATATTCCTCCTGCAGTGATACACACCTGGAAGTCCTGGAACATTATTGTCCCTAAAGAACTGAAATTGAAGATCACCAAAGGGCAACGGAGAGGCATATGGTAGGTATGAGAAGTCTGCAACAAATTCCAAGTCAAGAATTGTGCCAGAGAAGCAATGTAAAGAATGTGAAAGAAATAGATACAGTTATCCTTTCCAAATCAAGACTTTCTCCATAAGCATTTTCGATATTGCAGGCCAGCATAAGAAATTAAAAGGGAATTTGGGGGGAGTTTTGCAGAAATTGTGGATGACATGCAGAGATCAGCAGATGACACAGAAAAAGTTTAGAAAATCATAAGTGCATATTTTTATGGCTAGAATGATGAACCACCACAGCCAGTCATGGAACCAGTAAAGAAGCCTTTCTAAGGCTAAAATTAAATGTATTCCTGGTACTGACACATAGTGTCATTGACCCCAGCTCTCCAACTCCATGTTAAAAAATACTTTTTTTCTTTGTAAATATTTTACTTTGTAAATATTTTACTTTGTAACAATTTCTTTGTATCTTTCAAATTTGGGCACCTTGTGAGCAAAGTCAATTTCATACATTGTCAGTAAATCGTGACATAAAAGTCAGAAAAGCTATATATTTTATGGATGGTATTATATAGTATCAACCCCAATTTTACAATAAGGTACTGTAAACACCCCATAAAAGAAAAAGGAAAAAATTAGACTTCTTCTCTGACATGGAGAAAGGGCCAAAAAATTTTATGCAGATTTTCCAGATCATGAGGCACCATGCCCCTACCCCTACAACTGAAATCCAAAGAGGACATAAGCCAACAGTGTGATAAGAAAAGGGATGATTAATTGATTGCCTATGAGCTTCATGGCATTCTTAGGTTGTCAGGAGGATGTGAGGAAAACCTTCAGCACGTTGAATGCCTACCTTGCTGTTAACTTAATCTGATGGCAAGTAGGAGGGTTGTAATAAGATGGACAAATATGGATGAGCCGTGATTTGAACCACAAGTTGGGAGCACCAGCATCAGTGGAATCACCATTTCAGATCTACTGGAGTATAATAGTGTTTCGTGGTTATTGTTTAGTCTTTTCAGTCATTTCTGACTCTTCACAACCTCTTTTGGGGTTTTCTTGGCAAAGATATAGAAATGGTTCGCCATTTCCTCCTCCAGCTCATTTTACAGCTGAAGAAAGTGAGGCAAAGAGAGTTAAGTGACTTGCCCAGGGCCACACAGCTAGTGAGTATCTGAAGCCAGATTTGAACTCAGTTCTTCCTGTTTCCATTCTATTAACTGTGCCACCTAACTGCCATAGAATATATATTTTATAACAGTATAGAACTGTGCAAAAATTGAGGGAATGGTATGAGGAAGTAGTGAAGTACTTGTCCTTGAGTATGTACAAAAAGATGCCAAGCAATCATTTGTTGGAGACGCTGTAGAAGGTCACAAGCAGGATCTGGACTTGATCTTTCAGATTTTCCTTTATTTCTGATTACTTGAGAATTCCCTCATTTGTTATCTGCAAGCACAGTGCTGCAATAAAAATTCTTATGAATAGTTGAAAGTATAGTTCTTATTGTTTAAAAATGCAAGTTTCTGATAAGATTAAAATTAAATCCTATTAAATATTGATTGTCACATGCATTCCTCAAACCCATTTTTGGAGATTCTATTCAGTAAGATTACTGGAAGTTAGCTGTTCTCCTTCGTCCTTCATTCTCCAAGTGGACCAGTGATGTCAGGAAGGTAATATCTTGACTCAGGATTTAAGTGAGTCAGAGCTGTGCAAAGGCATCAGCTCATTCTAGAAATGTAGTGAGTCTGCAGTGAAGAGTTGCCCCCTTGCTTCCTAATCTCCATATAAGGGTGCTGGGATCATGAAGACAAAGGTCTAGGTCACAAGGGTGGAGAAACTGTGTCTTTGAGACCATATGTGGTCCTCTAGGTCCTTAAGTGCAGCCCAGTTTTGATTCTGTCAAAGGGCTGCACTTGAGGACCTAGAGAGAGAGAGCCACATGTGTCCTCAAAGTCCCAGATTCCCCACTAGAGGCAGCAAGGTCACTCACCTCTGTTCCTGTCTCATATTTCTACTTTTAATACATATATGTGCCAACAACCTGCTGCTCCAAATCTTGCAGTTTTCCTTCCATATGGGCCATAGATTTTTTTTTGCTCAGCCTAAAGTCACTCCTGTTCCAGGTTCTGTTGTGAATCTGCTGCATAGTTTCTTGATTTCTTACTCACTAAGGAATAGAATTGCTAGTAACAAACTTTAGTCTCTGACTTCTCTCCTTCCAGGTTTTCATATTCAGACATATAGCCCACATGATGTCCTCCACTTATGGTTGCTAGATAACTCTTTCACCACTGCTCTAAAACTTGGTTTTGGCCAGATGGCTTCTAGCTTCAAAGACCTTCAGCTTACCTTGCTTCATTCTTGAGGATATAGGGAAATATAGGAAGTTCCTCAGCCTAACTCCTCTCAGTCATATCTGGTGGAAGAACATTGCCTATGTCTTCCACTGAGGTAGGATACACTGCCTATATAAATGTATAAATGCCCTAGCTTTCCATTAAGGAAAGAGGGACTGGACCAGCTCAAATGATTGTATCCTTGGATTTAGAGACCTAGTCCAGACGTCTCCTGTCTTCTTTCACCATTCTTGTCCCTTCTAGGCAATCCATCCTACAAAGTACTATCAGGATAGATGATCCAGGATTTCACAGTGGTAAGAATAGCCATCATGTGTATCCTAATATCAGTGCAAGAGTGTCTACCCATTGAAGACAACGTCTTACTACATGGTTCCAGACCAAGCAGCCTGGCCACATTGTCTGTTATCAACTTCTGCTTTTGACATAATGGAGGAGACCAAATACTTTGTTCCAGTCACATCTGATGTTGCACAAAGTCCCAAGTGAAATCGATGACTGTTAAAGGTACTCCTAAATTCTCTAATGTTTCTGTTAGTCCTTACAGTATGACAAGGCAGGGAAACTGGTTCCATGGTCCTGCTGGTCATTTTACATGTACCTATTCATAGAAACTCACCTACAAAATTCTAGTTCTACTTCCTCATTCCTTTCCCAAGAGCTTTCTTTTCCTGTGTGGAAAGAACTAGGAGCTAAGGATGGTGTCAACCAGATATCACATATTTGTCAAGACTAATCTATCATAGCTCCCCAAATGCTGAAAGTGCTACATGGGAATCACCAAATGTTCATTCAACCTCAGGAGATGGGCACAACTGCAGGGGTGCCTATCTTTGCACACTGCGTTAATTTTCAATCTTATTCACACTCTATAAAAATGTATGTCTTTCCCAAAATGTGATACCCAGAACTGAACCACAGTAACTAAGATATATTTTTTATCGGGGTAGAGCACTGTGAAACTATCACCGTTCTCATACTAAATATTCTGCTTCTTTTAATATAGCTGAGGGTAATATTAGCTACCACCACCTCTTTTTTTGATTATCTCATTACACTTAGGATTTATTTCACTAAAATTTCCAATTTTCCCCCCAACAATCATTGTTTTTATAGGTTACATATCCAATAGATCAAATTTCTATTTATATGTGTGCATACATATATAAGTATGTATACATGTGTACATATACAGATACACACATACACAGTCGTTAGCTGTACTTGCTCATTGGATCCAATGTGATGTCATTTACTTCATTATGGCAATTAGTATGTTACGTAACAGGCATTAACTGAATATTACCTGTTTATAGAGCACTTTACCAACTATTGTTGTGCATAGGAAGATGCGATAGCATGGTAATGGAGAACATAGTATCTTTTTTTTTATTACTTTTAAAATTATTTATTTATTTTATTTTTAATTTATGGAATACAATAAGCATTTCCATAATCATAGTATACTTAAAAAAAGTGACTGCACATGAAACTGTAAACCTATTATGTAAAACGTGCTATTCCTTTTAAATGTATAATAAACTTATTATGTAAATTTCTTTTTTCTCCTTTTTTTGTTCTATCTTACAATTTAGAGACTATATGTGGAATGACTTGAGCTCCATTATGTAACATAGTAGCAATTTCAAAAAATAATACACTATAAATTTAAATACAAAAGTTATTTGATGTCTTCTCCATTCCCTTTTGTAATAGCACAAGGCTACAAGGAGTTTAAATATGAGTGCTTTATGTTTTTTCATGTATCTTCATGATAGCCTGCACAACAGAGAGAGAAGATAGCTGAATAAGTGGAAAACTCCTTAAGGACTGTGATCTTAAGTCCCAATTTCTATTCAATAATATGAAAATAAAATCTTCTTTTTAAATAATGTATGGACTGAATTGAGTTTTGAATATGATTCTCTGCTTAGTACACATCATCACTGCTCGCTACCTCTCATTCGGAGCATCATAATTCTGGCTCATATTTCCTTGCTTCTGTTCTCCCTTCTCCAATCCATCCTTCCTGCAGCTGACATAGTAATCTGCCTGACACACATCTGATCATCTCAAGTGCTTCATGCAGAAATGTTTATATACAGGATAAATTACAATCTCTTTTTGCTGAAATTCAAGATCCATATCCAAACTGCTTTCATAGCCTTAATTCGTACCATTCCCTTTCCCACAATTTACTGGGTATCCTAAAGTTTTAGTATGGTTTTAAACTATTAAAGCCATATCTGAGAGCCACATTGAGTCCAAAATGGTATATATTCTTTTCTACCACCATCAGGACAAGGTATAGTAGACTCTGACTTAACCTGGATTAGCCAGCGTAGTCTCCACATCCCCAGTCAGGCCCAGATCCTTGTCCCCAGGCCCAAGCCCATGGAAATGACTGAAGGGAGAAGTGGTCCCTTTTCTCATCCTCTCAGTATCTACTTCTCTGGATCATCTCAGGTACTGCTCCCTGGGGCTTCCCTCTACCCTTCTTTCCCTGGTCCCGAGGATCTCCAGCTATGGCAGCTGCATACACACACACCCACCACCTCCATGTCCCTAGGCTTACTCCTCCCAGGACAAACACTCAAGTGCCTACCTGCTCCCAGTAAGAGCAATAAGTCACTTGGTCCCCCTCACCTCCTTTAAGGTACTTCTCTTTCTCTCTCTCTGTCTCTCTGTCTCTGTTTCTCTTTGTCTCTGTCTCTGTCTCTCTCTGTCTCTCTGTCTCTGTCTCTGTCTCTCTCTCTCTCTCTCTCTCTCTCTTGATTTATGTTTTGCTGTCCACTGGGGGTAGCCAGGGCTAGATCCTGAGGTGTGTGTGTGTGTGTGTGTGTGTGTGTGTATGTGTGTGTGTGAAGATCTGTCTACATAGTTAATACAGATTGTATTTTATTACTGATACCATCCACCATCCCAGTCTCTCATCTGCTGTCAGTAGAAATATCAACAAAATCCCATGTTTCACTTAGAAAAAACAATCCAGAAAACCTGCACTAGTAGCCATTCATTTATTTCATCCTTACCTTTTCTATCTGCATTTATGTATTAAATAGCAGGTTGGATTCTGTGTATTGTTAGGAATCTGGGACATACAGCTGCCAATAAACCAGTATTATGCCCCCACTACTGTATTACCATTGCTTTCTGGATCCTTACCTAGAATATGGCTCACCTCCCAAATACGTTGCCATGACTCTTCTTTTGCTTTCCCTTCACGTTCATTCATTTATCTCCTTATATGAACTAAAGATCATACTTTGAATACATAGCTTAGTTAGATTAGTAAATACCCACTACAAATTAGAAGCATTAATCCCATGTAATTTAGATGGCACAATTCACTCGCTGGATGTAACTTTTCCCAAAGCCAAAGCACCCTTTAGAGTGGGGTCTATCTTCCTTTTTTTGGTCTTCCAATCAGCACACAAACAGTAAAGATAGCTAACCCAAGTGTTCTGTATCTTATTGTAGATCTCCCATCCCCAATTGAAACAAGAATTAGTTAATGACTATATTAGAATGCAGTGCATAAACCTCAATGATTCTCATAGTTATAGCTACATGGACAAGTAGGGATGTTAAGATCATTTATCCAGAATCTCTAAAGCTCTGTATCACTAGGTGTTCCAGACCTCTACTATAGGAACTGTGTAACCCAAATACTCTAGCATGGTGATGGAGTGCATTGAAGATGCTCCAGAAGCTGACTCATATGGGACTTTTTAACTGTTACAAATCATACTATAAAGTAATTGATGGATACATTTATTACACCTACTTTTGAACTTCTCCTAGTTCCTGCTTTTCACCTTTGAAGCTTGGAAACCTAGTGACAGCTATGAGTATTACATCTGCCTTCTCCATCCAGTGTCTTCATAAGGCCTTGAGGTCAAAAGCGTGAATGAAACTCTGGCAAAATACTTGCAAAGAGAGAACAATTGCTCTATTCTTTCTGAACATCATTTTATGACATTTTCTACATCTTCAGTCTTTGACCTTTCTTTAATATTTGAGATACTCAACCACTCTTTCCTGTCTGAGTTTTCTTTTTGTTGTTCTTTCATGGTTTACCTCCTGTCTGACTGTTCCTTTTTAGTCTCCTTTGCTGGGTCATCATATAACATGCCTTTGTATTAGTTGTACTTTATGCCTGAAATGTACTGTCTCTTCATCTCTGTCTCTGCAAAGGAAACCACTTTGAGGTTCAGCTCAGATTCTACCTTCTACATGCAACTTTTCCCAATCCTCCTGCTCCTGTCTTCCCCCAAATCACTTATATTCATTTTGTATGACTATAGAAACTCATGTCTCTTTCATCTAATCACTTTTGTATTTGTATACCACCTTCCACAGTGGCCAGTCTTTGGTACGTGCTTAAGAAATATTTGCTGCTTTCTACATAATCGATTTTTATATGGTTCTTGCATTAAATGGAATTCATGACCTCCATATTTTTAATGGCCATGGTTTTATTGTGTGAATGATGGCTATGAATGGGCAAATTATATTTTTGAGATACAACGTTCAGATAGATTGTAAGTTTCTTGAAGGTAGGGATATTGTATTCTATTATATTCTGGCACATTTCTGGTTATTTCCTCTTCAGACTTGAAACTAAAAATAGGTTATCCACAAAAGAATCAAAATCCTTATAACAATCTGTTAATATCCCACTCTGATACCTTAATATGACACTGAAGTGAGCCTGAATTCTCAAAAGCTAAGTCATCAGCCTACTATGACTTTTGACATAGGCATTTATGAGAAAGTAGAGAAGGACTTAGAATATGTTGCCAAGAAAATTGTTGTCAGGGAATTTGTTATATATAACCGCCATTGCCCAGAGCTCCAACATTATTTGCTTAAGACTTCAAGCCCCTTACAGCACAGACTAATATATAAACTTTTCCCCAAGGACACATATAATATGAGGAACTCAAATATAGGCACACAGAGGAAGTTTTTAATGCAACCTCCACCCCCACACACCCCAATAACCTCCTTCTCCCATTGGTGAGCTGCTTTCAGTGCCCTGTGATCTTTAAAAAGTTTGAGACAATTTCTGAATAATTAATCATTTTATTAGTAAGGCTAGAATATTATTGATAAAAGAGGTCAAAGGTACTCTTGAATGCCAAAGACATGGTGGTCAACTCACGGTTTTTATGAACTTGGAAAAGTGAGTGTTCCAGAGAGTGACAATCAACTTTGATTGATTAACTATTAATGAAAGAATTAATATTACAATGAGGGACTGGACCTATTCTAAGGAACTCTAATTATGTAATTAACTTCTAAATTGCCCAGCTTTGGACATCTATTCAAAGAATATATCCCCACCCAAACCTGAGTAGAGCAGAATGGGCTTCCCCACGGAGGTGGGGTCTGAACAAGATTGTTAAGAAAGTGAAACCAATCTCATTATCAACAATGTCCTTCAGAGGCTGAACTTCTGAAATGAGTTTAGAAAAGGGGGAAACTCTGGACCTCCCCAAATCATTGGTTATTCATAATCATTTCTCTAAGTCTCTGTCATTCTCCATTCCCTTCCAGGCTGTGCTTCTAACCTCTGGACCTCAGCACCATGACTCTACACTGGTACCTTCTTCCCATTCTCCCACTGATGCTCGGTTCCCATTTCCATTCTGTATGTCGTCTTTCTCGATTAGAATGTAAGATCCTTGAGGTCAGGTATCACTTTTCTATTTTGTTTATATTTGTAACCCCCTCCCCCAAACCCTCCACCCCCAAGCCTTCACTTGCACAAGGATGGGCACACACACACAGACATACAAATACACAAGCATACTTAGCACATAGTAATTACTTTTTAAAGGTGGTGAGATTCCCCAGAAGCACACTGCTCTTCCAAAAAAAGGTCTCATTTATTTCACTTTCTTTCTATCCTTCTAACATTATCAACTCTACAAGCATAGCAGAAAGGTCAGGAGAGGAACAACAGTGGAGAAGCCTAGTGTTTTGTTGGCTTTACGCACTGCCTATTGGCAGTCATAGAGTGAGAATAAGGCTAATGCCTTCATTAGGGCTATTAGCACCAGCTGCCTTCTGCTCCCATAACTCAACTGCCCTGCCTTCATAACAGTGGTAATACGTGCCACTTGTCAGAATTTGGAATGTCAGCAAAAGGGGAACAGCTGTGCACTCAGGGCACACATCCCCCTGTAGCTGTCATTAACTTCCAGGGTATATTTTAAGAGAGTCAAGACATTGCCTTCATGCAATGGTTGGGAGAAACTACTCCCTGAGTGTGAGAATTAATAAAGGAGTGTGAATGAGAGGGAGAGAAAGTATAGATGAAAAAAGTTTAAAGTATGGGAGTATAGATGAAAAAAGTTTGAAGTATGGGAGGAGCCATACAGGAGGAGGAACTTTGGGTAAGTGTGAGTAAATGTAATAGGTGGGAGAGGGAAATTAATATTAAATGAATATCCTCTTTCCCCATCCTTGTTCTGGTTAATGATAATAACAGCATTTATGTAGCACTTTAAGGTTTGCAAAGCATGTTGTATACGTTAAATGACAGATAGATACATAAATAGATTTGATAGAGATAGATAAGTGCTGTTATTATCCCCATTTTGCAGGTAAGGAAACTAGGCTAGGAGAAGTTAATTAACTTACCCAAGATCATAGAGCTAGTAAAATGTCAGGAAGCAGGATTTGAATTTGTCTTCTTCCCTCAAGGTCTAGTACTCTATTATCTCTGCCATCTAGTTGCTTTAACACACTTATGATCCTGTACTAGCATTTACCATGCTATATACTATGTATTTACCTCTATAATTGCTTATCTATGGCCCAGTAGAAAATTGCCAATATTTTTGTAATGATAATTGTCATTTAATAGTCATATTTCCAAACAGCTATTCTGATTTTTAATCATTAAAGTAGCCAAAATAAATGGACTAAGTATTTTTTTTCCCTCTCATTTGTGGTCCTCTAACTCTGTCCCATCTCTAGTGGTATAACCATAGATAGTTACTTCAGCCTCAGGTAATTTTCTAAGACTTATCTACAGAGTTATAGATGAGTCACAGTATAGTTCAGTGGAGGAAATTTCTAATAGTTCAACGAATAATTAGGCATAGTAATAAGCCAAGGCAGTGTGCTAGGTATTGGAACAAAAACAAACTAGCTCCTTCCCTCAAGGGTTCTTGCACATAAGGTACACTGGATACAAGTTTAATACATAGATGCCTATGAATATGTCACCTTGACCAACTGTTCTGAAACTTCTAAGGTTTTTCATTATTCCATATATATTTGTATATTTCCAGTACCTAGCACAGTGTTGCCTTGATACTTAGCACTTGTATACACACACACACACACACACACACACACACACACACACACACGATTTTGCCATTGGATAAGATTTTTACCACGTATTAAACACTTTAAGCAGCTAATTTGTATGGTAAATTGTACTCTGAACTGGAGTCAAGAAGACCTGCTTTCAAATTTGCCTCAGATGCTGGCTATGCAATGCTAAACAAGTAATTTAACCTCGTGGCCCTCAGTTTCCTCCTCTGTAAAGTAAGGGAGTTGGAGCCAATGCTTTCTACGGTCCATTCAAGCTCTGAATCTATGACTTCATAATCTTGTGATCATCAGTAAAATGTCAGTTAGCCATACTATACTGATATAGCTAATTTGTTGGCATTCTAACATGACTCTCAGTCACTTGATGGGTAGAATGGCAAGGTTTTGGATGGAGAAAAGAGTTGGAATCAATGCAGTTGAGAAGATCTAGGTCCCTTCCCTTCAACTGGGGATGCTTGACCATACGGGCGGACCATTACTGCAGTTTGCTATTATTCTTCAGTCATGCCCAACTTTTCATGATGGTATTTTGGGTTTTCTTGGCAAAGATACTGAAGTGGTTTGCTATTACCTTCTCCAGCTCATTTTATAGATGAGGAAATGAGGCAATCAGGGTAAAGTGACTTGCCCTGGATCACACAGCTAGTAAGGGTCTCAGGCCAGATTTGAAATTAGGAAGATGAATTTTGCTGACTTCATCCTAGCACTGTACCCATTTTGCTACCTAACCCCTTTATTGCAGTTAGAGACATGGATTCCCAGACTTCACCACAATGCCTAGAATGATGGTTTTGGGAATGTATAGTCACCAGCAAAATGGCGGACACATGCCCTTAAACTCAAATATGAGAAATGACTATAAAGTAATGATTTGGATCTTGTACAAAAACACAAGAGTTTATCCTTCCACATAAGCATTGTTCATAAAACAATCCCCTTAGGGGACTATTTCAATAGCTGTAAATAATATTAATTCAAATTATTTTTAGCGTTCATTTACTGGAACTACTTTTAGAGCCATTTTCTGAGACATACAGAGTTTTATTACTTTATAATACATTGTCTTTGACTCATTCATTCACTTTATCTACCTTGGTATTTGCAATAATCAAACTAATAAGGGACAAAAAAAATTGTCCCCACTGAAGGTCTTCATAAAAATGTTTGTCACAACTTTTGAAGAAAATTTCAAAAGAAGAATTCAAAGTAGAAATGTTTTTTTTGGACTCCTTCAGAAGACTCCTTTGAGAAGAAACAACGCTTATCAGATCATTTACATTCTGTTAAAAAAAATGGTTTCACCATATATTTTCCAGTGTGAAATAGCAAACTTGGAGGGTACATTTTGTTCCCCAAGGAGAGAACCACAACCTGTAAATGAACTGGAACAAATGGAATATGAGCTCATCAAAAATCATCTTTGGTATGGATCACCAAAGTTTGTGCAAAACAATGTATTTAATTGTTTAATCTTTTTTTCTTTCAGTCTTCTAAATGCTAGATTTTTTGCATTTATATACTGTGTCCTATTCTTTAAGAAACCTTCTTGTGAAGACTTTTATTTAAGAAATAAATTAATAAAAACACTACCTTCTGGTAAAGAATTGCAGTCAACATTTTCCTTTATTCTCCTTTGGAAGTTTGCATATTTTTTGTTTGGTGGAGAGAAAAGATTTCCACAGGGAGAAAATAGGTCACATTCTTAAATAAAGAAGATTCAAGGGCTGGGCACAGATAGAATGATAAAGACTTTGGGGATGAGTTAGTGTGTACACTAAAGTTTGCGTATGGCTGCACCCATGTCCCTTGTGCATAATGGCAGAATTACAGCTTTAGAGAGGCCCTTATAAGGTCAGCTAGTCCAATGAACAAAGCACTGTTACAAAATGATCAACAAGGATTTATTAGATCTCTGATGGAAAGTCCCCAATGACAACTTAGATCCTGTAACTTGGGTAGAACACAAATGGAAATGCTGTGCTCCACTCTGAGTGAGTATATTATATGGGGAATCTTGATTAGATGGAGAGCATCCTAAGGAAAATAATAGAAATATTGAAGGACTTCATGGCATGTGAGGAGAAGTTGAAGGAACTAAGGCTATTTAATCAAGAGAAGACAAAACTTAAGGAGAATATAATAGCTCTCTTTTTATATTTATCTGCAATAATAGTTAACATTTATATAGCACTTTATGATTTACCAAGCACTTTACATATGTTATTCATTTTGATCTTCTCTGAGATAGGTGTTATTGTTATCCCCATTTTACAGCAGAGGAAACTGTGGCTGAGAGAGATTAAGAGAAGAACCCAGACTTACATAAGTGGTAAGTATAGGGGTAAGGTTATAACTCTGGTCTTCCTGACTCCCAGTCCAGGAATCTATCAATTTCTAAAGTACCACAGCCAGGGTATCCCACCAAAAAAACTCTTGAAAGAATTTATAACCATATGAAAAAATGTTCTAAATCATTATTGATTAGAGGAAAACCAAATTAAAACAACTTTGAGATATCATCTTATACCTACCAGATTGGCTAGAATGGTTGAAGGGGAAAGCAGCAAATGTTGAAGGAGATGTGGTAAGATTGGGACACTAATTCGTTGTTGGTGGAATTGTGAACTGATCCAACCATTTTGGAGAGTATCCTGAAATTATGCCCAAAGAGTTATTAAACTACCTACTGCTTTTGACCCACCAATACTATTACTAGGTCTATTTCCAAAGATGATTAGAGAAAGAGTAAAAGAATCTGTATGTTCTAAATATGTTTTAATATGTTTATAGCAGCTCTCTTTGTGGTGGCAAAGAATTGGAAATTACGGCCATGTTCATCAGTTGGGCAATAACTGAATAAATTGTGTTATATGATTATGATGAATACAGCTGTGTTTTAAGAAATAATGGGCTCAATAAAATCAAAAAATCTTGGAAAACTTCTTGAAATGATGAAGAGCTAGACAAGTAGAACCAGGAGGTCATTGTGTATGGTAACAGCAATATTTTCAAGAATGACTAAGCCATTTTGACCGTGATAAATACCCAAGTTAATTGTAAAGAGTATATGAAGAAAGATGCTATCTGCATCAAGAGAAAGAAATAATAAATAGAATTACACATATAATAATGTTACATATATGTATATGTATGTGTATACACACATATACACACATATACCTATTTATGTCTAATGGTAGTCATTTCTAGGGTGGAGTGAGCAGAAGGTAGAAAAATAAGAGAAAAACAATTTACATGATCATTTTATTGCATATTTGAAAGGGATAGCAAGTTGTGCATAGTAGATTTGCAGTTTCATGTACAATCATCTTTTTTTTGTATACGTTAAGTAAATTCTTGTTTTATTCCATAAATATGTATTAATATAATTTTTTTGAAAGGGAAAAATTCCTCTCACTTTGTCACTGGACCCTGGTAGATTAATGAGTTCAAGTTACAGACTTTTTCAAGTTCTGCTTTTTCCAGAATCATCACTGAGTAATATTACAGTGGATGCTAAAAGCAAATGGCCAAACTGGTGAATTCTTTGCAGCTGACCAGGTAATTGGTTCTCCTTATGTCTAGGAGGAGAAAGGATGGTAAAGTACTGGACCAGAAGTCAAGAGGAACTGAATTCAAATCTAGCCTTAGATACTTGCTAGCTGTGACACCTTGGACAAATCACTTAACCTTTTTCTGCTTCCGTTTCTGCATCTGTAAAGAGGAGGTAATAATAGCACCTACTCTTGGTCAGTCACTGAAAGTGTCTAAACAAGAACAATTTTCTGACTCCAGGTCCAGTTAGTATAATGGAAGAAGAGCAGTCCATAAGTAATGTGACTGCATTTTTCAAAGGCATTATTTACCTGCTCTGTTTACTTGACTACTTACCTTCATTACCATGTCTGAATATGTAGTAAACAAAATTTCTGCCGTTTTAAGTTGGTGTCATTTTTGTTCATACTCCTCTAATAAATATTTTGAAAATAGGTTGAAATTCAGTTTGGTTATTGATTCTCCTTCACTTATATGTTAATTTTTGCATATATAAATCTCTTAGGGAATACATGAATTTATTTCTCTATGAAAGTATTATCACTGTTATTCCTGGTTAGCAACATTAGAGACAGAAGAGCCTGTACCATCTATGATTGTCCAGAAAACACATAAAACTGTCATTAAAACATTCTTATTGAACAGTCATTAGAATGGATAAATGGACTATAAGCCCTTTGAGATCAAGGGCTATGTCTTATCTAAACTTTGTAGCTTTGCCAGTCAGGATAGTGTTCTGTATATATGAATAGGTATACCATTTGTGATTTCCACAGTGTAGAACTAGCATATGCTTTGTCAAGACGAACATTAGGTAGGTAAATCCTGTGTAATTGCCTGGGGCATGCTATGGTTAAATGACTGACTCAGGGTCATACTCATAGTGTCAGATACCAATCAGTCAGCCAGTCATTTAAATAGTGTTAATTTAGTACTTACTATGTGTCGGACACCGTACTAAGGGCTGGGGATGGAAAAAAAGGTAAAAGTCAAAAGATGGCCCATGCCTTTGAGGAGTTCACAGTCTAACAGAGACAACATGGGAACAACTATGTACACAAAAACAACTGAAGAAATGAGCAAACTTAAGGGAGGCATTTGGAAAAGACTTCTTGAGAAGGATGAGCCTTTAGCTGAGCCTTGAGAGAAGCCAGGAAATTCATGAGATAGCAATGAGGAGAGAAAGAGTTCCAGATATGGGGGATTAACTAAAGAAAAGAATCAGGAGCTGGAGTGTTGTATGGAAGTAAGTGTCATGAGATCCAGTGTGACTGAACTTTAGAGCCCATGGAGGAGGGAGTGAAAGTTTAAAGACAACTGGAAAGGTAGTGGAAGGGAACAAAGATGTGGAGCCAAAATCATTTTCTATTTGGTCCTGGAGGCAATGGGAAACTACTGAGTTTATTGAATAGGAATGTGACATGATCAGACTTACTCTTTAGGAAAATCAGTTTGAGCATGACCTGGAGTAGGGAAAGATTTGAAACAGGGAGACCCATCAACAGACTACTGTAAAAAACCATGTTTGAGTTGAGGAGGACCTGCTCAGAGTGACGGAAGAGTCAGAAGAGAGAAGGGGATGTAACTGAGAGATATCAAGAAGGCAAATGATTAGATATTGGGGTAGCGGGGAAGAGAGCTGAGAGAGTGAGGAGTCTAGGATGATCTGGGTTCCTGGCCTAGGTAATTGGAAAGATGGTGGGATTTGAATGGAGGTCTTTTGGACCCCAAGCTCAGCATCCTATGCACTACCAAATGGTGCCTCATAGTCTGCATACAGTAGGCATTTAATGATTGTTCAATTTGAATAATGAAACTGAATATTTATTGCAATGCCATTCCCATAGTTCAGAGATCTGTTGTCGGTCCTTTGTTTTTGAGGAAGACCAATGACATTGTAGTCGATGTCTTGACTCATGAATGAACTGGATTTAGATGAGACAGAGTTGCACGAAGTCCTCAGACTCACTCTCTCTTCCAGAGTCATTGAAGTCCAATGGCAAAAAATAAAAAATAAATTGGATGACCTTGGCATCTAACTCTAATCGTTCCAGCCTCCTTCATAGCCATTAACAAATTCTCGTTCCACTGAGAGAAATCTTCACGTGCTTGATGTATATATCTACCTAACTCACCAATGGGTTTGTGGTCTATCTGAGATTTAGAGTTAAAAGGAACTTTAGAGATCCCTTGCCCAAGTAGCTCAATTTGCATATGAGGAAACTGAGGCCCAAAGAAGAAAAATGACTTGCCAGGGATCATTTAGTTCTAGGTAGTAAGTGGCAAAGCTAAGATTTGAACTCAGGTTTGCCATTCTACCCCCAGTACTCTTTCTACTTCATTATTTCTACTTGATTAGTGAGAAGATTAAGTTGTATATCTTATTAAAATTGAGTAAGAAATTTTAAAATTTAAATAAATTGTTTCCATATAACATAACTATTGGATGTCATCAATGAATACAATCCATGGTAGCTAACTTCTTTACAATACTTTAAGATTTGCCGAGCATTTTATATGTTGCTTTATTTGAATTTCACAACAACCACAAGAGCTAACTTCTAGAGGCAAGGGTGTTCTAAAGTCAGCTTAAAGCAGCCTGGGAGAGTCATTTGTTATTGGTACAAGTACATATGAACTGTATCATTGTGCGTATATTTGGGGGGAGAGATGTTATTGTTAAATATTCACCACAGCATTACTCTGACTGTATCTATCATTGTCCTCATTTTACAGATGAGAAAACTGAGGTTCAGAGAGGTTAAATAAGCCCGTGATCATACTGCTAGTAAGTATTGGGGATAAGATCAGAACATGTCTCTTTTGATCCAAAGTCTTTTCACTATATTGCATTGGCTCAATGGAAACTAAATGTGTATATCTATGAATTCACAAAACTATTCTATTAATGAATTCACAAAAGTAGTTGTGCTAGTGAGATGTCAGTATCATCATCCTGACACCTTGTATAAATCAGCTAATTTGCAAAGGCACAGAAAATTTTACAATTGAAGAAAATCCTGTCTACAACTCTGGTTATTGATTTTTAGAAATTTTCATGTGCTTTTTAACAGGCAGAGAAAATGTGTCCTCCTTCCTTCCGTGTGCGCGCGCACACACACACACACATATACACACACACCACCCACCCAGGTAAGAACATAGAAACATGATGGCATTCACAAGTATAAGAAGCTACTCCTGTAGCCCTCATTTGGGTGGCTTTAGCAGTCTAATATAAACAAACCCTAGATTTTTGTGGCCACCAACACTTGAGAGCTAATGGGATGCATCATTTGTTTGTTTCATCCCTGAGCCTCTGACTCTCAAAAGAGCTGTGTTTAGAAGAGTTTGTCAGAAAACATCAAACTCAACCTAGACTTATCCTTTCCACCGTTGTTCTTGGCCCATTGAAGGCATAAGAAAAGGATCCTTGAGGCATTTTAGTGCATTCCTCAAAGGATGCTCCCCGAGTAAATCAGCCATTTACAGTTGGACTGGAGCTGAGAAAAAAGGCAGGCTAAGCATTGAGATGCTCCTGCTGTGTCTAGCTCCAAGGCGGGTCACTTGCTGCTAATGTGTGTAGCACAGCAATCATTCAGATCGTGTCTGCCTCATTTAAAGCACTAAAGAGGCTTTATCAGCCAGTTTGCTGCGCTTTCCAGGATCTTCTGTCTGATTTCAGTGTACTCCCCTATGGCAAGCAGCCAATATTTTGTTTATTGCTCTAAATGCAAACTTTGACTACTTCTTTCCATCTAGTGTATTATTATTATTATTATTAAATTTGCTATAATTTTGAATAACTATATCTTCTTGGTTTAACGAGCTTTGTTAATTTCCATGCCCCATCAGGCCTGGCCTATTCCATTGACTGGTCCAGGCAAACTCCAACATCTCCTACAAACATGAAAGGGATTGTAGAATATTGAAGGGTCACGGTTGGAAGGAAACTTAGAGCTTTCTAGCCTAATCTCTTCATTTGACAGAAGGGGAAACTAAGGTTAAGAGTAGGAGTCACTGGAATTAATTAGTCATTGGGTGCTTTCTCTCTAATATCTAAAAAGGAAAAGAACAACAGGTAATACTACTTATATGTAGGACTATCTTTTTGTTGGTTAAAGTTATCCAATATTATTTTCTTTTTGTTAATTTGATTATTGAAAAGTAGTCAATTTGTTTACCAATACAGGTACAGCAGTAATTATAAGGACAAAATTTGACCTCAGAGAAGATAAAATGAATCTCACATCTTCTCAGATATGGGGGACTAGGAGCATAAAACATTGGGCGTACCTTCAGGCATTTAGATCTGGAAGATATTTAGAGAGCATTAACCCTCATTTACTATTTTACAGATGAAGGAATTGAGGCCAGGGAAGTATGTTGACTGGCCCAAGGTCATATAGTTAGTACATGACAGAACAGGGCTTTGAACTGAGGTCATTTGCGTAAAAATCCAGCAATCTTTCTCACCATACCAAAAGTCTCGCTCTTACACAGTTATAAAGTGCCTGGGGTAGGATTTGAACATAGATTTTCCCAGTGTCTTGTCGACCATGGCACATTGCTACTCTGTCATTTAGTTTTGCTGAGCTATTTTCCTCCCTCTTTCTTTTTTATTCATTGTTATTCTGGGAAGAGAAGGAGAAAAATATAATTGGAAATGAAGGTCATGTATAAACAAATCTCAAGATTTTTTCTTTGTTTGCTTGTTGGTTTTAAAGAAAGGAAAGTAGTTCAGTTGGTTTTCCAAGAATATATGGTACAGGCAGAACGTGTCATTTACGCCACACACATCAAGTTAGAACATCCTCACAAGTATGTTATTTGATGCCTTGTGTATAGTTCTGTCTACCATCATCACCATCTCCATCACCATCATTACAACTCAACCTTGTTTTTATGTCGCATTTGCAGCTGATAATCCCCAGGCTTGCCCTCCAGTGTTCTTAATTCTTGGAGTCTCTCTGGTAATTGATTCTCCCTTTGGCAACATCTAGGAGGCTAATTAAAGACAGGGAGAAGGAGTCATGGAAAGTCTTTTAGGATCTTTACATTCTTCCAGTGCTATCCTCTTTTTCCAGGCGGGGTTACACTGCTGGTGTTCTCAAACGATAACATAAAAGATATTCACACGTGTATCCTTCCACTTCCAATATTTTTTGGTAGATTATCCATATACATGATGGCATGCTTGCAAAAATGTCCATCCATGGAAATAAGCTTTTACCTGAGGGATAGTGGGTAGCTGAGCAAAACAGCATATGCAGGATATAACACATTTATAAGAACCGGTAGTTATTTGTTTAGTGACTCAGTAAGGATTTAAGAGCCAGATGGTAAGCATATTGCAGAATCTTACAGTAGCTTTCATTTGATTGTTTAAGGATAAGTTCACACGCAAAAAGAGGTTTCACACATGTTATTCCCTTCTGTACATTCTAATGTTTACCTTAAGTTGCCCTATCAGCTATCAACTTGTGGGGGGGGGGAGTAAAAGTTATTTTTTATTTTTGTGTTGTTTTTAAGATTAAATTGGGGGGAAGCTAGGAAGTGCAATACCAGACCTGGAATCAGGAGAACTTGAGCTAAAATCCAACCTTAGACACTTATTAGCTGTGTGATCCTGGGCAAGTCACCTAATCCTGATTGCCTCCAAAAAATACAAAGAAAATAATGGAAGGAAGGAAGGAAGGAAGCAAGGAAGAAAGGAAGGAAGGAAGACAGACAGAAAGAAAGGAAGAAAGAAAGAAAGGAAAAAGATCAGACTAGGACTTGACCTCTTAAGAACACTGTTTTATACAATATAGTGTAGTAGATGGAGGGCTTGCTTTGGAGTTAGGAAGACTTGAATTCTAGTCCTGTCTCTGATGCATGCTAATTGTAACACAATGGAAAGTAACTTAAGTTCCCAGATCCCCAGGGAACATTCGAAGACTCCAGGCTTGGGGATGAGTTACTGATCCAGACATCAGTGAAAGGAATTTCTGAATGTTGGTATTTTCTATATCTAAAAAAACACAAGTATGGATAAAAAATCTTATTAAGAGGTAAAATTATTGAGAAATATATTTAAATTCAATATTTTCTAAAAGTGATTGCTTTGTATATGAATATAAAGACAAGATTCCAAAAGTCTTTTTCTGTTTTAACCTATTAAAGCAAATAAAATTTATTTTATAAGATCATTTCTCTTCTTTTCTTTTTTAAAGATATAGTCAGTGTTTCCCAAAAGTCTTAGTGCAATTTTTAATTGATTGAAGCTTAAAACTGCTGTAAGATTTTTAGGACACTATTTCTAAAAACATTTTAACTTCTAAACTTTCATCTAAAAAATTATTTTGTATCAGCACTATGAAAATACCACATATTTTTTGGAAATACCACATTTTAAGCCCTGCCTAAGTACCCTATTCTGCCACTCCCCAAGTTCTGCCCTTCATCGCATCTCATCCGGACTATTAAATTAGCTCCTAACTGCCTTCCTGGCCTTCAGTGTCTGTCTCCTGCAGGTCATCCTCCATACAGCTTGTCAAAGTACTTTTCCTAAAAGGAAGATCTGATCATCTTACTTCCCTACTCAGTAAACTTCAGTAGTTCTATATTACCTTTAAGATCAATTACAAATTTCTCTGATTGACTCTTAAAGTTTGTGAAAATGGAGTTAATCTACTTGTGCATTTATTTTTCCCTTTTCTGAACTCTAGATTAACCCAAACTGACTTTTCTGCTCTTCTTTATAACACATGACACTTCATCTCCTGTCTCTTTGTTTTTGCATTGGGTGGTTCTTCTCCTAGAACACAAACCCTCATATGCATCTCTGAAAAATATATTTGCTTCAGAACTGAGCCCAAGAATAATTTTTTTCACAAAGTCTTTTCTGGCGCTTTTTCAACTTCCAATAATGTCCCATCTCCCAAATGCTCCATGTTTATTTAATACAGCCTATACATGTGTATGCTGTCTCTGATAGAATGTAAACTTCTCAAATCCAGGGACTGTTTAATTTTTATCTTTGTGTATTTCCAGCCAATGCCTGGCACAGAGTAGGTGCCAAATAAATGTTTGTTTGATTGATGAGTATCCCCAAAACAAGTACATCAGAATATAACATGATTGGCTATGAATAATCCATCACCTGTATCTGTATCTATCTATCTGTCTATATCTATATATACATATATTTATTATAATATATATAATATATATATGTATATATAGATTTAGATAGATATGTATATATCTTTAGTGAAAGGCTTGCATTAAGATGACTAGGGACAAAATGGACCGACTTATTCTATGCTTTGCATTATTTTTATTGCAAATAGACATGTGAGTTCTTTATAACAGAGGATGAGTAAATTAAATGTCTTATTTAGTTAACTCTTGAAATGACAAAACATGCTGAAGTCTCATTTATGATTTTGTAATCCAGTTCTTGTTCCTCAACTTTCCTAGACTATGGAGTTAAAGATACAATCTCAGGATGGATAACTAACAGAGAAAATTAAAGGGTCCTTCAATTTATTCCACTGATTTTCAAAAATAGTCATACCATTAATTTCCTCACCATGTCTGGGGATGTTGCTCATAGAAGAATGACAAGAAAATGTCATAGACAACCCAGCTATGACCATGTTCCCACCTGTCAGTTAGGCTATGGATAGCTCCTCTGAGATTCCACAAAAGCACCATAGACAAGAAGAGAACCTGAACAAGTCGAGTTCAGTTATCAGCAACCTTACTTTTGCATCCAAGGGAGCATATAGCCATGACCCTTTTGATTTGAAGGTACAAATTCCCCACAAAGGATGAGGTGAAGAAAGCATTACTAAAGGGTTACTTGTTGATAAGAATATGATCTGTCTTCTCCCTGAGGGGTAAGCTCCAATGACTAATATCATTTTGGAGTTCCATTTAAGTCACTCCTTAGGCACAGGATAACATAAAGAGTCTTTTTTCTGAACCTTTGAAGGAAAAGAAATACAAGTCACATAGATCACCATGGCATAAGCATAACAGGTGAAGGGCAAGTAGAACTTATCCTTAGGAGCATGAGATGGGGTCATGCTTCCATGCAAAAGTGATTTAGTCCTTTTGGGGTACAGGCTATATAATTTCACCAGAGTAATACTTTCAAGGACTCACCAACTCTTTCCCAGATCTACTTCCCTTGTTATGTGCTTTTGGGGTGAGGGATTATGGAGACTGACTGCCTTCTGTTATAACTGTACCTTCTCTTGTTTTTTGAGTCTCTGAACCTGCCCCAGCAGATTGTCATCCAAATTATCACATACCCCTGTTCCTGGAGGACTGCCCTCTGTGGTACCCATCTTGCTCCCCACCAACTATACACAATAAAATTTCCCCAGTTGTACTTTTTTCAATAGTTTTCTGCACCATGGTGCCAATTTTTCCCCTTTATTAATGCTAATTGATGTTCTTTTTCATTGAATCTTTCAAATAAGTTTCCTTCCCTGTTCCTATATCATTTTAGGCTTTTTTTGCCTTTTTTTCTCACCTTCAGTGCTATAACCTACCCTGCTATCTCTTTTGTGAGTACTTGAGTTGTCTAAAAGGGCTATTGTGTTTTATTCTGGTTTGTAATATTTTCCTAACTTAGAAACAGTATGGTACAGTACAATAAGGAGTAGTTTTAGGTTAGAGGATATGAATTCAAATCTCACCTCTGGCACAACTTGTATGACCTTAGGCAAATTACTTCATCTCCCTTGACCTTGGTTTCCTTATATGAAAAATCAAAGGATTAGATCCTGTGGCCTCTGAGGTCCCTCTACCAAAGCAAGGGAGCACCTTCTCTGCAACTTGTCTTAGAGGATTGCCTAGAGGATTAAGAGGGTAAAGGATTTGCCCAGGGTCACAGAGGCAGGCTTTGAATGGTAGCCCTGGCTTCAGGGCTAGCTTTCTATCCATTACAACATATTACCTCTAGTATGTTCTTAAGAACATCACTTCACCTACTATGCTTTTTATGGTAATAAATGATAGCTAAGACAATCCTGCTGGGGAAAACCTCTTTCACCCTTAAGTTTTAGTGACATAAATTTACTGAATCTAAAATAATCATGGTGTCATATTGGCTCATATGGAGATAATGTAGAACACAAAAAGACAATTCTCAGAAATAACAGTTTCCCTATTGTCCTAAAAGTAAGCTGTTATATTGAATTGACTTTGCCCCAAATAATAGTATGTTATTTCAACAAATACAAGGAAAGCTCTAAAATAGTTATGTGTTTATTTTATCTAAGGAACACCTTAAATAATAAGAGAGAACAGGAAAGAGTCTTCCCCCTCTGCCTCTTACTCCTAGCCTTAACTACTGACATGTATTCAGTAGATTTACTCAACTGGGTGTAGCCATGGGATTGAGAATGTTAGTCAGATATTGCAGGACAAATGATCCTTAAATATGCCTGGAACTCTCCCTCATGGTAGGCTTTACAAGCAAGTCTCTGAGTATTGTCCAGTTGGTTCTGGGAATACTGTGCACTGAAAGAAAGGTGGAGGTTCAAACTGAAGATCTGTAGCATGCTTAAGAAGTCAAGAAAAGCAAGACAGTGGCAGAGCTAGTTGTCTATGACGTTTGACATCTCTGGGCATCAGTGTGCCTGTCTTCAAAACTGATGGACGTTGTTTGTTCTCTAAAGTCTCTTCTAGCTCAAAAGTCCATGATTTTTATGATTCTAAATTCTTTGGGAAATCAACAGAGCAGGCAATTCTCCCCCTTTGTACTCAAGGAACTCTTCCATAATTTGAATGAAAATAAAATTTTCACATGACTATCAATATTAGATGTTACCTTTACCACATTAAAGCAGGAATAATAAAGCTCTTCTGGGGAACATAGCCTGTGAATAAACATGTAGGTAGAAGGATCGCTAACCAAAGGTTCTACCCTGGAACATCTCTCTCCCCACAACCTCTTTCACTAAGACAATTAAGCATACTGGGTGTATAATCCTAGCTGGCCAAAAAAAAAGTTCCCATGCATACCAAAATATTCAAAGCAGTACATTTTATTTTTTTTGTAACAGGAAAAAAGAACAGAAACGAATTTACAAACAAAATGGTTATCCATTGATTGCAGAAAGTTTGAACAAACTGTGGCATAGGAACGTCATGGTGCGCTATTGTGCCATAAGAAATGAAGAATGTGAGGAATTCAGAGGAGCATGAGAAATTTTCTATGAACTGATGAAGAATACTTAGCAGCAGTTGGGGGGGCAGAGCCCCACAATGACCACAATAATGTAAATAAAGTGAATGTTAAAAGACAAAGTCCAATACTCTGTAATTGTAATGCCCAAAGAGAAGAGGAAAGGAAAGATAAGATGAGATGAGGAAATGAACCTCCTTATTTTGCTTGGGGAAGTGGGGGACTAGAGAGGTATATATGCGGTCAGATATGGTCATTGTGTTCGCTATCATTATGTTGCTGAGAGAAGGCTTGCCAGTTGGGTAGTGATGTGTGATAAGTCTGAAAATAACTCTAATGCGTGAATAAAAGGCATCATAACACATTAATTTAAAACAAACAAGAAAACAATGAGGCAGTAGGAAAAATGGAGTCCATCAAGACAACTCACTGGCATAGTAGCATTTGTTGCTCATGGAAAATTACATAATGGCATCCAGGGTGCAATTATGTACTTCAAAACCAGTGACTCTCCTACTTCCTTTACACCTCCCCCCAAACCATAGGGGTAGGTGGGAAGGCTGGTATTCAGTAAGATAGGTGTGTTCTTTACAGTTCATAGGAAACACACAATGTGCAGTAAGGCTTTGTCTATTTGGACCACTCAATGAGACCAAATCGGAGACTTCAGTCATGATTGTTTTAATGTAATGACTACTTTGTGCCCATCTAAACAATACTCCAGAAAAAAAGGAACAAATGGCTAGCTTTGTGAGTGGGACCTGGCCGTACCCTGAAAATAACTTTTAGGAGTCCTGCCTCCACAACTTCTCATAAACACATAGTACTACGTGCTGTTGATTAAGATGGGCCCCACAACTGTAACTCTAAGGTTAGCTGGCAAGGTTCCTCTCCTTGGGGACCAGGCCTGAGTTGGATTGACAGCAAGCCAGATGCACCTGTCAATCAGCTCCAGCCCTAAGCCAGTCAGGCAGGATTCACAGAAAAGAAAAATAGTCAAGCTGTCTTTGCTATCTTAAGTGAAAGTTAGAAAGCAAGAAATCTTATGACTTGAGTGGGGTGGAATTGAGGGGAGGAAGAAGAAAGGCAGTGGTATCAGTGGGTACAGCCTAAACTGAAATGAAGCATTTTGAGTATTTAATCAATAATTGCTTTTTTAAAGAGTTGTTCAGTGGGTATAAATATCAATGGAGCTAAAAATGTTTCTAGTGTATTAAGAATAACCAATAACTAATGGTTATCACCAGGCTTTTATATTTATAGTGAAAAGGGTCATTAGGGATCATTTAATTCAGCACCCTCATCTTACAGATTAACACCCTCATGTCCAGAAAAGGCAAGGACTTTCCCCAGGTTATACAGATAGTAAGTCACAGAAGAAGGATTTGAACTCAAAGCTTTGACTTCAGGTCTAGTGCTCATGCCACAGTATTGAACTTCCTTCTTTTAGTGCTCATCTCTTTAGATAATTCAAACCTTGAAGTGTTAGATAGCTGTATATCATTATTTTCCTCTTTTATACAGTGTATATGTATTTATTGCTTCCCTTTAATTCAACTTAAAGTCAATAAGCATAATTACTACAATGAAATACATATTCTTCCTTCCTTTCCCCTATTCTTACAGGTCTTTTTTCTTATTAGTATGGTAAGGATAAACTAATATATAATTATATGAAAATAATGCAAACCTTACATGAACGAATGTGTCAATGAGGAAAATATTCTCTGCTTTGTTATATTTTCCTTTACACCATAAATGTCTCTAGCCCTCAATTTAGCTCACTTTCCTATCACTTATAGATCACTCATGCCTGTTCCTACAGATGTTTCCTAAATTAATCTCCCTTCCGCCTGTTACTGTCCATGGCCTGTGAACTTGCTAGGACTTTGTCTTTTAGCCACTTCCTTTCTCCTTGACTATCATGTTTATACACCATTCTTCTGTGGCCTACAGTTATCCTTGAGCTTCTCATGCAATTTGGGCTGGAATTACTAGTTATTTTTTCTCCAAAGGAAAATAATGGAAAGCTGATTGGAAAGAAAAAAACAGATTAAAAAAAGAAAAAAAAAATGGGAGAAACAGCTATTGAGTCCCCTTCAAGAGTAGAGCACAAAATTTAAACTATGAATACTAGTAACCACAAACATTTTTATGACTTCTTCCTGAAGTCTCTAAAGTGACTTATATACACTGTCATCTATTTGATACCAAATCTGGGATTTTAGCCACTATGCCATGTTGCTTCCGTAACAATGCAATAGGCAGGTGATAGAGGAGACCATGGGTTGAAACTTGGTTTGAGTAGTGGGACAAGGGGGCAAGAGATTCAAAGGTGAATATATAGTTGAACCAGTTAACTCTAAGGTTAGGATCATGAAGAAAAGAAAATGAGGACAGAGCAAGAGTTCATGGATTAGCCAAGGGTTGGGGAATCTGTGGCCTTAATAAAAGGATTTGTTCTATAAAACTTGGACTCAAAAGCCAGAAAACAAAACAACACAAAAAAAGCACCACCCAAGGACATAGAAGGCCACATGTGACCTCAAGGCCACAGGTTGCCCATTCCTAAATTAAGCAATAGAGAAGGATGGAGGGTTGTAATGAAGAAAAGGATAGTGTTAAGAGAAGTGAGGGAGAAGGATTGATGGATGGAATGATTAGAAAAGGAAATGTCAGAGATTGAGATGATGGAGGTGGTTCTTTTATAAGCAGTAGGTATGACCCTCTTGAGGGTGGCCAAAGTGGTTTAGGAGGTTAATGAATTGAAACTGCAGAAAGAGTTTAGCTCTGGACAACTTCAGTAGAAATAAATGGAGATTATAGTAAATAGCACCTCTATACAGCATGTTTAAGATTGACAAAGTATTCTTCTCACAACATGCCTCTGAAGTAGACAATTACTATCCCCATTTCATTGATCAAACAATTGAATTCTGTCCTCAGTCTGATAGGGTGAGTCAAGGACTCTTCATCTCACTGGCTGCGTCTCTCCTACTATGCAGACAGAGACGGAGAGAAAGAGACACAAAGACAGATCGGTAGAGACAGAGAAAGAATGGCACACAGATAGATAAACAGATAGACACAGGAATGGAGAAATAGAGACAGAGGATGACACAGAGATACAGGCTGAGAGATTGAGAAAGACAGAGAGGGACAGAAGGATAAAGAGACAGAGGTAGAGACAGACTCAGAATCAGAGAAAGTGTAGCAGCCAATTACGTTAAAAACTTCTCTAATTGGCCAATCATTTTTTTTGTAATAATTCTGCTTCAAGATATATTAAATCTTAGAATAACAAAAGACGTAGAATGATTTTGTAAAAGGGAATTCATCATTTAGGCATGTAGCATATGAATATCAAACTTACCTTTGATGTGGTTACTTTTTGCTTTCTTGTCAGGAAAAACTAGTTAATCAAGGGAATAAGCAACCTTGAGGGATAATGTAGTATAAAAGCATTTGACTAATTAGTAAGAAGTTTATATTTTGGAAGGAGAGAAAATTTAGAACTCAAAATCTTATAGAAGCTAATGTTGACAACATTTATTTTTGTATGCACGCATACATATATAAACATGTGTGCATATGTGTGTATGTGCATGTATGTGTATGTGTGTGCATATACATGTATATGTATATGAGAGAGAGAGAGAGAGAGAGAGAGAGAGAGCCAGTTGGCATTGGACAATCAGAGCTATAGCTTTTGTGAGTTGAATGGGGACGTTGTCTCAGGACATGAATATCCATTTGTTTGGAAAGACATGAAGCTGTTTACTCCCTCCCTGGAAGGGTGTGTTTTCTTCCTATAGTAACCTCTGTCTTTATGACTCACCTCTAATCCTAGCAAGACCAGGATCTTGCCCTGGTTGATGGCTTCATTTTCCAAGGCCTAACTTTTACACCTACTTCTTGCAGAACGAAAACCACGCTTTGGTGACTGAGCTGTTTCTTCTCCCAACAGTATTGCACCTGTCCTCCACACAGATGCTATCCCCGTCCCCCAACTATTTTTGCCCTAAATTAAAGAATTTCCCATTAGAGAACTGTTCTGTGACCAAACCATTTAACCGTATTAGACAATTTCCTCATCTGTAAAATGAGTGTGTTGGGCTAGATGACCTCTAAATCCCCTTCCAAATATAACATTCTATAATTCTTAAACAAGAAAAAGAGAATACACACTATATGTTTTAGATGGCAAAGTCATAGTAAATCTTGAAGATCCTTTTCCTAATTGCCTAATACATATTTTATGATGCAGATTAAAGTAGCAGATAATTTCTATTTCGCAATGTACTGAGTATAATAGAGTATGTGCTTGATCAATGTTTGTTGAATGAATGCAGATGATTGTAGGATCATAGGATTTAATCATGAAGGGACTGTAGATATCATTTAGTTCATATTCTGGCTTGACTTTTGACTACCTCTCTAAGCCTCAGTACCTTTTATGTAAAATAAAGATTGGACCAGGAGACCTCAAGAAACATTTCCAGCTTTAAATATGGTGACTACAATAGCAACTCTTACTTTACAGATGTGGAAACTGAGGCACGGAAGGTGAAGTAATGCTTTATTTTTAGTAATACTCTTAAGAACATATACTAACAGGTAGAATGGCACGGTGGGTAGAACACTGGTCTAGAAGCCAGGTCTATTCTTCAAAGCCTACCTCTGACATGTACTGGGTGTCCATGGGCAAGTCTCTTAACCTGTCACTGCTCTAGGCAATCTTTAAGAACAATAAGTTGCAGAGAAGATTAGAGCTTGAGTTGGTAGAGGGAATTTCCACATGGAGGTGTTTCCTCTATCAATGAAATTTCATGCCAAAAAAAAAAAAATGAACATGTAATTAGTAAAAAGCAGACCTGAGATTTGAAGCCAGCTCCTCTAACTCAGGTGAAAGGAAAGATAATTATAATTATGAAAAAAAATTCTACAAAATGCATTTTAAAGGTAAATAAATCATTGGTATCTCCTAGGGAACTTAGCAGGGTTCTTAGAACTTGTACATTACTGTCATGTAGTTGAAGTTAATTCCATTTCTGATGCTTTCATACCAACAAAGTAAAACTGTTAAAAAAAAAAATGAGGGCTTCTAGGTCTTCTCCCTTACTAGTGGAATCATAAGGAGTTATGAAAAGTCAGCTCCTCAAGGGACCACGTTTGTATTTTGACAAATGACTTTGGTAACCCTGCCATGCTGTTCCCCACTGTTGGCAGATCTGTTTGTGTTGCCCCAGCTGAGTTCTTGAAAGATAGGATTATATGTCACTCAGACAAATATGCTCTAAGTATTGTGTAGTGTCCTTGTTTTGTCTCCGAAGTTTGGATGAGCCTCTTCATGACAGATTTCCTGGATATCTTTAGAAGATCTAACCAAGTGATATTAATATTAATTAATCAATCAGTCAATCAGTTAATTAATCCTCAAGCTGAATTCACTGAGGAATGAGTTAGAACTGGTAATACCAAAACTTTGCTGCTGTTTCTGATTTTTTACATTTCTAAGGACAACAAAAAGAAAGTTTGATTTTGAAGACATCTAGGTGTTTTCTTGCCTATATCTTGATACTATAGGACTACATCTTCCTGGAGAACTGTTTCTCATTAGCCCATAAACTGGTAAGAAAAATTTTCACTCTGGCTTCAGTGTAGAGGCTGGTTATTTCCTATTATTCCTACTATTATTAGGTTAACAGTGGTGAGTGCATTGGTTCAACATAATATTATTTAATAAGAGCCTACTAAGTGCAAGCATTAAGCCAGAAGCTATTAGGGATAGACAAGTTAGCCACTTACCAATAATTTAGCTTTGCAGAGTGGACTGGGTCATTGAAATACTCACCTACCCAAGATCATACAACCAATATTTGTCAGGTTTTTGCTGTGTCATTTTGAAATGTGTCCTACTCTCTAACAAACCCATTTGGTGTTTTCTTGGCAAAGATCTTGAAGTGGTTTTCTATTTAGCTTATTTTGTAGATGAGGAAATGGAGGCAAAGAGTATTAAGTGACTTGCCCAGGGTCACATAGCTCATAAGAGCCTGAAGTCACATTTGAACATCCTCCTGGCTAGATAGAGCCATCACTATTGACCTAACCACCTTACTGCCCATATCTGTCAGGGGCAGGTTTTTTAGGTGTTCTTTATCATGAAACTAGCTGGTCGTACTGTGCTTCCTTTCAAGCAGGGAAATAGGAGAATGAATCACAAAATCAGAAATTTGTAACTTAGAATTGACCTTAGAAATCAATCCTCTGTTTGGATAGATGACGAAGCCCTAACTTAGAAGAGGGGTTAACTGAATTTCTCAATTTCACACAGTGGTTTGTTTCCATTTTAAATGACATCAGTTGGATTATTTTATACTGGTGCACACTACCACATAGAAAATATATTTAACAGTCAACATGGTTCCTTTGTTAGTTTATAAAGTTACCTTGCATGTCATTGATTACCTGATGTCATTAAAATTTGCAACTAGGAAATGACTCCTTAGTACCAGAGGAAACAGATTCACAAAACTCTTTCCACACAGTACAAAATCGAGGGGAAAAAATGACATGATGGTGTAGGATTGAGTTGCCTTACTTCTAAGGAAACCATGTCCAATCTTTATTGTCTTTGGGCACAGTTACATTCCACATATGAATCTAATTTAACATATTTCTCGGGAAACAGTTATCGATATCTCTTAAGACATAGGCATCATTCATCTCTTCAGGGCTTCATGAGACATTTGCAGACTCACACAATTGAAGCAGACATAGATTCTCAAAACTAGAGTTCTTATAAGACCACTAAGAATTTAATTCACCAAATGTAAATACTGCTATTTCATTTACTGGTAGTTAGACTTGAAAGATCTGATTGGGCCTAAGTCCAGTGTTTTTGTTTTTAAAATGTTAACGGAGGTCCAGAGAGATGGAATACTTTGTTTGAAGTTATACAGTTAATTGTCATGGTTATGATTTAAATTCAGTTCTTCTTAAATCAATTCCAGGGCTCTTTCCCATGCATTATGCTGTCACAACTTTACCTCCGTTAAAATTAAAATTTGTTATCTTAAAGGCATTGTGGTACTATGGAAATATTGCTGGATCAGATGTTTGCAGAGGATATGTCTCTGCTAAAACTACCTGTGGGAAGTTGGACAAATCACTTAACCCCTCTAGTTCAAAGATTCTCATATCCACAATGAATAGGGTGGACTAGATGACCTCTATCTGTCTCTAAATCTAGGAATTTAAGATTCTCATGTGGACCACAAAATACAAGTTTGCTCTGCAAAATAATATTTGCTGATATCCAAGTAGAGACTAGGTCATCATCTGTCAGGGATGTTGTGGAAGAGATTCCTGCCCTGGGTGGGAATCTGAACTAAATAACCTCAAAGGTCATCTAGATTTGCCAGTTCCAAGAGTCTGGCTTTCTAGATAAATAAAAAAAGGAAACCAAATTATTTTCAAAATATGAACTACTTGCAATAAATATTTTGTGCCCTTGTTGTTCGTATATTTTCTTGATATTGCTGACAAAATCATTTTGTGAGTGAGGTACTACGTTCGAAGGAGGATACTTGGCCAGCATCCTTAATTGGAGTATGTTTAATATGAGCTAAGGTCCCCTAATGAATTACACAAGCTTTCTTTGGGAGAGGGAGAAAGCTATTAATTTTACTTTGTTTTAAAGGGAGCATTCTATAGTATGCATTGTAACATATGTCCTATAAAATGATGTTAGTTAAGGCAAGAGAGTGCATCAGGAAAGCTTTGGAAAAGTTTAGCCATTGAACTCTGCACTACTGTTGGAGTAATGAGAAGCCATGGGGAAATGGTGCTTTTGTAGAACCAAGTTCCCCTCCAGGCATTCCTGATCTGAGGAAAACACTTTAATTAATATGTAAAACAGCAGTGGGAAGAGAAAGTAAAGGTTAATTTCCAAACCACATCACTACTGGCAGTATTCAGGTCCAGGGAAACCTTGGGAAACTCTAGGTGTTCCTCTTTAAAGACATAGAGGTGCTTTTGTATGTGAACTGCCTCGGAGGTACTCAAAAGACCTTTTATCTCCACACAGTGGCATTACTCTTTCTGTGTTTGAAAACATCGCCTTTGACTGGCAGGCTGTTGTTTTTAATTTGCAATGCACCCTCCATTTTGTGAAACCACTAAGGAATTCTGAGTGACTGGATTGTTTGGGAAAAACCTCAAAGTAACATTTGTCAGAGGGAGAGAGATTTCCTTTGCTTTCTCCTTTCTTGTCCTCTCTCTGCTGCTCATTGCTGGCCACCTTGGCTACCTTTAGAATTTGTGATAAAGGTCTCTCTTCTTCAGTCTGCTGCTTGGAAAACTAATACTGTGGTTGCCTGAGTTGAGAGTTCACATCTTGGTGTGATGGAAAGCAAGCTGGCTTGAGGGTCAGAGACTGGGTGAACCCCGTCCTGTCTCTGACATTCTAATGTCTGTGTGTTTGGACAAGTCACTTTGCATTTTTGAGTCCTCATTTGTAAAATAAGGAGATTGAACTAGATAACCTTTCTTCCAACTTAAATTAAACCTATGAACCTGCTTCCTGGTGTAGATTCTGAAAAATCCAACCACAGTATTGAGTTTTTAGTGGGCCAAGGACCAAAATTTAAATCTTCTCCTTTTCCCCTTGACAAGGTATAAGAATGTGTATAAATGAACTCTTTTAGACAATATTTGTTTTGTGTTTTTCTGGCGTGTTGAAAGAATACTGACAAGCTGGAGAATTTCCAGAGGAGGGCAACCAGAATTGTGAAGGGCCTGGAGATGATATTAAACTGGGGATGTTCAGCATGGAGAAAAGATGGTTTAGAGTAAAGACACCATAACTCCCTTTAAGCATCTGAAGTGTTCTACAGAAGTGGGATTATATCTGCTCTACACAGTTTTAAAGGGCAGAATGAAGAGCAGTGAGTGAAAGGTATAGAGAGCTATGTTTAGGTTTGATGTAAGGAAAAGCCATTTTAATTCAGTTCAATAAGCATTTATTATGAAACTACTATTTTCAAGACACTCTTCTGGGTACTAGGGATATAAAGAAAAAAAATACTCCTTACCTTCTAATAATTAGAATTACCCCAAAATTCAAGAGACAGGCTTAGAAGACAGTGAGGGCTCCATGGCTGACCATTCAGCCATTAGAAGGTCATCGCAGCAGGCACCTTGCTATTTACTTTCCCTCACTAGCTATGGACAATTTCCTTTCCAGCCACAACCATCCCCAAATTTAAATCACTACTCCCATGGCTCAGAGAAAGGATGGGACAATCTACTATCCCTATGACTTTACTCAAAATCCCTTTATTTTTACAAAACTCCATTCTCTGGCCACTGCAACCTATGTGAGTTCTATCTGCCTAAAAGAATGTAAGACGGAGACTTGTCTCATTCTTATATTTGTTTTTATCTCCAAAGCTAGTGTGGTTCCTGGCATATGGTAGACATTTTATAAATACTGATTTAAGTCTTCAAACTAAGGTCTGATAATTGCTTGTTGTGAAAGAGGACCTGTCTATATAGTTACAGGGTTCTGAAATTTTGCAATTGTACAAGGCTGATTAAATGGCACACTCGGAGCCAGAATGAATGAAGGAAAATCATTTCTTCAGGTCATTCATTCAATTGAGATAAAGCAATATAAGAAAGTAAGTGTAGTCTCACATGGAAAAATCGGAATGGTATCTATCCGGAATTTGTTGGGGACAAGGGAAGGGTGCAGAGATTTAATTATTCACCTTTGATCCAATCAGAGGTCACCTCCCTTGAGCTACTCTGAAAGGATGAAGGGATTTGTGTTTTTGTGAGTTATTCTATTTAACAGAACTAGTAAAAGATAATCTTGTCCATATTATCCCCATGAGAATTAAATCTCTTCTTTTCTCTTGCCGATGAGAAAAGACTAACAATATAGGTGATCCGAGCAATATAGATATGCATTATGAATTGCACAGAATGAAAGCCAGGGTGGGTTTATTGAAAGAATGCTGGAGGAAGGATCAGAAAACCCAAGTTCTAAATGTGGAAATGGCCTTACCTTACTACATGGATTTGAACTAAGTACAAACGTTTAGGGTCTCGGGTTCCTAACCTATAAAGTCGTAGGGATCAGTATTTTCAGTGATTAAATAATAAAGAGCTTTGAAAAGGTTAAAATACTTCAAGTACAAATTGAACTCAACAAATATTAGCTAGCTACTACATGCAAACATTGTCAGTTGTTTCAGTCACGTCCAACTCTTTGTGACCCCACTTAGGGTTCTCTTGGCAGAGATGTTGGAATGTTTTGCCATTTCTTTCTCCAGCTCATGTTATAGAGGTGATTTGCCCTGTAAGTGTAAATAAGTGTCTCTGACTGGATTTGAACTCAGGTCTTACTGCACTTAACCTAGCACTCTATCCACTGAGCCACATAGTTGCCCTAATATGAAAAATGCCAGGGGTATAAAGATGAAAAAATAACACAATCCTTGCCCTCAGGTAGCTTACAATTTAGCAAGACATTGAGATATCATATAATCATTGTCTTGATGAATGGATCAGAAAAAATTTCCAAGAAGAGGTAGCAGCATCAACTCTAGCTCTTGGAGGAGAGAAATAAAAATAGGTATATGTATGTATATATTCAATGCATATATACATACATAATACAATGTGTACATGTTTATTGTTGATAAAGCAATAGGTAGATAATATATACATAGATTACAGCTAGATATAGATAATGAAGGCTTATGTGCAAACACATACGATATACATACATATGTATATATACATGCATAAACATGCATGTATATATGTTGAAATATGCGTAACTTGATGGATGATATATAGATAGATGATATAGTCTTACATCTGAACATCTAGATGAAAAATCATAGACTTTGAGCCAGAAAGGGTGTTATAGATAATCTTAATCAAAGGTCCTCATTTTATAGTTGAGGAAACTGAGGGGCAGGCAGTTGAATGATTGACTCAAGATCATACAATTTGTAAGAGTGACAGAACTGGGATGTACACTCAGTCCCTCTGTTTCAAAATCTGATGGTCGCTCTATTGTACAACAGACTTAAATTAACAGTATGACCATGGACAGGTCATAGAGTCATTGAGTCTCAGATTCCCAATCTACAAATTGGAAGACATTAGTATTTTTTTCTGACTACTTCTAATCCTTGTAGAGTGGATAAAATCATGAAGTATTTTGAAATTTTTATAGTGCCATGCATATTAAACTCAATTAACATTAAGTACTGCTATGTGTAAAGTTATGGAAGTATAAAGATAAAAAAATAGCACAATTCTTACTGTTAAGTAATGTTATTTAGTTTGAGATGACATTAGAACATACTTCATAGCTTTAGAACTGGAAGGGGGGTGTGGAGCCAAGATGGCAGAGTAGAAAGACTCACGTATGCTAGCTCTAAACCCACAGCCCATATATTTCCTGCAAGAAGAACTCCCCACAAATTCTGGAGCACTGCAAGCATGCACCAACGCAGTGGAAAAGATTCCCGTTCCAGAGAGCCCTGGAGAGCCGTCCCCAGGGTCTGTCGTGCCCCGGAAAGTGGAGCCCATCCCTGAGCTGCCCTGGCTGGCATGGCCGAGAGGAGCAGATCCGAGCAGGCTTCAGGGACGGAGCCTCTGGCGGCTGGGAAGGTCCCTCCACCCACAGACGCTACAGCTCAGTGAGAGAGAAGTCTGGGCTGGCCGAGAGGGGAGCGGGGTGTCTCCGTGGCTCAGGCTGCCTCAGGAGGAAGCAGTGGAGGCAGAGGCAGCAGCGGTGGCCCGGAACTCCCCAAGCAGCAGGCAGAAGCTCAGGTCTCTGCATAAACCCCCTAAGGGAACTAAGCCTGGGAGACAGACCTGCCCTCACCTGTCCCATTACTGAAGGTCTCTGCATAAAGCCCCTGAGGGAACTGAGCCTGGGAGACGGCCCTGCCCCCATCTGCTCCATTGCTGAAGTTCTCTGCATAAAGCCCCTGAGGGAACTGAGCCTGGGAGGCGGCCCTTCCCCCACCTGAGCACCAGAACTTAAGCTCACATTGAATAGCAGCCACGCCTGCCGCGGAAAGCCCATTTGAATCTCAGACCCCAAGCACTAGCTGGGCAGATCTAGGCAGGGGTGGACAGGAATCTCAGAAGTTAAGTAACTGGCTGGGAAAATGCCCAGAAAAGGGAAGAAAAATAAGACTGTAGAGAGCTACTTTGAGGGGGTGCAAATGTTCCTGCCTTTCAATTCTGATGACGAGGAAATATTCTTACCATCAGGGAAAGACGTGGAGGTCGGGGCCTCTGTATCCTAGACATCCCAGGTGGATGTCCAGTGGGCTCAGGCCTTGGAAGAGCTCAAAAAGGATTTTGAAAATCAAGTTAGACAGGTGGAGGAAAAACTGGGAGGAGAAATGAGAGAGATGCAAGAAAAGCATGAAAAATGAGTCAATACCTTGATAAAGGAGACCCAAAAAAATGCTGAAGAAAATAACACCTTGAAAAATAGGCTCACTTAATTGGCAAAAGAGGTTCAAAAAACCAATGAGGAGAAGAATGCTTTCAAAAGCAGAATTAGCCAAATGGAAAAAGAGGTTCAAAAGCTCACTGAAGAGAATAGTTCTCTCAAAATTAGAATGGAACAGGTGGAGGCTAATGACTTTCTGAGAAACCAAGAAATCACCAAACAAAACCAAAAGAATGAAAAAATGGAAGAGAATGTGAAATATCTCATGGGAAAAACAACTGACCTGGAAAATAGATCCAGGAGAGACAATTTAAAAATTATGGGACTACCTGAAAGTCATGATCAAAAAAAGAGCCTAGACATCATCTTCCATGAAATTATCAAGGAAAACTGCCCTGACATTCTAGAACCAGAGGGCAAAATAAGTATTGAAAGAATCCATCGATCACCGCCTGAAAGAGATCCAAAAAGAGAAACTCCTAGGAACATTGTGGCCAAATTCCAGAATTCCCAGGTCAAGGAGAAAATATTGGAAGCAGCTAGAAAGAAACAATTCCAGTATTGTGGAAATACAATCATGATAACTCAAGATCTAGCAGCTTCTACATTAAGGGATCTAAGGGCGTGGAATAGGATATTCCAGAAGTCAAAGGAACTAGGACTCAAACCAAGAATCACCTACCCAGCAAAACTGAGTATAATACTTCAGGGGAAAAAATGGTCTTTCAATGAAATAGAGGACTTTCAAGCATTCTTGATGAAAAGACCAGAGCTGAAAAGAAAATTTGATTTTCAAACATAAGAATGAGAAGAAGTATGAAAAAGTAAACAGCAAAGAGAAGTCATAAGGGACTTACCAAAGGTGAACTGTTTACATTCCTACATGGAAAGACAATATTTGTAACTCTTAAAACTTTTCAGTATCTGGGTAGTTGGTGGGACCACACACACA
Source organism: Bettongia penicillata ogilbyi (assembly GCA_023548195.1). Classification (NCBI taxonomy): domain Eukaryota; kingdom Metazoa; phylum Chordata; class Mammalia; order Diprotodontia; family Potoroidae; genus Bettongia; species Bettongia penicillata. The sequence goes on from JAJHZJ010000021.1 coordinate 3,394,731, forward strand.
CATGTACATTCATGCACGCACACACATACACACATGCACACACATACAGAGACAGAGAGCACAGAGTGAATTGAATAGGATGGGACCATATCTTAAAAGAAATTAAGGTAAATGGTGAGAGAGAAATGTAGGGGGAGGAAAGAGGGTGAAATGGAATGGGGTAAATTATATCTCATTCAAGAGGCAAGCAGGAGACGTTTTAGTGGAGGGAAAAAGAGGAGAGCTGAGAAAAAAACAAGAAGTTTACCCTCATTACATTCGACTAAAGGAAGGAATAAAATGCACACTCATTTTGGTATGAAAACCTATCTTACAATACAGGAAAGTGGGAGAGAAGGAGATAAGCAAGGGGGGCGGGGATAATGGAAGGGAGGGCAATGGGAAGAGGGAGCAATTTGAAGTCAGCACTTGGGGAGGGTCAGGATCAAAAGACAGAATAGAAACAATTGGGGGCAGGATAGGATGGAGGGAAATACAGTTAGTCTTACACAGCACAACTATTATGGAAGTCATCTGCAAAACTACACAGATAGGGCCTATATTGAATTGCCTGCCTTCCCAAAGGGAATGGGTGGGGAGGGAGGGATGGGGAGAATTTGGAACTCAAAGTTTTAGGAACAACTGTTGAGTATTGTTGTTGCTACTAGGAAATAAGACATACAGTTAATGGGGAATAGAAAGTCATCTGACCCTACAGGACAAAAGAGAAGATGGGGACAAGAGAAGGGAGGGATGATAGAAGAGAGGGCAAATTGGTGATAGGGAAAATTAGAATGCTTGGTGTATTGGGGTATTGGGAGGGGATAAAAGGGGAGAAAATTTGGAACCCAAAATTTTGTGAAAATGAATGTAAAAAGTTAAATAAATAAATTATTAAAAAAAAATAAAATAAAAAAATAAATAAAAAAAGAACTGGAAGGGACTTTAGGAATCATCTAGACCAATCTCCTTCATTTTATTCACTTATTTTTATTAAATTATTTTATTTGTTTTCAGTGTTCTGCAATCCCTTCCATATATCTTAGATTTTCCCCCTTCCTCCCCCCTTCATTTTAAATATGGGGGAAATGAGGCATACAGATGTTATATGATTTGTCTAATGTCATGTAGGTGTTAAGTACTGTACTTGATTTAACAAATGATCTCTAAAGGAATGATTTTATCTTAGTTTTATTTTTTGATAATACAAAAATAAGTTAAATTTCAAAATTTATGAAAGAAAAACTTGATGGCTTCTGTCTTGGTGTTACAAAATTATAAATAATTATAATAATAAATTATATGTTATATAAATAATAAAAATAAACCTTTAGTTAAAAGAAATCCTCCCTTTGGTTAAGCAAAATAGAATTTCATTTCAAAAGCCTAAGGCATCATGTTTGTAGTTTTCAAGGACTGAGACATTTACCTTGCCAAGGCTGTCATTAAATATATGAATTATGAAATGATAGGGGCCTGACCTGTGATTTCATTCTGAATTCTCAGTGAAGAAATTTTCTCTAGCAATGCAAGTTAACATCTTTGGCACCTTCTCAGCATCTTAGACTCTTAGATGCCTAGAACCTTGAAAAACAAGTGAATTTCCTAGAGTCCCCAGCCACTATGCATCAAAAGTGTGAATTTAGCATGGATCTTCCTGTTTCCAGAATGAAAGAAATGATTATTAATAATGATTTGGGGAGATTAAAGTTCCTCCTTTTTCTGCTCTCATTCTAAGATCTCAGTCTTTGAAGGCTGAGCACCTCTATCACCCTAGAAATCTAACCTTACAAGGAATCTCTAGTCTATTCATCTCTAGTGAGTCTCAATCTCTAGTGAATTCCATTCAATTAAGATTGGGCTGAACCAGACCCTTTTGCATAAATTGCTTAAGGCCGGGACTTTTTGGGGTATAGAGATGATCTCTCTGGACAACGGTGGCATGATGTTCATCCTCAGCATCTCATTATAATATTCATTCTCTCATTAAATTTTTGACCAGTCAAAGTTGATTACCATCCTTTCGAATACTCTTCTTTCAAAAGGACATAAAAACCCTGAACCTGCTGCCATGATTCTTTTGGTCTGAGAGAGGACCAAATGACCATCCTTTTATTAAAATGCTGGCATTATTAATAAAATAATTACATTACCTAGAAATTATGTCTCTTAAACCTTTTTAAATGCCACAAGGGCCAGTACTCTATCCATTAAACTCTGATTTGTTTCAATATTTTGGGAGTATTTATTGATAGTTGACTCTGTGGTACTATATAGCTTACAGACTGTATTCCATACAATTTCCCTGTGAGATAGTTAGGAGAGAAGATTATTCCCATGTCCTGAGGAAGAAACTGCTACTGAGAGGTTGTTAACTCTCCCATAGTTGCATGGTTATGGGCTAGAGAAGTCAGAGTGCAAATACAAGTCTTCTGATTGTAAACCTAATGCTCTAGCCTCAGCATTTACAGTAAAACTTCAATTTATCAGAATATTCAGGGAATGGGCGTGGAGGTTTGTGTGCTGATTAATTCAATTTTATAGCTAGTCACTGCTAGAAAAGCCCTTTTGTTCCAACATTTGTGGCTTTTTTTTAAGGTTCTAAAATAAATTTCTTGAATTTCCTGCCTTGCTAAGTAAAGTACACTAAAGATAATTTAATATTACATAGATGAATCTGAAGAATAGCTATCATTGTACAGAATTGTGGCTACAGCCTAGGAGATTGAGCTGAATAGGCAGTGACCTCAGGACATTCCTTAGTTTAGGTTTATGGAGTATTTGTTTTTGTTTGGAGGTGATTCAGTTCGGTTGAAAGAGGAGACAGAGAACCTGGCTTTGAATATAGCTTCTGCTACTTATTATGTATGTGACCTTGGGCAATTTGCTTAACACTTCTATGTCTCAGTTTCCTCATCTCTAAAAAGAGAGGGTTTGACTACATGACTTCTAAGATTTCTTCTCACTCTGCATCTATGATGCTCTCATCCCATGATTTTAATAAGTTCCCAATGGGAGTTTTTAATTCCTTCTCATTGTGCCTTTTCTCTTAGACTTAGGGTGCAGAGAGAAAATTCTGATTATTTAGGTCTCTACTTGGTTAACATTTTCCCTATGTTCCCTATAAAAGAAATGCCTCATCAAAGCAGGACATTGACGTATCATTTCATTAAAATATGATATCAAGTTAGTTCTAAGGTATGTGAAATGGTCTAATTTCTGATTATATTTGAACAAGGGTGATGTCAACCTGGAAAGAGTTCTTTAGTCAACTACCCTGGGAGTAATTCTTTGGCTTGGTCCTGTTAAACATTTTTACCAATAATTTGGCCTAAGTAAAAATAACTATTCTTCAGATTCATCTATGTAATATTAATGCATAAATGCAAGAATTGGAGCAATTTTAAATTAGATTGGAACTAGAGCTGGGAACCAGATTACTTAAGGACTTCAATACTTCTGTGTTTTGCCTTGGAGGCAAAGGAGACCCATTGAAGGTTTGCGTATAGAAGGTACACAATCATATCCATTCACCTTTTGAAAGTGGCAGGAAGGGTTATGATGTTCTGATAAAAAATAGTAGTGAGTTAAGGTTGGGTACTGATTGGCACAAATATAATACAAATATAACTCTTGTCATGGACATCCTTAGCATGAAGAGTACTTTCATGTGATCTTTGTTGTTCAAAGTTTTCTTTAAATCATTACGTACCCATGGCTCTCCTTGGACACTCTGGACATTCTAGATATTAAAAAGAGGGAGGCTGTAAGTCCCCTTCCTGATTAAAACTGTGATTATAGTTCTTGAACAAAGTCTCTGTTCTTGGATAGACAGTACAAATGGACAATGAGTCGAGCCCAGAATTAAACAGGGGAAAAAATGAGTTGGATTGCAAAAGCTCCCTTAATTACCTTAAACTTTCTCACTGCAACAAAGGTCCATGGTTTAATACCTAGATTCTACCAGTACTATTATATAGCTAGAAGTCATAAAATACTGCACTGAAAATCTCTGAAGAACTAAAATTTAGTATTATTCAGACAGCAGTGGAGTGGTGCAGGATGGGTGGGAAGGGGTGAAATACTTTACCACTATTGAAGTATAACTGAAGTAAAAGTTTTTCTGAATAGTTCAATACTGGTAAAATATTTCACCCTCTTCCAACCCATGAAGTAAAAGATGTCATTAAAGAAATGTAATATTGAAAAAGAAGATGGGCTGGTTATGCACCAAGAGGGAGAATCGACTACTAGATAAACTGTGTGCCCCACTCTTAAAATATTACAGGAAAACAAGGATCCACTCACTGCACACTGGATGGATCCTCTATGATGAATGACGTAGAATGCCATGGACATGAAATACACAGGATAGACTGGCATGGATGGATTGTGATCTGTGAATGAAAGATACAAGCTGAAGAGATCACAGATTCATTTTAGTATAAATGCCAATTATTATTGTATTTTCTTTTCAGGGCTTCACACACAGTAGACATTTCATAAATGCCTGTTGAATTATTGAGCTAATTTGAATTGAATTGAATATTATGGACAATTAAATTATTTAGCCACAGACTTTAGAGCCTGTATCGAGGAAAGGCCTTGCAGTCACTACCCTTCTCTCCTGGAGGTTTGTGTTTACTGTGAATGTTAATAATAATATTAACAATAACAGTAGAATGTCTTGTCTCTTCCTACACAATATAAGCTTTTGTGGTTAAATACTATATATGTGCCTTCCCTTTAACTGTGCCAGTATCTACTACATGGTCCTGAGCAAAGTGGACATTTAATAAATATTTCATGATGATGATGATGATAAATATACAATATAGCATTTCTATTCTGGGCCAGTTAGTTCCCCTTAATGATTTGGGGTTAACCAAAAAGACTTTAAACAATGTTGAGCATAGCCAAAAATTACAAACTTTGTTTCACAAAAACCACATCGAAACATCCATGAGTGTGTAAAGCCTAAATGGAACTAAAATATTACTTTTTAAAGGAGATTTTGCTCATTGGTGTAAAGGTCTAGTGTTATACCTGTTTACTCTGTAGAGGACATTTATTTCTGTCTTGAATCTGGAAATCATTCTGATTGGGTGGTCACATCTGAGGTAAAATCCCTGCCAGAAATTTATGAAGCTTCCTCTGGGAGCACAAAGTTGGGATATGCTGGGTGATCCAAATCCATTTATCTGGCCGCATTTCTATCATTTTTGTTTTTTAGGTGTCTAAATGTTTTTCTGTGAAGAAACCACATCATTTTTTTGATGAGGGAATGAATCTAAGGAAGCCTGGAGGGGAAGAAATGAAAACCTTATGATTGAATTTTGCCTATTAATGAAAGTTCAAATAAATCAAAGCACACACAGCTCTCTTTTATATGAATAAAATATTCTACCTGGAGGCAAGATGATGTTATATGTTATACTATCTTCATTAATCTGCAGGTTAGGACATTTGCTGCTCAAGACCGAGACTAAAGATCACTTTGGAAAAAAGAAGATGAAATACTCATTTTCTTACATTTTACTGCTTTCTCTGTGCATTAAACAATTCTGTGAAAGGGTCGTGTTTGTCCAGAAATCACTTTGATTATACAAATCATTTCTCTAATCGAGGATTTGGTTTCAGCCCTTCTCACTTTTTTTTAAGATCTAGAAATTACTACAGAAATAGTGTGTTAAAGCGGATAGTACTGGATTTGCAATCAGGAAAATTTGGATTCAAATTTCATTTCTGATACTTACTGACTATATGAACCTTGATGAGATATTTAACTTTTCTAAGCCTGTTTCCTCATCCTTCACACAAGGAGGTTGGAATAGATGACTGCTAAGGTCACTTCTAGCTCTTAATCTATGATCTTATAAATATACTAATATCTGGCAGAACTGAGAGTACTATCTAACACTTATTAAGCACCTACTATGTGCCAGGCACTGTGATAAACATTATAGATACAAAGAAAGGTAAAAAAAAAAAAATAGTCCTTACTACTCCAACCAACATGGACAAACAAATTCTATTCTGGATAAATTGGGAGTAATCTTAGATGGAAGAGATTAAGATTAAGGGGGACTGGGAAATGCTTCTTGCAGAAAGTATGACTTTAGGTGAGGTTTGAAGGAACTCAGGAGAGCTAGGAAGCAGAGATGTGAAGGGAAGAAATTATAGTCCTGTGGGGATAGCCAGGAGATGAAGTATAGTGTGTGAGAAACAGCAAAGAGAGTGGAATCACTGGATTGTAGATGTTTTTGTTGTTGTTATGGGAGACATGGGCATGTTTGCAGACACTAGGGAATGAACCAGTAAATGAGGAGAAATTGAAGATAAGTGAGAGTGGAGATGACAGAGAGTGATCTGGTAGAGGGGACAGGTTGGAATGGGATAGTTTCTAAGCCTGGATGGCAAGGAGAATGGTGGTACTCTTGAAAGCAACAGGGAAATTAAGAAGTGGGGAGAGCTCTGGGGGGGAAAGATTATGAGTTGGGTTTTGAGCATGTTGATTTATTATAAAATGTTCATGGGATAGTTGGACATGTCTAATAAGCAGGTGGAGATGTGTAACTGGATTTCAGGAGAGAGGTTAAAGCTGGACAAGTAGATCTGAGAGTTGTTTGTACAGAGATGATAATTGAATCCATGGGAGCTGATGAAATAATCAAGTGAAATAGTAGAGAGGGAGAGGAGAAGTGGGCTCAGGATGGTGACTTTTGAGCTATTTATCTTTTCAAAAGAGAAATCAACTAGGAAATGTATTATTGAAAAGGGAGTTGGGCCTATGTGCAGCAAAAGTGAGTAAAAACAGATGGTCATAGCCTAAGTATTACACTAGGTCACAAGAAATATTAAAAGAGCTATAGAAATTCTGTTGACTTTTTTCCTTTGTTTCTTAAACAAACCTTTTAAAATAAAGGATAGATCTTTGTAATAGGGCAGGGAAGGATGTTAGGGAAAATCTAGGTGATATAAAACAAAATGTAACAATTTAAATTTTAAAAATTTGAAGAAGAAAAAGAAAAAAGGAGAAGAAGAAAAATAAGGAGAAGTAGAAGAAGAAGGAGAAAAAGAAGAAGAAAGATGAGGAGGAGAAAGAGGAGAAAGACAAGAAAAAAAAGAAAAGGAGAAAGAGAAGAAAAAGAAGAAGAGCATATACTGTGGAATGAGCAACTGAATTATAAATATGTAGATCTGGTCACAGAAAGACCTAAAGTAGGGTTAGTTCAAGCTCAGTGAAAAGTCTATTTTGATTTTTCAGAATTATTCTACTTAATTAGTTTTAGATATTGAAATCAAAGAATTCCGCGTGTTGCTGAGAAAAGGTCTTTTAAAAAGTAACTCTATATGCTTCCATTTGGTTCAAACTATTTCCATGTTTTTTAGGTTTTTTGGAAATGTGTGTGTGCGTTAAGATTGATGTTTAGTTTGTTGCAGTTGCTTTTTAAAATGAGGTTGACTTCATTTAGAATTCAACGAATTTGTGTAGTTTGTTCAGGTTTAAGGTTGAGGTTCCATTTGGTTCGAGTTTCTGGTATTGATTTCATGTTCATGAATAGAGCTCACTTTGTCTGGCCATATCAGTAACAGTTAAAGCTGGATTGGCAGCTTGCCTCCAAAACTGCCCCCAGAGCATTTGAACTCACATCCACCTTGTTGTACAAAGATCTGCATTTGTACTCAAATCTGGGAGACTAACTTCCCTATTTAGAATTTTCAGTTACTCTCTGAGTGTGTAGAGTGAGAATGGGGAGAGATAGGAAGACAGGAGAGGTAATACATTGATTTAAGAGTTAATAGGTCTGAATTCTGATTTACCTAGAAAACCTGTAGATTACATGTAGGCATTCATTTGTCTGTGCCTTTGTTTCCCCATTTATTCAAACAAAGATGATCAGTGACATTTGCTCAACTACTGCACCAGGCTGTTGAGTTCTGCAGAAAATTTAGTCCCACTTTGAGTTATATTCTGTATGAACTCAAAATCAGCTCATTTGTTAGTGACTTATGGAAGTTAATACCATTTTTTCTATTCACAAAAATAGCTTTGAAAATCACCTGCAAATCAAAATATTTTAACATAATAGAATATTACTACGACATGGCTCATGATGTATTGGGAGTCAAATCATGTTGCCTGAAATAAATGAGCAACATAAACCAAACTGTTATTTTCCTGGCGTTTGCTCCTGTTTTGTTCTTGAAGATTTATTTGTCTTTTAAAGTTTAATCAGTGCTTTTAATTTGTGTACCATTTTTATTTCCTGGTGTACCCAACTACTGAATCTTCTCACGTAACAAAGAAAGAGTTAAATGTAGTCCATCAACAAACCAGAAGAAATTTACACAAGTCTGTTGAATTCTATCTATATAATGTTTTGTTCCTTCCCCATAGTCTTCCAAATGTTTGCTGATACATTGAGGGCATCACTGATGAGAATATTAGTGGGATAAAAGTAGGCTCTTGCAAACAGTTATCTAACCAATTTTATCATATCCTTACTATTTTGCAGTTAAAAATAAGACTGAGACCATAAAATTCTATCTCAGTTATTGTTTGCTGAATATGAAATAACATTTGATTCACTGGAACAGAAGACTTTTCCCACAACAAGGTGACTTCCATTATACATTCAATTGACTTAGATTCCTTAAAAAAATATCAGAAATAATTCTATTCAGCAATTCCTTTCAACATAAACATTAGACAAAGCATTAAAGAGAGTTGTATTCTATAAAGGTGTCTGCCATTATGATAAGGGACACTCAATATGAAATCAAAACTGAGGATTTCTCTGTGGATAGTACAATTCTCCAGATGCTTCTGATTGCAGAGAACAGTGTTCTGATTGCAGCAAATGCTGAAACATTGTAGACTGTCATGGAAGAGACAGATAATCCCACTAAGACAGGTTGGTCTGGCAAAGAATGAAGAATGCCTATTGGATGAAAAATTCCTATCGACTAAATCTTGATGTACAATGTAAAGAAAGATAATAGAGCTTTTATAAGTGTAAATATCAACAATAGATAGTAGGAAGAGTAAGGAATTGAGCTCAGAGCTGAAAAGGAGAAGCAAGGTGAGTTGGATTATATTCAGGAAATCACAAAATTCCTTTAATGCCTCCAAGCTTCCCAGGTGAGGGGAGGTTCATATTTTCAGTACTAGCAATCTATACAGTATTGTTTTATGGAAATGAGACATGAAATAAAAAGTCTCCTAGGCATTAAAAAATAATTTCACACTCGAGGAAACAAAGAGGCACATAGAGGATGTGAACAGGTGGTGCAGCAGACACAATACTGGTCCTGAAGTCAGAAGGACCTGAGTTCAAATCCCACCTCAGACACATGACACTTGCTAGCTGTGTGACCTGGGCAAGTCACTTAATCCCAGTTGCCTAGCAAAAAAAAAAAGTCATAAAAAGTTATAATAGGAAGTGAAAACCAAATCTCAGCCCATGGGATTCCATTTGGAAAGCCAGAGTACTCTGTCAGGAGAAAGCAAGGACAATGTTGAACTACCAGTAGGGTATGAACAGAATTATAAAGAATAACAGGTTGTCTGCAATCTGTATCATTGGAAGAAAATCCAAAATGGAATATATTGCAATATCCAAATATTTGGTTTTAGATGTATACTTTTGATTCTATTAAAGAAGGCTCCTTCCATGCCTATGCTTTATGGGATTCTTTATGTAAGTAAATGCTGGATTTTGTCAAAAGTTGCTTTTCCAGGCTATTGATATAATTGTGGGTTTTGGCTGTTTATATGAGTAATTATGAAAATTATTTTCTTAACATTGAACTATCTTTGCATTGGTGGTATAAATTCAACTTGATCAGAGGGTTAGAGGCCTGGTATTAGGAATAGCTGAATTCATATCTGTCCTCAGACACATACTAGTTGTGTGACCCTGGTAGAGTCACTTAATCCTGTTTGCCTCAGTTTCCTCATCTGTAGAAAATGAGCTGTAGAAGGACACAGCAAACCACTCTACTATCTTTGCCAAGAAAACCCCAACTGGAGCCACAAAGGGTCAGGCATTTCTGAAAAGACTAAAAAACAGCAAGATATAATTCTATATAATTTCTTTGCTAATATTTTGCTTGTTAAGTTTCATGCTGAACTTCACTTAAAATGATTATTGATCCTGTGTTTTTTGCTTAATCCTGTCCTGGTTTGCATTCTAGACCATATTTGTCTCATCAGAGTTAGTCTAGTAGAACACCTTTTTACTTAATTGTTAAAAAAAAAGAGCGATAACCAAAAATTTTGTAACGTACTAGGATTCATCCTTAAATAAGCAAATGGATAGTTATTGTGTATATTATTTGCCATCCATATGGACCGTGACTTTATTTTTCCCATTGACATCTCATTGACTTTTTAAATTTCTTTTTTCTGATAATTAGGTTTCTTGTTTTATTGGTATGAGGGGAGATATAGGAGAAAAGATATTTGTGCAGGATAACAATAGCAAAATCTACAGAGTCAGAAGCATAGTCCAGAGGAGAATGAAAGATGACTAGTCCGATTCCATCCCCCAAAATGGAATTTCCTAGGAGCTGGCAGCAGTTCCAGGGTTAGAAGTATGCTGAGTCATGGTAGGAAAATACTGAGAAAGTCAGAAGCACAGGTGGGAAGCAAGGGACAGCTCCTGCCCTAAAGAGGCTTATCGCCTAATGAACTATTTGATTGAAATTTAAACACTTTTGGACTTTTTATTTAGTTTGGTATTATATAGATATAGGCTTGTTATGAATTGTAATTCATTTCCTTACTTTAACAAGTATTTGCTGCTATCATTGCTGAGTCATTCAGTTGTGCCCAACCCTTTCATGACCCCATAGACCGTAGTACACCAGGCCCTTCTATCCTCCACTATCTCCTGAAGTCTGTCCAAGCTCATGTTCATTGCTTCCATAACACTATCCATTCATCATGTCCTGTGCCATCCCTTTTTCCTTTTGCCTCCAATCTTTTTTAACATCACGTTCTTTTCTAATGAGACCTGGCTTCTCATTTTGTGGCCAAACTATATATTTTTTTAGCAAATATACTTTATCTAGTAAGGTGCCAAGATGTATAGGAGAACATATAAATGATTTCAATGAACAGTGGTAACTTTAATTTAATGATAATGTACATTATCTGATATTTTTGTTGATCTGTAAATTATTTACTTATATATCTTTGTATATATCTCCTTTTCATTTGATTTGGATCTATCAATTCAAGTAGAAAATTTGAATAAGAACTGCCTATGAAAAAAGAGGGGGAGAAAGAAAATGTAGCACTTGGATTCATACCTACAACATCTGTGACTGTTCATTCCAATCCCAAATGATTGCAAAATGCTGATTACCTTAGTGTATTTATGATTTCAGGTGTTGTTTATTTGGGGGAAAAGATTTTTTTTATCTTATCTATGTTTTCTGTATTTTTCATTCTGTAATCTTGAAAAATATCATTAAGGCTCCTCCTCAAATCTCCAGCTCATGAACATGTCAAACCCATCTTTCTTTGTTGTGTCCAAACAACTATGACCAAAGTGACCCTTTGATTGAACATGACAGTCCTTTTGAACTAGGCAAACTGACCTTTTGAAATAAACAGTAGTTCTGGTGCAATGCAGCTAGCAAGACTGAACAAAATGAACTCACAGCTAAATGAATAGTGATTGGTTGGCCAGAAGTACACCTGTCACGGCAATGCTAATGCTGCCAATGCAGAATCATGTTCATATATTTTCTCTAAATGGCTGTTATAGAAAATGTGGAGGCTCCATATGCATCTGTAAATAGCAATGATCTGATATTTAGAGAGGCATCTTTCCCCCCAAACTCACCCCCCCAAATAGAGCATCAAGAGACCAGGGTTTACATATTAAAAATGAGAAACCAAATCAAACAGTAGCTTATTCTTTAAAGTAAACAGAGCAAAGGCTATCTGTGGCAGATGTAACTGAACTGGTTCTGCGCTCACAAAGAGATTAGGAAGAAAATATTCTCTACCACTGAAATAATTACATCAACTTACTCTTAGAAAATGGTGTTGTTTTGAGCATATGTGTGTTTGTTTACCTACTAATTTTCTTTTAGTAAAAGAAAAATGTAAATTGTGTTTATATAATTTCAAAACCCACAGGAAAAGGGGAAAATATATCAACTGAGTATTGATCTAAAATGTGTTCATTTCTCCCTTCCATCTATCTAAATTCTAACCATCCTTTAAGTATCTTTATCATTGACTGGACTAGAGACATACTTACTGTACTTTAGAACTGAAAAGGATCTTAGAGACCACAGAGTTCAACCTCCTCTTTTTGACCTTTTTTATTTCTGAATTCTTACAACATTTCTGCATTCAACAATAATCATTAAGCACCTGCTCTGTATCAAATATTAAGCTAGGTTCTGGGAATTCAAAGACAGAAGTTAAACATAATCTTCTATTCTCAAGGAGATTGCATTTTATTAGGCAAAAATAGCATACATGCAGAGAATTATGGGTAAAATATGCAAAAGTAAATAAAGAGTAATTTGGGATTGTGGGAGCCAAGGCACCCCACAACTAGGATGAATTTATAAGCAATCAATTACTATGCATTTCTTAAACACCTACTAAGTGCCAGGCACTGTGCTAAGTGATGGCGATACAAAAAGCAGCAAAAGATATTGCCTGCCCTCAAGGACTTTATAATATAATCAGGGAGACAATATGTAAGGAAATATATACAAAGCAAGCTACATACAGGATAAATAAGAAATCATTAACAGAGTGAAGGCACTGAAATTAACAGGGGTTGGGAAAAAACCTTCTTTAGAAGGTGAGATTTAAGTTGTGACTTAAAGGAAGTCAGGGAGGTGAAGGATGGAAATGTTTCAGGAATGAGGACAGCTAGAGAGAATGGTCAGAGCCAAGGGAGGGGATGTCTTGTTCCTGGGAAAGGGAGGAGGCCAGTGTCTCTGGATCAAAAGTACATGTTGGAAAGTTAGGTCTAAGAAGACTGGAAAGGTAGGAAAGGCTAAGTTATGAATGACTTTGAATGCCATACAGAGCATCTTGTATTTGCTCTTGGAAACAATAGGAAGTGCTGGAGTTTATTCAGTGGGGCAGTGACATAATCAGACCTGCCCTTCAGGGAAGTCATTTTAGTGCCCAATGGAGAGATGGTAGAACTCATGGAATGACGTGATGAGAGACTGCATGAAAACTGTGGCAATGTTAAAGGAGAAAAGGGGTAATGTTGGAAAGATGTTGCAAAGGTGAAATAGATAGACATTGGTGACAGACTGGGTACGAGGAGGCAAGAGAGAATGAAGCAACCAGGATGATTCCAAAGTTGCAAGCCTGAGGGACTTGAAGGATATTATTGCTGTCTATGGTACTAGGAAAAAAGAAGGGGAGAATGGAATGTAGGGTTTAGGGGTAAAGATGATGAATTCTCTTTTGGACATATTTACTTTAAGATTTCTATTAGACATCAATTCAAGAGGATGGTTGGAGGAATGAGATTGAAGGTCACCAGAGAGAATGGGGTAGGTTGGAGAGATTTGAGAATCATCAGCATAGGGGTGTTAATTAATCTGAAGAGTGCTATTGAGATTGCCAAGAGAAGTAGTACAGAGGGAGAAAAGAATGACATAACCCCTAGGGACAATGTAGCAAAAGAAACATAGAAGGAGTGGTTAGAGAAGTAGGAGAAAAACCAGGAGAGAAGGGTGTCTGGAAAACCTAGAGAAAAGAGAGTATGAAGGAAAAGAGAGGAATCAAAATTGTCAAAGGCTATGGAGACAACATGGAGAGCAAGGATTGAGAAAAGGCTATGGGATTTGGCAATTTTCAGCCTGTGCCATATAATATAATCCTTAATCAGGGACTTTCTTCTCTGTAGGTCTTATCCCCACAGATTATAAGCAATTTGAGGATGGACACAATATCTTGTTTCTTCTATTTCTCTGCACCCATCCCTACAATATTTAACACAATGTTGCATAAATAGTAGGTACTCAATAGATACCAGTTGATTCATTTTGAAATGTATCTAGATGCAGTAATTTTAAAAAGTGTTATTCCATTGTCTGTATTTTTATAAATACTAGGACAAGGAATTTTGCCATACTGTCAGCCTTCAGTATTTAATAGGCAGAGATGTCTGGTGCTTCTTTTGAATGTGGAAACTGTGACGTGCAGTTTAGTTTTTTCTTATGAGTCCAAGATCGAGCTATCTTTTATCAAGTTGTGAGCCCAAATAAAATGGTTAAACACAGTGACCAAATTTTGCCATGACAGCATAATGCTTCATGCTAAAATGACTTAAACATTTGAAAAATATAGATTGAGACTGATATACGAATAATCAGAAAGCCTTCAAGTTATTAAAGATATTTCTATAATATTAGTCATCTATAGTCTCTTTACCTGAAAACATATCCTGGTGCTGAACATAAAACTTTTGTTTAGCAATAGTGGAGTTTATTTGCATTTATCCTCAATGCTTTGTAAATACTTAGTAAGTACTTAGTAAATGTTGAATTAAATTGGTTTATTCATTCACACAAGCACTCTGAAATCTTGTATTAAGTACCCAATATAAACAAATCACCATGCTAACGTCTAGAGGGAAATATTTTTTGTATCTTTCTCCTTAAGACCTAATAAATCCCTGTCTTCATGGAACTTACATTCTCAGATGTTGCTACTTATTTTCATCTTTAGGAAACTGATCAAATAGAGTTTTTGAATGCTTCTTTTGAATGGTAATTTTTAAAAAATCTGTTTTCCATTGAATACCAACAGATGTACATAATTTTATCCACAGCTATGAGGAGATCTAGCTATGTGGAATTCTGATTATATCGCCAAGGTCTGATCTCAGTGTAGAAACAGTCACTTGGCCTTGGTAATTTACACTGTAACAGTGGTATTATCTATCTAAATGTTTTCTACACAGGTATGTCACTGTATTAATAAGCAATAGATTTATCATCCATATTTAATAAATCTATATTTAATCCATATTAAAGAAATTCAGCCCTTTGGGATTCCTGTCCTATTCGTTAATGGAATACATTTTTCATCACTGTAAATATACTAGCTTAGCAAAGAGAGTGTTTCAAATGTTTAGATTGTCAATGTAAAAATAATTGGCCCTGTGCATCCTAATTTCCCTTGAAAGAAAAAAAGGAATATGATGTTTGCTTAGCTTTTACAATGTCTTTTCCTTTCTTCCAGGCCTAAAAACTGTACTTAAAGCATTTTTTTCTCTCTGTGGCTAGATCTTCATCCTTTTGCCCTTTCCCATAACTCACTATCAGCCCTGAATCAGGTTCCAAAAACAATTGGGGCTGTTTTACAGAATCAATAGAGGAGTTTTACTGCTTGTTATTTCATCCAGAGCTCCACACTTTCTTGTTTCCCACCACACTGCTGCTCTAAGATCATTAATATTAGCTGACTAGGGACAGTTGTAAGTGATCTGCTTACTTGCATTTGCCTTTTCTCCGAAGGAATTTCAAAATACTCCTACTTCTTTTAAAAAAGAAACATATCTTATAATAGGAAACTTCTTTCATCTTTGAAGAGGAAAAGTTGATTCAAAGGAGTCATTTCTGTGCTCTCTCTACCAATATTTTTATTCCTTCCTTTAGAGCTATTATAACATTGATACTTGCATGAGAGTTTAAAGTTTGCAAATTTCTCTGTTTCTTTTTCTGTATACACATATATGTGTATATATATATATGACACACAGATACATATATACATATACAACATATATTTGTATATGTGTATGTGTAGATACAGACATACAACCCCATTAGATCCCCTAATAACTCTGTGAGATAGGTACGACAAGTATGATAACATAGTATAGGAAAGAATACTGGCCTTGGAGTCAGAAAGGGTCTGAGTTCAAATCTCCCCTTGTACAAAAGATATATGACCCAGAGCAAGTCATTTAAACTCTCCTCACAGAGTTGTTATGAGATTATTTATATAAAATGTTTTCTAAACCTTTAAACTTTGTATAAATATTAGCCATTATTAGTCCCATTTGGCATATAAATAAACTGATGCTCAGAGACTGATCTGCCTAAGGTAATATATAGGATTCTCAGAGACAGAAGTAGATTGAAAAGTCTTCCTAACTCTCGGTCCAGTACACTACCCTGCCTCTGAAATTTATTCACTCTGTTCTTAATACATTTTTAGTGATGGATAAACTGAAGTTACACTTTAGTTAATGGGTCCTCCCCAAATAGCTATGTTAAATATTTATTATGTACCAGAAAGACAGGGTAGGATAGTGAACAGAATGCTGAACTTAATGTCAGGATGATCTGTATTCAAATTTTACCTCATGTTCATTAGCTATGGTATACAGCAAATCATTCACTTGATGTCTCTGAATCTCAAGTAACTGTAACATTACCTACCTAAGTTATAGAGTGGTTGTCATCTATAGCTGTGCTGCATAAGAAAAATCAGAATAATATGTTCCCTGATTATTTCTGTTTCCTGTTGCTTAGAAAAAAAAACCCAACAACTTTGCTCTCCAAGATATCATCAATTATTTCTTAAATTTATAAAAAAAGATTATTTCAAGATTATTTCTGCCTTTTCTAGTACAGAAACTACAGTTCCTTGTTTCTGCCCACACCCCATGATCAAATATGGTTGCAAATTCATATGATTCCTCAGTAGGACTGTTACTGTTCCTTCTGTAACTTGGAGGGTGATTCTACGCTTAGTGGAAATGAATGACCTCAGGCTGCCTGCAGGGTCATTCTATGCTATATTTGGATTCTAAATGCCACAGCTGCTTTTAGTACTACTAAAGTGCAGAGCCTCAGTGTTCTAAGGTCATACATAAGGGACATACCTATGTTGATATTGGGCACGGTTGGAATTAATCTGACTGGCCCCAGGATTTGGCTGTCTTGTAAAAAGGATTCTTTCAAATTTTCTTCCCTGTCCTAAAATAATGCAAAAGCAGGAAGAATAAAGGGAAAGATATGTGTATGTTGCCCATGTTGGCTATATGTATGTCCACACTGGTTCATCTAAAAGTGGCTTTCAGGTAATGCCCATCCTTCTCCAAAGGAGACTTTGACTCTTGACTAGAGGGGAGCAGGAAAAGGGGCCATGAGGAGAGCTACTCTGCTTTCCTGACAGAGAGGAGTACTAGATTAGAATTATATCGATTTATCTTCCTAAAGATTTCTAGGCTAAGAGAAATGATTTTCTTCTTATTTTTAATTTTTTAAAAATTTATTTCATTTTTAATTTATGGAATAAAACAAACATTTCCATAACAGTGCCATAAAAAAGACAATTGCACGTGAAACCGCAAATTAACTATGCACAATTTGCTATTTCTTTCAAATATACAACAAAATTATCATATAATATTTTTTTCCTTTTTCTCCTTCTTCTCTCTCCTCCTGCCCTAAACATGACCACCATTAGATACAGATGGTGTAGGCAGATACAATAAGAAGAATTGGTACAAAATCAGTTTTTCTTAGAGTCTGGGATATAAATATAGGCAGAATCCAGGCAAGACTTTGGCTCAAGCTCAGAGAGCACACTCAGCTAAAAGACTCATGCAGATCCCTCCTTTTACTTCACACTCAACCCCCACCCTAAATCAGAGCCTAATCATCTCTCCCCTGGAACATACCAATAGCCTTGTAATTCCTCTCAGTTACTCAAGGCTCTCTTATCCTCCGTTACAAATATCCAAGGAATTTTCCTAAAATGTAGGTCTGACATGTCACCCTGTTTCTGAAATGGTTCCAGGTCTCCCAATTACCTCCAGGATTGAATATAAACTTCTTTATCACTCAAAGAGTTTCTCAGCCTGGTCCCTTCCTTCCTTTACAGTCTTCTTGCGTTTTACTCTCTTGTACTCACTCCATGTTCTGACAGATTGGCATACTCATGATTCCTCACCTATCCCATTCCATTTTCTATCTTTGCACCTTCGCGTTGACTCTCTCACACACCTGGATGCTCCACCTCCTCAGCTTTATGTCTTGAATGGTTTGACTTTCTTCAAAATTCAGCTGAAATCCCACCTTCTTCTGGAAGTCTTGCTTAGTTCTGATTGCTCTTGTCATTCCTTCCCAATTGTCTCCCATCTGATCTATATACATATCTTACATGGATCTATTTGTTTGCTTGTTATCCCTCTGATAGAGTGTAGGCTCTTTGAGGGCATACTGACTGACTCAGGTTGGCTTTTGACCCATTTTTTTACATTTGCCTGAAGACATGTAGGGCCATTTGTACTGTTGGCTACTTTCTTGGATTTCATCTTTTGTGAAATTCTGTCTCTCATAACTGTTATTTTTCTTCCTTAATTGTAGCTACTCTATAGTGTCTAACTTTGTAATTATGTATGTGATTTTCTCACTCCTCATCACTTTCTTTTAAAGACCACTTGATTAGATTTGCAAGATACCAGAAGAAGATAATATTCTTAACCATAGTATTCTAAGTTCATTGGCCTAATTTTTTAAAAGTAACCAGGCTCTCCCACAATTCCCCAGGGTTTAGCAGCTAATGCTCTCTAAATAAACCATTATGTGCTAATTGATATTCTTGTAGTACTAAAAGTCAAAAAACAAAACTCAGTGTACAACTCACATATTCCTGTGAGTTTATTAAAGGACAAGAGTTACTGCAATAAATGAATTGCAGCCAGACTGATCTCAAATACAGAATGCTCAGCTTGTATATAATGCGTAATTTTCCTCAGACACTTCTAGGTGAAGGACACAGTTCTCTTGGTCAATATAGCTTCTTCTGGCATTCTGTCAGGCTTTTCCATGCCAATATAAATATATTAATTCATGTAATGGTGACAGGATATCTCTAGCTACAGATTTGAAATTGACTTAAACTTGCTAATGTAGAGAAAAAAGTGCTTCTAATGTCTATCCTTATCAGTAAAGCCCCTAGTTCTTCATTTGTTCTAGATGGGTATGCATAAGCTTGTGTACAGGCTTTTCAAATTGTTCATTAGCCAAAGATACATGCCTATCTAATGGAGGGTTCTTTTCATTCAAGATTGGTTTCTGACCCTCAGCAGACTCATATATACACACTTACTGTCTTTTAGAAAACTTACAACGTATTCATTCCTTTAATTAAGATAAGGATAGGCAGTGCCATCAAATGGTGACTGTCTACTTAGCTTAAATACTAATGAATATTCTTTTGATAGTTGATTTTGATAGGAGCTACTATTATCTTTTGAGATAAGTGGGAGAGGACACCTTTTGCAAAGTTAGAAGGAAAAAAAGTTTGCTCTTTTGAGAAGCAGGTTTATTATTGTACAAGCCACTACACTTTAAAGAAAACTATCAACTCAACATAGATACAAACATGATTACTAAATAAATGTTAAAGCAGAAGTTCTCTTACTTAGGAAAAGATTTTCCCAAATGAGAATTATAGCTTCAGTTACAGTAGATAAAGGCTGTATTAACAGTTATGAGAGCAATAACAGTGCAAGCATGATCCATCACTTAGTTTCATTTTGACAGGAAGAAATTCATATATTAATAGTGGCGCTCTGAACAGTGAGAGGATCATAGCTGTAAACATAAGGCACTGACTGATGGGAAAAAGGCCACTTAGGACACTTGGTGCACTCTGTCTCTGGTCAAGAACCTGTCATTCTTGTATTTTTAAGTGAAGTCCAGAAATAAACATCCCTTTTTCAGAAATAAACTTCTTAGGTTGAACTTCACTTCCCAAATGAGCTTTTCTCCATCCCTTATTTTCAGTGAGTGGCACAGTGGATAGAACAGTAGATCTGGATTCAGGAAGACCTTTCTAGAAAGGAGAGTAGTATGCATTGTGAACAGAGACTACAGTCATTTGGCTATTGCAAAAATGCAAATGTAGCACAATGAATGCTTTCTTTCACAGTTCATTCATATTCAGTCATAGCAAAATTATCATTAGTCTCCATACTGACTTGAGTCCTAAACCTGGTTTTTAAGCCATCTGCGGATGTTTACAACTCTCCTTCTAGGCGTTATTTAAGACCTTTGCAAAGCATTTTATTACCATTCAACATTTTAATAGCCACACCCAACTTTTTCCTTTCTCTCTACATCCTGACCACCACACCCAGCTTCCTTTCTCCCTGTCAGCTTCTTATGTCACCACTTTTCTACTTATCAATTTACCAATCATTTTATTCAACCAATTTGTATTAATTATGGCTTTGTTTTTTACTTATATTTTCCTTTCCTTACGTTGTCCTTTCAGTCTTCTTCAGGTCCTTTCTCCTCAAAGCTTTTATTCCTTCAGATTGAATATTTTTAGCCCTACTTGTTCATCAGATTTGCAGCAGCCCCTTCCAAATTTCCCCTCTTGAATTTAATCTCTGACCCCTATTACAAGCCCCGAGTTCCCCTGATCACTGGCATATTTTCTTTTTCCTTTTTACTGGTCTTGATTCCTCTCTCTTTTGTTCCTTTTCCCCCAACCTTCTCCCTTAAGAGTCAGAATATCGCTTGAGAATCACGTACAAATGATTTGTACAAGTACAAACTCAGAGTTCTGGCTTTATGAAAAGATACATGTAGAAACTTTCCACATGGTAGATTTCAATCCCTGCTCCCTCACCCCCACCTAAACCTCCCATCCTACTGCTTGTCTCTGTCCCCCAGCCCCTAAAAACAAAGGACTGGGTTTTTTCTTCCCCACCTTCAGAATTCCAGGGAGAGTGAGTCTTGTTCTGGTCAGAGGAAAGAAATCAGACAGGTTTTAAAAATTTTCATGTAAACAATAAGTATAAATTTTAGAACACGGATGAAGATGAAACGGTATCAGAAGATTTCTTTCTTCTCTTGAACAAATCACTTTTTTGATTGTTTTCAGTACGTTGGTTTCTCACAATTACTCAATACTTCAACCACCTGTAATTTCAGATGTTCCATCACAGAAATAGATTTCTGCTCCTCTAAGGCTTAGTAGAAAGTCTTTGAGAGTGGATGTAACTGAAAAACTCATCCCTTCAACCATATTGGTGATTAGCTTTGCTAAATGTAGTCAACCTGGGCTTCCTCCAGTGGATAAAATCTGTCCTCAGATCACTTATAGATTTGGTAGGATGCAATGAGATTCATATGTTACTGGTAAAAATCCTTTGACAACTGAGACTCACTTGTACACCATCATGAAGTATTAACCTAGAACTTCAGTTTATCTTGTATAATGAGTTGTGTATACCAATTAGATAGCAATTTTAATGAACCATATAGGTAGTATGGCATATTGCATAGGAGCCAAACAGGCAGCCCATGGAGCCACATGTCGCCTATGAGCTCCCAAGTACAACCCAAAAAGGTTAAAATATAAGTAGGACATATTTAACAAAATAATTAAAAATACAATAAAGCATAGATCAAGTTACAATGTGTTTTTCTAAGTCAATATGCAGCCCCCAGCATCCCTATGTACAGTTTAATGATTCCACTTCTACTTGAGTTTGATGTGATTGTTATAGTGGATAGAAAGCTAGCTAGCTTTGGAGTAAGAAGACTGAGTTCAAATTCTGCCTTTGATACATATTGTTTGGTTCACCCTGGAAAAGTCAATGAAAATCTCACCCTTTAAACTCTTTAAAACTACATTTTGCAAAGAAAGTGCCAACTTACACTGGCAGATGGACTTTCCTCATTCTGAATTTCTCCATAACAATGATATTGCAAATCTAGTTTTTATCTTTTGTCTATCTTTCTTATCTATTAGTCTCTATCATCCCCACAGGTATGTGTATATATATGTGTATGTGTATATATATATATATATATATATATATGTATGTGTCTATGATGTATATATATATATATATGTGTGTATAAAATACATTTATATATGCACATAGATAGTCACATGTAAATATGCATATATTCAATCTTTTAGACTTGTGATTTCATCCTTGTAAGAAACTCCTGATGAAGAAACATCTACTTTTGGGATCATAACCTTTAGAATTTTGAATGACCAAAGAGGTCACTTTAGCTAGTCCTCTCATTTTGCAGATGAGTTTGTTGAGACCCAAAGGAACTAAATGATTTGCTAAAGGTCTCTCAATTCTAAAGTCATGGAATTTTTCAGCTGGAAGACACTTCAGCATAACCTGGTCCAACAATCATCCCTCTACCACAAATCCCACTTGTAGAAGTTGCCCTCTAGCATCTTTATCAAATGATCATCCTGAAAGTAAGACAAAATCAGGGTGAGGGACTGAAGAGAAGGACCACATTGCATTATTCTATGGTGTTTTTGTTAGCCTACATTTAGGAATTTGCTTTGTTTGTGCATATTTAGTAGAGCAGAATGACATGACATGACATTTCTCAATTAGGATAAGAACTTAGGACGCAACTAGTCACATAGAATTAAATTAAGTCCTATTAAGAATTATATTTATCCTTAGTTTTGATGCCACCAAGTGAATAGTGGTATCTTTTGCAAGATTAGCATAGGCCCCAAAGATAAAGAAATGCAATATTTCCCTGATTGGAGTACAATGGAAGGAATGATGGATTTGGAGTAAGGAGAATTGGTTCATTAAAAGTTCTGTTACTTATAGTTAGTGTAACCTTGGTTTAATCTCTAACTCTTTCTGGACTTCAGTTTCTTAATTTGCAAAGTGTGTGATTAGAGAAAATGATCTCTAATGTCTTTTCCAGTTAAAAAGTCCATTGAATTTTTGGAGTACTCCAATGCTTAGGAATTTTCCTTTCACACTGAGTTTCCAACTAAATCAGCATAGTTTCCATCTGTTGCTCTTACTTCTGTCTTCTGAATCCAAGAAGAACAAGTCAGATCCTTCTTAAGCATGATCCTATTCAGGTAATTAATGAAATCTATCATATACCCTCTAGATTTTCTTTTCTGTAGACCAAGTATCTCAGGTTCTTTCAATCTATCCTCATCACACATGTCCCCACTCTCCTAGTTCCTCTTTAGTAGCTTTCCAACTTGTCAGTGCCTTCCTAAAATATGGCACCCCAAAATGAATACAAAATTCCAAATGTGATCTGACCAGGGAAAAATACAAGAGGATTTCTAACTCACTCTAAACAGCATTCCTCTTTCCATGCAACTCAAGACTTGTGACGATGTTATGCTTGTGATCAACTAAAAACTTCCTATGTCTTTCAGATTAATAGCTATCACTATGTAATTTTTCTGTTCTATATTTAGATGAGGTTGAAATTTTGAACCCAAATACTGTATAGAACTTTTCGTTTATTTCTTTTAAATTAGACTTTCCTAAATAGATGCATCATTGTTCTAGTCAATTGACATTGGGGGATGGGATAAATAATTGATTTTGTCATCCAACTTTTTAGCCTTCTCTCCTAGTTTTGTGTTGCAAATTTGATAAACACTACTTTATCTAAACCACTGATAAAAATGTTGAACAGTATAGGGCCAAGCATAGATCTAGGGAGACCTCCTTCCATATTGGCATCAACCAATTAATGACTATATTTTGAATATGGTCATTCAAGTAGATCTGAATACTCACTGTTACTTAGCCTACACCTCTCCTTGTAGACTCTAAGGACCAATGTTTGCCAAATGCTTTGATGAATTCTAGGCCAATGAGATTAATGGCTTTCTCTTGCTAGTAACTCTTTTTTAAAAATTAATTTTGTCTGACATGGACTATTCCTGGTGAACTCATGATTTTTTTTTAAGTAATAATCACTTCCTTTTCTAGGTGTTTCCCACTTATTTCTTTAACTATAGGTTTTGAAATTTTGCTTGGAGTTGAAGCTAAACTTTCTGACCTTGATTTTTTAGACTCCTTACCTTTCCCTTATGTTAAAATTGGGAAAATAAATGCCATTCTCTAGCCTGGTACCCTCTTGTTTTCTTTTCAAAATAACTAACAATGACTCAAGAACATCTGCCAACCTTTTCAGTACCCTGGTTCATCCTCTTTGATGATTTGAACATACCACAGGCAGCTATGTGTTCTTGTGTTATTTCCTTACTTATGATTCAACTTGCCATTTGCCATTTTTTGTCATGTCTTTTGAGTCTAAATAAAATTTTCTTATTGGTCAAGAAAATAGAAGCAAAGCAGAGTTGGGTATTTCTGCTTTCTGTCTTTTTTTTTATCACGCCATTCACCTGAGTAGTAGGTCTATTCCTTCTTTGAGATTTCTTATTTACCAAAATAGTACAAGGTGAACTAGATAATCTTTGAGGTCCCTTTTAAATTTGAGATTCTCTGATTTTGTCTGGTCTAGCTTTTCCCTCTCCCCCTCATTTTACAGATGAGACACTTGAAACAGAAACAATTTCACCAATGTTGTCAAAATTACACCACTACTTAGAAGCACAACCTATGTCTGCTGATGCCTGGTCCAATGGTCTTTTAACACACATGGTGAACATATTGCAAGCTATTACATTAATTAGACAAAGTGAAAACTTAAAGGAAACTATGAATTTTCTTCCCCATGGTGTTAAATTTCAATTTTTACATAGCATTTGTTTTCTAATGAAACTGGACAGGCAGACATACCAGTTAGGATCTGCTAGTGGGTACCTGTGTGCTTTGGTTCCATTTACTGAATTAATCCCATCTGAAATTTAATCCTATTGTACTATTAGGATTCATTCTTTTTATCATTGAAGTTTCTTGTTCAATATAACTCTATGAAACTATGTAAACTTTTTTCCGTTTTAGAACTTATTTCAGATATTACCTATAGGAATAGATATCTATTAATAATATTAATATGTAATAATATGTATTAGAGAGCTGGCCCATCTCTGTGTTTTTGTTTTCATGGCTACCTCTCTAAGAAAGGCTCAGAGAAAGACTCTTTATTACAGAATAGGAGATGGGGAGAGGGTGGGCAGTTAACATACACCAGAAGTGAAATTCTGCCATTTTATCTCAGAAACTATCCAGGGGATAGTCTGAGTACAATTCTGATAGACAGAATATACAGAAATCAGAAATGCAGCCCTACATTCAGAGGTATATGAAAAGTAGCACAGCTCATAGAACAGTTGGCCTCTGAACCAGAAAAACTTGACTTCATGTTTTGTCTCTGACACATACTGATTGAGTGACCTTAGGCAAGTCACTTAACTGCTCAGGCATGTCACGAAGACAATAATTTGCAGATCTGTATTGGTAAGGGAGATTTAGTCACAAAAAAAAAATTGCCTTCACCAATGAATTCACAAATGGAGTCTCCTCACATCCATGAAAAGCTTTTAAAGCATAATACTTATTTCCAGCCTGTACTATGGGTTCTATTAATTTTTGAGGTGTTTCACCATTCTTAGCTGCTATACTCAATCCTGAAATGTTTCATAGGTAATTATACAGTTTGCTTTGCTTCTTTTTCCTCCTCTTCATCTTCCTTCTCTCATACTTTTTAGTCTTCTGAGTATACATTGGCTTCTATACCAAAGATTAAGCAGCACAAGAAAGAAGTTAAAATCAAATCTATTTTTTTACTTGTTACATGTTTAGAATATTTAGTGATGTACAGCAGGTCTAAATCAATAGGAAAATGGGGTTTGGAAACCATTGGTAGGTTTAATTTATCAACGCTTTGTTTCTCATGACTATAAATGAAGAATCAATCTTAATATTTTCCAAATGAAAATCTAGAACATACAGTACAGTTATAGTCTCTGCTAAATACCAACTTCATCTATAAAAGTAGGCAGAGAAAAAAACTGGTGGCAGTAAGGGGGGAGAGGTCCAGGTCAATGATTTGTTAGTGTGGGAAACTGTTAACATACAAAGGTTCTCCACTAATGTTGAGTGGCAAATTTCCTTCATTTAAGACTTTAGAGAGTTGCCTGGCACACTGAGAGATTCAATGTCTTGTCTGACATTGCACAGTTAGTATACAATAGAAGTTACATTTGAATCCAAATCTTTCTTACTCCATGACAAGCTCTCAGTCCACTATTCTGTGTCCTCTCGGATAGTATCTGGAACAAATCTCAGAGATCTTCTAATCATAGTTACATATAAAGCACGTATTCCTATTCATATCATTCCTGTCAAGTAGTCATCTAGATTCCGATGAAAGATTTTGAATTGATCAAAACCTTCCAATTTTGAACAAATCTAATCAGTAGTTATTCCATGCCAGGATCTATCTTTCTGACGTCTATCTGTATATTAAGCCAAGGAACATGAGTTTGATTCCTCTTCTGCCTTTTATAATAAAAATGCCATCATTCTGAGTTCCTTAAATATTCTGCTCACCTTTCAGTGCTGTAAGACAGCAATGGTATGGTTTGAGTGCCCAAGCACTCTGGTCTTTGGATGTAGGCTGGAATTTGTCAGCATCATCCCTCTTCCTTTCAGTTTCTCTGTCTCTGTCTCTGTCTCTCTCTCTCTCCCTTCCTTCTGCCCTCCCTCAAATTCTTCAAAGCACCTAACACTACACTACATATTTTCTTCAGGATAATATTTTAAACTTGCTTTTCTCAAAGATCACTATTATAAAAGTACCATTCTATTTTTTCTATTCCTTTGACATTTGTAAGTTTGTTGAACTGATTTCTCCAGGTAAACTGCGTCATTTACAATGTTGCTATTTGTTTTTCTGTATCTATTTATTTACTGCTGTTTTCAGTGGAATTACTACTTCCTATTGACCATTCTCTGAAGTAACAGCAGGTTGTTGCTATGAAAACAATGAAGGTGGTAGTGGGAGGGATAAGAAAGAAAGAAAGAAAGAAAGAAGGAAGGAAGGAAGGAAGGAAGGAAGGAAGGAAGGAAGGAAGGAAAGAAAGAAGGAAGGAAGCAAAGAAAGAAAGAAGGAAGGAAATTAGGAAAGAAAGAAAGGAACTAAGGAAGGAAAGAGGAAGGAAGGAAGGGACAAAGGGAAGAAGAAAGAAGGGAAACAAACAAGGAAGAAAGAAAGGGAAAACAGTTGTCTACAACCAGAAATCAGATTTTACGTTTCTTTTAATGTTGAACACGTCTTCCCCTCTTTGGTTACTTTTCTTCTGTGACTGTTCAGTAATATTCAGCTCTTTGTAATGGCATTTGGAGTTTCCTTGGCAAAGCACTTTGCAATTTTCTTCTCCAACTCATTTTAGAGATGAGGGAACTGAGGCAAACAGGGTTAAGTGACTCATGCAGAGCTAGTTAGCGTCTGAGGCAAGATTTTAACTCAGGAAGATGACTTTTCCTGACTCCAGGCCTGGAGCTCCATCCACTGTGCCATCTAGCTGCTCATACCCTTTTTCTATTTTGTGTGTATTTGTTATGTACGTACCCATTTATTTTCATGTTGCCTCCTTCATTTAAGTCCCATAAAGGTTGAGAATGTTTCATTGTATCTCCAGCCAGGCAATCATATTACAAGGACTTACTCCTGGTCCTTTGAACAATCTAGTTTCATCCAAGTCATTAATAAAAGTACTGAATGCAACAGGTCCTAGACCAAAACTTCTATTACACTCTCTTTAACTCAGTTAATATTGATACATTAACTAATACTGATGCACTCATGAACATTCTTTGGGTCTAGTTGTTGAACCTTATTCAGCCTTCCTATTTCCATTTTGTTCAGAGGAAGCTTCATAATCAATGGTTTTCTATTGACCTACAGTCAGGAGAGTACTAGATTTAACTCTTGACTGTGACAGTAGCAGTCTGTTAACCTCCATGGAAAAAGACTGCTTAGAGCTGGAGTCAGAGGTCTTACTCTCCAACCATCTCCAATCCATTAGAGAATTGAAGTCCATCTCTGCAACTGCACTCCTTTAATTTATCTTGCTGGGACCCTGGTCTCCTTAGCACTTGCCTGCAGTTTCCTCAACATGGCCCTACTTTCTGACCAACTGTGTTCTCACAGTCTGATAGGAAATCTCCTCACCACGTCCCCTCCTGCCCTTCTGGTCCCTTTTATCCTCTCTTGCCAACCCTTTTTTATGAGTAGTCTTACCACGTTAGAATGTAAGGTCTTTGAGGGATAGCTGGGTGGAACAGGGGGTGATGCAGTGGACCTGGAGTCAGGAAAACTTGAATACAAATCCAGCCTCAGACATTAGTAGATGTTCGACCCTGCACAATTTATTTAATCCCTGTTTACCTCAGTTTCTCTACCTGTAAAAGGGGGATAATAATAGCACCTACCTTGTAGGGTTGTTATAAGGATGAAATAAGATAATAGTGAAGTGTTTAATGCAGAGTCTGGGACATAATAAGTGCTATACTAGCTATCATCATTGCAATTGTTGATTGATATCAACATTACTATCAACATTATTATTTAACATCAACATTACTATCATCATTATTGAGAGAAGGAGCTGTCCAACTTGTTTGAATTTGTATCTTCAGTGCTTAGTACAGAATCTATCTATGTATCTATATGTGTATGTGTATCTATATCTATCAGTTCTCTTCCACATGCTACATTGAATCAAGTGGCTCATGCTTACAGACATAGTTATGAATCTGACATGTTGAATTTTTATTTTGAAATCCCAGTAAAAATGTTCTTTTTAAAGTTTTCTTATGCAATTAGGCAGAATTAAATGCAAAAGTCCCCCAAAATATTAGTGACTTTTGGGGACTAAATCTCTTTTTAAATAGTCTATATTTGCAAAGTTAGTTGGCCAATAAGCATTTTTTTGTCTATACTATATGCCAGGCACTGTGCCAACCACTAGATATATAAAGAAAAAACAAAGCAAGCAAAAAACCCTATATCCCTGACCTCAAGGAGTTCATGTTCTAATAGAGGAGACAACATGTAAATAGCTATGTACTCACAAGATCTATCTATCTATATATCATCTATCTATCTATCTATCTATCTATCTATCTATCTATCTATCTATCTACATTTACATCTCTAACTCTACATATTACAGTTATCCCTTCAACAGCATGACTTTTCCCATCACAGTTTTGATGTATTGTGGGTTGGCATAAGAAATTAAATGGAAACTCTTGGGGAGTTTTGCAGAACTCACAGATGTCATGCAAAGGCTAGCAAATAACAGAGAAAAAGTGTAGAAATTTAGAAATGCATAAAGTATATGTATGCACAGTGTGTGTACAAAAATGTAAGATTGTACAATATCAACATATTCTATCTCTTGATACCACAATAATTTAGACTTCTTCTCTGGTACAAGTGAATTTTCCAGACTGTGGAGGTACCACACCCTTAACCACAGTGATGCAGAAAAGATAACTGTATAAACAAAAGTCAATTTTAGAGTGAATGGATTACTTGGGAGGAAGGATGGTTGCACAAGGCAGGTTTGAGCAAAGTCTTGAAAGAAACCAAGGATCTCATATGAGGCAACTAAGTGGCACAGTGTATAAAGCCCTGGGTGTGTAGACTAGAAAAACTGAATTTAAATATTATGTCAGACACTTACTAGTGACCAAGTTACTTAACCTCTAGTTGCTCAGTTTCCTCACCTGTGAAATGGGGATAATAAAAACACCCACCTTCCAGGATTGTTCTGAGCATTAAATGAGGTAATACTTGTAAAGTACTGTAGTGTCAATGTGATATTCACAGCACCTACTGGGATCATGAGTATCCTGGCGCACTTCTGAATCACGAAATACAACAGACTCTCCACATGGAAGGCAGAAAGTCACATCCATCACAGCAACAAAAATCTGTACACAATAACAATGCAGAGAACAACACCATCCCCAAGTCTTCCCCTGCTAGGCTTCCCACAAACCAGCTCTGTTAAACAAAGTCACAAACTCTTTCCCTTACACTAGCCAGCTACCTGCTTGGCTGCATCCTTCCTACTTCTGACTGCTCTCATGACTAAATTTCCTCTCAGCTCTGCTCTAGCTCTGCCTCTTCCTGTTCCACTCATTCAGCAAACTCCTTCCACCAAAAGCTCCATGTGACTCAAACTTCCATGTAACCCAGGCAGGTCATATGGACCTATTAATAAATGGGAAAGATCTTCCCATTTAAATTACCATTAGAAGTACCTAACACATAGTAGGCACTATACAATTTCTGTTCTATTTCCATCCTGGAGGTTATAGGAAGCCATGGGGGGGTTTATTGAAGGGGGCGTGTATTTGTTCCACTTTAAGAAGATCCATTAAACAGTTGAGTGAAGAACAAATTGGAATAGGGAGAGACTTGAGGTGCAGAGAATGACTAGAAAGCTATTGCAATAAACCAGGAGAATGGTGATAAGGATTATTAGGATGTGAGTGGAGAGAAGAGGGCATATTCAAGAGATATCAAGCATAAATGAGCACCACATTAATGTTTTATTCCATTAAGGTAGTTATATATTAACAACATACACACTCTCTTCAGATAAACTGTTAGGTTAAGTGTGAGTTTCCAACCTCTAGCCTTCATTTGTTTCCTATAAAAATAACAGATGTTAAAATGATGGTGTCCAGCTGTGCTCACAATTTGGGGGTAACATGCTCCTAGTCCTAAGTTTAATTGCATGCTGTTGTTATACTCCTCCAGGTTATAACTATCTACCTATAGTTTGGAGATGGAAAATTCGCCATTTTCAATCTTGAATGTACTTTGCATTTTAATTTCACAATTACCAATTTGAAGTTAAGTCATTAGAGAAGATGGTAAGTATTTTACCCAGAAAGGACATGAAAGTAAGTGATATACAATGCATAATATTCACGTAAATATATAAATGCATATATATGTATATATAACAACCCTCATGAATTGTACCAGGAGTAAGGGAGTTTAGAACAGTCAGCTATTTTCCAATCTGTTCCTACTAATTGGTTGCAATAATATGTACCCATGTGTAAAGACCTATTTCTGTGTACCAGCAAAAAACAAAATAGGCAATTTTGATTTGTAAAAAATGACTACTTCATCGTAATTTAGTTTTCAGATGTCTTTAAACCTCCATACATTTTTTCCTGCCCTTTCCCAAACAACAATGCTGCTCTTTATGTCAGAGTTTAGAAAAACAACCCGCTTTCTCACTGTGACAATTAAGCTTTTCGAACTGCTGCAAGTTATGCAATAGGAGGGAAGACATTGCACAGACTGTTTTTCCCTTCCCCAGAGGGGTAATAACCTTCCCTTTCACCCAGGACAGCAACCTCCTACTCCTGCCTTGAGAAAGTCACAGGCACCTGATGGTGATAATCAGGATCTCCAGAGTCCTATAACTGGTCACAAATAGTGTCTGTTGTAATAAAGATACATTCCTTTCTTGGACCATCACCTCTACCTCCTCCCCACTGGTCACCCAGACTCTAGCCCTGAATCCCTTAGCTCTCAGAGATCAGTTTATGCCTTATGATGGGCCAGAGCAGTGCGTAGACCTCTTCCAGTACCCACTGATTTTCAGCTCCTTGATTTTTCCTCCCCCATTAGAAAGTAAGCTCCTTGAGGATAAGGACTGTCTTATTTGCTTGTATTGTTATTCTCGATTAGCACAATGTTTGGCCCATAGTGAACACTTAATAAATTCTTGCTCTATTAATCATCTATCTTTTTATTTCTATCAATCAGTCCATCATTTACAGATTACCAGAAATCATAGAAGTGGATAGACTCTCAACTGGCATCTAGTTCAATCAATTTCTGAATAAATATCCCCACTCTGCCATTCTAAATATGTGGCCATCCAGGCTTTGTTTGAAGACATGCAAGCAGGGAGATTTGAACACTCAACTGAGGCAGCCCATTCTAATTTGGATTGGCTTTCAATCCTGGGAAATTTTTCTTTATGTGGAGCCCCTATTTGACTTTCTGCATTTCCCACCCATTGCTCACAGGTCCAGCTTCTAAGGCCAAGCAGATTAAATTTATTTTCTCTTCTGCTTGACAGCTTTTTAAATACTCCAGGACAGTCCTCTCTCAGTGTTCTTGGCTCGGGTCTAAATGTCCACACTTCCTTCACCTGATCCTCTTTTGGCATAATACTCCAAGGTAGACTACAACTTTCTGTTTTTTGATACCACACCATATGATTTAGCTCAAGATCATTTCAGTTTTCTTGGCTATGGATTCACTGGGCTTGCAGTCCACTAAGACTCCAAGATTTTTTTTTGGGGGGGGGCTGCTGTTTCGTTATCCTTCCCTATTCTGTAATTGCAAAGTTGATTTAAATTCCTCCCAGTATATGACTTTTAAATTAATTTTATTATATGTAACAAGCAGGTATGCAGCAGAGTGAAGAAATGCTGGGCCTGGGGTCAGGAAGATCTGAGTTCCAATTTTGCCTCAGAGAGACCTTAGGCAAATCACTTAAAACTTTGCCTCAGTTTCTTCATCTGTAAAATGGAGATGATAGCACCCACTCCCTTCAAGGGTTCTTGTGAGGATCAAGTGGGATAACATTTGTAAAACACTTTGTGATCATGAAATGGCTATGGAAATTATTATTGAATAATATCCTACAGAGAAATCTTTTGGGATTCTGATGAAGTTATCCAACACATTGAATTTCCAACAGATACTTACCAATCCTAGGTTGGCCATTGTCTTTTAATTTCTTCTGTTGGAAAATTCCAAGGGCTTGTAAGTCCCCCACCTGCACCCCCCACTATTTGCACTTATTCTTTTGCCTTAGGGACCTCAACAACATGTCTTCTGTAATGGAAGATATATGAAGTTTTATAACTTCTATGCCAAAACCAACACAGTTTGCTTAGATTTTCTGGGAATTTTACCACTATTAAGCAAAGGGAGTAATAAGTTACACTAGGTAGCAAAGTGGATAAGAGTCATCAGGTGGAAGACAGGAAAACCTGAGGCTCAAATCTGCTCTTGGACACACTTACTGGATGTGAGGCTTTAAGTAATTCACTTTAAAAAACTGCCTCAGTTTCCTCATCTATAAAATGGGAATATTAATAGCATCTACTTCTCAGTGTTGTTGTAGGGACCAAATAAGATAATATGTATAAAATGCTTTCCATACCTTAAAGCGCTCTATAAATGCTATAATCATATTAATAACTATATCATTATAATAATATTTGATAATCATATGTAATAATACAAGCATGGTTAATTGATATCATCATTGACATCATCATACAATACATTATTTTTATTATTGTTAACCCAGGCTAACAGCTACCTGGCTAATCTTATTTCAGAGTCAAAATAACCTAAGTATCTGAAGCAGTAGATCAGTGTATATGGTGGATAATTTAGAAAACTCAGAAAAATAAATAGGACAAAATATAGATGCAGTATCAACTTATGAAGGTGATCCTGAAGAAGCGCTAAACTGCTTTTCCCTTCTCATACTGGCCCAACAATGCTTTCCCAGCTAGTATCTTTGTTATTTATCATGGTGGTTTCTTTTACAAGATAGGGCATCCAGGGGGCTGTCACCATGGACTTCAGCGAGGCTCCAGGAAGGCATCCTCTTTTCCCTATGCGCAAGCTGTGCACGGCAAGGTGCTGCTATGCTCATGTTCCATTGCCCTGGCCAAGGAAGCCCCAGTGGGCTTACAGGCAGAGAATGCTAATGTCACCCAGGATTCTCCTAAGGTTCCCTAGGTACCAAAAAAAAAATCTACACAAAACCAAACCAAAACCAAACCAGAAAAACCCCAAACATAACACAATATATAGAGTAACAGTAATATTATTGTAGAAACAACTTTAAGGGATTTTGTCATTTTCACTATTAGAAATACCCAGATTTACTACAAATGACCTGTGAAGGAAAACACTATCTGCATCTAGAGAAAGAACTGATAAGCAGAAATATGTACAGAATTATATACATATATATACTATATTTTTATATATGTGTGTATACTTATATACACAAACATATTTCATATATATGTGTGTGTATGTTATACATGTATACATAAGTATGTATATATATGTGTGTGTGAATACATATATATGTGTATACATATCTGTGTCTAATGCTAGTCAACTCTAGGGCACTTGGGGTGGGAAAAAGGAAGAAAAAAGGGAAAAAAAAGAAAATTATGTGATAATTTCATTACATATTTGAAAGAACTAGAAAGTTTTACTTAATAGATTTGCAGTTTTATGTACAATTGCTTTTTTTAATTCTACTGTTATGGAAATGCTTATTTTATTTCATAAGTTAAAAATTAAATAAAAAATTGAAAAACATTAAACAAAAAAACATTGTTTACAAGAGTCTGGCTTTATTCTTTCTGCTTAATGTACCTTTGATGAATGTATCTACCAGGCTGGTCCCATCTCTTGTGCACCACACAAAAAAGGGAAAAAAAGGGAAATGTTTTGCTCTCTCACGCATACATTTCTTAAGTGAACACTCTTTAGTAAAGCAGAAATACAATTCACCTTTTATTTGTACCCATCATTATTATTTCTCTTTAAACATATAATTTAGATATCTTCTTTTCTTTTCCATGCATTTTCTATGCATTTTCCTAGTTTATCTTAATTTGACTATTCTGTAAAAATTTCTGTTCTTTTTCTTCTATGTTGCCCCCCCTTTACCCTGCTTCTGTCCTTCACTCAGTTATTTTTCACTTTTCTCTTTAATAATTGAATCTTTATTTTTCTTCAGAAACATAATGTGTTTCCACGAACTTCCCCCAGAGACTCTCTGCCTTATCCTGCAACTGCTCCTTGTCCCAGGTATCTCTTGAGAATTCTCGCAGCAGCTGAAGAAATACTCCCCTGTCTTTTTAAACCTCTCATGTGACATGATGTGTATCACTTTTGCATCAGGTTGCATCATGTGATGTCAGAAGGCTTAAAGAAAACAAAATATTTTCTCTAGGGAGAAATGTATATATAACATACAGGAAAATTTTCAGTTAAAGGAGAAATCCTTTATTAAGATTAGAGAGCTCCTGTAGCTGGACTGTTTTTTGAACTTCAGATTCTACTTTTATTTGGGCTTAAGAAATTATAATTGTTTCATATGTATTTCAAGAGACTTTGCTAATTGTTTGGTAAAACTTAAGTAATTTTTAAGAAAAACTCAAAAGTTTACTGTAGCATTTCATACTTAACCCTATCAAAATGGGCATTTGAATTCAATGGAACCATAATTTCACAGATATGGCTACTACTACCAACAAAACACATCACAACCAGTCCTCATTTCTTCAGTTTCTCCTTCTTGTCTATGTCCTCCCTCGTGCCTGGGTTATTGCAATAACCTCTCTACTTCTGGTCTCTCCCCACTCTAATTCATCCTGCATTCAGACCCCAAAGTGATTTTCCTAAGGCACAGTCCTGACCATGTCATCCCCTACTCAATAAATTCCAGTGGCTGCCTATCACCTCCAAGAACAAATGCAAAATCCTCTGTTTGGCATTCAAAGACCTTAATAACTTGACTCCATCTACCTTTCTGGTCTTCTTATGTCCTAATATTTATCATAAATTCTTCAATTCAGTGACAATATCATCCTTGTAGTTCCATAAACAAGGCTCTACATCCCTGTGCTCCAGGCATTTTCTATGGCTATCCTGCATGCCTGTAATATTCTCCTTTCTCATCTCTGTCTGCCAACTTCTCTGGCTTCCTTTAAGTTCAACCTAAAACCCAGCCTTCTACAGAAAGTTTTTTCCCAATCCTCCTGAATTCTAGTGTCTTTCCTCTGTTAATTACTTTTTATTTATCCTGTACATATCTTATTTATATATATTTGCTCACAAGTTGTCTCTTTCATTATCTTTTGAGCACCTTGAGGGAAGAGCTTATTTTTTCGCCTCCTTTCATATCCCTAACACTTAGCAAAGTGCCTGGCACATAGTCGGTGCTTACTGATTGATTGAAAAATCTTGACAGAGTCAACTCAGCATATCAGAGGATATCACAGCATTGTTCAATGGAGCATAAGGTCCTTCTGTCTGTTATACTTCATGCATTCATTCATTCCATAAACACCATTAAATGTCATGTTAATCAGTTGCTTTGGCATACCCATCTCTCACTATCTTTCTGGCGAGTTTTCTTGAACTCCTGTTCTATTATAAACAAACTACTCTTCGTATTAGACATGTGCTTTCCACGCAGCACCCCCCAAATTCATTTGTGTGTATTTTGTTGAATTACAGCTATGTTTATGGCACTTTGCTAGATGTTGGTATACAAAAACAAAAGCACTCTGAGTGAAAGACAGAGTGAAGAGCTCCAATCAAAGTCTACAGTGAAGTAGGACAAGGGCATTTTCCTTTCCCATTTGGCTAAATATCTTTGGGTTTCTACATCACGTGTGCATACCTCTATGTTTTTTTTCTCCTTGCCCTTCCCCCACTTTTCAGCTTCCTTTTCTGTGCTGCCATCCCCCATTTGATTGTAAGCTTTTTGTTTCCTTCCTTCCTTCCTTCCTTCCTTCCTTCCTTCCTTCCTTCCTTCCTTCCTTCCTTCCTTCCTTCCTTCCTTCCTTCCTTCCTTCCCTCCTTCCTTCCTTCCTTCCTTCCTTCCTTCCTTCCTTCCTTCCTTCCCTCCTTCCTTCCTTCCTTCCTTCCTTCCTTCCTTCCTTCCTTCCTTCCTTCCTTCCTTCCTTCCCTCATTCCTTCCTTCCTTCCTTCCTTTGTATTTGTTACAGATAGCACAAGGTAGGTAATTAATAAATTTTTATTGTCTGATTCATTGACATCTTCAATGGTTTTTGAGTGACCCTCAACTTTAATCCTTAGAGACTTTAATTCTCAGAACTCTCAGTCATACAACATCATTGGCAGCAAGTTGGTATTAAAAGGGTAAGACTCGGTATCATTAAAAACAGTTTGTAATCTTCCTGTGTGTTTCCTGTTAATTCTGGGTCAGATTTATTGTCCTAAATAT
Organism: Bettongia penicillata ogilbyi; assembly: GCA_023548195.1. Taxonomy (NCBI): domain Eukaryota; kingdom Metazoa; phylum Chordata; class Mammalia; order Diprotodontia; family Potoroidae; genus Bettongia; species Bettongia penicillata. The sequence goes on from JAJHZJ010000021.1 coordinate 3,431,533, forward strand.
ATGCTGCTCCCAGATACATGCTTTGATGGAGTAGTTTGGTTTTCCCATCTAATTGCATATCATAGACTACGTGATAGTTATTCTTCATCCACTTGATTTTTCCCATATGGATAGTTACATAAAATTCTTTAGTTATTATGATCCTCATTTGAGAGAGGAAATATTCTGCAAACGGATGAATCAACAACAAATAGGAACATGAGGCAGATTTGACAATCTATAATAAAACTATTATCTTTTTGGACTCCTTTCAGGGTATCCTCCCTGACAATAGCAAAAATGCTTATCAAACATATTTCTCCTTGTTTGAAATTAATATTATTAATATTATTAAATAGTTATTTTTATTGCTGCATCTTTCAATGAATCTTTTGTGATTTTTGCTTATATATGGAAGATAACCTGTTGGATGATTCTTTTAGGTGCAATTTGTTCTATGTCATCCAATGCTATTTTTGCAGTCAACAAACACAAGAAGAACTTGTATCCTTTATACTTTTTAGTCAGTTATCCTGATCATAAATTTAGAGAAAGAAGGGACTTTTGATGTTATTGAATCTAACCCTCACATTTTATGGATATGTGATTGTAAAGATGTGAGCTACTGTTAAATAATAATTTTGAAAGACTTACTTGTTCCCTTCTCAATTTTTTTTTATCAGAGATTACCTTGACAAGTGTATAATAGATTATTCTCATAAAGATTTTATAGAAACAGGAAAGAAAGCATGTAAGTTGGTAGTTACATAGATTTTCTTTTTTTACATCTAAGAATAATGTCTATGGCTTTCCCCAAGGTTTTGGTGTCCTCTCTTCTTTCAGATAGTTTAACAAATAATCTCCAAAGGGTGGAGCTAAGATGGTAGACAAAAAGGTGGAGATTGCTCAAATTCTTCCAAATTCCCCTCTAAACAATTTAAATAATGCCTCAAAATGAATTCTGGAGCAATAGAACCCACAAAAGAATGGAGTCAAGCCATTTTCCAACTCAAGACAACTTAGAAGTTCAACAGGAATTACTGTGCAGAAAACATTCAGCAAGCTAGTAGTAGGCCTTGGGGGCAACTGAATTGGCAACAGTGGTTTTCAGAGCTCTCAGTCCACAGAAAGGAAGGGGGTCAGACAACTGATATTATAGGGGTCTCTTTGCTAGCACTTGGTGCAGCACTTTGTATCATTGCTTATATGTGGATCCAGGACATAGTCCTGGGTTGCAGTCCCAGAATAAAAATAAACTTTCTGTAGCAGATGAGAAGGGATCCTGGTCATATTTCCAAAGCAGACAAAAGTGCTTGTAGTTACCCAAAGATCAGAGAACTGACCAGAAAAGTAGTAAATACATCTCTTCTTTGATTGTGCCATTTTGAAAGAACAAAAAACTTACAAATCCTCTGGACTTCAGAACTAGCTCTGAAAACCCTGAAGCTTTAGACAGTGCTTCCTCCTCACCCCAACAGAGCCCAACTTTAACAAAAAGTTAGAAGTCAAGAAAGAGGCTGAAAAAATGAGTAAACAGCAACAAGAAAAAGAACCTGGCATAAAAGTTACCATGGTGCCAGGGAAGAGCAAAAAAAACACAAGCTCAGAAAACAATAAAGTCAAAACTGCTATATCCAAAGCCTCAAAGAAGAGTGTGAATTGGTCTCAGGTCAAAAAAAGAAAAAAATAATTCCTTAAAGAGCTCAGGAAGGATTTAAAAAAATCAAATAAGAGAGGTAGAGGAAACATTGGAGAAATAAATGACAGTGATGTAAAAAAGTAAAGAAAAAAGTCAACAGCTTAGTAAAAGAAGCACTAAAAACACTGAAGAAAATATCACCTGAAACACAGAATAAGTCAAAGGACACAAGAGATACAAAAATTCACTGAAGAAAAGAACTTAAAAAGTAGAAATATCCAAATGAAAAAGGAAGTGAAAAAGCTCAATGAAGAAAATAACTCCTTAGAAATTAGAATTGGGCAAATGGAAGCTAATGACTTCTTAAGACATCAAGAAACAAACATACAAAATCAAAAGATTGCAAAAAAATATGTGAAACATCTCATTGGGAAAAAAAGACTGACATGGAAAATATGTCAAGCAGAGATAGTTTTAAAAATTAATGAAGCTTAGACATTACATTTCAAAAAATTACCAAGGAAAACTGCTCTGGTATTTTAGAACAAAAGGGTAAAGAAGAAAGTGAAAGAATCCACTGATCACCTCCTGAAAGAGATTCCCAAATGAAAATGTCTCAGGAATATTATAGCTAAGTTCTAGACTTCTAAGGTCAAGGAAAAATGTTGCAAGTAGCCAGAAAGAAACTTTTGAGATATCATGGAGCCACAGAAAAGATAACACAAAATTTAATTGCTTCTATATCAAAGAATCAGAAGGCTTAAGAATGTAACATTCTAGAAGGCAAAGGAGCTAGGATTATAACTAACAATCACCTGCCCCATCAAGACTGAGTATAATCCTTTGAGAGAAAAATGGATGTTTAATGGAATAGAGGACTCCCAAGCATTCCTGATGGAAAGACCAGAGCTGACTAGAAAAATTTGGCTTTCAAATATAAGACTCAAGAGAAGCATAGAAAGGTAAAAGAGAAAGATAAATCAAAAGGCACTTAATATGGTTAAACTGTTTATATTCCTACATGGAAAGATGATACTTGTGATTTCTAAGAACTTTCTCTATAAGGGCAGTTATAAGGAGTATGCATAGACAAAAGGAGTGGGGAGTTGTTGAGTATGATGGCATAATATAGAAAAAATAAAAATAAGGGGTAAGAAAGAGAAATATCCTAAGAGAAGGAAGAAAAAGAGGTAGAATAAGGTAAATTATCTCGTATAAAAGAGGCATGAAAGATCTTTTACAATGGAAAGGGAGATGGGAGAGGTTTGAAGGGGGATCAATCGAACTTTATTCCCACAAGAATTGGCTCAAAGAAAGAACAACATATATACTCAGTTGGGTATAGAAATCTATCTTATCATACAGGAAAATAGGAGGAAAGAGGACAAGTGAAAGGGGGGTGGGGCTTTATGGAAGAGAGGACAGATTGGGGGAGGTGGTAGTCAGAAGCAAAACACTTTTGAGGATGGACAGGATAAAAGAGAGAGAGTAAGATAAACAGGGGGGAAATAGCATGAAGGAAAATACATAATAATCATAACTGCAAAAAAATTTTACTGCAAGTTCCTCTGATAAAAGCCTCATTTCTTAAATGTATAGATTATTGAGTTAAATTTATAAAAATAAGAACCATTCCCCAATTGATAAATGGTTAAAGGATATGAAAAGACAGTTTTCAGACAAAGCAAGTAAACTTATTTATAGTCATATGAAAAATGTTCTAAATCAAAATTGACAAACAAATCTATATTAAAACAACTCTGAGGTACCATCCCACCCTGACTAATTCTACAGAAAAAGAAATGATAAATGTTGGAGGGAATGTGGGAAAATTGGGATGCTAATACACTATAGGTCTAGTTGTGGAGGGATTCAACAATATAGAACTATGCCCAAAAGGCTATAATGCCCTTTGATTCAGCAATATCACTGCTAGATCTGTATTCCAAAGAGACAAAAAACACAAAGGAAAAGAATAAATATATACAAAAATATTTATAGTAACTCTTTTTGTGGTAACAAAGAATTGGAAATTGAGGAGATGTTCATTTGGGGAATGGCTGAACAAGTTCCAGCATATGATCATAATAGAATACTATTGTGACAAAAGAAATGACAGGCAGGATGCTCTCAGAACACTTGGAAAGGCTTACATGAATTGATGCAAAATGAAATGAACAGAAGCAGAACATTGTACGAAATAACAGCATTATTGCATGATGATCAACTGTGAATGATTTAGCTATTCTCAACAACACATCTAAGACAATTCCAAAGGATTTATGATGAAAATGTTACCCATCTGTAGAGAAAGAACTGATGGAGTCTGAAAACAGGCCAATGCATACTTTTTGAAAAATTTTCTTCATTTTTTCTTGGTTGGTGTTTGGTATATATTTTCTTTCACATGACCATTATAGATATATGTTTTGCATGACTCCACAAGTATAGTATATATCAAATTGCTAGCCTTCCCAATGAGGCAAGAGGGAAGGGAGGGAAAGAGAATTTAGAACTCACCATTTTAAAAAACAATGTTAAAATTGTTTTACACATACTTGAGAAAAAATAAAATGTTACAAAAATGTATATTTTAAGCAAGAACCAATCTCTTTCAAGACATTCAAGTATGAGTCCACTCCAACCTGTAAAGTTTAGCTGCTCCTTTCATTTTGTCTTCCACCATTCCATCTCTATTTTTTCATGAAACATAACCTCTTATGTAAAAGCCTCTGTTTTGTGTTTGTTGTCATTGACAGAGAACAGAATTTGCTGTAGATATCTTGACAGATAGTTTCCATTTTTCATCCTTGTCCTTTTTCCAGTTTTATCCTTAAATGGTCAGGAGATGATTTGGCTTAGTTGGGTCTCTTATCAAGCCTCTATTAAATTATTTTCTCTTCTACCATTTCTTGCAGGGTTATCATGTAGTGCTGGTCTAAATTTTCTGCAACCCTGCTCAGTAAGATATCATAAATTAATATATATTCTAAATATTCTATGTTGCCCTTGGCTATCATATCTCTCTATTTGCCAGGAGGATTAAGTGATTGCTGACTTGCTTTTTTGGTTTCTTTCTTTGGCTTCTTTCTTTTTGATTACAAATCATTTGGTGAATGATTTGTTTGGACATGGTTAGGTTTTCAAAACTCTATCTCAGATGAACCTCACTTTTATCAGGCAGACACACTCTTTTTTTTCCCTAGCTGGTCTCAGGAGCATAACTTCCTTTTAATTAAAACCTCTACTCATCACCTCTCCCAGGAGCAGGACTAGTCAGTGTACAAGAAGGGGTGAAAACTTTCCTGAAGTATCCCTCTATTTTCCAAGCCTCTTTTCTCTAACATCACTGTGCCCAGGGCTGAGTTATGAGGCCTCAGTTTATTTATTATACCACTTGTGGAGTTTCTCAGAATACTAAGGTTCTATCTTGTATAGGTCCTTGTTGTGTTGCATCTGTCCTTCATTCTTGAAAAGGACTATGATATCAAGATGAGGACATGACTTGCAGTTGACTTTGATTTGAGTGAGGGAGGGCTGTGCAAAGTCACCAACCTCACCTTCTCCTGAGCCATTTGAGTCCAGTGGCATAATGTTCATCAGGACAACTGGAGATGGCCAAGAATGCAATGTGAGACCCTGGCCCTTTCCAGCTTAGGTCTTATCACAATCTTACTTTGAGTGAGATGTACCCATTCAATGAGTAGACTTCTTTAAGTTACTCAACGGATGGCCCCTTTAATAAAAAAAAAAATCAAACTGGGAGGGGAAGACCCTCAGGGTTCCTGAGTAAAAGAGAAAGAATTACTATTTAGTTATTACAATCACTCTGTGCTAGGTGAGTGGGGACGTGTTGCCCTAGAGCTCCAGAGTAAATTGAGTTTAAGCTTGATCTTTGAGCAAGAAATGGAGAGGAGAGGAGAGGAGAGGAGGGGAGGGAAGAGGAGGGGATGGGGGCGGAGGGCAGAAGCTGCTATTCACTCACAGTTTGTCTTTGCTCTACATTCTGGAAGAGGGCCATGACATCAAGATGACGACATGGCTTGCAGTTGACTTTGATTTGAGTGAGGTCCTGAGCCCCTGATGAATTTCTAATCATTAAGACAGAGTATCTAACCCTCTATCCCTTTCACTTCCATCTAAATATCTCAAAACCACAGACCCTCTCCTTTCTCTGTCTTCTTCTTCAAAACAATGAAGAACCCATATTATAAAGATATGATTGATTGTATTTTAACTAGTTGGAGTGGAAACTAACAAAAAAGAATTTATAGAGGAGAAAATACACTTAACATCTGACTTCTTTATCAGAAAAGACTGCTGAAGGGGTGCAGGAACTTCACTATGTGCATGATATTTATGTTTGGGAAGTTCAGCACCACAGCCTCAGGTTGTCATATTTGGCTGCAATGGGCAAAGTCAGTGGCATCAATGGCGGAGTCTTGTCAGCTCCAAACAATGGCCACACTGGTCCTCTTCCCCCATCCAATCTCATATTTCCTATGTCTGTCCATTCTCCACACACACACACACACACACACACACACACACACACACATAACTATATGTATGTATGTGTGCATTATGTGGATATAGATATATAGTTATGTAGTGTTTGTTATCCTTGGAGACAAGTCCAGCACATAGCACTCTCTCCTTGACTGTAGTAATCAAGATATTTAGGACCAAATATTCATCACAATATCCTGGTTTAACAGGTAAAATATTATTAATAACATATTGTGCCTTAGGCTTTTAATCTGTTGATTGGCCTACTGATGCTAATGGCTAATTTTATTTATCATCAAAGATATGTTTTGATTTTACACCACATTTGTGGCATCAAAACATTTCTGGAAATTTTGGAAAAAAAAGGAGGCCATAAAGTATATTTGAGGAACTTTACAACACACACTTTTATTAGTAGTCTTGGCTTGTATTTCAGGGAAAAGCTGTTCTTTTTTGTTAATACTTTCAATATCCCTTTTCCCTCCCTAGTCCCAAATACTTCCTTAAGATTTTTCAGGGCTAGTACTATCCAATTTCACTAGTGAAGATACAATCTAAAGTGGATTTGATACTGTCTCTCAAATAAATTGAAAAGACTAATATAGTGCTACCTTCTCAGATATGGAAGTCTAGGGTAACCCAAGGCATATTGATGTGCTGGACAGGTGGGCAGGTGCTGCCAGTCACTGACTGAACTCAGAGTTGTGGAACAATCACTGCTACTTTCCTAAGGCTTGGTTTTCCACTTTAGAAGACAAAGTAGGTAATAAATCATGCTTGACCCCTCACAGTAATATAATGAGAATCCATGTGGTAGAATTAGCCTGATTTCTCTCTCCTTTCAATTACTTCCATCAATGGTGGGAAAAATGCGGTGTCACAACTGGTGAGATGTGAGACATGTATGAGACACACTGTCAGTCAGTCAGTTGACCAATAAACACTTATTAAGTACCTGCTATGTACGAGTGACTGTGCTAAGTTCTGAACATATGAAGAAAAGCAAAAAACTCAAAACAGTCCTTGCTTTCAAGGAGCTCACAATCCAATGAGACAACATGTAAGCATCTATAAACATGTCACATATGTGTGTATATATATGCACATATGTATATATGCATATACATATATGTGTATGTAAGATAAATCAGAGATAATTGACAGAGGGAAGGCATTATTAGCATAAAGGGATATCAGAAAAACTTGTAGAGGATGAGGTTTTAGTTGAAACTTAAAGGGTATCAATATGTTGAGATGAAGAGAGAGAATTCTAGGGATGGGAGGACAGTGAGTTAAAGGACCTGAAGTTGGGAGATGGTGCATTTTGTGCGAAGAACAGCATACAGGCCAGTGTCAGTGTCAGTAGATTGAAGATTATGTGAGAATGAGTAAAATCTAAAAACCCAGAAGGATCAAGGTTTGGAGCAACTCAAGGGGAAGAAATTATATATTATTTGTATATTATATTATTATATATTTATAATTATATATTATATATATTATAAAATTTACACAAAACATAAATTTGAAAAGGAAGAGATAAGATGAAAATGAATACTTAAGTTTAGAGTAGAGAGCTCTCCCAATCTTAGAAGAGGGAGCTACTGGAGTTTGGTGAACAAGGGGTCTATAGGATTAGACCTGGAATGAGCTTGAGGAAAATGACTTTGGTAGCTCTGAGGAGGATAGATTATTGAAGGGAGAGATTTGAGGGAGACAGAACAACTAGGTGCCTATTCTAACAGGTGAGGCGTAATGAAAGTCTGAAATAAGGCAGTGGCCTCATAAGTGGAGAGAAAGGGATGGAGACAAGAGATGCTGTAAAAGTAGAATTGATAAAACTTGGCGACTGATTAGATATATGTTGAGGATTGGAGAAGCTAGGGATTAGCACGTAACTGCAAACTTGGCTGAATGGAAGGATGATTGTGCCTTTGCTGAAACTGGAAGGTTTGGACAGAGGCAAGTGTTAACTCCTACTCTGAGTGTAACCAAGTGAGAAAATTCTTCCTGATTCCTACTTTGAAGAAGGATGTATTAGCCTATGTGGCTTTTGGTGGACCAGTGTCACAGTAAAACTTGGTGAGACTTTTGGTGAACTTGTGAATTAAGGAAATTCATCTGGAAAACTATTTGGAGTTATGTGAAGCAATGACTAAATTGCTCCTACCGTTTGAACTGGTGATCCCTCTCCTGAGCATACAGTCCCGAGAAGGTAAAAAACAAATAAGATATAAAGACTCGTAGATGCCAGGATATTTATAGTAACCTTTTTATTTTGTAATAGCAAAAGGGAGTGAGTGCCTATTGATTGAGGAATGATTGAACAGATTATGATACATGAATGTAATGGAATACTATTTTGCTCTAAGAAATAATGGATATGAAGAATTAATGGAAATAAGGTAAAAGTTGTAGGATTTAATGTACAGTCAACTAAGTAGAACAAAGAAAATAATGTAAGCAATGACTACAACAATGGAAATGAAAAAATGAAAAAAGCAACTCTGATTAATTATAGTGATCAATCGTGGTCTCAGAAAACAGATAATGAAAAACCCTTCTTGCCTCTCAGTTTATAGAAGGAGACCATTGGTGTGGAATGTTGGATATACTGCAGGGACAATCATTTTCCTTATTGCTTTGGATTAACTACTTTTCTTTATATGTAAGAATTGTGGGGTATGACTGGGTGATATTATTTTAGGCTATGATTCTTCTGTAAAAACAAAAGCCATCAGTAAAACCTAACAATACAGCTTTAAACCTGATGTGATGCTAATGCACAGAGAAGCAGAATCTGTGGTTTTCACATTGCTGCGACCTTTGAGTGAGCAACTAAAGTAATATGGAATCCAAAAGAGACTTGACAGGACAATGATTTTGGGTCATTTAAAAAATTTTACTACTGAACCCTGAATTATATGTAGACTACCATCTTGGAAAATACCATATAAGTAAGGCATTATATCTATGACAAATTCAGAGATGGAAATTGTGACCATGATTTGATAATGCTATTTCATTAAAGGGATTTGAAACACAAACTATTATAATCAAATGAATGCCTTTATTAGACTTTTAATGCACAAATTATAGTGAAGTGTGCCAAGAAATGGAGTAGAGTGTAGAAAACGAAGGAAGAGGCTTGCCAAAGATAAAATGAAATAACTTCTTGATTGTATCTAGGGTTAGCACTCATCTCCCTTCCTCCCAGAGATGATAATAGTGACAGTAATCCATTTCTCCATCTTGCAAATGATAAGCAAAAGTGACAACGGTCATGTCATTTAACCTAGAAATCCTGCTGTTTACAAGATACGTTGTGGCAAGAGGAGTAGATCTGGATTTTATACATGGTTTCATAGAATTTTGAAGTTGGTAAGAACCTCAGACATCATCTATACCAGCGCTTCAAAATGTTTTTTGTTCCATCAATCCTTTGCAACAGCAACAACTATATACATATACACACCCATATATATATATATATATAATGTATATATATATATATACACACATATATATATGTATTATATGCTTATGTATGTGTATGTGTGGGTATATAGTTTATCTCCAGGGTGACTGATATGTGAATCATAGGATTCTTTTTTATTATTTACTGTTCAAGGTACCATTAAAGAATTTGCACAAACTCCTTGGATAACCACCAGGAACTCAAGATGTTCATGATTCCCTAAGGGAGATCTACTGATCTACACCAGCCTATTTCCTTCAAGAACAACCTTGAGACATATTGATCACTCTCCATTTGAACAATTCCAGTTGTAGGGGAACTCATATATGGGAGCTACCTAATAAAATAGTTTTTCCCTTTTCATATAACTTCTTTATATTTTGATAAAACCCACTTTCTTCTGCTAGAGTGGTATCTTTACTAAGAAAACCCTAAGTGAGCTCCCAAAGAGTCAGATACAACTGAAATGACTGAACAACTTAGCCAGAGCATGATAGAAAAAAGCTTGGGTCCAGAGGAAATTGGGGAGAGGAGGCATTAGGAGGTCATCCATGAGCTGCTAATTACTTTCTATAGGTTTTTGAACTTTGCATCTTTTGACACTCCTGACTACTTAAACATTCTTTTCCCTCTCCATTTCAGAGACATCCAAGGCCTTCTATCTTTGTTGTACTGCCTCTCAAAATCTATATTTCAAGTCCTTACCTCTATCCTGAGTTCTATAGCCACATCTTCAACTGTCTTTCTATTGATAGTGGATGTCAATGTCATCTACAAATGGAACTATCTAGACAAGTAGTGTCAACATCCAATAGAAGTGGGGTCATGAGTGACATATTGATTTAGTTTTGAAATGTAATGTTATCTATTTTTTTTATTTTTGTATTTGTATTTATTTTGTTAAATATTTCCCAATTACATTTTAATCTGGGTTAGACCACACTTGAGAGTATAGTAGGACACAGGGAAACTAGACATGCATTTTGACCCCTCTGATCTAGTGTAACCTCTGCAGATAAGGAAAATCAAGATCAAAAGAAAATATGAAGCGACATGCTATGATGGTAATTTAAATGAGAAGATCTTTCCCATTCATTAACAGACCCGTGTGACCTGCTTAAATCACATGGAAGGGAGGAGCTTGCTGAACAGGTGGAACAGGAGTGGTGGGGAGCAGAGCTGGGAGGAAGTTGGTCAGGCTAGTCAGAGCTGGGAAGAACATAGGCAAGCAGACAGCTAAGCTCCTGAGTGTTTGCTTGTTTGTGGGAAGGGTGGGGGGTGGGGGTAGGAAGACTTGGAAATGCCTTTGTCCCTTGCAGCAATAATGTATAGTGACTTCTTGTTTACTATAACTAATTTGGTTTTCTGGTACTTGAATAAATGTTTTTCTTCTGCCTTCTATATGGAGAACCTGTTGTACTTTGCAGTCGAGAACTGTGCTGGCATATTTATGGTCATCACCGGTGCTGTGCTTTGCCAATACACTTGCCCAAAGCTAGGCAGTTGATTTGTGAAAGAAGTGAGATTAGAATTCAGAGCTCCCATTTGGTCGTTGTCTTTCCAGACCCCTTAACTGTATGATAAGTATGGTAGCTAACATTAATATAGTGCTTATTATATGTATATAGTAGATAGTAAGTGCATTGCAATTATTGTCTCATTTCATTCTTGGAACAACCCTGGGAGGTAGGTGCTATTATTATCCCCATTGCACAGATGAGGAAAGTGAGGCAAACAGGAGTTAAAGAGAGATGGCCAGTGTCATATAGCTAGTAAGTGTCTGAGATCAAATTTGAATTCAGGCCTTCTTCACTCTATCCACTGTACCAACTGGGTGCCCTGTGCTAAATTGCTTTCTAGCTCTTCTGGTTTGTTTTGTTTTGTTTAGTTATTCTTTTTTAACCTAGAACTTATTTTCTACTCAGATCAATGCTTTATCTACCTTACTAGCTAAGGAAACAGTTTTCGTATAGTGGTAAGGACATTGTGTCTCTGTCTGACCTAGGTTTGAGTTCCAGAATTAACATTAACTGGCTGGGTAAACTTGGCAAAATTATAATACCTATCAAGCGTCAGTTTCCTCCATTGTGAAATGAATTAAAATGAGCTGGATCAATTACCACATAGCAGTATTGGAAATATCAAATGAAATAATGTAGGAAAAAAATGCTTTATGAAGCATACAAGTGCTAACAAATAAAGTCTGTTTTGTAATTACTCACCTGTGTTCCAGCATTTCATTCTTCTTATTGCCTATCAGATGCTATACTCTATCCCTTGAGTATTGTAGTAAACCAAACACCAGCAAAATACATATTTCCTCTCATTTTCATGGTCAAAATTGTCAAATATGAAAATAATAAAATACACAGACATAGATGACCTTCTATAGCAATATTTGTATCAGTTCTATAGAAATTAAAAGATTCCTGGTGTGTTTTTGTAGCCGTTTAATTTGAGGTTTGCATCCAGATGTTTTGAATTCATATAGACACAGTGTATGTGGTATGTAATGATGCCAGCAGTGAGGGGGAATCATGTTCTCAATTCCACAATTATAGCTCCCTGTCCTTACAAAGTAATAATGAAAACAATCAGCAGTTACCATTCTAAATATGTCAGACAAAGTGCAGGAGAGAGACAGAGCCTATATTGATGCAAGCTTTGAACTCTGAGGTTGAGATAACATATGTTTGTCAATGTTACACTCGTGGTTATCTCTACTTAGCATTAACATCAAATTGCTGCAAACATACATTAAAAAAAGCCCCTTTGTATGAGCAAATCAGAATCATGTCAGCTAAATTTATTTTAAAATTCACTTAGGTTTCAAAGTGAAGGAAAACCAACACCTTCATCTAGTTATTTGGCTAAATCCTATGCCCCTTGGTATTATATCATATTAAGAACGTCATTTGTAGATGCCTCAGGATTTTGCTTTATTTGCAAGTATACTCATAAACAACCAGGGATGTGGTGCAATGCTAGTGTTTTTTATTATTTATACATTGTTCAGATGAAAGCCAACAGCAACACCAATTTTAAATGTAAGCTTGTTTGTAAAATCTTATGGAGAAGGATAATGGAATATCACGAACAAGACCAGCTCATAGGAGAGAGACGCAAAGAGGGCAAAAGTCAGTTTAAAGAAAGATTGAGATGTCTCTAAGAAAAATCATCTATAGGTCACTTAAAGACAAAAATGGAAGGGAAACAGCAAACAGAAGAAAAGTGAAAAAGATCTACAAATATTTTACAATAAAATTCACTTGTTATCAAAGATGAGAAAGTACTTGAACTTGAACATCACAAATTTGGATGTATTTTTAAAGTATGAGAAAAGACAGTACAAAGGACAGAGACAGAGGAAATAGCAATATTCAGCTACATAGAATAAATCAATGCTGGTTATGGGGACATTGAGAGATCAGTTTATAAGCATATGAAAAAGTGTAAAATTCTGAAGACATGAATCACTGAAACTCATCAAAGGATACAGGAATCAAGGCTTCATAATGTACAATTAAACTCCAAAGCAACTGCGATCAGTGATCTCAGAGACAGTGTCCTTGGGTCTCAAGAGAAGCAGCTCACTGTAGGTAAGGGTCTTAAAAGTAAAAAGACTACAGCTCCATTTCCTAAGATTTCTTTTATCCCTCAAATCTGAATGCTGCATAATACTACGGTCTCTCAGGAAACTGAAAAACAGAATTTTCGTGATTAGGTACTGCATGGTCCTAGACTTTCTCCTTTCCCTATTTGCTTTTCTGGACTTTTACCCCCTTTAGTCTTGTTTTCCTGTGCCTGCTTAGCTGCATTATTATTAAGGCCGTTGCCCTTGAGGAATGCTTGGGTGTTAGTATGTGTTGCATTATGACCTTACTTAAGTCTATCACCGTTTCTCATCCATTTGCCAATTTTCCAATTTTTTATACAATTTTTGTGAAAATCATTTGGTCATTAATATCAGACAAGACAAAACAGAGAAGTATATGCTCACCAAGGATTTTCAACACTGACATGGAAGAAAATCCAGAACACCATCTAAGTTGAAAGGGAATTCCGATTAATGGTGAGGTTATCTAGATGCGTCAAACATTCTGCCCACAACACTCCTCAGAGACTCCAGAACAAGATTAAAATGCAATTGGGAAATATTAACAGCATAAATAAAAATATAATAGACATAGATAATGTTAACATGGTTTTCTAAGATGATATGTAGCCTTCAGAGATCGTTATGTACTATGATTTAGTGGCCCCATTTTTATATGAATTTCACAGCATTGGTGTAGACACTCCTCTTTGTGAATGGTATTAAACTGGTTTCATCAAACCCCAGACCATTGCAGAGCCTTTTCAAAGATATTCATGATGAAGAGCTATGAAAACCTTAGCTATTCTCAGCAATGCAACAATCCAAGAGAATCCCAAAGGACTAATGATGAGGCATAGTATAAACCTCCAGAGAAAGAGCTGATATTGTATGAATACAGACTAAAGAATGTTATTTTCACTCTTTCTTTCATTCTTTTTCTTCTATTTGGATGTTCTTGTACAAAATGACTACTATGGAAATGTTTTACATGACTGCACATGTATAACCTATATTTAATTGCTTACATCTCAAGGAGGCAAAAGAGGAAGGGATAGAATTTGGAACTCAAAAGCTTAAAGAATGTTACAAAGGTATTTTACCATGTAATGAGTGGAAAATAAAATATATTTTTAAAATATATTTATATTTAAAAAACATGAAAAAAATAATCATAAACATTTAGAAGAATTTGGCATGACTTTTCACGTAGGAAAAAGAAAATGGTTGAAGCATATCTATTGTCCAGATTATGATTTGCAATCAGATGGAAAAGTGATAGATCTTGTCCATTTATGTGTGGAGGTAAATACATACAACTCTGAAAATTGTGAGCTCTGTGAGTTAAGAAGAAAGCCATCCCTGGCCATGTGGAGGCAATCTGCAGAGAGGAATAGCCCTGGGAAACCGAGTAACTTCCCCAGAAGAGATTTGTGCCCAGTGAAGGATCAGCACGAGGAACCACAAGAAGAGAAAGAACAGTGGGTTTTTTAGCACCAAAGTTGTGAGTTGCTGGGTCACATGCATTTTCTAAACGTGTACCTCTCTTCTAGTGCACTCTATGTGTGTGTGCTCATTCTCATCAATGCATGTGTTTGTGGGAGAGTATACCCTGGATTTATGAGAAGAATATTTTATAGCTACTGTTCTTGCAATGATATCTCCATAAAAGCTCTTGTTTTACATTAATTGTGTCTACTACTAGATTATTAAAAGTAAGTGCACTGGTAAGGCTCATGAGTTATATTTTTAGTAGTGTAGAGTAATAGGGTGTGCTGAATGAGGAGTTGTCATCCCCACTATGATTTAACCTATGGATCCTACCTGGGGTTACCACAGAAGTGTTACATAGGGGGAAATGAAGTGGATGAACAATGTCTATTGTCCAAATTATGCTGTCTAATTTGATGGACATCTTATAGAGATCTTCTATAAGTATTTGTATCTTGTACAGACACTGAAAATGAACATCACTTTGACTAAGAATCGAATAAGAGGAAAGAGTACTGTATTGCCTCTGGGAAATTGTAGGATTCATTTGATGATGCCAAGGATAAATCTTCAATTTTAATTATGTCATATCATATTAAGCCCTGAAGCCTTTTGTTCAGTACTTATGATTTGACTATAGAAAAAGAAAGTCATAATGCTGACATCTTGAGATCCAGTCAATCAGTCAGTACCCATTTATTAAATGTCTCCTATGTGCTGGGCACTGTGCTTTATGCTAGGGGTACAAGAAAAGCAAAAAGATAATTCCTGCTTCAGATTATATTGTCTCACTTCCTGTGAAATTCATAAATGGATCTTCCTGAGCTACCTTTTCAGGATGATCAAATTGCGTGATTCAGTGCATAAAACTCTTGATTATCCTATGTCTTGAATTGGGTGTGAAGGAGGTGGAATTGTCTGGGGAATTCAAACCATTCTTAATCTGTCAACATGACTTAACTGCTCATAAAAGATGTCTTTTATGAGAAAATCATGTTGCTATTCCAGAAGGTAGTCATCAAGCTCTCTTGACAACACTGCATGAATCACATCTAAGAACTGCTCCTAGGAAAACATTCACTTAGAAGCTTTACTTCATAGTGTTCACTGGATGCCAAGAATGAAAATATTTTTAAAGAAAGGCTGCACATACATAGTCACGTGGAACACCAAGCCAGTGGCAGAGGCTTCTTCCTATGGGAAGTATTCAAGAGTGTTTGGTGAAAAATCTATGTCACTTCTAGCATCTCCTCTTGATCATTACACTCTCCTCCGCATACCTGGAATTGTAGGTAGCTCCATTGTAAACCTCTCCTGAAACAATCATGGTGTCAGACCAGTTATTTGCAATGCTCAAATTGCCTTCTGACAAATCATTTCTGACATTGCTTCTGTGTTGTATTTATCTAAGTTGAGTTTAAGGAATTTGTGAACAGAAACTTTGTGCAACCTGTCATGATTGTTCCCCGTCACTGTTGAAAAGAGGACAGGCTAACAGGACGGTGCAGATGACTAGAGATACCCTGAAGCAGGTTGCTAAAGAAGAATGGTTAGACAGGTTTCTTATGGCATTCCATATTCTTCCATAGAGGTCATTATGGCTGTTATACTAATAGGCCAGTCTTTCAAGGCTTTTCTCAGATGTTTCCAATAAGATTTATATGATGATTTAAAAAATGATAATAGATTCTGGATGTGATTTTCTTTTTGCAACTATGTTTCACCCATTTCTATCACGAGGCAACATAGAATTGGACCAAGGTATATGATTTCTGATATAATTGAGGCTACAGGGTCTGTGTTGTATAAAGTTAAGAATATTCTAATTTGTGGATCCTTGTCATATCAATTACTTGTGAAAACACTCTCCGTTTAGTGAATTATTTGATAACTGAGCGACTAGCTTAAAGAAGCTGTAAATAGAAGGGACGTTTACATATCTTGTAAGTTACTGAAATTGTGCAGTGTAATGATTTCTGGGATAGGGCTTTGCTCTGAGTGTCGTTACTGCTTTTCAGCAAGAAAGGATGGTTCATGTGAAGACTTCTCTGTCCTTTATCTGTTTACTGATACATGGCTGATCTCCAATATTATAAACTCTATACATGATAGGTTGGTTGAAGATTGACTATTGCTAGACAAATTTGAATATAAAAATTTTCATTTGTACTAAATGAAAATGATGCTTGCCTTATATTTAATAGATATAGAAAAGTCTCACTACATTGCTATGCTAGAAATCAGGCAGCAAAACCATTCATACATAAAGTGACTTCTCTTTGCAACTCCTATTCTTTTGAGTTTTAGCAAATTGGCAAAAACTTTCCCATTGTATTTCAAACATATCCATGTAAAGTAACATGTTGTAACATGTGCTAGACTATCTTTCATATGTTCTTATCAGGGATTCTTTTCCTAGTTACTATTATGGTCATTAGACATTATGAATGGACTTTATTTTTAGTTTTATATGTTTCTCTCTCCCTTCGGTGACCGAACTGCCGTGAGGTAGTTCTTCCATGGCTCATTTTTATTTCCATTAATTTCTCCTAACAATTGTTTTCTTTATTTTTTCTAGGGTTAGGAGATGTATGTTGTGGGGAGTAGCAGGGCAGGACTGGAGGAAGTAGTCATAAAATAGGTGGCAATTAGTTGTTGACATTAATATAGATTGAATTTTGACAATTTGGAATATTTTCTTAGCTGTTGAATTTGTTATTTTAAAATCTGGTCCTTTGATGTGACATTTAGAAATCATAATTTTCACAGGGAATGAGAAACTTGCCTACAAAAATATTTTGTGGGAAAGCCTGATGAAATTACAAAGGTGACACTATTCTATATCTCTCTATTGAATCTTTTTCTTGGGAAACACTATACCTTCTCTTTTGCTGTTGGCAAACAAGGGGCAAAAAGGTGGAGGGCTGCTCATTTAAACAAAATACACAATAATCCTCAGTTCTGATTTTTCCCTCTATAACCCCTGGGTCTCCAAAATTTCTTTTCTTTCCCCTCAACTACATTCTTATCCTTAGTGCACAGTAGCCAAGTACATGTAAATGTTTTGATACATAGCTGGTTTTTACTGTTGTGGGAGTGGATGATGATATAGAAATTACGTGAGGTTGACTTTACCTCAAATATTACTGTTTCACATCATTCAGTCAGACACTTCAGTTTTATTTACCAGTGAAAACAATTTCTCCCATATTTTTTTCATTATTCCCTTTTATTCTTAGTGTTTTTCGGGCTATGACAAAAGGGATTTTGGTTGTTTTTTTTTTTACTATGTTGTATTCAACAAGCATTTATTATGTGCCAGTTCCACCATTTTAGGACTTTCATGCTGTTTCAGCAATCAGTTTCTCTTTTACTCTTCTTTGAATTCTGTCATTTGAAGTTTCTTGGAAATTTAAGATATCAAAGGATTTCCATCATTCAATAACTTGTTAAAAATAAGTATTCAAAATGAACATTAATAATTGTATTCCTCCAAATACTGTAAATTCTATCTATTAGATAGTAAACTTTTTGAGGGCAGCTGATGTATTTTCTCCTGTGCAAACTGAATGTAAGTAAGGAGAGTGTGGGTCTGAAGTCAGAAAGACTAATCTTTGTGAGTTCAAATCCAGCCCCAGATACTTACTAGCTGTGTGACCCTGGGCAAGTCACTTAACCCTATTTGCCTCAGATTTTCATCTGTCAAAATGATCTGGAGAAGGAATGGCAAACCACTTCAGTATCTTTGTCAGAAAACTCCAAATGGGGTAATACAGAGTCAGAGACAACTGAAAAACAATGGGACAGCAACAAAAAAACTTGTATCCCCAGTGCCTAGAACAGTGCCTAACATATGTAATAGGGTCTTGACAAATGCTTCTTGATTGGTCAATTAATCTTCATATTCTTAACTCCTAGAACAGTAGCCCACACACAGTAGGCACTTAATAAATGTTTCCTTCACTTGTATTTAACTACAATTCTTGAATTACTTAACGTGGCAATTTCTATGTTATTCTTTCCCTTCGGTGACCCAACTGTCATGAATTCTTATTTGGCTTATTTTTATTTCTACTAATTTTTCTTTACGATTTTTTCCTTTATTATTCTAGGGTGGAAGAAAGTATGTGTGTGTGTGTGTGTGTGTGTTTCTGTGTGTGTGTGTGTGTGTGTGTGTGCGCATGTATGAGGGAGAAGAAAATTGGAGGAAGTGGTCACAAAATGGGTAAGCAATTAATTATTGGTGTTAATATAGATTGAAATTGGACTACTTCTGAGTTTTTATGTCAGTTATTTTAAAATTTGGCTTTTTGAAGTTTTGTAAGAACAAATTAGATTATTAAAAATAAGTGTTCTTTTAACACACAAAGAAATTATTTAGATGAAAGGTAAGAAAAAAGTGGAAAATGTTGTTACCTACTACTTATTTTTAATTCTATGTCACTCTGGGCATGCCATCGGTAAATTTGTTGACATAAATTCGGTTATAAAGCAATTTAGTTGAGAAAAATATTAATAAACTAAATTCTCAAATATTTATATACTACTTTTAAATATCACCTAATATTGTCCTGACCAGTGCCATTTGATCATAAAGCCATTAATATAATAACTGAATTTCACTATAATTATAGCTAGTATTTATATTGTGCTTTTCAAGATACGCAGCATGCTTCATATATGTTGTTAGATAGTATTGCTACCCTGATAGATACTATTATAACCCTCATTTTACACATGAGAAAGTTGAAGTGTAGAGAATGACTTGCCCAAGGTCACTGGTAAGTGTCTAAGGTAAGATTCAAACACACATTTTCCTGACTTTATGTCCAGTCCTCAATGCATCAAGCCACCCAACTGCTCCAAAGTTAGCTATTCACTATAAAACTATTTAGCCAATTAACCATATACAAAATTTTCCCCAGGAAATTAAATGTCCCTCAGAATATGGTTTCACTTAACAACAGGTTTTCCTGTAACTAATTAATGATTTTGGGTAGGAGGATACCTGAAAATTATTGCCTAGATTCCGTTTTCTTTGGACAGATAATGGAATCTGGAACCTTTGTTCTTAAGGTCATAATAGACTTCAGAGACGTTAGAGAGGTACCTTCACCTTCAGGTAGTGGCATTTAACTCACATTGTACTTCTCCCCCTTTCTGGGGAAAGAAAATATGAAAAAGAAAACCCTAGCTTATGTCATTCTTTTGAGCAGTAACTGACCACTCTTAGTCTACGTAGTTAGTACATTTCAATCATGGAAATGTTTAAACTGTGCTGTCATTGAACACAAGGGCAAATGAGAGACTCTAACACACTATTATTTAAAAGAGCTCTGCACTCTGTCATCCTGAATCCCCAGAATTTACTGTGTTGTGTTGAACTAATTAGCTGTGATGACACCATATACTGTAAAAAATCTTTAGAAAGACCAACATTCTATCTAAATGCATTAGGATCCTCAGAATTTGAGTTTTTAATGTGGGGACAACAAATATAAAGTGCCAAATGCAGCTTTTGTTTAATTTTCCTTGTAATCATCTGCTTCAGTTGGCCATGTAGAAGTATAACTCATCTTTGTAACTACTCATTATGGACCGTATCTCGGTTGATGCCTTTGTCACTGCTGACTTTTTTAGAAATTTTTTCCTAGTCAGCTTCCTCTTCAAATCTCTCTCCATTTTAATTCAAATCAATTGTCTGTTTCCTTACATGGGAAAAGAAAAGGAAGCGAATAAGCAATCTATTTAGTATGTATTATGTTCCAGGTACCATGCTGAGAAGTTTTTGCAAATATTATCTCATTTGATTCTCACAACAGCCCTGTGAAGTAGGTGCTATAATTATCCCCATTTTTCAGTTGGGGAAACTGAGGCCGACAGAGGATAAGTGACTTGCCCAGGGTCACTCAGCGAATAAGTGTATCAGTCAGGATTTTAACTAAAGTCTTCCTGCATCTATCCACTATGCCATACATCATATTACTCTCCTAACTCACTAGAATCTAGAGGTTCCCTATTGCATCTAAGATAAAAATAAATTCCTCTGTTTAGTTTTTAAAGCCCCTCACAATCTGCTCCAGCACTTTCTACCCACGTTTTTTGATATTGCTAAACTGTCCTCTCTCTTCCTCACATAGAGTACTCTGTCTCCCATGTCTGTGCCTTTGAACTGAACATCTCCCAGGCCTGGAACATGCTTTCTTCTCCCTTTCTTTTCAAAGAATTCTACACTTTGTTACACTTAGATCAAGCACCATTTTGTCCATAAAACTTTTCCTGATCTTTCAATGACTCGTATGTTCTTTCCCTAACTTGAATTTAATCACTTACATATAGTCTGAATATGTTTATATATGCCTGTTTTGCCACTCTAACAGAGGGCAAACTGTCTTGAGAGCATTCATTTTTTTTGTCTCTATCTCCAATTCCTTGAAAAGTTCATGGCACATCGTAGGTGCTTTAATAAATGTTTGCTGATTGGATTGACAATTCCTTCTATGACCAGTAGAATGCAAGTTTTTTGAAGGGAGAAACTACTTCATTTTTATCTTTGCATCTCAAGTATCTAGAAAAGCATATAGTAAGCAGACTTAACAGAGCAAACTGAATCGCATGTCTTTGGACCCTCCAGGCTGTTTCACTATTTTACATTTAATAGTCCTCTTGAAAAACCCAGATAACCAAGAAATCATGCATGATATCTTAAAGGCACAAAATACAAGTTATATGGAAGTTTAAGCATTCTACTGATCTTTACTTTGGTTTAGCATCTTATTGTACATACTGAGCTGCTGATCTGGGTCTCAGCCCTGAGTGGTGGCCCTGGGGTGAGGAAGAGTGCTGGCATGGTGGAACTGGTGGAGGCTCTGAAAAGGGACTTCTACTTGCAGATCCTGAACAGAAAAGCTTTGATAGCTCCCAGACTAGAACGCAGGGCAGAAGAGGAATAAACTTCTCTCCCTTGATTGTGCCACCTTGGAGGTACTAAGAACTTATAGGTGCCCAGAATATACCCTACTCTTGACAAAGGACTCAAAAGTCAAGTAACTGTTTGGGAAAATGTCCAAAAAGGGAAAAAATGAGACTATAGAAGATTACTTTCTTGGTGGAGAGGCATTTTCTTTCATCCTTTTGGATGAGGAAGAACAAGGCATACCATCAGAAGGCATAAAACTCAAGGCTTCTATATCCAAAACTTGCGAAAAAAGATACAATGGTCTCAGGCCATGGAAGAGCTCAACAAAGATTTCAAAAATCAGGTAAGAGAGGTGGAGAAAAAATTAGGAAGAAAAATGAGAGCAATGCAAGAAAATCATGAAAATCAAGTCAATAGCTTGCTAAAGGAGACCCCAAAAAAATGCTGAAGAAAATAACACCTTTAAAAATAGACTAACTCAAATAGCAAAAGAGGCCCAAAAAGCCAATGAGGAGAAGAATGCTTTAAAAAAGCAAAATTAGCCAAATGGAGGAGGTTCAAAAGCTCACTCAAGAAAACAGTTCTTTAAAAATTAGAATAGAGCAGATGGAAGCTAATGACTTTATGAAAAACCAAGAAGTTACAAAACAAGGTCAAAAGAATGAAAAAAATATTTCATTGTAAAATGTATCTCTTGTACACAATATACTGCTGGATTCCAGTTTCAAATCTATTTTTCTACCCTCTTCTGTTTAATGGGTGAGTTCATTCCATTCATTTATGATTAGTAACTGTATATTTCTCTCCAACTTATTTTCTTCAGTTTATCCTTCTCTCTTTTCATCCTGTTGCTCTTAAAAAGCATTTTGCTTCTGACCACTGCCTCCCTTAATTTATCATCCTTTTTGTAATTTCTCTTGCCCCCTATCTCTTATTCCCTCTTTGGCAAGATGAATTTTATGCCAAACTGAGTATGTGCATGTGTGTGTGTGTGTTTATAATATATATCTATATGTGTGTGCACATATGCACCCATATGTATATATAATGTGCATTTTTATGTGTGCATATATGTATATGTAGGTATATATGCATATATGTGTGTGATGTATGCATATGTGGGTGTGTTCTTCCCTCTTTGAATGAATTCCAATGAGAGTGAGGTTCAAGTATTGCCTGCCACTCTATCCTCTCCATTTTCCCCTCCACTATAAAAGCTCTTCCTTACATGCCTCTTTATATGAGAAAAAATTCCCCATTCTACTCATACCCTTCCCTTGTATCCCAGGGCATCTTTCTTTCCTGCTCATTCATTTTGTTTTTTGGGAGATCATCCCAATATAATTGACTCATTCTCACACTTTCTTTCTGTATTTGAATTTTTCTAACTGCTGTAATAATGGTAAAGTTCTTAGAAGACACATGTCTCGTCTTCCATTTAGAAAGGTAAACAGTTTAACCTTATGGAGACCCTTATGATTTCTCTTTCATATTTCTCTTTTTATATTACTCTTGAGTCATGTGTTTGACTGTCAAATTTTCTATTAAGCTCTGGTCTTTTCATCAGGAATGCTTGAAAGTCCTTTATCTGACTAAATATCCATTCCACCCCCCACCCCTTTCCCCAACACCCCTTCCCCCTGCAGAATGATTGTCTTTGGAAAATCATATTTCAAGTCTTCTGTTCCTTTAATATGGAAGGTAAATCTTGTGTGATCTTGACTGTGGCTCAATGATATTTGAGTTGTTTCTAATAGCTTGAAGTATTTTCTTTTTAATCTGGGAACTCTGGAATTATAATATTCCTAGGAGTTTTTATTTTGGGATAGCTTTCAGAAGATCAGTGGATTCTTTCAGTATCTATTATACTCTCTGATCTAAGATCAGTTTTCCATGTGTAATTTTCCTTGATAATTTCTTAAAACTATGATGGCTAGACTCTTTCTCTGATTATGGCTTTCAGGTGGCCCAATAATTCTTGTATTAGCTCTTCTTGATCTATTTTCCTATTTGGTTGTTTATTCAATGAAATATATCACATTTCCTCCCATTTTTTATCTTTTTTTAACTTTGTTTTATTGTTTCTTGATGCCTCAGGAAGTCATTAGCTTTTACTTGTCCAACTATAATTTTTAAGGAATTATTTTCTTCAGTGAACTTTTGTACCTTTCCCCCAATTTGGTCAATTCTATTTTTAAGGTGTTATTTTCTTCAGTATTTATTTTGATTCTTTTTTTTTCAAGTTATTACTTCTTTGCTTTTGTAATTTTCTTGCATCACTCTCATTTCTTTCCTCAATTTTTCCTTGATAACTCCTTCTTTAACTCTTCAAGGAATTATTTTGTGTAGGGGGACTTGGATTCAATTAGCATTTTTTCTTTGAATCTTTGGTTGTGGCTATTTTCACATTGTTGTCTTCTGAATTTTTGTCTTAGTCTTTCCTGTCGCCATAATAGTTATTTGTGGTCAAGTTATTTTTTTGTTATTTGTTAATGTTTTTAACCTATTGCTTGACTTTGAACTTAATGTTAAAATTGGTCTCTGCTCACCTGGGGGTGAGAAGATATTGTCCCAAGCATCAGGCTTTTTTGTGCTACTGTTTTCAGAGCTGCTTCTGGGGGCCAGCAAGTTTTTGGTGCTTCCAAGGTGGAGTGATCTGGGGAAGGGTGTGGTAATTTCTCTCTTGATCTGCACTCTGGTTTTTAACCAGGAAGAGCCCTGTTCCTCTGCAGTCACAAGTACTAACACTGCTTCTCTTGAGCCTGGAACTGTGACCATGTTCCCTGCTCCCATAACTGCAAGTGCTAGTGCTTTTTTCTATCTTGTAATTGAGACCAGGGCCCTCTCTTTCTTGTGGCTGACAACAAATGTTTCTCTCTACCCAGGAACCTAGAACTTCAACTTAGAACTTCTTATGGACAATAGAGTTGCCAATCAATGCCAACCTCATCCAGTGCCAGTAAGGTCCTCTATAATCTCTTTCTGACTAATCATCCAACCTCTTTACTGTTTCTGTGCTGAGATCTACAAATCTGTTGCTTTTGCTGCTGCCACTGTTTTGGCCACTTGTAAGGTCTACTTTGAGTGCTATTATTGTCTGAACTGGATCCACACTCTGGTGTCACAGACCTCTCTTGCCAACTTTCTAGGTTTTTGTAAGTTAGAAGTCACTCTTACCTTTTGTTGGCTCTGTCACTCCAAAATTTGATTTAAGGCATTATTTTAAAGTTCTTCGGAATGATGGAGGAATTTAACTAAGTTGCTCCACCATCTTGTCTGTATCCCCCAGAATCTTCTTCCAGTGTGATTTCTGTAGCTTGCACATAACTTCATGAAAAATCAATGGAGTGAATGTAAATATCTAATGTGAGTCTGTTCCAAACCATTAGTAATGGGTGATTCATCAGACATGACTCAATCATCATAACCAGTTACAACTTCATGGAATAATCATAGGTTCTGTGGGCACTTTTCTAGGCAGAAAGCATTCTCTGACCTAATAGTGTCAAATCTTTTGAAGGTTTATGAGTTCAGTGTACAAATATTGACTCAGTTCCATGACTTATGTTGTTATCTGGTACACTCAAAAGATCATGAAAGTCATGTCTTTCATCTATTCTAATACTTTTTTCTTTCCTTTCTTTTTGTTAGTATGATCTTATTTGTATGATGACTCATGCTCCTTTACTTTTTCAAGATCCATCCATTTCTATCAGCAAGTATCCCTTCAAAGGAATGCTATTATTTTATTTTGGGATTAAATTTAATTTTTTATTGATTTACAAAAAATTGCATCATCTTTATTTCTAAGCATATCCTTGTTTTTTCTCCTACTTACAAGCCATCTCTTATAACCAAGAATAAAAAAAAGAAAGACAAAGGAAAAAAGCATTTAATAAATGCCTATTAGATGCCAGATACTGACCAAACATTTTATAAATATTAACTCATTTTATCCTTAGGACAATCCTGGAGGTAGGTACTATTATTATCCTCATATACAGTTGAGGAAGGTTGAATGAGGTTGGACTCCAAGTCTAATACCCTATCTACTGTACCACCTGGCTGCCTTGGAAGAAGAAATAAAAGCTATTCAGCAAAACTAACCAAGACATCAGCAAGTCTGACAGTATATGAAGTTCCACAGATGTAATGCCAAATGCTATAAAGAAGAGAGATGTGTATTTTTTTTTCATTTCAGGAACAAAAACTTCATCATGATCATTACACAGCAACACACAGCTGTTATTTTCCTTTACGTTGCTGGAGCTGTTGAGTATAATGTTTCTTGGTGCTGCTTTACTTAACTCTGTATCAGTTCATATCTTCCTATGCTTCTTTGAATTCTGATATACATCATTTCATATGGCATCATAACACTTTGTTACATTTATGTACCACAATCTGTCTAACTGTTTGTTAGTTCCTCCACAAAAAGTGCAATTATAAATATTTTGGTGAATATGAGATTTTTATTTCCTTGCTTCTTTCCTTTTTTCTTCCCTTCTTTGGGTTTTTATTTCCTTGTGGTATCTCTGGATTTAAGCAAATTGATGGTTCAGTCATTTTATATATACATATATATGTATACATATATATACATGTATATATACATATATATGTATACATATATATACATGTATATATACATATATATGTATACATATATACATATGTATGTATGTATATGTATAGCATAAGTCAAAGCTTTCCATAAATTTTGAGCCAATTCACAGATTCACCAAAGACTGTCCAGGTATCCATCTTTCCATAACCCCTCCAGATTGACTATCCTTTTTCATATTTGCTGATTTGTTAGGTGTAAGGCCAAACCTCGGAGTTGTTTCGATGTTCATTTCTCTTAATATTGGCAATTTAGAGCAATTGTTCCTATGGTTAATAGCCGGTTATTCTTTTGAGGACTGTTTTTTCAAAGAAAGGCATTCATTTTCAAGGGTGCTACTAGACACCATAAGACAAAGCATTTCTAACTGTCCCCACTTAGCAAATGAACCTATGAATTTGGTCTCATTAACATTCCAATCATCCGACTAAATTTAAGTGAATTCTAGATTCATTTTCTCCCTTTGCTTTTTTCTTGGTGTAGTCTTCTTTATGAGGCAAAGCAATAAAAACAATTAAACTATTATACAATGTATAATTAATCAGGGAACTAATTTAGTTCACTTAGATTTGCACTTTTGAAATTTTGTCATGATATGTTAGGGCACATTAAGGAAAACACAGTGTGTAGAGTAAAGGAGTTAAGAGTCCTACCGTCCTACTTTCCTTGGTCAGAACACATCTAAAGTAGTGTGCTCAGATCTGGATGTCATATTTTAGAACATACATTTATCAAATGGAGATCTTACAGCAGAGGCTGCCCAGGATTATAAAAGACATCATCACCATCATCTTCACCAGCATTTATATATCCCTTTGAAGTTTGCCCAGTGCTTACATATGTTAACTCATGTGATTCTCACGACAATCCTGAGGGGTAGTTTATTATTATCGTCATTCTGCAGCTGAGGAAACGGAGACTCAGATAGATTAAATGACTTGCCCAGGATCACATAATCTCAAAGTGTCTGAGACAGGATTAGAACTCTGGTCTTTCTGCCCAGGTCTCACACTTTATTGTGCCACCTTTCTTCTCATTAGATCATGCTATGACAATTGGTTGAAGGAACCAGGGAGATTTTGCCTGGAGAACAGATTTGAAGGTTTCTGGACATACTGGGGTGGGGAATATGGTAGTTGTTTCCAAGTATTAGAACTCTTAGGTGGAAGAGGGAATGCTCTGCTTGACCCCAAAGCACAAAACTAGGGACAATGGGTGGAAGTTAAAGAAAATCAGATTTGGGTGCTGTGTAAGGAAAACTTCCTCAGGATTGTATCTATTTATTAAAAATTGACTGAGCTGGCTCGTAGGTATCGTTCGCTAAGAGTCGTTAAGCAAAAGTCAGGCAAACCCAGAATTATAAAAGCTGAGTTGGAAAAAATCTTAGCCGCCATCTTGTTCAATCCACACATACAAGAAACCTCCACTACGATATAAATGACAAGTGATCCTTCAGTATCAATCAGAGGAGGAGAAACCCATCATCTCTCAAGGCAGTCTGTTATGCCATATGCAGGGATCATTGCAGTGGAACCATATTGGGCTGGTGTACCTTCATGAGCCCTTCCTACTCTCAAATTTTGTGATGTTTTGGACTCTGTTTCCTTCATTGATGAAGAAAGAACTCACATAAGAATAGCTTAATAAAATATTTATATCATTGCCTATAGAACATTAGGGATTTATTTGTATAAATATGGAATGAGTCAGCCTTGGAACTTATATTTTTAATATTTTTTAAAGACTTGGTTTCCCTATTTTGCTCAGGCTGAAAATGAAGGGTTACTCCTGGGCTTGTTCTGTTTTTGACTTAGGCCAGTTCACTCACACTTAGGCAATCTATTTTTCCTTCCCCACTCTAGGGGGTCACTAAATCTAATTGGCCACCAACACCAAATTGGCTTACCACATGGCAGCTGAGAATGCTGATCCACCAGCCAGAGATAGCTAGATGTTAGTGAATAAGAGCCCTGGACCTGAAGTAAGGACAACCCTAGTCTAAAGCCTGCCTCACATACATATCAGCTATATGACTTTGGGAAAGTCACTTTGCCTCTGTTTCCCTCGATTCCTGCATCTGAAAATGGGAATAATAAGAGTATCTACCTCCCAGGATAATTGTGAGAATTAAATGAGATGCTGCCGAATCACTTAGGAAATCTTAAAGCTCTTTTCAATGCTATCCTCATCACCACCAGCCTTAATCTCCCTGATAGTAGGCATTACTGTCTTAGAACTATTAATACTACAATGCTTCCAGAGTGTCCGGTTGGGTCATTGAGGGTTAGCTTCTGTCAGAAGTAACAGTGCCCTGCATATAATAGGAACTTAATAAACATTTGCCGGATTGAAATGATAGAGAGTGTACTTCCAGGCAGGGTAGTCAGAGAAAAAAAATGACTTCCTCTAAATTGCTCTGTCTATAGTAGACGGAGAGTGCTGAATTGAATTTGATTTGGAAGCAGCTTGTTGCAAGGGAAGAGGCCTTGTTTTCAAAATCTTACCCTATAACTCAGTCCCTGTGCAATTTTGGACAAATAATTTAGCTTTTCTGAGTCTCACAGTTTCTTCATCTATAGAATGAGAGGATTGAAGCAGGTCTTTTCTTAGGTTCCTTTCAGCTCTAGACTTTGGGGATAGATCTTTCCTCATACCTCATTGCCTAACTCACCCACTGCACAAATGTCACAGAGTATTCCCTCAGTATGCTAACTCAGCCTCTTCAGCAACAGCCTGGGCAGCACTCCCTCTGGAAGGACCCTGCTAGCATCGCTGAACCTTTATATCATAGAAGAAGTCACACTTTGATCCCCAAAACACTCATAATGGTTTCTCATCTCATGATATGCCCAAAGAAATTAAGAAGAACGCTAACATAACAGTGACATATTTCCAAGTGCCTTCATGTTTAAGTGTAAGAAATAAATTCGAGACTGAAAAATAAAAGGAAAACATTTTTTAAAAATTATGAGACTTACTTGACACCCTCCAAAAGGGAATCAAGATGTGCATCATTGGACTAAATTACTTGAATTATCTAATGATTTGAAAAAAAATTCAACAACCCCCAAGAGAGACATGTTGAAACTATCTTACCCCCATATTGTCTGGTGTTCTGTCTTCAGATCCTGTCTCTCAAGCCCTACTCCTAGAAAAACAGGAAATAAACGTGCTACATGTTCAATATCTGTCTCCTTGACTAAACCTGGCACAGACAATCTTTAGCGTCAGTCTAAGTGCCCTAACCTTTTAAAGCCTAGCCGGATGACTTGTGCGTGGCAGCTTGGCGTAAGAGAGCATCATTTCATTGATTACACTTGGCAGCACTACATTTCCATGAAACTACAAGCAGTTCTTAGCACAGTAGGAGTGAATGTCTTGTTACAAGCTGGGCAGCTGGAAGGTAGAGCATTATGAAGTTTTTAATTACATTCTTTTATAACATTATCAATTAACAAAAATAGAGGCAGTAATCGTATGGTGATTATGTTGTATTTTCCCCCCAGAGGGGGAGGAATTCTAACAATTAATTGCAAATGCTGTAAATGAAAAATCTACAGATGTGTTTAGTTATAAAGTTAGTTGAGCTCAGCCTATCTGTTGGTGCCTTCATTAAAATGCTTTCACATGAAAAGCTATCTCTGCCTCTCTCTCTCCTCCCTTTCTGTCTCTTTCTTTCTGTCTCTCTCTCTGTCTCTTTCTCTCTCTCTCTGTCTGTCTCTCTTTCTCACTGAGGAGAAGTCAAATTTCCCTAGTGACTATTTCCTGAATACTTCTTCTATGATAATAAAATGCTGTGGTTTTTCAGGAGTCATGCATAAACAGCAGTATAGACCAACGTAAATTGCACAGTTGACATCTAAAGAATTGGATTGAGACTTCAATATCTACTTGACACCTTCTTCCTTTTTTCCTCTGAGAAGGATATAATATGTTTATTCTTGCTAGGGGATGTTATCCATGCTTTGATATTCTATTTCCTCCAGAGATAGCCAGGAGGCATGATTATGGTACACAAAGTGTTCATGTCAAATCAGATGGGGGCAATGGAACCCCTTCCCAGACTTGGATTACTCGAGTAGGTGTAATGATTGGCAGTACTACATGTCCTAACACACAGAGAATATTGGCTACCTACAAAGCTAAATCTGCGAATGAGAACCTTCTGCACCATAAGAAAATAAGCTTCTTTCTGGGTATGGCAAAGGGTGCTGCCGCAATAAAGCCTTCCATTTTGATCTGAACCTCTATGTGTTCGTAATATAAGTAGTACTGTCAGTGGGATCTCAGGAAAGAGATCCAGGGTCAGGAATATAGTAGGACTATAGCAAAAATGCTAAACAGTTGTAGGAAAGGATCAAATGGCATCCCAAATGATTAGACAGCAGATAAAAACTTCCCTGAATCAGATAAGAAAAAAAAGCGTTCATTTAGAATTTTTTGAGTTGGTTTTCCTCTGGAATTGGATATCATTTTAAGGCTTGCTGACCTGAAAACTTTATGCCCTGAGAATACAGGGCTATTTCAGATGAATGCGTATCCTTCATGCTATGATTTATAGTTTGTGTTCATAAAGAAAGTGTAAATGAAACCTGAGTGGCTACAGCCTGTTTGTCTACTTGCTTTTCCTGGCTGTTGATTTCAAAGAAATTTGGGTCAACTGAGGAAACCCTCCAACAATTTTCAGAGAAATGTGGATGGAAGCTTTTGTCAGGCAGAAGGTATACTTAAAGATTCATAATGTTATGCTACTGTATTTTCTCTATTATGAGGTCCCATTTTTTTCTTGACCTCCAAATTTAGCAGTACAGACTAGAACTTACTCTGAAGAAACCATGAAAGGAAAACACTAAATCTCTATGTCTTTGCTTCTTGAGGCTGGCTACTCAGAATACTTCTGGGAAAAAGCAACCCTAGATTTTGGAAGACATAGAACAGTTCAATCCAAAACTCTTTCACTTTCTATGATCCTACTTAAATAAGTAAGGTTTATGGTGGGGGAGGGAAATATTTGAATGCTTACAGATATAAAGGCCTTATGTTTCATAAGAAACTTTTAAATGTGGAGCTGGAAAGGATTTCAAAGGTCACTGAGTCTAACCCTTTCATTTTATAGATGAAAGACCTGAGATTGAAAGAGATGAAATGATTTGCCTGAGATTATGTACACAGTAAATATCTGAAGCAGGCTTTGAACTCAGGTCTTTCTGACTCTGGGTCTAAGGAGCCAGTTTGTTACCTCAGTATCTACTGTGCTACTTTGTTGTCCAGTGTCCTTACATAAGAACTTAAAAACAAAAATTTCAATAATCCTGGGAATCATGAAATACTGAATTATCTGGATACATCTCTGAAATATTGACAAATGAGTGAGAGAAATTTTTAGACAGTATTATCAGACCAAAACACATGAAAGTATCATTTGGGAGAATTGAGGCACTTTCCCTGACCATTGACTCCCCAAAATAATTCCTACTTAAGAAGTTTTGTTTAAAAAAAACAAAACTAAGTTATATAGATCAGCTCTCTTTGTTGATAACTGTTCATTTAATTGAACTGAATAGCACTGAGGAAATCATTCCAGTATTTGTTCTTCAGGCTGTTTTTTTTCCCCCTGCATAGCTATACCCAACCTAAGTGGGGTATGTGGCAACAAGGCTATCCTGGCCCCTTTGGTTACATAAGTCAAGATTTGCCCTAGGGGCTTGGCTCAGCTTTTTTTTTTTATCCTGATGAAAATCTTGGCAGCTGAAGACCCAAGTTATTCCAAGTGGTTTTTAGTGTAGCACTCCATAAAAGCGGAATGTAATTATTCCATGAATATACTTTCTGAACTGAAACAAATGAAGTCTGCAAGTACGATGCCATTCTAACGGCCCATTCTAGATGTGAACCATACACTCAGTGGATAACTTTATACACAAACTTGTATATGCCCACATAAGCAAAAAGGCCCTTTCACACAGAAGATTATGGAACATTTCCGATTGGCACTCGGCCTGAGTGGCCTCCATCTGTTTATTCAACACAAAGGGCAGATCTGAATATACCAACCCCAGAAAACCTCTTTTCTCTCTCATATTGAGTTTAGGGTGTCTACATAACTTAAAGAATTACCCAAAATGCCATGCTTCATTTTGTTAATGTTGACACAGACCCAATGTCTCAGTGATAGGACACAAGATTTAATTTTTCTATTTCTTTGCACAGCTCTTGGCTCCTTTATCCCTCTCTCCTGTTGCCCAACCTTCTTTCTCTTTTCCCTGAAAAAACACAGAAAATCTTCAGTTGGGTTGATTGCTATGGTTATAGGTGATTTGCTGTTGCTTCGGCCCTTCAAATGCAGTCAATTCATGCTTCTCCTGAACTGGAGTAAACATCACCTTTTCCCTAATTGACCTGCCTTGCACTCTGACAACACGCCCACTCCTTCCTGCTGGCATTACCAACTTAGATTTGGTAATATGCCAGGGTGTTTTTCACATTGGAGCAATTTCTCCACCTACTGCATTATTTTATGTAGAAGGTAGTGATCGAGCCTTGCTATGGACAGTACTTAAACTTTTGTGGTCTCTAGCCTAAGGATAAAGTCAAAAATAAAGGCATAAAGTGAACTGGGGGCTATATTTCACATACTTTTCTAAAAATTCTGTGTTTCATCAAACTGAATTTCCATCTTTGCAAGTAGTTTGCATGAGATTTGCATGGGAATTGTGACATCCCACGCTAATAAAACCTCCCTGAGGACTCACATAGTCTATGAAGACTGGAGATTTGGGGCAATTACTGATTTAGGCCAAAGTTGGCAGTAATAAAATGCAGGTCCTTGAAAATGTGGAAAATGAGTAGGCACAAATCACATTTAGGCAGCGGTTCTTAATGTGGATTCATGGACTTTTTTGTTTAACAGCTATATTTCAATATAATTGATTTCTTTTGCAACATTAAGTACATTATTTTATGAATTTAAGCACTTTATTCTGAAGTCCCTGTAGGTTTTTCCAGATGACCAAAGGCATCCAGAAAACACCCAAAGCTGATGAGACCCTGCCTTAGATTATGTTTTTGACAACTGAGTAAAGTAAAATAAAGATGTAAAGAGTCCTGGGCTTGAACTGCTAACTCTAAAGTTCCCAGTTATCCTTCATTCTTATATATTTTAAATCTTCAGTATAAAAGAGACCATTGATTTTCATCAAGGCTGCATTATAAATGAGATATGCATTTAATGGAGGCTGAATTATAAATGAGCAGCATGCTGGTCTGCTGGACATCAAATCAAGAGGCCTAGGTTCAAATGCTTCCTCAGATGTTTGCTGGGTGACTCAGGGAAAGACACTTAATTTCTTAGGAACTCAGTTTCTTTATCTAGAAAATGGGAATTATATTATTTATCTATCTTTCTTACAGGGTTGTTCTGAAAGAAATTATCCCAAATCTTAAAGACTCTATGCAGATATATGTGAATTATTCATATATGTTCGGTCTTCTTAATTTTTTAAAACTTCTTAATTATTTTCTGTGTCAGGAAAAGCATAGTGAGAATAAAGATATATTTCTTTTCTTTATTCAGGGAATTCCTATTTCCTGTTAATAGGCCCAATGAAATCTATCCACGAACCCCTTGTACTCTAGGTTAAGAACCCTGGTCTACACTATCTCAAATGAGATAGTCAAATGAGTTTCAAAACAAGGATCCTCCCAGTTCCTTGTACTTTTGGCAGTCACTGGCAGAAATAGTGGGTGTTGTTTATGAGGCCAAGGTCGCAGGTTCAATCCATGTACCTAACACAGCCAGATTCTCACAGAGAAAAACTGTTCCAGAGCCTTGGGCTGCACCATTACCTCTGTCCAGCTAGTCTACAAACACATGCCGTTGGTCACAAGAAGGAACAGGTGACTGGAGAGCGGCGATTGATCAGCTTACATCCATCACCACTACTAGAAAAACAACCCAAAGTACAAATCATGCTAGGAGGGCCAGGAGCATTCTCTCAGAATAGGAAATCAGTGAATAGGAAAAAAATAATAAATATATATGCATATATATGTGTGTACATGTGCCTATACATGCATATATATACATACATATGTATGTATATATGTACATGTGTGTTCACCACTGAACAACATAAGATTATTTCAATATTTAAATCTTAGTCTCTAGGAAACAGTATTTAGAAGCAGAAGAGCCAGGTTCATATCACACCTGTGATGATTACCACCTGTGTAACCATGGGATAAATCATTTAGGTACCAGCCCCCTGACTCACTTTTGTTTTGTCATCTACAAAAAAAGAAAGATGTTGTTACCATGTGCAAAGGACAAGTAACCAGGAATCAGAGGACCTGAGTTTGAAGCCCAATTCTGTCACTTAATATCTCTGTGCTCTTGAGGATTCACTTAACTTCTATGGGCCTCAATTTCTTTATGGGCCTCAGTTTCTTTATCTGTAAAGTGAAGGGCTTTAATTTAATTTGTAAGTTCCCGTAGCTCAAAATTTATGATCTTGAGATCCCACGGGAGAATTGGACACAGGTTCTGAGGTCCCTTTAAGCTCTAGCTTAATGATCTTATCACTTCTAATAAGTGAATCAGCCTAAGATAAGAATAATTATAATGGATATATATATGTGTATGTATATATATATATATATATATATCCTACCTTTATCTACCTACACACATATGTGAGTGTGTGTGTGTATATATGTATATATATACACATATTTATTTATGTAAAATATGGATATGTCCAACATATATCCATATAATATATAATAAGAATAAATAAGAAAGAGCGTTGACTTGGGAGTCAGAAGACCTGGTGTCCAAATCCTGGCTTTGTCCATTCTCACTGTGTGGCTGA
Source organism: Bettongia penicillata ogilbyi (assembly GCA_023548195.1). Lineage (NCBI taxonomy): Eukaryota > Metazoa > Chordata > Mammalia > Diprotodontia > Potoroidae > Bettongia > Bettongia penicillata. Next base: position 3,466,637 of record JAJHZJ010000021.1, read on the forward strand.
ACAAGTGACCTCACATGTCTAGACTTCAGTTTCCTCACCAGAGGTGCTTTCCATCTCTTGATACTACCATCGAAATGCAATGGGTCCCAAGTGCAATTAGTTGCAGAGAATTCATCTTAATTTGGAAAACCCTTGCCCTAAATAAAGAAATTGTTCTCAGAAATTGTGGCCCTAGGGAGTGGACACCTCAATATCTCAAACTAGGCTATAAAAGTGAGAACTCTATGCCCAACTGTGGCAGGGGGAGAGCTGAATTTCTGAACATGAAAGCATGTTCAGAGTGGCTAGTTCATGGAGAGAGGAAGAAATACCTAGACATAGTATAAATTTTTAGTGCTAGAGTTCTCCCAGTTACTGAAAATTTAGAACATAGATCCTCTGGCTGAGCAGAATGTTCTGTCCCTTCTCAAGTTCCTTCAGCATTTATTACTGGGTTAGGTCTCACATCCGATTCTTCATAAAGTATCCCATTCTTTGACTGCCTATAACAATATAATTAGACACTAAGGATCATAAAATTAAGAACCTAGAGATAGAAGGTATGTCAGACACCCTCAAATTCAACTCCCTCATTTTACAAATGAAGATACTGAGGCCAGGGGACATCATAGGTTTTGGGATTTAGAACTTTAATGGACTTTAGAAGTTATTATAACCATCTCCCCCATTTTAAAAATTGAGAAACAGAGGCCCAAAGAGGGTAAATAGATACCAAACCCATATAAATATTAAATGTCTGAAGTGTGACTTGAGTCTAGGTCAGTGACTTACCCAAGGTAACGGAGGTAATAATCATCATAGGAGATTTCAATCATTTGACCATAAATTTAGATCTGTAAAGGACTTCAGAAACCATGTAGATTACAGGTTCCCAAAATGAGGTGTGCTGGAAGAATCCAGTGGGGCAGTAGTAGCCTCAGGTGCAAGTGGAGGGAGTTGAATAAAAACAACGCATTCAGGGGAAGCAGAAGGAAAGAAGAGGACATTTTGAAAAACCATTCATATATGTTTCATCTGTTGTGTAACAGGGTTAAAGTCATACGGTTTCCAAATAAACACACCAAATGCAAGTTTTAACGGATCAGTGGTCAAGTCTGACAACAGGTCTTAACAAGCAAGTGTTGACAGGTGAGTGGATTGTGTATTATTGGGAAGTCCAGCATGCATCAGCAGGAATACATGTACATGTAATGACTTGTTGTTATAAAATGATACTATGTGGTTACATGATGCAAGATTGCATCATCAAAGTTTCAATGTAGAAAAAAACCACAAATTTACAATGAATTATTAAATTTAAGATGTTTTACAATAAATCCATGTTTTTTTGAAATGATACAAATTTCAAAATGAAACTATTTGAAAGAAAAACAAATTTCAAAATGTTGAAGAAAGTAGATTTCCAGGGAGAACTGAGTAATTTTTTTGAAAAGGGGTGATAGGTCAAATAAGTTTGGGAAACTGATCTAGTTCAATCCTGTCATTTTACATATAAATAAACTGAGGCCTAAGCAAGGTATCCGACTTGTTCAAAAGAACACAGGCAATAATTGTCTGAAGCATGATTTGAACACATTTCCCTATCTTCTCTGTCATATAATTTTATTTTTCAATATATTTATATTTTAGTTATATACATTTCTATTCATATTGTATTTCTATTCATATGTTTTCATCTCATAAGACTGAAAGTCTTTTGTAGGCCATAAAGTTATCTTGGTATCTCCAACAGCATCTAGTTCAGTGTCAAAAAGAGTGATTACTTAGTAAACATTTTTTACTTGGCTAATCAATAGTCTGTGGTTTATATCTGGTTGGACAATAGGAAAGATAGACTTTGAATCTTCTCTCTTCAGGCAGAAAGGTATTTCCAGTGTCTTTCTGTATACAAAAGGAAGAATCAATGTTTGGCAAAGATGTCTATGTAATAATAGACAGATGCTATTTTTTAAGTGAAATTCAAACTTTTGCTTTCTATGTGCTTTCTATACCCAATCAAATTAAAGTGGAAAATTGGGACCTGAAAACCTTAAAATACAAAAATCCAGATAGGAAAGCAGCTAAAAAACCCTATACAGAGTGTACTTTCAAGGGTACAATGAAGGGCAAAATTGAAAAGAATTTGAATTTGGTTTGCCATTTATAAATGAGTTTGTGTTGGGATTTAGAACTATATCTACAGATATTGTTTTTCTAGATATTACCTTTGAGAAAATGTAGAGAGCAATATGGTAGCAATGAGTTGAGGCAAAGTCATTATTATGAAGGGATTTTTATAAATCCCCTCAATTAATGAATGGAAATGTTATGTAACATGTTACTTATTCAAAGTGTTTATACCATTGATTCATCTAGTATAGGTATCATTCTTTTCTCTTATTTATTCCACCTGAACAATCTTATATTATTTGGTTGTGGTCTGAAAAGCACTGAAGATTGTCAGATCAACTTTTCTTTTTACTGTCTCCTCTATATTGTTTTCTATTGCAAAGTGATATATTCATAAATAGCATCTATATTAAGTGAACTGCATGTCATCGTAATTGCATAATTAAAGGTATAAAATTCCTTTTTCCAAAAAATGAATAAATTCGCAAAACAAAGTTATGACTTGGGTTAAAATGACCTACTTTTTCCAACAGTAAAATATATTGGTGTGTATTCTTCAGACATGTGAAAATGAAATAGATTTTTTTAGAAAATATTATACATGACATTTTAGGAAGGACATTGATTAAATGGGAGTACATTTAGGGGAGGAGGATGTGAAGAACTAGAGAACATAGTATCCAAGTATAAGCCAATCTCCTTTTCAGATATGGACAGTTTTGGCTCATAGGAAAAGAGCAAAGCCGGAACAACTACGAGAGAAATGCTTTAAAAAGTAGCTTCAGAGAGAAAAGGAACTTAAAGTAAAGATGGCTGACATGTCCTATTTCCTGGTAGTTAATTTGCTTGTGATTGACATGAAGACTTTGAAGTTAATATTTGGGAAACCATTATTCTTAGAATTGTTTGATGACTATGCGAGAAATGTATATTGACTAGATATGGTGTAGAAGGCAAATATGTGGATTTTGGTCTCTTTAAGAAAGACATGAGCCATCTCACTGAAGAGAGCCTTCTTTGGACCAGGAGAGAATTGAGGTGAGCACAACTGAGTTTAATATTTATAGAAAAGCTCAGACTTGAAAACTAATCCCAAGAGAGACCTCCAACAAAGAAACTTCAGAGGAACTCAGCCCATCTATGAATTATTTTGTAGACTCTTCCTGAGAGAAGAAAAAGAAAATCAAGGCCAATGATGAGGGTTTTGAGTAGCCCTCAGAACCTGTCTTCCCTATTCACAAGGTTAGTAATTTTTTCTCTTTTGGCCAGCAACCCTGAAGGTCTTCTCTTGCCAGTTTGACTTTTTTTTTTTTAGGTTTAGATTAAAGGAATCATCCCTTGACTCACTTTTTAAAGAGGTCTATTCATCAAATGAGTGTTACCTCACTCAAAATAAGAACCTGAAAAGACCTTAGCTTAAAAAGGTATGGGTCTCCTGTCTCTCCATTGCATCCTGGTCCACCTCCTGTCATCCTGATGAATACCTGGCCTCTGGACACAGGTGGCTCAGGATGAGAAAGTGAGGCTGGTGACTTTGCACAGCCCTCCCTCACTCAAATCAAAGTCATCTGCAGGTCAGGTCATCATTTCTCTGATGTCATGGTCCTCTTCAAGAATGAAGGACAAATACTGAACAACAGCCTGGATCTCTCTCTTATATAGTTTTCTAAGTTTATAACTATCAGCCAGAAAGTGCATGTCTGATTTACCAATCAGATTATGTTGTTTTTGTTTTTAATTTTCCTTCTATTTAATATTTATGATTAAGAGTAAATGAAGTCCATGTTGGTTGATTTGTTCATGGTAAGCATACTGGTAGAATCTCAGGAAGTGCGGTTGTTAGTAGCTGTATTGCTAAGGCAATACTCACAGCACTGGTGATGACTATGAATATGCTGGCATAGTTCTCAATTGCAAAGTATAACAGACTCTCCATATAGAAGGCAGAAAAAAAAAATTTATTCAGACACCAGAAAGCCACATCTCAAAACCAGAAAGCCAAATCAGTCATAGTAACCAAAAAGTCAATACACATTATAACTGAAGGGGATAAAGGCATTTCTAAGCCTCCCCCCACCCACCTTCTTGGGCCTTCCCACAAACAAAAAAACACTCACAAGCCTAGTCATCTGCCTCCTCTCTCTCCCTCAGTTCTGACTGCTCTGACCAAATTTCCTCTCAGCTCTGCCTCTTTCTGTTCCACCCTTCGTGCTTCATCCCTTCCTGTTCTATGTGACTTGATGCTTGTGACTCAGGCTTACATGTAACTTAAGCAAGTCACCTGGGCCTATTGATGGATGAGAAAGACCTTCCCATTAAGAAGTAAATTTTATGATTTGAGGTGGCCCTTGAATCTTTGTAAAGTTAATTTCCCACCATTTGCTTTTCATATGCTCAATTAAAAGTGTCAAACTATATTCCACTTCTTTTACATTTTTCCCCTGTATCATAATATCATCTATGTAGGGGGAAGATGTACACCAGGTATCTCTAATTCATCCAAAGTTTCAGCCGCAAATCCTATGAAAAATAGTGGAGCTATGCAGCTATCCTTGTGGCAAGCATGTAAAAGTATCTTGTCAGCCCTGCTAGGTGAAAGCAAATTGGTTCCATTGCTTAGAATTTATTGGAATAGTAAAGAAAGCATTGGCTAAATCAATAACTGAATACCAAGTTCCATCATATTTCTGGATCCTTTCTATTAAGGTAATGGTATCTGGAGCAGAAATATAAAAGGAAAATTATTCAATTGTCTATAATCCACTGTCATCTTCCATGTCCTATCTGACTTTCATACTGACTAGACAGCATTATTCCATCAAGTGGTTGTAGAGACTTACACTCCTGTCTCAACATATTCCTTTATATTATTGATAATTCATCTTGCTCACCTGACACACTATATTGCTTTGGAGTCATTACTTCAGAAGGTTCAGGTAAAGCGATCAGATCCATTTTTATTTTACCCACTAAAACTGTATTAATTCCTATCTTCCTTACTACAAACTGGAATCTTCCCTCAGGTAAATTTCGTCATGCCTCTCAATATATCTATTCTGATGAATGGGTACAATTGCCATGGTGTATTCTTTCTTGGGTAATTGTCCAATTTTCATTGTTAGTTTGACTTGCCTGGCTGATATTTCAGCCCTTCCCAGTCCTGTGGTGGTGATATGAGTTCCATCATTAAACTTCTCAGGGTTTCCATATATAAGGGAGTCTTCTGACCCACTATCGATTAATGCACTGGTTATAGTATTGGATCCATTTTGCCAACGTATGTTCAAATTTCAACAATATGGTCAAAGACTGTAATCCCATCTGTGTATTTCTTTAATCTGAGCTAGGGCTTGGCCAATTTTCTATTCTCACATATTGATGATGTGACAAACTTGGATACAAGGGTTCAGGAGGATATGTAGGGACAGTTTGTACTTCTCTATTCCATCTAGTTCCATTCCAGCTTCAGATAGTTATGAACTGCAAGAATCTGGGCAAGTCACTTACCTCTGTTTGCCTTAGTTTCTTCATCTGTAAAATAAGGATAATAATAGCACTCATCTCCCAGAGTTGTTGTGAGAAATAAATGAGATGATAATGGTGAAAGCTCTTAGCGTACTGCTGGCACATAATAATCATTATATAAATGTTAGTTTATACATACATACACCCATATACACACATACACATTCATATATATGTATGTGTATATATGTATACATATACACATACACACTGTATCCACAGTAGAAAGTAACCTTTTTGAGGGTAGAAATTTATTGCTTTGTACATTTTGGGGAGCATCCAGGCCTGTCATTTTATCCACCAATAATTAATCAATAAATATTTATTAAGCACCTACTTATTATGCTGGGGATACAGAAAGAGACAAAAGACAGGACCTTCTTTCAAGGAATTCACAATCTGCTTGTAGTCTGAAAAAATTGTATGGGGAATCATGAAATTAATTAAGTTGCCCAGAGTCACACACACAGCATATGTAAGAGATGGTATTGGAACCTCTGCTTTTAAATAGCAGGTGCTTGAGATTTGTTGAATTAAACTGCATTAAGTTGACTTCTGCTGTGTCTGTCTTTCTGTTTCTGTCTCATTCTTCCTCCCTCCCTTTCTTTCTTTCTTTCTTTCTTTCTTTCTTTCTTTCTTTCTTTCTTTCTTACTTTCTTTCTTTCTTTCTCTCTCTCTCCCTTCCTTCCTTCCTTCCTTCCTTCCTTCCTTCCTTCCTTCCTTCCTTCCTTCCTTTCTTTCTTTCTTTCTTTCTTCTTTCTTTCTTTCTTTCTTTCTTTCTTTCTTTCTTTCTTTCTTTCTTTCTTTCTTTCTTTCTCTCTCTTTCTCTGTCTGTCTCTTTGTCTCTGTCTCTGGTTCTCCCTCCCCCCTCTCCCATTTAAATTTTACAGAAGAGTAAAGTGTAGTCATTATTTCCACTTTGCACCATTTACTCACTTAACTGTGTTGTCTGGCTTGTATCCTGGACATTCTACTGAAGTTGATTACTTGAATGTCACCAATGACCTACCCATGATGAAATTCAATGATCTATTCTCAGTCATCTGCCTCCTTAACCTTTATTTAGAATCTGGCACTATTAATTGCTCCCTCCTTCTTGACATTTTCTTCTCTTTCCCTACATGATATCCCATTCTCATGGTTTTCTCCAAGCATTCTAATTATTTCATTTTTTGCTCTTTTTTTACTCCTTTCACTCAGTAAATGATTATTTTCCCCCCTAATATCCTGTCCTCACACTCTCCTCTCTTTATGTTGTCACCCCTAGCAACATCATTCACTTCCTACACATTCCTATGAATATGACTTCCACAACTATATCTCTAACTCCCAACACTTTTCTGAGCTCCATTCAAAATCTTGTGCTTACTAAACATAGCCACTTGGATATTCTTTTATTGCTTCAAATTCATGTCCAAAATAAAACTTTTCCTATTTCCCTCAAGTCAGATAATATTCCTGACTTCTCTATTTATTTTAACATCAGCATCATTCTCCCAGCAACTTGTTTTAAACCGTATTCAACTCCTTCATCTTTGGCTGCACTTAATCAGCCAAGTCCAGTCAAGTTTTGATTGTCATGTATTTCTCATCCATTTTTGCTTTTCTATTGCTATATTCAAATTTATATGCTTACTATCTCAAGAATATTACAATTATCCACACCTTTAATTTCTATCCCCTCCATTATATTCTACATATACATTGTTAGGATAATTTAGCACAGATCTGATCATGTCACCCTCTCCATCTCTTCTCTGAACAGAAATCTTCCATGGTTCCCCTACTGTCAGTGGAATTTATTTCCAAGTCCTTAATATCTGAGTGCTTTTTTTAATTGGATAAGGACTTCCTAATGAGGTAATTGTTATTCTAACTCTGTTAGAACTCATGAACTCTTTTGTTCATGTCAAACTCTTTGTGACCACATCTGAGGCTCTCTTAGGAAGTTCCTAGGATGATTTACTATTTCCTTCTCCAGCTTATTTTACAGATGAGGCAGATGAGGCAGACAGGGTTAAATCATTTGCCCATAGTCACCCAGCTGACTGAGACCAGATTTAAACTCAGGCCTTCCCAACTCTAGGCCCTGTGCTATAACCATTGCAATACCTTTGATATTTAAAGTCCCCTAAGCTCTGTTCCTAACCTATATTTTCAGCTTATCTTTCACGCCTCACACTCTTCATTCTAGTTAAATGGACTGTGTTTTTTTTCTGGTATGATCGTCATATTTCTTGCAACCAGGTGTTGCAGTAGGCAGCTCAGTGGCTTAGTGGATAGAGCACGAGGATGCCAGTCAAACATTTACTAGCTATGCGACTTTAGACAAGTCACTTAGCCCTGGTTGCCTTAGTTTCCTCATCTGTAAAATGAATTAGAGAAGGAAATGGCAAATCACTCCACTGTCTTTGCCAAGAAAACCTCAAATGGGGTCACAAAGAGTTGGATGCAACTGAACAATAGGAACGCCCTATTTCCACTTCGGTTTTCTTTTTTTTCCTCAATAGGTTGGAGGGTGTCAGAGGAAGAAAAAATAAAATTTTGTTATGCTTTTCATAGAGAGATGAGGTGATGCCACAGATGTGAAATATTGCATGTGCTTTCTGATGAGGCTGCTATATTAGTTTTGCTTCACCGTTTTACCTTGTTACAAGTAATCTCTCATGGATCAAGAGTAATCTGTAAATATAGATAATGTAGAAAAAAAAAAAAAACAAAAACCACACAGATACAGTCACACAGAGGCACACAGACACACACACATACACACACACACACAATGTCTCATTCAACCCCCTCAATCACTCACCTCTCAGTGGGGAAGTGGATAGGATATTTCAGCATCAGCCCCTTAGAATCATGAACAGCTATTGTACTGATCAATTGTCATTCTTACAGTTTCAAAAATTGTTTCTTTTTATGGTGTTGTTATTATATAAACTATTGATCCTGCTGATTTCATTCATCAATTATAGGGCTTTAAAAAATCCTCCAATTTTGTTCATTTTTGTAATAATTTTGACTCAATTTACCCATTATTTACTAAATGCCCACTGTTTGTCATGCACCGTCAGATAATTAATTAATAAATAAACATTTATTAAGTGCTTACTATGTGCCAAAAAAAATGTAAGCACTAGGAATAGCAAATAAATGTAAAATACAGTGGGGGACATAAAGCTACACAGGCCAAAATGAAGCTGTCTGTCCTCAAAGTATCCTACGTTTAACATGAGGGGATAGATAAGGAAATAACAAAATGCAGACAACACATGATTGGAGCCTTGAATGAAACTTGGGGTTCCAGAAAGAGATAGTGAGGATGCTGAGTTTCCCAAGCAAAGCATAATGTGTATAAAGGAAGGCATAGAGGAAAAGAATAGCATATCTTTCATAGGGAATAGATAGATGGTAGATAGATAGATAGATAGATAGATAGATAGATAGATAGATAGATAGATAGATAGATGGATGGATGGATGGATGGATGGATGGATGGATGGATGGATAGATAGATAGATAGATAGATAGATAGATAGATAGATAGATAGATAGATAGATAGATAGATAGATAGATAGTTGGATGGGTGGATAGATGAAAGGATGGATAGGATAACAGAACATTCATTAAGCACTTACTATCTACCTACTTAGCACTTACTACTATGCTAAGTACTAGGAATGGAAATACAAGCAAGCAAGACAGCCTCTGCCCTCAAAGATCCCCTCATGCTAATGAGCGAATGGAACCCAAAGAGGGAAACTCTAAGGCAGATGGAGGAGGGGAAAGTGACTTGAAGGTTTTAGGCCCCTCCTTCAAGCTAAGACAAATTATCAAAATCAAAATCACAAACTGATTTATCAAATATCCTGGAAGAATTGTCCAATGTTATCCACTTGCAGCAGGTAGAGGGGATTTTCAGAGTAGAGAACAGAAAACATAACAGTTTGTAATGCTGGACAATGAGTCTTAAGCAATGAATCTAGGGAGATGGCATGCAATGCCATCATATTTTGAAATTCTTTAAATGTCTTACTGTGGAAACTATATTTTATCCTAGAGATAATAGTATATTGATAAAGCTTCTTGAGTAGGGGAATGGTATAGTGAAACCCATGCATTAGGAATATCAACTCGATATCTCATTTTTACTCATGAATAAGTATTTGTTTAGCTGAAGAATAAAAGTTTAGGTCTTTTTACGAGTACTCCCACTGCCCATAAAAATGTAATTAGTGATAGAAGAGATTCAAAGGACATTGACAAAAAGACAAGCAGTAAATTTGATGGGAAAAGGTAAGCAGGTACCTTTTAATAGGTCTCATGACAGATGAAAAAATATTGTCTTTCCAAGTAAGGACCCCTTTGGGTTTTTAACATACCACAGCTATTTCAGCTATAGTGTTTTTGAGGTCACAAAATCCTTTGATATTTTTATAATCTTTGTAATACAGGAACCTGTTATTTACTTAGTTGAATACTCTAAAAACGGCAATATCCCTGGTGGTGTAAGAAAAATCGTAATTCATTAGAATCATATATATGGTTACTATGAAGAGAAGGGAAATAAAAAAAGAGGGGAAAGGAATAAGAAATTATTTAGTGTCAACTATGTGTCAGGAATTGTGCTAAGCATTAAGATAAATATTATCTAATTTGATACTTACAACAACCTTAAGAGATATTATGCTCACTTTATAGTTGCCAAAACCGAGACAAACAGAGGTTAAATGTGCCACCAAGTAAATCAATATATGCATAAAAGTAAGCTGACAGGTATGCTTAGCTGCTAAGACAGCTAGATAGAACAGTAGATAGAGAGCTGGACCTGGAGTCAGGAAGATGTGGATGCAAAAGACTCAGACACTTATTAGTGTGAAATTGGGCAAATCACTTATTGCCTGTTGATCTTGCCTCATCTGTAAAATGGAAAGGATAATAGCATCTACTTCCCAGGGCTGGTATGAAGATAAAATGAGATGACATTTGTAAATTGCTTTGTAAATCTTAAAACTCTATAACAACTAGGTATAATTATTTATGCTTGTGATCTTATAATTCTGAATATCTCACAACTCTAAGTTATGCTTCCACCAGTCAGAAGTCTTGTTCACTTCCTGTATGTGGCAATGTAAGTATACTTTTGTTTGTTGAATGAGTGAGTGAGTTCTCTTCTTGTCTAGGCTTTCAAGATCTAGCAGTCCATGAAAGTGAGTTAAGAGGATCATCCTTAAAGTAGCCTTATAAATTCTGAGGATGCTTTCTTAAAATTTCTTGAGTCCCAACACTGATCCCCTGTTAGGCTTACCTTATAATGACAGTTACATACATGGTGTCTGTGTAAGGAAAAGAAATTTCACTGGGCAGTTAAGATGAGATAACAGTGAATCTATTTTGAAGTTTTATGTAATCAAAATTATTCATTTTATCTCCTATGACCTTCACTATTACTTGTTTGGTGATAAGCTTTCCCCCTTATCAATAGACTTAAAAGCTGTATTTTTATCCTCATTTAATTTTTTTTTTTATGAAGCTAGCTTTTACATCTTTGTCTTGTATTCATTTATAATTTATCTGGGTATATGGTGTGAAATACTGGCCAAATCCTAATTTCTGTTAGACAGATTTCTTCAGGATTTTTTGTTGGATCAATGAGAAGTTGTAGTCCTTGAGGTGATAAAAAATAATACTACTAAATTTGTGCACATATGTTGCAGACCTAGTTAATTTCAGTTATTAACTTATTTATTTTTAACAAATGCCAAACTACTTTCACAATTATTACTTTGTAGTGTCCTTTAAGATATGGTATGATTGATCTCTTTCTTCCACTTTCATTTTCATTATTTCACTTAAGATTCTCAACTTTTGTTCATCTAAATGAATTTTATTACTTTTCTAGCTTCATTCATTATTGACAATTTAGAATGACACTGAATAAGTGTACTAATATTTAAATAATTAGGATTTTTATTTTATTACATTAGCATGGCCTAACAATGTATATTTAAAAGCTCTTTTTTTTTATGTCAGTCTTTAATTCTGAGGAGAATAGCTAGTGGTTTGTTGTATTCAAATAGTTTATTTATGTTTTTGGTAGGTGGACTCCCAAACATTTTAAATATTTTGTACATTTTTAATGGAATTTTTCTCTCTTTTCCTGATGAGTTTAGTTGGTAAGGCACAGAAAGATTGATGATTTATGTAGCTCTATTTTACCTCCTGTTTTGATTGCTATTAATTGCATAAATCAGATTTTTAGTTGGCTGTGCCATCACATCATTTGGAGAAAAAAACTATTTTGTTTCTTCTTGTTCTATGTTTATTCCTTAACTTTCCTGTCTTGTCTTGCTACTATAACTTTTTTTAAAACTCTATCAAATAGTAGTAGCAATAAGGGACATACTTATTTTACTCCTGATTTTGTTTGAAAATTCTCGAGCATTTCTCTTTAACATATAATTTTAGCTCTTGGTTTTTCTTAGATGCTATTTATCATGCTAAAGAAGTGTCCCTTCATGACTATCCTTTTAATTTTTTTAAACGGAAATCAGTTTTTCATTTTGTCAAAAGCCTTTTCTGCTTCTATTGATACAATAGCATTTTTTTTATCTTGTAACTAACATGGTCTATTAAGTTTGTAATTTTTTTTAATATTGAAGCAATCTTTTATTCTTGGAATGAATACAAACTTGTCACATATTAAAATATTTCTTACATATTGCTATATTCACTTTCCTAATATTTATTTTAAGTTTTGCATCAATATTCATCAGTGATATTGCTGTAGTTTTCATTTTCCATTTTGGCTCTTCTTGGTTTAGTTATCAATCCCAGGAATCAGCAATCTTTTTCTGTAAAGAACCAGATAGTAAATGCTTCAGACTTTATAAGCCAAGAGGCAAAACTGAACATATTATGTATCATGTAGGAAAAGAGAAAATAAATTTACACAAAATTTTAATTGATATAATTCAAAATGCAATAATGATAATTTAATGCCATTTTTTGTAATATAGGTCTACTAAAAAAAAAAGAACTAGAGGATAACATGTTGTTTAACTGGGATACATTCAACATTAGTGCTCCCTAACATCAAAATCAGTGGCCAAGATTAATTTATTAATATTGGTTGTACTGAAATTTTACTTGTATCATCTTTGAAAATACATTTTCATATAGATAAATAGAACTTCCAAACACTGATAACAATCCACAAGCTTATGATTTTCATTGAGCCAAAAGGTTAATAACTTTAAACAAGTTTATTTTCTCAAGACATATTTCTTTGGTTATTATAATCAAGCCTGATTTAATGAACTCAGTGATGGTAAACAGCTTTCCTTACTTGACTTGAGCTACTTGGAAAATTACTGTGGTTGCAGCCTCATTTTTCTTTTTTCTTTTTGACAAGAAGTTCTGCTTTGATGAGAAATTTTGTTTCACATTTCTAATTTTCTGACTACTGTTTTCTGTGTGTTGGAAATACTGTGAATGTAGTCTGGTAATGTTGACTTTTTTATAACATTTCATAATAAACACAATGTTTTGCCATCTAAGACAATGACAAAAATAATTTATACTTCACTGTGCCTTAAAATTGTGACAGTTTACTTTTCCTGTTTTGATATGATCTGAATGCACTAATAATAAAAAATAAATAAATAAAATGTCATGGCACAGTGATACACATGACACTCAAAACCTGTTCGGTTATAACTCTGTCACTGAAATTTACAGTGTGCTGAGGAGCAGAGAGAAGCCATGAGAGCCCCACATATGGTCTCTGTTGCAACTACTCAACTCTGTCACTGTAGCATGAAAGCAATCATAGACAATATTAAATAAATGAGTTTGACTATATTCTGATAGGAATGTATTTATGGACTCTGAAATTTGAATTTTATGTAATTTGCATTAGTCAATAAATATTAGTATTCTTTTGATTCCTTTTCAATTATTTGAAAATCAGTCTTGGCTTATGAGTTAGGAAGCCAAAATGTGGCTGACCTCTGCTCAAGGTCATATCTATAACATGGAATGAATCTGGAAGATCCTTATTTATGTAACATGGAAATTATTAGTATATTATGCATTATTATGTATTATGCCAAAATTAATTTATGTGCTAAATAGTTTATGTTAAATAATTTAGGTTGATAGAAATATTAAATATGAATAAATATGGATATTAAATAATTTATAAACTGTTGAAATCAATTGTTCTTTGAATATCTGATGGAATCTGCTTTTAAACATATTTGGTCCTAAGATTTTTTTTCCCTTTGGGAATTCATTTATGGCTTTCTCACTTTCTTTTTTGAAGAAGGAGTTAATTCAATTCTCTATCTTTTCTTCTGTTAATCTGAATATTTTACGTTTTTTTTGCAAATATACATTCTGATTATTGCCATGCGTTTGGGCAAAACACTTTCTAATAATTTCTTTTATTTCTTCATTTGTTGTGAATTCTTTTTCATTTTTGATACTATCAATTTACTTTTCTGCTTTCTTTTTATATTCAGACTATATGTTTTCCTATTCCATAGTTTTTTTTAATAGCTCCAACTTTATTTATACATTTGAAAGTTGAGTTTTCTTTAAACTTTATCTTTTTCCTGATTTTTGGAACTTTAATTATGCATTTGATTGAAATTTTTTGATTTGTTCCTTTTTTAAATTAGTTTGCTTTTTAGTTGCATACTTTCTTTTTGAAGGAATTGTGTCTTCCCCACTATTTGAATGCAAACAAATAATTATCATATGATCAGTTCCAAAGGTTGTGCTGCATTTGCTTTCTCTATTTCTCTTTATTCCTGTATTTATATTTCAAATTTTTTACTAATTTCTTGTCTATTCATCAGGATTGCTTTCAAATCTTGTATTTTATTAATGATCCAAGTTCTTCCTGAAGGATTATACTCAGTTTTGACAAATACATTATGCTTATTTGTAACTTTTGCCTTTTGTTTTTTTGGGGGGATAACATATTCCAAGCTCCCCTCTCCTTCTTTGATAGTAGCTAAGCTTTGTCTGATTCAGTCTGTGCCTAGACTAAAATACGCTATTGGTTAGTTTCTCTGGCACAAGTCTTTTTCCCACTCCAGTCCAGCCTACATTCAGCTATCAAAGGAATACTCTCAAAACATAGGTATTTTTATGTCACTCTCACCCTATGCAACAAATACCAGCACCTCCTCTCCCCCCAGCCCCCAATCATCTTCAGAATCCTCTGTTTGTTACTCTTATTAAACCTAACTCATCTCTGTATATTAATCCAGTGACACTGGTCTTCCTGTTGTTACACAAAGTAGGACATCTAACTCCAGGAATTTTCACTGACTTTCCCTATATACCTGGAACTCGGTCTTTTCTTCCTGGTTTCCCTAGCTTGCTTCAAGGCCTATCTAACATCTTACCTTCTACGTTGTTTTCCCTCGTTTGGTTGTTTTTAATTTATCCTCTTTATATATCTTGCTTACACATTGTCAAAGCCATTAGACTGTGAACTCTTCAAGCTCACAATCTAATGTGGGACTGTTTTATTTTTCTTTGTATCCCCAGTCGTAAGCATAGTGTCTGCACAAACAGACACTTAATAAACTTTAATTGACATTTTCGCTATCTCTTTGCTATGTATACTTTTTCTTTCTGGCTCTTTCAATATTTTTTTCTTTTAACCTGGAAGTTCTGAATTTTGGCTATGATGTTCCTTGGATTTTTGATTTGGGGGCTTCTTTTAGGGGGTACTGTTCAAATCTTTCTATTTTCACATTGCTCCCTGCTTCTAACAGGTTAGGATACCTAGGCCTTTTTTGTATGTATGGTTTTCAAGTAGCCTGATGATTTTTAAACTCTCTCTCCCTGAGTGTTTTTTCTAAAATAAGAATTATCTTTTTTTCCTATATTTTGAAACTGTTTTTCTTCTACTATTTATTATTTTCTCATGGAACTTTTTTTTCTTTATCTAGGATGTTTCACTTTTCAGGTGATTTTTCACTTGGGACAATTTTCTACCTTTTGTACTAAGCAGTTTATATTTGTTCATATGTTTTCATCTGCTTTGAAATGGAACATGCTACATGCTTGCTACTAGAGAGGTTAAAGGCTTAAAATTCAAAATGAGATTTATTTTTGCACTTTACTTTCTTTTGCATATTTATATTGAGGATCTTCTTTTTATTGTCAATGGCTGGGGAAAGGGCAAGGGAAGATAATAAAATGCTTGTGTATATAAATAAGGAAGCAAAGAAATGAATAAATAATTCTTTCCTTTGAAACTGTCATCTCATTTGTAGCTCTTTCCATTTATTTTATGAATACTGGTATACCTTGTCAAGTTATGTTTTTGTTTGAAGTTTTGTTGTATATATGGTGGCTTTAATTTCTTCTTTTGTATTTATGTCTTGGTGGTTCCTAGATCAAAAGTATTTCTTTAGCTTTGGTATCTTCTTTTGTTTACTCATTTATAGCCTTCTTTTCTGAACTGGAACTTTGTGTTAGGACCAAGGGTTGAATTTTTCTAGATGGAAAGGAGGGCCTTGTTTATTCCTGCTCTGTATTATCTGTGGTTCTGTTACATCTTCAGGGACCTCAGGGACAAGTTAGGACAGCCAGGGTCTATCTAGGTCATGATCTATCCACTGACCCCAAGTTTACTCTCTATTCCTAGTCTGATCTTTGCAGGCTCCTGGCCCTGGTTTGGATTCAGAGACACTCATCTGGTGATTCCAAGTGTTCTTGGCTTTCTGATTATTCTGTGTTTTACCTCCAAAGAAGGGGGAGCATGATCCAAGTTTTCTGGCTTATTCTGGTCTACATGCCAGATGATTTCCATGTCTTGTACTCTCTGGCCATGATTTTCTGGCCAGAGCTTTTCTCTGATCCCCATGCCACACCACTCTGGTCTCCAGGTTCTTCTAGTTCTTCCCTTTTTGTAGTACTCTCAGGTAGGATTTTTGAACTATACCCTTTATCTTGTCCTCTGAGTACCCAGCTGTCATCTTCAAATTTCATCCCTGCTGGGAGGCTTTCATGTGATCTCTCTCTGGGATCTTTGGCTGGACTCTTTCCTTAGAGCCCAAAGACTTCTAGCTATCTCTTTAAGCTTAGCTGAGCTGAAAAAATGTGCATACTATTTTTTTCATCTTGGCTTTCTTCATTATCACTTGATCTAGAGCTTCCTCCCACCCCCACCCCCAACCCCTTGTTGTTGCAGTAGCGCAAGACCTCACTGTTCAGGAGTCCCTAACTCTGACACCTTGTATTAGATGATTTCTAAGATAATAAATAAAGGTCTAAATCCAGTGATATAGAATGGAAAATTAATGACCTACCAATCATCTATATGTAATTTATCTGTTTTGAAGCTCCTCAAGAGAAGAAGCTCTTTCATTTCTTGTCTTTAAACCCCTAGGACCTAACACAGTAACTGGCACAGAATAGAGTCTTAATACATTTTTCTTAATTGATTGATTGAACTACCTATGGACCTTTTCCCCCAGGGTTGGTTTTTCTTCCCTCATTTATCACATTAGGTAATGTAAGTTCAATATGTTTAAGTATACTTGAAGAGGTAGGTTTGTTCAGATAATTTATCTCAGGGTCAAGTTGTCGTAATTTAAAACAAAAGATATTATTCACTTCTTAACTGCAGTTTTTTTCATTGTGTATAAATAAGTGTTGATTATATTTCAAGGAAATAATAAAGGCACATTCTGAAGTGCTATCTTAGAAGAAAATAGAAACATCTAAACTTCCTTATCGACTTCCTTGCCCAGTTACTCCTTATTCCCTAATTCATGCTACAAATGAAAATCTTCTCTTGGCCTGGCACATTTTATCAACCTAATCCAACTCCTTCATTTCTTCAAGGCTCAGTTCAAGAATTATCTTTGACAAGATGTCTTTATTGCTCTAGCTGCTCCTTTGTCCCCTCTTCTCAATTTTTCTGTATGTTCAATTGCTTTTCAGTCAGTCAGTCAATAACCATTTATTAGGTGCCTACTATATGTGAGGTATTGTGAAAAGCTCTGGGGATACAAAGAAAGACAAAAGACAGTCTCTCCCCTCAAGAAGCTCACAATATAATGGGGGTGATGTAAATAGCTATGTCCAAAAAAAGCTACGTACAGGATGAATAGGAAATAATTAACAGGGGGAAGGCACTAGAATGAAGAGGGCTTATTGATAAAGGCTTCCTATAGAAGATGGGATTTTAGTAGGGATTTGGAGAAAGTCAGGGAAACCAGGAGGCAGAGGAGAGGAGGGAGAGCACTCCAAGTAAAGGAAACAAACAGCCAGGAAAAAATGCATGAAACTGAGAGGTAGACTGTTTTTTGTTGTATTATTGTCATAATATTGTTGTATTATTATCATGTGGAACAGTCAGGAGGCCAATGGATCTAAAGGTTTGTGGGAGGTTGGCGGTGGAGATGGGGGGAGGTATAAGGAATAAGAGATTGGAAAGGAGGAGGGAGGCCCTATTTTGTGAATGACTTTATGGCTTTGAATATCAAACTATTGGATTTATAAGCTCCTTGAGGGTGGGCAATGCTTTCCTTTTGCTTTTGTATCCCCAGCACCCCAGCATGGTGCCTTGCACAGATTAGGTACTTTATATATAAATGTTTTTTACTTGTTGGCTTGAGTCTATAAGATTCCTGAATTCTGACTTAGTATAGTTGTGAAGTAGATGCGAAAGAAGGGGCACATATAAGTTGCGTTTAGGTTTTAAAATATTTCCTTTCTAAATTTCATGTAGTTGGGGGGAAAGCATTCGTGTATGTGTATATACATATATACATATGTACATGTATAATATATGTATATATATCATATATGTGTGTGTATATATGTGTGTGTGTGTGTGCATGTTGGAAAGTGAAAATAAAGCAGAGTGAATGATATTTGAACAAGAGCTGAAATTCCAAATTTGCGTCATATAATTTAGCTAGGATATTAGAAGCAAAATGAAAATTAAAAAGCAGTAAAAAGTCACATGCTTAAATGGTGAACCCTTTGGTATAACTTAGATCAAACATCTGGAACATTCCCACATATCGTAGTAGTAAATTGAAACCCTAAAACTTACCAAGGAATTTAAGAATTCTACTCTGTAGTGATGGAGTTACTCTATCTGTCTTACAGATAAATTTGTTGTTGTTATTAACTTTCATAGAATTAGGCACTGTAATTATTTAAATGTTGTGGCAGCATGTGAGAACTGAATGAAACTTCACTGAATTTCTGCCTTGTTTTACAGTTGCATCAGCCTGAAAACATCTTTGCTAGTCGTGTGATTTTTCCACACATTTTCAAAAATTGCCTCTTTCCCCCACAGCATGTTTACTAGTTTTCTCAGGAAAAAGGACAGGAGACATTCTGAAGACATTTATTTTAAATTGATAGTCAAGGAAAATATGGGTTAATTGATGCCTCCCAATAGCTGCGGGTTTGTTTGGTTTTTTGCTTTGTTGTGGGGGGGGGTATTATTCTGGACTAGAATAGTTTGGCAACTGTTCTACAGCTCAGCTGACCTTGTAGCTGCTGTGCCTCTCTATTAAACAGGAGGCAAAATATAACACTAAACTTCAAATAATTCAACACATTTTCACAGCTCACAACTCAGAAAGGATTCCCATCTACTCCTGAGTAAAAGAAATTGTTATGAAATACAAGAAATGAAAATTCGTCTTAGCTTCCTGGGGAAGGTGAAGTCTGCTTCTGGAGATGAAAAGAACCTCAAAGACCACTGAGTCCAACCCTCTCATTTTACAGGGGAGGAGTCAAGGTCCAAGAACAGTAAGGTCCAAGGTCATGACCATCAGAGAGAGAAGCTGGTCCCATGTTCAGATTTTAAGGCCAGTACTCTTCACATTAGGCTCTGTGCTTCCCTGGGGAACCTGTCATCTCCTGACCAGGTCACCTAACGTGGAGGCTCCCTTTAGGGACATTTGGAGCACCACCTGGTTGCCTAACATGGAGACTTCTGCATCTCCTCCCAAAAGACTGACTGCCAGTGCCTCTCCTTTCTGCCTCTCTCTCAGTTCTTCTTCACTTCTGTGTGCAGAAGGTGAAGACTATAATGTACTCTCAGTGACGATTCCAGGAACTGAACTAGTGAGGAGGAAAAGGTTTTCCTTCCACAGCCTGGCTTCAAGAAATAGCCCTGTAGTTGCTTGTTTTTCTTCTGTGTTTTGGTGCATCTCAGTTTCAGGAGTCAGAGGTGATTTCTACAGACTGGGAGGTGACCTTCGAGCCAGAATTGCAGAATGGATAATGTAACCAGCCAGACAAGCAGGGGAGCTTTACCTGGAGAGACTTAAGTCTCAGGGTCTGTGGTTGAACTTGGAAATAGCATTGTGCTCCATAGGAAATAACCTGAGTTGTAAACCTAAGCCTCTTCTCCTTAGACTAAGCTAAGCAAAAGGGAAGGTGGATTATGCCTCCCACACATTGGAGGACTATGTATATTTGCATTTATACTTTTTGAAATAAATGTTTATTTTTCAAAGCTAATACTACAGAATTTAAATGGAATTGGAGTTCAGCCAACCCCCATCCCTGCCAACTGAGTGAACATAATCAGTGGGGGATGAAATCTTTTTCCATGAGCTTAGACAATCTCTAATCCCCTTAAGGGTACTGGAGAATTCCAAAGGAAAGGAGAACCTTGAGGGGGAGGACTGAGATCTAACCTATCTGGCCTTCCAGACAAGGAGTCACCATCCTCTAGCTAACACTCAGTCTTAGTCTTGAATTTGGACTGTTATAATGTAGCAGGAAATAGGTGGTTTTTAATAAGCTTGCTGGTATACAACAATTATATGCTGGTATGTGTGCTGGAAAAACATAGTTTACTGTCTGCCATGTAGCATCAGACACAGTGCTGGGTTTGGAGTCTAGAAGATCTATAAATCCCATCTCTGAAACTTATTAGTTATGTCATTCTGGTGTACAGAACTAGCCACTATGTGCCAGGTGGTCAGTAGGAAAAGGTGATACCTTCTTCTTAACCTTTGGTGTAAATTTCAAGCAACCTGTAGGAAAAGGCAGCCATAAATACTTTGATCCCATCTCCTTATCACTAACCTATCTCATTTTAGAATTCACCTGTTAAGACTGTTTTGCCCTTCTTACTTGAGTATATTTTGAAATCATTGCCCCAGCCATACTCAACACTGTGGCCTTGTTAACTTATTAAACTCTTTAAAAAATTTTTTTTCTCTTCCTGAGTTTGCTTCACTATTGAGGGCAAAACCCAAACAAAGATTGTCTTTTATGAATTTTGGCAAGCCAGCTAGGAGGGCACTTTCCCAGATGACTCTCAGTAGGGAAGCCTACTCTGAGTCCTGCAACCAATACCAGGCCTTTGCCCAATGGAGGGCCAGAGTGGACTCTCTTGGCAGTTAGGCCTCCATGAAGTGATTGGGGGATTTAACTCTAAACTCCAACTGGATAAGGAGAAATAAATCCTGAACCAAAAGGAAAATATGATTATTTCTCATTTGTGCACAAAGAAAGGAAGCAGAGGGCACTAGATTTTATGAATACCGGTATCAATCAAAATGGAATTGATGCAGAGAAAACCTTCTGCTAACTTCCTGGTAGGCAACCTGTTAGTAACTTGGGACAAGGGACTATTGCTCGTATATCCAGCAATGTCTAAAACACAAGCAGCATAGCTCAGTTTGTGGTGGACTTGGTACTTAGGTAATTGTGGAAAGCAAATTGGCCAGATAAATAAAAGGGCCTTTAATTATTGCCAGTTGTGCATGTTAAAAGCTAGACTTCAACACCTGGAGCCTGGCCCTAGGCAGATGAACTACTGGTTCTGTTGGACTGAGCTTTCAAGTCAAGACTGTCCCTGTCTATTACATTCATTTGAGGTGCCTGCTCATAACCTGTGGCCACCTCCATATTATCTGGATATCCCAAAGACTCTCACACCCCTAAGAACTATTTTTATAAGAAATAATCAGAAAAAGTATGTCCCGTTTAAACCAAGAAACGTTGCATTGTGACAGCAAGCCCCTCTACCTTTTCTGATGGACCCAGTCACCATCATTCAGGAAATTAAGACCATCATAAGTAGCCATAACCCTACTTGGGATGGCATCGATAAGTTACTGGATGCCCTTCTCACAAAAGATGAGAAGGTGTTATAAACTTAGAGGATGAACATTACAGGACCGTGTGATGGAGAACAGCTTTCAACAGGGACTGTAATAATGAGAGGCACTGGGGAATAGTTTATGACGCAAAAATGACCCTCTGAGGCACTCTGGAACAAGAGCCACCAATGACTAATAGATCAGAAAAAGTTTCATGAAACTACTCAAGATTTGGATGACCACCCTGATGTCTTTTATATCTGTTTGTGTTCTGCTACCCAGAAATTCATTCAGTTAGATCCAGAAAACCAGTGTCATCTAAAGACCATTTTTGCAGGCTATGTAAAGCAATTGGCAGTAGGTATACATGATTCCTTTCAAAAAGTTTCTTCCAACTGGAGTAGAAAAACTATTGAGGAATTCAGAGGAATTGAATCCAACATGTTTGACTAGTGAAAGGAGGACAGTCAGAAAGAGAAGGAAAGTAAATCTTTTGCCAGTCATTGTTTGCTGCTGGTATTTTTACAGAGGTCCATCATGTGGTCTCTAGCTTCCTCTGTTCAACAGTTCAACTTCTAATGAAAGAAAATGGTGACAAAAAGTGGAAGAAAATGGGCAACCCTGACATTTGAACACTTTGAAGTTGGCTTGATTGAAATACCTTAGTGTGTAGGGACCAACTGAATCACTGCATAGAAGTTTTTCCAGCAACACATGTCACAGTGAACACAATAGTAAGATGTCTGATAAAGGACGCAATGCCACAAGTTTTAGCCTGCCATATACTCTTGATTGACTGAGGACCACATTTTAACACACAAATAATTAAACAACTCTCTAGATATTTGGGGATAAAAATAATTATTACCTTATTACCCACAATCATCAGAGAAGAGTCAAGCAACTTAAAAAAGAAAGGAAGTTAAGAACCTTTTAGGAAAACTGTGACAGGAAACACAATGAAAATGTCCTCAACCTCTTCCTTTTGTATTGTTCCAATTTAGGAATGTAGTAGGCATTGTGGATTGTAGCCTTTTGTAATTCTGTTTGGTAGACTAGAGACTACTTCAGGGAGACTAAATCTAGTCACAGAGAATGAAAGCCTGATGGGATTCTCT
This sequence comes from Bettongia penicillata ogilbyi, assembly GCA_023548195.1. NCBI lineage: Eukaryota > Metazoa > Chordata > Mammalia > Diprotodontia > Potoroidae > Bettongia > Bettongia penicillata. The sequence goes on from JAJHZJ010000021.1 coordinate 3,489,508, forward strand.
TTCTCCCAAGTCTGGAGGGAGGCAGTCTTGACAAAAACTCTGCCTTTGGAGGAGCTGGTACTTTTGGGGGCTAGGAGACTGACTATGTGTGGATGTACAACTCCAAAAAGACACCCAGTCTCCTGCCCTCTTGGAATGGACCTCTCTAGATTCTGCTGAACAGTTATACTACCATCAAGGTTGATGAGAAGTTGACCCGGCTGCATCACTCCCATGTGAAGCCTGCCATGATTGACCTCAGCCAAGAGAAGGAAGCAAGCCTTGATTGGCCCTGAGAAAGGACCCTAATACTAATCGGTGGTCTTTGGTGGCTTGTTTATTTGATCTTGATAATTAGGAACAAATCCCTCACATGTCATTTACCATGCATGTGTTGCTTATGTGTTATCCTTTACCATGCACCCTTGGGACTGAGGAAACAGGGGAACTCAACACTTAATCTGTGTCTAATTCAATATACCAGCTGTGCCTTTAGTTGGACCAACTGCTGGCTATGTGCACATGCCCCTCAGGGGATGAGATAACCTTGGTGGGCATGGGGTCAGACATTCAGGATATGTATGATTCTTTGTTTATAATCAATGAGGCAAACTTAAGCAAAATACCAAATTGTGCTGCCCTAGGCTGGAAAAAATGACTCCTCTTGTTTATTCCCTTTCAATTGGGAAAAGATCGATAACTTCACAATTTTTGCCCTCCCCTTAAGTCTGCCTTATATTGTCAGAGTGCTGGTACTGTGTTATGAGCAAAATGGGATGTAAGGTCAAAACATGGGACAACAAGTGGGATGTAATTACACCACATCCCTGAAATGAAATATGTCTATTCAGGAGGGGGATGGCTTTCTGAGAATTAGTCTCAAGCCAGGGGGCTACACCCACGGGAAAAGATTTTTTAGTATGCCTCCACAAGGATTTTATTTCCTGTATAACAAAAAAAAACCCAACACACTACAGGTTCTCCTCAAATTAAATAGGCAGCTGTGGGTTAGAGAGGGTGTTGCTTGGCCTCTGGCCCACACCTACTCTGCCTGCTGGTATATACAGAGCAGAATTACAGCCACCCAAGTTTCTGCTACACTTCCCCCTTTAGCTAGTGAGCCTGAACATACCTTTTCTATTTTATTGCTCTTGTATGGGACCACATTCAGTCTGATGCCACTGAATAAAATAAATAACTTTTTGTACATATTTGTTAACAAAACCATAGGTGGTGGAAGACCTTAATATGGAAGTCCATGCACATAGGGCTTGACTTTACAAAATAGGCTACCTCTAAATGTCCTCCTGGTGGAGGGGAAGGTATATGTGCTCTTATAGGTCAAGCATACTGGACCTGAGTTCCAACTTTAACAATATCTATACCCATATGGATTCTGCTCAAAATGCTTGGAACAAGTTCCAAGAGGAAGGGAAGGAACCATGGTCCCCATGAGTATGGCTGACTTTGTGGCTCTTAAATCTTTCATGGCTAAGGTATCTCTTTGTGGGATTCCTTTCATGTCTCCTCAAAGGGACACACCTTGGTGCAAAGAACTGATTCCCAAGTCAATTCCCCAAATACAAACAGCAAAATTACACTGATGTAGTTGAGGATAGAGAAATGATATAGGTCCAGTTGTGGTGCTGCAACCTAGGTACGGTTAGCATCAAAGTGGGGATTACTGTGCAGAATTAGATAAGGCTGATTCCATCTCTTTAACTTTTGGAGTATATAGGAAAGGGTATGAGTTTTGATCCCATCACCTTATCACTAACTCATCCCCTTCTAGAAACATTCACCTGTCAGAATTGTCCTTCTCTTCTTATAAAATAGTTTCCTTTGAAAACATCACTGAGCAACACTCAATGTCATTGCCTTGATGTGCATAATAAGCTGCATTTCATTTTGTCTTCCTGATTTTGTTTCATTTTTGAGAACAAAGCCCAAAGGAAGATTTTATTTTTAACACTGGGCAAATGACTTAGTTGCCGCAAGTCTCAGACAACTCTCATAGGGAGCCTGCCACCATCACAAATGTCCACTTACACTGAAGTCTCTTTACAAGCTGTTGCTTTCAAGTAGCTCCATAAAAATGTATCTAAGGGTCATGGTCATCAGCAATGTAAAGAAATATAGTACTATCTTACTAATGCCTTTTTATATTTATTTAAGTCTTTAATTGTTTATAGCTGTTAGAGGCCAAGACCTCTGAAGTGGCATGCTAAAATAGTAACCACCCCAACATACACAGAGGGGCCTGCTATCCCAGGTTCTTAGATCTGCATTTATAAAAGGCAAGGCAACTTTTGAGGGGCTAACAATCACTTTAATCAAGCACATGTATCATTCAGTTAGTTCAGGGGAAAAAGTCAGTACCCTGGATTTCAGAGAAAATATAGAGAAATCTAAATCTAGTAAGCAATATATTGGTACGATTCAACAGAGAAGTCCAATTGTCTGACCATAGTTACCAGAGAGGGAAGCACCAGCATCTGAGTTTACAAAGTCAGGGGTGGGGGGGAAGGAAGGGAAAGGCGGGGGAGGTTAGCGGTTAGCGGTTAGCGGCTGCCCAGAGTCCCATCAGGCACACAAACCTTACAAAAACTAAGCCCCAAAGTAAAACTGCACCTCAGAGTCTTTATATTCTTGTGAAGCCGGAGGGCATCACATCCCTTGGGAACCTGTGCCTCCTTAACAAAAGGTATGGACCTTCCTACAAATCTTCCCAGGCCCACCAATGGGTGGGAAAGATCCTCCTTAATCACTTTTTTCAGAGGCGTTCTACTTCTTGGTATAAACAAAAACAGCTAAAGATCCTAAGTTACTTAAACTCACACATCTCCTACAAGGAGAGATCCCATAGATTTTGGGTTAAAAGTTCGACTAAAGGGGCGGAGCCAAGATGGCGGAGTAGAAGGACGCACATTCACGAGCTCCGAGCCCGCAACCCATGGAATTGAGATAAAAGGAGAGCCCCATAAATTCTGAATCTCTGCAGGGGGTGCACAAACGTAGGGGAAGAGATTTCCGTTCCACTGAACCCTGGAGAGCCGTCCCCGGGGTCCATCGCAGCCAGGAAAGCGGACCCCACCCCCACCCGTGGCCGCGACCCAGAGAAGCTGACCTGAGCAGACTTCAGAGAGGAAAGCTCCGGGAGAATCTCCGGCAGCCGGGAAAGTCCCTCTGCCCACAGAAGCTAAAGGTCAGTTAAAAAGAAGCCTGCGCTAGGGGAGGGGAGCGGGCCCCCTCGGGAGGAAGCGGCGGCGGCAGAGACGGGGGCAGGAAGCGGCGGAGGCAGAGGCGTGGGCGGGCGGCTGAGGCGGCAACGGCCCGGGACTCAGGAATCCCCCAGCAGCAGGTAGGATCTTCAATACTGAAGGTCTTTCCAACCTGAGGGAGCCGAGCAGGGGAGACGGCCCTGCCCCCACCCTGCTCTACTGCTGAACGCCTCTGAATAAAACCCTCAAGGGAGCTGAGCACAGCAGGCGGGGTCCCCCACCCTGCCCCCATCGGCTCTGTTCCTGAAAGTCTCTTCAGAAAGCCCCTGAGGGCCCAAGCTAGGAAGCGGCCCTGCCCCCACCTTGTGCCAGAACTAAAGCTTGCCGCGGGAAAGCGCATTTGAATCTCAGAGGTCAAGTACTAGCTGGGCGGATCCAGGCGGAAGTGGAAAGGAATCTCAGAAGTCAAGTAACTGGCTGGGAAAATGCCTAGAAAGGGAAAGAAAAATAAGACTTTAGAGAGTTTTTTCCAACAAATGCAAATGATCCCGACCTTCGGATCTGATGGGGAGGACGAGGACGTATTTTTCCCATCAGGGAAAGATGTGGAGGGCGGGGCCTCAGTACCCCAGACACCCCAGGGGGGTGTTGGGTGGGCTCAGGCCTTGGAAGAGCTTAAAAAGGATTTTGAAAAGCAAGTTAGACAGGTGGAGGAAAGACTGGGAAGAGAAATGACAAAGATGCAAGAAGAGTATGAAAAAAAGGTCAATATCTTGGTAAAGGAGTCCCAAAAAAATGCTGAGGAAATTAACACCTTGAAAAATAGGCTCACTCAATTGGCAAAAGAGGTTCAAAAAGCCAATGAGGAGAAGAATGCATTCAAAAGCAGAATGAGCCAAATGGAAAAAGAGGCTCAAAAGCTCACTGAATTTAATAGTTCTCTCAAAATTAGAATGGAACAGATGGAGTCTAATGACTTTATGAGAAACCAAGAAATCACCAAACAAAACCAAAAGAACGATAAAATGGAAGAGAATGTGAAATATCTCATGGGAAAAACAACTGACCTGGAAAATAGATCAAGGAGAAACAACTTAAAAATTATGGGACTACCTGAAAGCCATGATCAAAAAAAGAGCCTAGACATTGTCTTGCATGAAATTATCAAGGAAAACTGCCCTGACATTCTAGGACCAGAGGGCAAAATAAGTATTGAAAGAATCCATCGATCACCACCTGAAAGAGATCCAAAAAGAGAAACTCCTAGGAACATTGTGGCCAAATTCCAGAACTCCCAGCTCAAGGAAAAAATCTTGCAAGCAGCCAGAAAGAAACAATTCCAGTACTGTGGAAATACAATCAGGATAACCCAAGATCTAGCAGCTTCTACATTAAGGGATCGAAGGGCGTGGAATAGGATATTCCAGAAGGCAAAGGAACTAGGACTCAAACCAAGAATCACCTACCCAGCTAAACTGAGTATAATACTGCAAGGGAAAATATGGTCTTTCAATGAAACAGAGGACTTTCAATCATTCTTAATGAAAAGACCAGAGCTGAAAAGAAAATTTGACTTTCAAACACAAGAATGAGAGGAAGCATGCAAAAGTAAACAGCAAGGAGAAGTATTAAGGGACTTACCAGAAATGAACTGTTTGCATTCATACAGGGAAGGACAATATTTCTAACTCTTAAAACTTTTCAGTATCTGGGTGGTTGGTGGGATCACACATACACATGTACACGCATGCACACACATACACACATGCATTCACATGCAGAGACAGAGAGCACAGATTGAACTGAATAGGATGGGACCATACCTTAAAAGAAATTAAGGTAAATGGTGAGAGAGAAATGTAGTGAGAGGAAAGAGGGGGAAATGGAAGGGGGTAACTATATATCATTTAAGAGGCAAGTAGGAGATGTTTTTAGTGGAGGGAAAAAGAGGAGAGCTGAGGGAAAAAAAAAAACAAACAAACAAACAAAAGTTTACCCTCATCACATTTGACTAAACGAAGGAGTGAAATGCACACTCATTTTGGTATGAAAACCTATCTTACAGTATAAGAAAGCGGGGGAGAAGGAGATATTGGGGGGGGGGATGATGGAAGGGAGGGCAAAGGGAGGAGGGAGTAATTGAAAGTCAACACTTGGGGAGAGACAGGATCAAAGGACAGAAGAGAAACAATGAGGGGCAGGTTAAGAGGGATGGCAATTTAGTTAGTCTTACACAACACGACTATCAGGAAGGTCACTTGCAAAGCTACACAGATATGGCCTATAATGAATTGCCTGCCGTACCAAAGGGAATGGATGGGGAGGGAGGGATGGGGAGAATTTGGAACTCAAAGTTTCAGGAACAATTGTTTAGTATTGTTGCAACTAGCAAAGAAGACATACAGTTAATGAGGAATAGAAAGTCATCTGGCCCTACAGGAGAAAAGAGAAGATAGAGACAAGGGAAGGGAGGGATGACAGAAGAGAGGACAGATTGAAGATAGGGAAAATTAGATTGCTTGGGGTATTGGGGTGGGGGGAGGGGAGAAAAGGGGAGAAAATTTGGAACCCAAAAATTTGTGAAAATGAAAGTAAAAAGCTATATAAATAAATTAATAAAAAAAAAAAAAAAAAAAAGTTCGACTAAACTTCAGATGAAGAGCAGCTATCTCACTCTGGAGATGGTTGTCTGGTTTCCCTAGTCTCTGCTTAGCCTAAATTCCTATACTGCTTAATGGCTGTGAACACACAAAGACGTGTGGTATTTCTACAAACATGGCTCAGAGATCACACACACACACACACACACACACACCCTAATAACAACCTTTCTCCCTCCCTCTAGGTGTCCCCTCAAGTTGAAGGACATTGTATTGAGTTATAAGAAACTTATAAAGAAAGAAAGGAACTCAGGATCTGCTACTGAGATCTGAGATCTTTGATACCGGGAATTCCTCAAACTCTCCCTCTCACCATTGCACTGATTTCATTGTAGGGTGGAAGAATGTCAGCTCTCCTTTAGATAAAACCTCTAGCTTATCACTACTAAAGCCCTTCTTTGTTTACAATTCTCCTAGGCAAATATCTTTAGATAAACTTTATGTATTGCTCATTCCTTCCAGTTCTTTAAGGGGGGCCAGGTCTACAGCTTCTAGTCCTAGCTGCTGACAATACTCCTGTTTACTTTGGGATCATTGTAAAGTTTGAAGATTTTGTCTTTGTTTTGGTTTTTAACACTTATTGGTTGTGTGATCCTGGATAAGTCACTTAACCCTGTTTGCCTCAGTTTCTCATCTGTGAAATAAACTGATGAGGGAAATGGCAAACCACTCCAGGATCTTTGCCAAGGAAACTCCTAATGGGATCATAGAGTCAGCTACAGCTAAAAAGACTGAACAAAAGGTTTTCCATGCTTGCGTCTTCCACGTCTGTGTAGTGTTCCCTGCCTCCTGTGGCTCATCTGACCTTCCGAAAAGTTAAGAAACTTTTAAATTTCCTTCTCAAGATTCTCTGATGTGGAAATTGAAGGTTAAAGTCAATTGTTTGCTTTTTAATGTCAGAAGTAAATGAAAGTAGAGGAAATTTGTTTTTTGAACACAGTACCAGTACTCTTACCTTTGTAACTGCTTTTGCCTACAAATCCATCTCTCCCTGGAAGATACCCTTCTTTATACGTAGTTAGTATACTGGTTAGTATACTGGAAGCATATTTTATTGAGCTGAAGTCTATGAAACCAACCGAAGTGCACTAGTTTTAGACCAAAGCTAAAAAAGGATGACAGTAGGGAACACACTGACTGTTCTTCTTAGATAACTTTAAGTTCTGATTCCAATGGAGTTGACAGGTTCATTAACACAAAAACTCAAGGGTTAATGTCAGAAGTAGTAAGGATGCTGTCTAAATGAGCCCTTGACAGCAGGTATTGGAAAATATGAATCATACTATCTCACAATTAAAACTAGAAGGGAACTCAGAGGTTGATTTGTCCAACTCCTTCATTTTAAAGATGGGGAAACTGAAGCCCCAAGAGGTTAAGTCACTTTTGCAAAGTCACACAGTCAGGGTCAGAGGCAGATTCAACAAATAATTGACCAGCACCTTCTTTGTTGCAGGAATTGAGATAGGTTCTGGGATTCCAAAGATAAAAATAAAATAGTCCTTCCCTCAAGGGCCTTACATTCTACTGAGGGAAAATACCATGTACATATGTAAATAAATACAAATACAAATATGTACGTATGTACTTATACAATATTTACATATACGTGTGTGTGTCTGTATTTTCCTTACACATGAAGGAAATGCAAAATAATGCAAGGGGGTGAGGATACAGAAAAGAGAGCATTATTAAGTGATAAACCAGGAAAAGACTCCTAGATGAGATAGTAACTGAGTTGGGTCTTAAAAAGAGCTAGCAATTGAGAGAGGTGGAGGAAGGAGAGCATTCCCAACATGGGAAACAACCTTGTAAAGGCTAGGCTCAGAGACACAAAAGATGAAGTAATTGATGGAATTTCCTACCTTTGTCCCAGCATAGATTCTTCCACATCAATTATCCACTCTCATTTCTTGAGGCAAGAAATACATTGAAGTAGAGATGCAAAATCATTTTTCATTTGCTATTGGGCTTTCCTTTTCATGTGATTGCATGATCATGATGAGGTTAATTTTTGATAATATTGAAAAAAATACACAATAGTTTACCTTTGACTTAATCCAATTCTCACATTAATATCTAGCTGACAGTTTCGTTAAACCCTTTGTGTGCTCCTCTGATGACTTGTCTTCTGTATCTACCTTAACGATTTATTCGTTTCCTTCTCCTTTCTAGGTCTTGCATAAGCTGATGACTTAAAGTTTTGCCTAAGTTTCTAAGACTTGTAGATTTTGGTTTCTTCTTTTTAATCTTATTTACTAGCTCCACGTAGAACTTTGGGCAAGAAGAAGTATAGGATTTTCTGAATTCACTCACCAACCATGACAAGCCTTTGCCAGGGCTTGCAATCAGACAATATGTAATTTTCTCTAAGTCAGTAGTCAACCACTGGATGGAGAGCAGGGAGGAATTATTTCCTAGTTGCTGACAACAAAAGAGTCGACTAAAGCCCATGAAGGTCCTGAAGTCTTAGAGATTGTCTGGCTTTTCCTCCTAGCATGACATAGTCAACTGACTTTCCAAATCCGAGTGTGAGCATAGATGCAAAGATAGTGTGCAACTGGGAAGAGGGTCAATATGTAATGAGGAAGAGAATCTCCCCTTAGACTCCCAGAGTAAAGGTTCAGTGATGGTACCAAGGCATTGCTCATGACTTATTGAAACATAGGAGGCAGAGCCATCATCTCTACCCTGTGGTAATGAAAAGAGGCTAAAGCACAATCCCCAAATCAGAATCAGTGGGGGAATTGAGAATTGCAGCAACAATAATGATGATAAATAGTGAGGACAATGATGATTTTGGTGGTGATACAGCACATTGGCTGGTCAGATATCACTAGACTGAGCCAATATCTGTCTAATGAACTGTCACATTACCAAAAATGGAGGCCCTGTTACTAGCGGAAGTGCCAAGTTCTTCTAGAGCAAGCAAGTTGCCAAAGAGGAGGAAATATAGATAAACCACACTATTCCCCAGCTGGCTTTCCTGAAGGTTAAATCACCAGAAGATATACAGAGAAGCATGTCCATGTCATGGAAACCCTCAGGAAATCCAGGAAATACAAACCAACCATGCCCTTCCGGAGACTCCGAGGCTTATCTGGGTTTGATCCCTATTCTGCAAATAGATACATTGGCCCAAGGTGACAGTAGATGATTGCAGCTAGTCTAATAAACTACCAGCAGCATTTAATGTACTTCTCCCCCTTAAGTATCTTAACTACACATGTCCCTAGAATTCCAGGGATGGTATAGAGTTCATCTGTTGCTGGCCTGCTGTTTTCCTTTACTATTATGTCAATCAAATTTAATTCCATAAATATTTATTAAATTCCTGATATATGTAGGACATTGTGCTAGGGGATGGAATAGAAATTTAAAAAATAAAAAGTTCCTAGCCTTTAACAGCTTGCCTTCTATTGAGAGGGCAAAACATATAAACAGATAATATATTAACTATTTTATAATAAGTATTAGAATACTTTAAGATATGTTTATATGATACTCTGATCACTATTTTATTGGGAGGACAACACATATAAACAGATAAGTATACGCATATGATAATTTGAATAGAATCAGATCTAGGTAAGTGGATACTGGAAAGGCTTTCTTTAGGAGATGCTGCATAAACATGGCTTTGAATGAAGCCAGGAATTCCAAGAAGCGGAATTGAGAGGAAGTGCATTCTCTGTGTGTTGGGGAAGGGGAAGGGCAGAGATAGTGCAAATGGGATAAAGTTGAGAGAAGGAATTTCATAGACAGGAACTAGTAAGTGGGCCAGTTCAGCTGTAACACTGAGTAAAGGGGAACATATGCATTATTGCCTAGAAAGGCAGACTGATGTCATACTTTTAAAAGCTTTATAGGACAAGCAAAGAAAGACATTTGAAATTGTTTGTAGAGGTATGCATTATTGCCTAGAAAGGCAGACTGATGTCATACTTTTAAAAACTTTATAGGACAAGCAAAGAAAGACATTTGAAATTGTTTGTAGAGGTAATAGGGACTCAGTGAAGGTTTGTGAGACAGGTAGTTACATGGGCAGATTCATGCTTTATGAGGGTTATTTTGGCAAGGGTATGGAGAAGGTCATAGAGTTGGAAAGTATTCAGAGGTCAGGTCATCAGTTCTGACTCCCTCTCTTTATAGTGTCACACTCTCTCTTAGTTATGCAAATGTACCAGAATCTAAATCATTATCTTTTGGCTCAAGGATTTTATTTATGAAGTGGAGAATGGTATATTAAAATAATCTGGAGGAGGGAAAGTATCTGAGGGGCAGACTATTTCTACTAAGTAGAGTATGGGGTCTGGAGTCAGGAAAATGAAGAGTTTAAATCTGAACTCAGACACTTACTAGCTGTGTGACCCTGGACAAGTCACTTAGCCCTGTTTGCCTCAGTTTCTTCATCTGTAAAATGAGCTGGAAAAGGAAATGGTAAACCACTCCACTATCTCTGCCAAGAAAAGTCCAAATGAAATTGTCAGGAGTTAGACATGACTGAAAAATGACTCCACAACAAGAAGTCATAGAGTTATATTCCTTATGTGTATCCACACACAGACAGAGGTAGGTAGACAGACAGACAGACTGACAGACAGGTAGATAGATAGATAGATAGATAGATAGATAGATAGATAGATAGATAGATAGATAGATAGATAGATGGATGGATGGATAGATAGAATGTGAGACAGGGGGATCTGGTGGAAAGAATACTGAAATTGAATTCAAAGACCTGGATTTGAGTCTTCTACTTTCCTAGATACAGATTCACTTGGACAACTCAATTATCTTTTCTGATTCCTTATCTGTATAAATGGGGACAATAACACTTCTATTACGTACCTCGCAAGGTTATTCTGACAACCAAATGAGATCACATATATGAATGCACTTTGTAAACCTTAAGTTTAAGCTCTTGCTATTTTTGATATGATAATTATGGAATTAAAACATGGAGTAAAGAAAAGGGAAAGAGGAGAATGGAGAGAGGGAGTCTAATCATGGAAATCTACCTGGATACAAACATAGCACACATATACCTATTTAATGGTGGCTTTTATTTTTGAACTCTAGTGGGGTGTGAACAAATCTCTAAGATGTGCAGCCTGAAAAACCCAAGAAAGCTGCCGGGAGGAGGATTTTCCCTTTTTCATGGTATGGAAGAGGACACTATTATGACTCACAAAGCAGAAAAAAATAGAATAGAGAACATCATTATTATTTAAGCAGGAAAATTATAAGATGAGGCAATGCTTGTCTCTTAGGTAAGATGTACCAGAGTATACTTTTACTCTTATTGGGGAAAACGTTGCAAGTTATTGGATAGACTTGTACTTCAAATGTCCTCCAGTTATATGCTGTTATTTGCTATATTCTCTTAATGTTATACTTTTACTATGTCAGAGAGAAGAACTTCCAGAGCAGGTGTTGTGAGTTAAACCTTGTCCCATGGATTTCTACAATTATGGTAGTCTAAGTTTATATTTACTTCTGTGGAGGCTGTATTTGTGGGAAAGGATGAAGTAGCTTCTTAGAAGAACATGTTGTATTATTGTCTTTACCATGTTATCTGAGAGAAGTAGCCATTGACTTCTGGGGATCCAACCTGTATATTTGAGCAGAAAATGCTGCTATTTCTTGTCCTTTTCTTTCTTCTTTTCCAATTTTTAATTTATCCAATTATTTATTTGTTTGCATTACTTTTTTTTTAAAGCTGGGACAATTTATGTTTTTGTCCTATATGGTTTTCATTTTGATTTCTTGAAATATGGTTCCAAAAAGACAAACTTTTAAAAGCCCTCCAAGTTTTAGATGGAGCTACTTAATTCTCCCTTAAAACTCAAATCACCCTGGCTTTCAGTGATTGGCCCATAACAGTTCCATCCCAAGTCTCCACCTTGTTTTAGGCTTTCATGGCTTAAATGAGTGTAAACAGTAATTATTTTCTCTTCTTGCCAGAAACTCTGAGGGTGTTCTCCTTCCAGATCAACAACTTTGGGATGGTAAACCGAGCCATCTTTTGTCTCAAACTCTTATCTACATCTCAGACAAACTGAGACCTGGGAAGGACTTTAATTTAGAAAGGCCAAAGATACCCATTGCATCTTGGGCCATGACCAGTAGTCCTGACCTTTGTCTTATCACTAGATTTTAATGAATGTGAAGGAGAGAGTGGGAGTGACAACTTTACACAGCTCTGTCTCATATGCAATTTATGCAAAAGTCAAGACTCCCTTGTGATGTCATCGATCCTCTTAGAGAATGGAAGATGAACAACCGCCTTCACTATCCATTCTGTTGCCTCTGATGAGCACCTGGACACAGAGAAACGACTCCCTGCTCTTCTGCTACCATCCGTTGAAACTCTGCTACTGAGATTATTTAGGGCTATCCATCACTTCTGGCTACCATCTAGTGTGATGTAGTAGCCAGAAAGCCTCTTCCCAGCATGGAGGACCTCTGAAGCACTAGAAATGTTATGGCAAAAGATGTCCATTTATGGATGTACTTTATTTGTGCCATTTTATCCTAAGGACCACCGGCCCTTTCCATCTGACTTGAAATGGAAACTTTTTTTATGGAGGAGACAAAAGTCTGCCCATATTAAAATGTGCACTCGTTGAAAGAAGGTTATTGACTTGCCTCTCTGTTTTTATTTCCAGGATTTAGCTTAGTATTTTGCATGTAGTAAGCATTTAATAAATGATTTTTTATTCATTCCTTTGTTATGCTAATTAATTAAATTTCTTTTGCATTAAACTAATGTATCCTCTTTACACTGAGAAAAGTTAATACATTAGTACAGGCTTGTGAATTGTCATTTTGAGTGGGTGCTGAATCACTGAGTGCTTCAAATTTGGGGTATCTTTTCTTGAGGCTCAAATGGGAGGAGGTCTCCAGGTGCTGTGGGTGAGGAAATAGAGGCCTAGAGACCAATACATTTTGCCCAAGGGAATACATAAGTACAGAGACAGTAACGTGGGTATCACAGTCTAGTTGCAAAAGTCAGAAAATATTAAAATTTGAATCATAATCTTTCAAACCAAAATTCTAAAAGCATGAGTGCAAACACTTTAGATTTGTTCAGAAGGGGCTAATTTCACTTGACAGCTTGAGTTCTTTGCAAAAATAGGGAAAACCACTTTTCTTATCAAAGCGGTTCATGTAGCTGAGAAATGACCTTGTCTAGGAAGTTGCACACACATTCAGATGAAAGGCGTTCCACTCCAAGCGTTTCTCCAACTATAGTTTCCCAATTTTATCTTATGTCTGTAAGTAAAGTTTGCAAGGCTCTTCAAAAAGGCTAATGATTTCCTCCAGACACAATTTATCAATCTACCTCATTCTAAAATTAAAAAAAAAAATCCCCCAGTGAAACTTAGGAAATGTAACTGTCACTGGACATGTTATCATTCAGTCATATTCAGTTGTGTCTAACTCTTCATGACCCTATCTGGGGTTTTCTTGGCAAAGGCACTGGAGTGGTTTGCCATTTCCTTCTCCAGCTCATTTTGCAGATAAGGAACTAAGGCAAACAGGGTTAAGTGACTTGCCTAGGGCCACGAAACAGGCAAATATCTGAGGCCAGATTTGAACTCAGGAAGATGAATCTTCTTGACTTCAGGCCCAGAGCTCTGTACACTGTTAGGACTGGTAAGCTTTGCATTTTAAGATTGTATTATTATCCTTGAAAGCAAAATTTTAGATTCCCAGAAAGTTTCCAGAAATCCTCTTATCTCCTTCCTGCTTTCCCACAAACCTTTAAGGGAGAACTAACCTTTCCCTCTCTTTAGTACTTCCATATCTTTCAGATGAAGACTGTTATCCACTTATCTTGGTTTGCTTTACATTTTGGGCATTTGTGGAAACTTTTTTCAATTCAATTTGATTAAAAAATATTTATTAAGTGCCATGTATCACCCTCTAGACTGTGCCTCTGACTCAGTCTACTTAGCTACCATGACTCTATTGCCTTGTCATGCTGGAACTTTCCTTAGAGCCTAGATCCCTCTTACTCTGGAACATTTCTCTACTATTCCTGTTCCTTTCTCTTAATTGGGGCACCTTTCAAGGCCTGCCATTTTGGGGATGGATCCAAATTTGCTTTCCTTAATTCTCTTCCCTTCTGTGCTGCTCACCTACAGGACTTTGCCCCTGTTCCCCTGCCCAGGTACCTGCATCCCTCCTCCCCCAAACTTTTAGCTTCCTTTTACGTGTTTTTCCACTGATTTCCCCATCTATCTAGAGGTGATTAGGTGGTCCAATGGTGGGTGCTCTGAGCCTAGAGTCAGACTAGGCCTAGTTCATATCTGACTGGGCTGGTCATTTAACCTCAGCTCTTCAACTGTAAAATGGGGATTATAATGGTACCTACCCTCAGTCTGGATGAGAAAATCAAATGAAATAATATTTGTAAAGTACTTAGCACAGTGCCTGGTACTTCATATTAAATGTTTGTTTCCCTCCTTCCCCATTAGAATGTAAGGTTCTTGAAGGCAAGGACTCTTTCTATTTGCTTATATTGTAGAACAGGATCAAGTAAATGCTTTCGAAGTGCTTCTTGTTTTGCCTTGCCTACTATGTGGCAGGCATTGTTAGGAACTGGGGAAGCAAAAGATTAAGAGAGAGGAGGGGAGGGAGAGACAGAGAAAGAGAGAGACACAGACAGATAGAGATGGAGAGGGAGAGAGACAGAGAGAGATAGAATCAGACAGAAAGACAGAGAGACAGAGACGGGGTGGGAAGAGGAAAGAAGGTAGAGACAGAGAGACAGAGACAGACACAGAGAGGCAGAGACAGAGGGAGAGGGAGGAAAGGAAGGAGAAAAGTATGAGAGAGAGAGAGAGAGAGAGAGAGAGAGAGAGAGAGAGAGAGAGAGAGAGAACATAACACTGACCCCCTCAGGAAGATTATGTTCTACTGGAATTAGGGACTCTTTCTCAGTTCATCTTGGCATCATCAGTTTCCAGCATAGTTCTAAGGCCATTTACAAACGTTTTCTGACTAGACTATTGAATGACACTGAAGGAGAAGAGGCTAATGGGCTTTGAGAATTTCCAAGCTGTGCTGGCATTCTTAAAACATCCCATAAATCCATTTACCTTGAGGGTCTTAGAACCAGGCCCAGAATTAGCCCTCCTCTGATTTGCCTAAAACTCTTAAGGAGTAATTAAGTGGTTAAAGGGTGTTTTCCAGGTTGTCTGAAGTTTGGTAAGTGGGCTGGATTAAAGAGAACAAGCTTGCTCTTCCATTAGCTGACCTTGCAAGCTAATAAATTCATCCTGCATTTTTCTGCTACTGCCAATTTATGGCATACAGGAAACTAATCTTGTACAATAACTACCTTCCTGTACTTAGTTCCTAAATAGAGCCAAATGGATTTGGTGGCGGAAGAACTCCACAACAGTTCCTGTGAAACAGTGCTGAGCCCAGCAAGAAGCGATAGAGGCTGGCTGTTGTTTATGGACTCTGACAATATAATTATGCGCTCATTTGGCTGCTTTGCACTTAAGAATAATAAATTTTTTCTTTTATAAAAAGCTCCTGCACAAGGGCTACCATGGTGATTTCAACATCAAATAAAAAAAATTATGAGTGTATTTGTTACATGGTAGATCAACACAATTACCTGGGATTTTCAGGCCTGGAACACACAGGCAATCAATACTACACACTGAAGGCTTTGATAAGACATGTTTGTGGGCTCTGTGATATTTTTTCCCCTTAATCACAAAGGACTTAGCTTTGTAATGAGTTAATAATGGCATTGCATTCTCATTACAAAGTCAGATGCATTAAGAGATGAGGGGACAGCAGAGAAGGGGAGAGTAAAGGAGGGGAGAGGAGTGGAAGGAAACAAGGAAGGAGAGGGAAGAAAAAACAGAAGGGGGATAAAAGAAGAGAGAAAAGGAAGCAAGATGGGAAGGGAGGAGAGAGAAGGAGAGGGGAAAGGAGAAGAAAAAGAAAGGGACCACTTTAAACCTGTAGCCTATTACAAACAATTCTGAACTTGATTGTTTTGGGGAAATAATTTTCTTCTAAAAACAGAGCCTTTGAAACAGGCTAACACTGTTTTCACACACCTGACATAGAACTACCACATGGGGTTGCTATTATAGATTAAAATAAAGATTTTTTTCCTACTTAACAAGACCACAATTTATCAGTCTGGTATGGCAAGAATTCCTAGCAAGAGCTCTAGGCCCAAACTGTCAAACATTTGTTCAGCAGTCAATTACAACCAGATTGAAACAGGTCTAAATTAAATGCAGAGTGCATTTCCCAGAAGGAAGGATAATAAATACCTGTGATTTGGGGGGACCACACATAACTAGGCTATGTTAGAGTTAGATTTTGGCTACTGAAAAGCAGTCTTCTTTGATTAATCTTTGAAATCAAATTGACCACAACCGTTAGCTCTTCCTCATCACAGAATGTGCTGCTGCTATCTCCCCTGATCTGATTAGTTCTTCTATATTGATGAGTCCCTGGTGGTTCAGATAAACTTCCTATGTTAATTTAGAGCATTATTCTAGAACTGTAATAAAGCAAATGATCCCCAAAGATATAGATCCCTTCTAGCCAGAAAACTCAGATCTACAACCTAAGAAGGGACACTTTTGTCTGGATCTCACCATATGAGTATCTGAAGATAGAATCTGCCTTCATTTTCTTTTCTTTTTCTTTTCTTTTCTCTTCTCTTCTTTTCTTTTCTTTCTATCTTTGACACTAATTTAACTGGATTTTTTAGGACGTAACTAAATGTTTCAAGAGCACTGCATATGGCCTGGTGGAGTCAAAAGAAGAAGCCATTTAGTCTGTCAACTTAACCTTTTCTCATCTATATAATAGGTAAAATACGTGCACTGCCTGTTTCACAGGATTGTTCATGAATACAGTGTTTTATAAAATGTGAAGTCTGGTAGAAACATGAGTTCTTTGGGAAAAGTTGGGATGATAGGTGTAAGGAAGAGGAACTTAGAAGGTGTATGATTTATATAGATGCTGTGGTAAAAGATCAAAGGGGTATTGGTAGATAAAAGGCAACTGCCCTCCTAATCAATTTAATATTCACAGGTTCATTTTACAGGAGGCTAACCTAAATCTAGAAAGTACATCAGAGAAAAAGCAAAAATGGGGATGCATTCAGGCACCCAAACTGTCAGAGTCACTCTAATTTCCTGTCTTGAGGGAGGAACCAGTTATCGGGGTTGAATTATATGGGCTGGGCAAGTCTCCATGATGTCAAACCACTAGGCATAGCTTCCAAAATATAGGTTAAGGCAGAGGGCAGGTAACAAAAAATAACATTTGGTGACTAATGATGACTCTCTCTGTCTCTGTCTCTTTTTCCTTGATTCAAATTAAGTTGATTTTGAAGATTAATTTAGCATGAATCACTTCACTCTTTTTTTTAATCCTTTAATCATCATGTGCCAGTATTTGGGATAATGCTGGTCCATTTCTTTTATTTCTGTTTTGAAATTACTTTTATTTAGGTTACTTAGCCATCAACATACATAAACATTTTCATATACATAGAACAAAAAAGAATTGTATGTGAATTTTTATTTCTCTCATCTACAGGCTGTTTTTAAGTGTTTATTAAACTTAATATTGCAATAATCAAATTGCTTTTCTGAATTTATTTTTCTTCACTGTATTTTAAATACTTTATCAATGTTCTTTCCTTTTTTGCATCTCTATCACTACTTACTACACCTCCTCCCTGCCATAAACACCAAATAAAAGCTCTCCCTTGTTTCAAATAACCAGGGTTGAGAAAAACAAATCAACACATTGGTCATGTCTGAAACTATGTGTGTCATTCTCTACCTCTAGCCCATTACTTCTTTGCCAAGAGGTGGGTGGAATGCTTTATCATTAGTCTCCTAACTTATGATTCATCCCTTTTACTTCTTCTGGGTGTAGATTATGTGTACTGAGGTTCCCTGTTCCCTCTTTGGGCTAAAAATAATATTAGGACAGCATTTAGGCTGAAATGTTTGCTGTAATCTCTATTAGTTTTTCTATAACTATAAATTCTTTCACCGAAATCTTTTTTGCATTATTCTTACTGACAGCTTAATCAGTTTCTAAAGGGAAAGAACTAAAATATGGGGAGAATTCCTCCCTGAAATAATTAAAGTAATGATCAGGTTAAGAGAAGGAAAAAGTCTTTGATTCTTCTCATAAAATTATTTTTAAAGTTTACCTTTTACCATTTGGGAAGAAGAAAACTTTAAGAACGTGGTTTTTTTTTTGTTTTTTTTGTTTTTTTGCTGTCATGGACTTCTCTGGAATCTGGTGGAACCTATGGAAACTTTCTGAGAATTAAATATATTTTTTAAATACATAGATTGCAAAGGATTAAATATAATTAGATATTAAGTGGTCAAAAAGGACTTGAATAGTTTTAGGAAAATTATTCTCTGTGATCCACTAAAACTGAACTATTTTCCGGTTGCATGAATTCAGACTGTTAACTGAACTTTCACCTGAGCTCCCTAACTGTGTCTTAACTTGTTGTGGAATTTTGTTCTGGCTTAGCAGTGTCTGGCACATAGTAGACTGGGTGCTTAATAAATGCTTTCTGACTTGTTTGGGAAGACTATAATATTGTAAGAGGAAACTGGGTCAGAGAGATTTACAAAGGCATGGGGAAATGCTGCCCTTTTTGGATTTCCTTCTCTCTTTCTAAGCAGAGTTAGTTAGAATTAGAATAATTGAATTAATAAATCTATCTTTGGCAAGCTTTATCTTTATCAAGTCAACACACAGAGTACTGATTTTTTTTCTTTTATATCAAGTATGTATATAGTTCTCATTATTTCCAATTTCCTTCCTGTATTTTCAATGTATGTTTAATACTAATTTCACTTATTGAAGTAAATTCACCTCCACCAAAGTCCTACTTTGGAGCTTTGATTTGGCATAGAGGTAACTACAGGCTCTCAAAATCTACCTATGCCAATGCATTAACGAACGAATGAGAAATTTATTAAGTGACTTATGATTTAGGAACTGTGCTAAGTGGTGAGGATACGAATATAAAACTTGGACAGTCCCTGCCTTCAGGGAGGTTATATTTAATGGGTAAACAGAATACAAGGGAAGGGAGTCAGGGTCAAGTCATGTACGACCAAAGTGGTGTGTATGCGGGGGTGTGTGTGTGTGTGTGTGTGTGTGTGTGTGTGTGTGTGTGTTTGAGAGAGAGACAGACAGACAGACAGATAGAGACAGAGAGATACAGAGATAGTGGGCAGAATAAGAGGGAGGTTCGTTGACATGCCATTTCCAGAAATAATGGTAGTATTGATATGATCATGGTCCTCAGAACAAGAAAGAGTAAAGAGAAATTGATGCAGCATATTCATGGCAGGGTAGAAACTGACCATGGTGATGAAGCTTTATCCTCCATGGCTGGCTAGACAGAAAGACTCTCTCTAGGCAGGAAAGCAGTTATAGAGTAGAGCAGGTGCAATGGTAGTAGCAGAATATCAAGAGCAAAAAACATTCTAGTTGTAGGGGCATACACCAATCAGACCAGCACTGCTCTAGAGTAGCCATTCTAACAACAGCAGTGATAACAACCCCAAGCTGAAAAGTCTTGGAGGAGAGAACCTACAATAAACCATGCGAATTTATTATCTGAGGACTAGATAAGCTTAATTTAAAGAGTCTATGACCTGAGAGTTAACTACTGGAAGATAATAGCCCAGTCTATAAGGCAGACATTGCTTCTACTGTGGTTAAAAAGAAACACTGATTTTACAAATTTTTGCTAAATTTACAAGAGAGGGGGAGGCATGTTGAGATGTTGGTTGTATGAAAAAGATCTGAAGAGTTTAAGGGACTATAAACTTAATATGTCACAACTGTAAAATGGCAGCCAGAAGAGCTAATGTCATCTTCAGCTTCATTAAGAGAGGCATCGTTCCCAGGAATAAGAAACTGATAATCCCGCTGCAAGCTGTCCTGGCCAGAGTGCATCTAGAATACTGCGTTCAGGTTTCTATGTTATATTTTTGGCAAGGCATTGATAAGCTGCGGAGTGTCCAAAAGAAGGCAGCCAGGATGGTGAAAGAATCCAAGTTCCTGCTACCATTGGATCAGCTGAGAGAACTGGGATTTAGCTTGGAAGAGAAAAGATTCAAAAAGAACATGATAGATGTCTTTAAGTATTTGAGGGACTGACACGTGAAAGAAGTAATAGTCTTATTTTGTTTGACTTGACTTGTTTGGGAAAGAACATCAATAAAGTATTATACAGAGAGGAAAAGAAAAATAAATTCAGAAAAGCAATTTAGTTACTGGGATTTTAAGTTTAATAGACACTTAAAAACAGCCTGTACATGAGAGAAATACAAACTCATGTACAATTCTCGT
Source organism: Bettongia penicillata ogilbyi (assembly GCA_023548195.1). Lineage (NCBI taxonomy): Eukaryota > Metazoa > Chordata > Mammalia > Diprotodontia > Potoroidae > Bettongia > Bettongia penicillata. Next base: position 3,509,762 of record JAJHZJ010000021.1, read on the forward strand.
TTTTGTTCTTTGTATAGGAAAACATTTGTGTGTGGATACCTAAGTTCCTAATAAAAGTAATTTCAAAACAGAAATGAAAAAAATGGACCACCATTATCCCCAATACTGGCACATGATGATAAAGGATTAAAAAAATCACAACAAAAGAACACCCTTACTCCTTCCTTAGTGGTATCCCAAGATGGAAAGACTTATTTGAGACTCCCATTGAAAATCAAGTAAAGACTAGATGACCAGTATGGAGTGTGTGTGTGTGTGTGTGCGTGCTTGCACAAGTGCATGTATGTATGTATACTTTTATACTATATACATATATGTACTTTTATAATATATGCTATATATCACATATACTATCTATATTATACTAACATAATAGATACACTATATATGCTTGTATCTGCATATATATACACATACATATATATATATACATGCATATATATCTATATCTATCTGTGTGTGTGCTTGCACAAGTGCATGTATGTATGTATACTTTTATACTATATACATATATGTACTTTTATAATATATGCTATATATCACATATACTATCTATATTATACTAACATAGTAGATACACTATATATGCTTGTATCTGCATATATATACATGCATATATATCTATATCTATCTGTGTGTGTGTGCACTTGTGCTTTTTTCAGGTTTGGGTTTTGCTAGGTAGCCACTGATGTTCCTTATAACTACAGTTCTAGGAAGGGAGACTGTATATACCGTTGTAGCCTATCACTTGATTTCAGTTGAAACTTCTTTCAAACATATTTATTGTGTGAGTATATTGGACAAATCTGAATCACACAGAATACCTTAAGGATAAAATATTCTTTAAACCCTAAAACAGCCAACCGAAATGTTGCTAAGCAGCAAAGTTAGTACGGTGACTAGATTACTCTTCTTTCACTGACTCAATCTGTCTTTGTTTTGGACTCAAGGATATAAGCATCTCTTATTTTCCCAGAACCAGAGAATCCTTATTTCACATTCACCCACTGGGGTGAATCTTTTCATGCTGCCTCTGAATCAATAAGCCTGGGCATGAGAAGATGAAGGATATTGCAGAGCAAAGATTTTCCGGGTGTGAGAAAGAAGCACTGCGAACTTTTAGCCTGGGTTAAAAACAGAATATGTTCAGCATTTGTCAGCAGTTGTGTTGGGCCAGTGTGCAAAATGAACCTACAGTCTTTTTTTAAGGCCTGGCACTAAGTTTCTCCATCCTCTTCTGATTGGACATGGTCTTGACAAGATTCCAAGAAGATGTGCCAGAAGTTTTTTGAATTCCTCAGGAAGAGTCAGTCTTTTCCAGTTCACATGGACTACTTGATGATTTGATCTCATTGTCCTTTATTTAGGCCACAGTCATACTATGATGGCTTTCAACACTGTGTAGTGCTTTGGCTTTAGACAACATGCCTGTCTCATGGCAGCAAAGAGTCCTGGAGCCTGGGATCTTTTCCAGGTCAAAAGAGAACCAGGTTACATTAATACAGCATAGGAAATAATACTAAAAAAAGGGACCGGGGAATGGCCAAGGTAGTGATTCATTTCCACCAGAGGTCCTCTTCCTATCTTCATGAGTTAAGGTACCTGATATTTTGATGCTTTGAAAGATCCCTGGTTCTAATGATCCAGGTTATTCTTTCTCATCCTGAACATGTTTGGTCCATTTTTTCCCTGTAAATTCTCCATAGAACATCTGATCAATATTCTGGAGGACTTCCTTCTAGTTGATCTTGCAGTGCCACAGAGGGCACTATTTGGCTATAGAACTAATAATGCCTTTCATGGTCAATCCATGACTACCTTGCATCTTTGTTTCTGGTCACACATGGTTTTTGATGTTTTATATGCCACTAATCACATGTAATTACCACGTTTCACACTTGTTGGACCTCCTAAAAATACGTCATCACTTCGCACTGCTTCATATCTCATTTTTCCATCCAACTTGAGTTCTAATAATGGTCTTTTAAAAACTTCTTTGTCTTTACTATTAATCAGTCATTTTTACCCGATTCCAAATGGGTAAGGTGAATCAGTCACATGAAGGCAAAATAGAGCATATCTATAGTCAGAGTTTTTACTCTATGATGGCTTATATGAAAAAAAGTCTTCTATTATACAGTTCATCTTAATAGCAGGACTTTTACTTGTGATGGCTACTCACTTGGGTTTTAATTTAGTTAGAATTTATAATTTTTTATCCTTCCTCCTTGACTTTCTATTCTTGTATTCTATTTTTTTCCTCTATTATATTCCCTTCATGGCACTTATTTCTGACTCTGCAATTTTATCACCATGACTCAATTGCCTTCTATCCCTGGAACTTTCCAGAATGTGGGGCCTTCCTACCTGGGAACATCTCTCTGATATCCTGACCCCCTTCTCACACTGATGAATTCCTTCCCCAGGGCTTCTGGTTTGAGGATGGACCGGACTACCCATGCTTCTTTCCCCTCAAAGCTATGCTTCTCATTTTCGTCATTTGGCTGCTATGCAGGGGTTTTGCATACCACACACACATACCACCCTCACTCCCCTTTCCAGTTTTCCTTTTCTGTTTTCACCCATTAGAATATAAGTTCCTTGAGTAGAGACCTCTTTTTGTTTTTATTTGCATCTCCAGCACTTAGCACAGTGCCTGGAATTTGCTAAGTTCTCAATAAATGCCAATTGTTTCTTCCCACACTCCCCTTTTTCTTCCACATCTGATAACATTATATTGAATGTTATCAGTTTAAATATATGCTTAACATTTGGGAAGCAGTCATGATACAGTGGCTAGAGAATGGTCAGGTCCTGTCTTTGACATGTATTAGAGTGCAATGGAAAACTGTCAGGGCAACTCTACATTGCAGAGCATAGGCCAATCTGAATTAGTGAAGACAGTTTCTTAGATCTATGAAATCATATGTCCAACCCCAACAATAGCACCACGATTCAACCTTATAGAGACCTGCTTACTCCTTCCAATAATAACTATATAGTGCATTAAATTTTTTACACAACACTTTACTTATTTATCTCATTTTATCATCAAAAGAATCCTGAAAATGAAGTGAAACAATTTATCCCTATTTTAAAGATGATAACACAGGGGCTGAGGAAGGTTAAATAATTTGCCCATGGTCACAGGGATCTGGAACAGGATTTGAACTCAGGGCTTCCTGACTTGAGGCCCCACATTCTATTTAATGAGCCACCTACCTGCCCTTAAGGTCCTCTAAGTTCATCAGTAAGTGTATTCCCTTTATCAGTTTAGCCAACAATCCCTGTGTCCATTAACACTGGATTTTCTTAAGCTTCTATACCTGAAAAATCTTCATTAGTTAATGGCCAACCTCCTGGTGATGGACTTTTCTAAACTATTGGACTCGTTCTTTAAAAATAACAACAAAAGGACATTGTGCGACCCCTAGATCATCCTTGAAGTCTTCCAGTTTGGCAGGATCTGGCAGAACATGTTCTCTTTGAACACCTCCCTGGAGAAGCCAATGTCACCTCAGTGTCATGATGAAGGTTTTGATGAGGGCTTTAGTATGATATACAGAAGTTGTAATCAAGCAAGAAAAATAAAAATGAAATTTTCCTAACATGAGAGTTTATCACAGAATCCTGACCGCTGCAGTACCAGTCATGCCTCTTGGCTCTCAGAAAAACAAACAATAAGGAACAAAACCCAACATTTTGTTGCTGTGTGCTGGGAATCTAGTCTGGGTACAGATCTTGGCTAGTCTGTCTAATAATCATTTTTGAGAGACTGTCACAAAGCCTATTAGAGCATTCAGTTACTATAGTGATCGGGTTAAGCTAGAAGCCAGCAGGTCTCTTAAACACAACTTGGGACTGAGTACAAAATCACACAATTTCTCAGCTAGACATCATGAGGAAATTTACTCTTGCTGAATTGAGGCACTAGACTGGAGTTACACTATTCAAAAATTTCACAAGCATCTCTCAATCCCAAGTTAATTTTTCCTGTGGTTACTATTAAGCTGATGAATTTGAGCCAGCTTTTTGTTCAAGCCAGGTGCTTGGCAGGAGGGGAGCCTCAATTCCATTTTTTTTTTTTCCTTTCAGAAACCTCTAGTACTAGCTTTCATTATCTCTTTTTCTTTATAGCTTGTTGATTGGTAAGAATATGTGCATTTGTCTGAGAAACAGATGACAGAGAAACAAAAAGTCCCTAAGAATTTATAAAAAAATAATGAGCAAAATACCCATAAATGAGGACATAACAATGCAAAGCTTTGGTTCTTCCTACTTTTCAGATGCAATGATTATTGAAAGCATTTCCTCCTAATGTCTTTGAATAATGGCTTCACCATTTGCCATCATACCACATACAAGGTCCAAGTGGTAAAGATGAGTTGTAGGGAATATTCAGTACTGGAGACCCAGCTTTCAAATAAATTAATTGGTTATTCAGAAGACTTTTTTTTTTTTTTTTGTGATGAGCATGCCTTAAAGAGGAAAGCCTAAATGCCTTTGAGTGTATCAGTGATGCTACAGACAACATAGGCTGGTGTTGTTGAAATGGAAAGAGTAAACATTTGGTTTTATCTCTTCTACATTAAGAACAGAGCTAAACTCAGGTTAGTGATTACCTACTCTCCAGAGAGATTATTCCTTTTAAGTAACTGGTACTAAGGTAATTAGGATGAAAAGCAACCAAGCATTGCCTAAAGGACTCTGCATCCTGTTTACTAAGCCTGATGAAAACACCATGCATGAGTCTCCTTCAGTGGTCTGAAACATGGCATCTTGCAAAAGAGTGGTTAACATTATTATTCTGGGTGGTCATTATTGCCAAACAGTATTTTTCCTAAAGAGGAAAGAAGAAAACAGTTATTAGATTTTTTTTTTAAAGCACCTTTTTTCTGAAGAACTCAATGAGTTGTGCAAATAACTTTCAAATGGCACTAATAGCTCGTAACAGGAACATATTTCAATGTCCCAAGACTGAAAATGAGGAAGGAAAGTGGGAGGAGTAGGGAATGGGGTGAGAGGGGAAAAATAAACCTGTAGTTACTTCTGTAAAAGGAATCAGATGAGGGAAAGGCCACACTTTTCAGTATGCTGTACAGTGAGCAAACATCCATTCCATTAGGAACTACATTCCTTGTAATGTTCCAGATTCTTTCACTGAGTGCCACAGCTGGATAGAGCACGTGGAGCCAGGAAGACATGAGTTCAAGTCCAGCCTCATACACTTAATAGCTGTGTGTGTGTGACCCTGAACAAGTCACACTTTGCCTCAATTTCCTCAACTGTCAAATGGGATAACTACAAAATATGCCTTGCAGGTACTGTGACAACCAAATATTTGTAAGGAGCACTTAGCACAGAGTCTGGCACGTAGCAGGCATTATTTCTTCCCTTTCTTCCACTCTATCATACCTCTCCAATAGTGGCACATATGTATTCAATGTAAAGAAAGCATAAGGAAGAGGAAGTAGAGGCCAGATAAAGGCAGAGTTATGAAGAGTCTAGTTAACCAGAAATTGATCATATTTTTGGCCAAACTGCAAAGAGGATAGTTATCTAAAGTGAGGAAACTGCCAAGGTCTTTACTATGTAAAAGAAAGTTGCTGCCAGAAGGCAGGATGACAATTGAGAGCCGGCCCAAAGCTCCAAAGTTTTGCCCTTATTTTCATTACTCTGGAAGTGTAGATATGCATGCTTTCATGTAAGGAGACTCCCTACTAGTAAAGTCTTGATTAGTTTCTTAGAGCAATGATATTAAATTGAAATAGAAACAGCGATGCCACTAAACACTATCCACACGGACAGTATATTGACTTAGAAAACCACTTGTTAACATTATCTATGTTTTATTGTATTTTAAAATTTATTTTGTTAAATATTTCATAATCATAGTTTACTTTGGTCAGGTTGCACTTGAAAATGTTGCGCCTCCATAATACATAACACTTTTGGTGTCAGTATGTGTCAGAAGCAAAACTTGACCAAGTGTTGTCTCAGCTTTCATGTCAGCTTTCTATTCACATAGAACAAGCATTAAATAAAAGCTTACCTGCTTAACTGGTGGCCTACAACTGGAAGAGAGGCTCTATTTATTCTCTAAATGAGAACAAACTTGATCCTTTGGGAGGAACTCTCAGAATAATGATGCGGCGAAGTGCAGGCGTAGTATTGACATCAATAGGATTAACCTGACTCTGATCTTTGTAGTCTACACCTGAGAGTCCTGGTCACAGTTCCACCAAACTCCTTTCTGTGGCCCTAGGATACTCTCTTTCCTGAACTCTCCCTCCACCCAACTCAATGGATGCTTATCTTTCCAATGAAATAACCAAGTAGTAAACTATGTTAATTTCATCTGAAGGATTTTACTGAGTTCTTCCTGGATTTCCCTACCTCCTCAGCCTCTACCACTGATGTTGGTGTGTAATTTACAATTATCATTATTGTGGTCTTTTTTTGCAAATATCAATCATGAGCAGTGTTAGGTCAGGTGACAGAGACTCTCAGGAAATTATGTTTCTTATTGCCTTTGGGCACACAATAAAATCCAGTTCTGTCCACTTCATTATTTGCCTTTGCAAAGGGAGCCTGTGATTTATCCTTCAATTTAGCTGCATCTTCCATATATCTTTTGGGTTCATTTATATTGAGAATCTCAAACTAACATAATTCAGCTCTTTCAGTCATCTCCTTCTTCACTGGAGAAGCATTTACATTTAGAGCACCAATCATAGTATCGTAGATCTAGAGCTAGTAGGTTATCTAGTCCAGTTCCTCCATTTTATAGGTGAGAGATCTCAAACCTGCAGAGGCAAAGTGATTTGCAGAAGGTCGTACAGGTAATAATGAGCTGAATTTATATTTGAATCCAGGTCATGTGATTTCAAAACCAGCACATTTTCCACTATTAATAGTGGAGGTTCTTACCCACTGGTTTTTGAAGAGATTTCAGAGTGTCTATACTTGGATGAAGAAATAAATGTATCTTTATTTTCATTAAACTGTGGTTTCTTTTATAGCAATATTTATTTTATTAGATGTATTTAAAGACATTATTCTGAGAAGAGAGTCTGTAGGTTTTACCAGGCTACCAAAGATGTCTATGACACAAGAAAGGTTAAAAAAATCTCTGGTTTAAGAAATCATGAATAAGTATACAAATCACATTACTGCATGAACTTACGAGGGACCATATTGGACTATGGGGTTTTTTGTTTTTTGTTTTTTTGTATTTTTCATTATTTCATGGTATGACATGGCCAAAGAGAAAATCTCCTAAGAGACAACTTACTAGCATTAAACCTTTTACAATTTTGCTACTCATACCCTGCTTGAAGATTGGTAGAACCCTTCGGAGCTAGAGCTGCATGCCCAGTCTATGAAAGTCCAAGGTTATTACCACCTCCAGGCCACAATGAGGTATCAGAGGAAGGCTTTTGTGGAAATGAGAGAGGGGACATTGATTATGAGTGGCATTTCTTTCACAGAACAAAGATTTCATAGTAATATAGGATATAGAAGAAAAAGGGATAGCTCAGTATTGTGGACCTCTTTCCAAACTGGTCCTTCAAAAAGGACCACTTTTATTAAATTTTAATTTTTTAATAAACAAAGATTCATTTTCTTCCCTTTCCACTACCCTCTTTCCTCCTCCTTCTTTTGAAACCTTTCTTGTCCCCTTCCCCTCCCCTCCGCTGCAATGGAGCAGAGGAAAATTTGCAAAACAAATTCATGCATAGGTCACATCCAAAAAGGCATATCTTATTCTGTATCTGTACATCAAAACCAGTTTTTATTTAGTCTCACATTTCCAGTGTTTCTCCCTCTTCTTCAGGTCATAGTAGTGTTTGCTCTATGGCCCAATGGCCAAAGCTGATGGACTTTCCACAGTCCTTATTCTTGTTGACCTTTCTGTAGCCTTCCTTCAACACTTTTTCTTTGGGTTTTCATGCCTTCTCTCTCCTGGTTTTTCTCCTATCTATTTGGCCACCCATTCTCAGGTCCTTTTGAAGGCTCATTATCCACTATCTATGGCTACACTGCAGGGCCATGTCCTGGGCTCTTTTTTTTGTTTTTCTTCTGTATTCTGTGTCTGTGATCTTTTTAGCTCCCATAGAGTCAATTCTTGTGCTGGCAACTCACACATTTATATAACATTAATAACAGCTAACATAATTATATATCATTTTAACCTTTTCAAAGAATTTCACATATAAAATAACTAGTATTTATATAACACTTTAAGGTTTTTACATCTTTATCTTAATTTACCTTCCCAACAACCCTAGAAATTTGATGCTAATATTAACCCAATTGTATAGATAAAAATAAATAGGCCTAGAAAAGGTCAAATTTCAAATCAATTCAATAAAAATTTATTAAGCACTTACTATGTGTCAGGCACTGTACTAGGGATACATAAAGATATATAAAGAGGCAAAAAGAAAGTCCCTGATCTCAAGAAGCTAACAATCTTCTTCCTCGTACTTAATAGCATTTCACTTTTTCCAAGTGCATGTAAAGATAGTTTTCAGTATTCACTTTTATAAGGTTTTCAGTTCCAATTTTTTTCTCCCTCCCTAAGATGGTAAGCAATCTGATATAGACTAACATGTATAATCACATTAAACATATTTCCACATTAGTTATGTTGTGAAAGAAGGATCAGAACAAAAGGAAAAAAATCACAAGAAAGAAAAAATAGTATACTTCAATTAACACTCAGACTGCATAGTTCTTTCGAATATGGATGGAATTTTCCATCAGGAGTATTTTGGAATTGTTTTAGATCATTATTTTGCTGAGAAGAGCTAAGGCTATCAAAGTCGGTCATCATACAATGTTGCTGCTACTGTGTACAATGTTCTGGTTCTTCTCACTTCACTCAGACTTAGTTTGTGTTAATCTTTCCATGTTTTTCTGAAGTCAGATTGCTCATCATTTCTTATAGCTTAATAGTATTCCATTACATTCATATATCACAACTTGTTCAGTCATTCCCCGATTGATAGACATATGCTCAATTTCCAATTCTTTGCCACCCCAAGAAGTGCTGCTATAAATATTTTTGTACCTGTGAGTCCTTATCTCTTTGGGATATAGACGTAGAAGTAGTATTGCTGAATCAAAGAGTATACACAGATTTATAACCCTTTGGGCATAGTGGAGCTAACAATCTAGTGGAGGAGATAATATATAAACAAATATATATATATGAAGAAGCAAGCTATCTACAGAATAAACAGAAAGTAATTAACAGAGGGAAGACACTGGAACTAAAAGGTATTGAGGAAGGCTTCATGCAGGAGGATTTTAGTTGGGAATTAAAGGAAACCAAGAAAGTCAGTCTAAGTGGAGGAGGGAGAGCATTCCTGGCATGGGGGACAGCCAGAGAAAATGCTCACAGTCAAGTGAGGGTTTTGTTTATGGAAGAGCCAAGAGGTCAACATCTCTTGATCAAAAAATCCATGTTGGGAAGTAAGGTGTAAGAAGACTGGAAAGGTAAAAGGGAGCTGATGACTTGCCCAAAGTCACACAGCATAAAGGTCTGAGGAAGAATTGAAATACATATCTTCCTGACTTTAAGGTCATTGCCCTAACCTCTTTGCCCCCAACTCAACTCCAACCTCTCCCTTCAACTTCAATCCTAAATTACCAATTCTTTGTGCACATCTTTGACTGGATGCTCCATAAACATCTCAAATGTGTCCAAAACAGTATTTTTCCTCTGATTCTTCCTTTCTTCTGAACTTCTGTTGAGAGTACCACCATCCGTTTGCAACCTCATGGTCATCCTCAACTTTTCATTCCTCCTCACCTTTTATATCCAGTTAATTGTTAAGTTTTGTCAGTTTTAACTCTATGATATCTCTTCATTTGTCCTTTTCTCTACACTTAGATTGTGACACCCAGGTGGCACAGTGGATAGAGCATCAAGTCTTAAATCAGGAAGACCTGAGTTCAAATCCAGCCTCAGATACTTACTAGCTGTGTGACCTTGGGCAAGTCACTTAATCTTGTTTGCCTCAGTTTCATCATCTGTAAAATGAGCTGGAAAAGAAAATGCAATCCACTCCAGTATCTTTGCCAAGCAAACCCTAAATGGGGTCACAAGGAGTTGGACACAATTGCACAACAATAATGAACTATGCTGAGATGACCAACACCCTAGTTCAGGCCCTCTTTACCTCTCATGTGGAATATTGTAAATCTGTTCATTGGTCTCTCCTCAATCCGTCTGTCAAATGGATATTCCTAAAGCATAGGTCTGACCCTATATCTCCCTTGCTTAAGAAACTCCAGTGGTTCCCTCATGCCACTCAGATAAAATAGAAATTTCTCTTCTAGGCTTTCAAAGCCCTTTAAAATGCCTTCACACATTTGATATTCCAATCAAACTGGGCTATTTGCTCTTTCTTATACCATCTCCATCTCTCTGCACAGGTTTTCTGTTCTCTCTGTCTTAAATGTGCCCTTTCTTCACTTCTGCTCCATAGAATTGAAAGCTTCATTCAAAATCCTATTCAAGTGCTGTTTCTTAAAATAAGTCTCAACTGAGGAATGACCAAACCAGCTATGGTATATGTTTACAATGGAATATTAGTATGCTATAAGAAGTGACAAGCAGAATGATTTCAGAAACATCTGGAAAGACTTTCATGAATTGATGCAAAGTGAAGTGAACAGAACCAGGATATTGTACACAGTTATAGCAACATCTTTGATGAAGAGCTATGCATGACTTAGCTATTGTAGGCAAAATGACAATCCAAGACAATCCCAAAATACTAATGATGAAGCATCCTATCCACCTCCAGGAAAAGAACACAGATTGATTCAACAGAGATTGAAGCATGTTATTTTTCATTTTCTTTTTTTCTTCTTATTATAGTCTTTATATACAAAATGACTAATATAGAGATGTTTTACATAATTACACATGTATAACCTATATCTGTTTACTATCTCTAGGAGGGGGAAAGAAAGGAAGTGACAGAGTAATAGAATTTGAACTCAAGATTTGAAATAAAAATGGAAAAAATGGAAGAAGATAAATATTTTCCAATTAAAAAAATAAGTTTAACCCGATCCCCTAATCTCTTTCTCCCTCTCCTGATATTACTTTGTATATACTTTGTATGTATGTATGTATACTTTGTATGTATTTTTAAAATTTTTCTTTTCTATGTCCTTATACTTCTACCCAATAGAATGGAGAATCCTTGAGGGCGAATACCATATTATTCTTTATTTTAACCCCAGCACCTAAAAGAGTGTCTAATGTATATAAACATTTAATAAACAATTAATCTGTCAAGTATTTACTAAACCCTTAGTATATGTCATGCACTGTGCTAGGAATTGGGCATAGAAATAAAAAGACAAAACATTCTCGGCACTTGAGAATTTACATTTTAGTGGTGGAGACAGCCTTTACATAAAATAGCGATACACAATTATCCCTTCCATATCGCCATGGTTAGTGGCTCAGGTTCTCCACAACTTGAAAAATCCCCGTAAAATGTTCTGACCCTCCCTTCATACCAGAAAAGAAATCTGATTTTTTTCTTTTCTCTTCTATGGGGTGTTTACAATAACCTATTGTAAAATTTGGGCTAATATTTGGTCATAAGCTCTGTGTCATCAACTGGTCGTTGAATGTCTTCTGCCACTTTAGTAAGACTCTCTCATAATTCCCATTTAATTTCTTATGCCCACCTGTGATATATTGGGGAAAGTTGCAATGCGCAAGAGATAATTGTAAATGTAGGTGAATGAAAACACAATTGCCTTAGAGTGAAAACTTTTGCTAGGCAGGGAGAATTAAGAAAGGTGTTCAGGAGAAAGTGGCTTTTTTGAATTGAGTCTTGAAGAAAGCCAAGAAGTCTAAGAGAGAAAGATGACTGGAGAGATCATCCTAGAAGTCAATAAATGTGACTGAACACATAACTGTTAAGCTTCTGTTGGCTTCAGTCTGTAAAATGAAAGGCTTGGACTCATTGTCTTCCGATGATGTTTTCAGTTCTGTTTCTATGATCCTATCATTCTGAATAGTTATTGAATGAATGAAAACATATTGAGAACTTTTTAGCATCTGAATGCTATAGAACTGACCTGTGGAATGACTTCCATTTTGAAGTACTTATATCCTTGCTTTCTATAACCTATCCCCTTATCTTCAGTGATATTATCAGAAATGTCTGAAATCACTTAACGTATTTCGTTCATACATTTGACATCTATTTAAATCTCAATTAAGTGCAGAACACTGAGCTAGGTACTGAGGTGACATATCCAGATAAGACACAGCAGCAGTTTTAATCTTGAATTGTGACTAAATTATTTTAGCAAAATTAGTTTTGGTAAAAATATAACTGATTTTCATTGAGATTTCTTTCTCTCTCTAGCAAATTCTTTCTAATCTAGAGTTTAGTGATCCATTTCATTACTGTGAAAGTTTCCTAAACCATATGTTTTTACTGGGTACCCTGGTACTTATCTTGATGGTTTGGGTGGAGGAGAGCCATTTTTTTTCCACCTTAAATCACTCCTTTCTCTGCATTTATGGCTGCCTAACACATAATGGAAACAACAGCCCTAGGGCACAGGTTGGAAACTATTTCCATTTAACTGCAGTGGCTATTTTGGGGACAGAAAAAGACTTGTTATCTTGGTTTCTGGGACTGGACACTGAAGCTACAAAACTAACGATAATCTTGGAATTTTGACTGATGGTATAAAAAAAGACTGTTTATTGGATTGTCTTTCTCCCATTTGTTCTTGAATTTGTCTGACTCTTTCTGACACGCTCTTATTGAAAAAGGTTAAAAACTCAGTATGGTTCATACATTGGTCTGCCGAGACAAGTCCATGATGGTTTCTGAGCTGTGGCTGTCACTCTTGTAAAGTGTTTATGAGAAATTATCCCAGCTAGTCTACTAAGGCAGATGTGTTCGTCTCCAGGAGCACTCAGCAGGGACAAACATGAAATCCACTTAAGATTTTATTTTATTTTTTTAAAGTTTGGGAAGACTGTGCCAAAATCAGGGGCAAGTTAAGATAATTGAATGCTGGGATTTTTATTTGTTTGCCTTTCAATAGCATTTTGTAATTATTGCTGAACCCTACAGGAAAGAGTCTCAAATAATGCATATTCAACTCCATCCCTCCCTGATAGAAAGAAAATGTTATGTTTGCATTACCTAGGTTTGTTTTTGGCTTTCTAAGTTTATGATGCGTGAGAGGTGTAATGGTAATTTAAATGGGAAGATCTTTTCTATTCATTACTAGACCCCTGTGACAAAGCCTGAGTCATATGAGTCTGAATCACATGGAGCCTGTGGTGGGAGGAGCTTGTTGAACAGGTGGAACAGGAAGAGGTGAAGCTAGAGCAGACCTGAGAGGAAATTAGTGAGAAAGCAGTCAGAACTGAAGGGCACAGGCAATCCCACAGCTGGCTGTGAGTTAGAAAAGGGCATTTTGTTTAGGGGATACTGTGATTTGTTTAGGGGTGCCTACTTGTGACTTGTTTAATAGTTTGTGGGAAGTCTGGCAGAGGGGAAGGTGTGGAGCTGGTGGTTGTTCTGTGCATTGTTATCATGTATCTATTTTTGTTACTATGATAGATTTGGCTTTCTGGTATCTGAATAAATGTTTTGGTTCTGTCTTCCATGTGGAAAGTCTGTTGAATTTCGTGATTCAGAATTTCACTGAGATATTCATGGCCACCATAGATGCTGTGAATATTGCATTGGTGTTACAAGAGACCATCCAAAAAGATAAACAGATTTTGATACTGTTTATCCCAATAAGCAAATATACCACCTAATCTCTGGAGCACGCTTGTGTGGGCAACTTAGATTTAGATAAAAAATCTAATGGGAGCAGAATGGAGAGAGCTTTTGTTTGCATTCTTATATATGCAACTCAGTATGTACGTATGTAGATATATATATATATATACACACACACATACACTCATACATATACATGCTTGTATATGCATGTTTATGTGCATGTGTATGCATGACCATGTGTATATGTATGATCATATATGTATGCACATGTATATTCACACATATATACATGTACATGAAATTTATAGTATTTATTTTATCCAATATTATTCATTTGATTTTAATTGAGTGTGTATATATTTGTTTGTATACATATACTTATTTGTACATACCTTCATGTGCATACAAAATTATATATGTGTGCATATGTACCTGTATGGAAACCAAATATGATCTTCCAACCACAACACTTCACTATCCTTTACTAAATTCTACTGGAGTTCTGAAATGATTGGTGGTTCTCTCAAAAGAAATAGGGAAGTTGCTTCCACCAAGGGGAATTCTATAGGTTTATAACCTTTGAATAAACTTCTTGTGATTTAGAACTCTTATGTTTTTGTTTTATATTATCAGAGCTTAACAAGTACATTTATGGTTTTTGTTGCTGCTATTTGTTTAAATGATTTTGTAGGTGTAGGTAGTTCCTAGTGAGGAACTTTGCCAATGTAAATTCTAACCATTTCTACAATTGTTAATTTTAGAGAGTTGCCTGCAGCATTAATAGGTTAAGTGATTTGTCCAGGGTCCCAAAGTTAGGATGAATTTCAGGGAGGATTTAAGGCTTAGGTTTTCAAGACTTACCTTCTATACTGCCTCTCCACAATAACACAGACCATTGGATTGCTTTGTCTTTTCCCTTCTGATTTTCCTACTATATTAATTTTCCCTTTAATTAATGGTTCTTTTGGTGTATAGGAATTCCTGGGAATTTGATTAAAATAAAGACACACAGTCTAAACCTCATCATTGCCAAATGCTTTAAGAAACTGAAAACATTGGGTGTTGAGATTTTGTCAGGACATCTTCAAACATAAGTACGCGTTTAAAGCTTGTTCATTTGTGCTGAAACAATGTTGCTCCCTTATTCTCACCTACTTGATCCCAGAAGTTTATCCTTCTTCCCATTCTTTCAGGAAGTTAGAATATGGGATGGTGACATTGAGATAGAACATGGGATGTATCTGGTAATGAATGCATGGTCCTGGGGTATGAGAAAGAATAGGAATAAGTCTATTCCAAATTCCACTAGAGATTCTGTTTCCCTAAATCAGTGAACCAGGGAAGGTTGCTAGGATACTCTAGCCCCATCTCCTCCTAAGAAACAGAAGGAGGGAAAAGAAATGGCTCACCTTTTGCCTATTTTGAAAACAGAGAATGCCAATTTCCTTTTCTTCATTGTCCTTCTTCCTAAACAGTAATAGGTTATGTAGGTCAGAGCTGGCAAAGTTGGAACACATTGCTAAAAATAAGAAAAGTTCACAAAAAAAAGAGCAGCCTTAGCCCCATTAGACCGACTTGATTATACTCTGTGCCTTTTCTGTGGGTCAGCAAGGGTATGCTTTGGGAATAGTTTCCCCTTATATTCTAGAGAAATAGAAGATAGACACATGCACACATACACACACACACACACACCCGTAAATCATGTAAAGTCTTGTTCTCCTACTACCATTTTAATATACACCAAAACATACAGTATACATTTATATTTGTATGTGTGTGTCTATATATAAAAATTACATGTATGTTTGTAAAATATACATTCCTCTATACAAATTTTGGTGATACATACACACACTTGTTTTGGCACATATCTATATCTCATATCTCTCTAGGTAGACATCTGTAATCTACATATGTGTATATATACATATATATAGATATAGATAGACAGATAAGATAGACAGACAGATGGATGGATAGATAGATAGATGATAGATAGACGGATAGCTAGATATCTTCAAACACAGTGTATGTGTTGGTGTTATGGGGAAAAGGACAAATCTCCACATGTTTATTTATAGATATATAAGGGAAGAAAAGGAAGTAGGGGAAGAAAGATAATTCTCTATGTTTAGGGATTAAGGAGATAATAATAGCTAATATTTATATAGTGTTTGCTGTGTGCCATTCACTATGCTAAGTGCTTTACAATTATTATCTCATTTGATTTTCACAATAACCTTGAGAGGTAGGTGCTATTATCGTCCCCATTTTATAGATGAGCTAACTGATGCAGATGTTAAGTGACTTGCCTAGGGTCACATAGTAAATGTCTAGTAATGAATCTGAACTCAGATCTTCCTGACTTCAGGTCTGGCATGACAAGACAACATGGCATACTTGAAAGAACCCTGGGCTGGGAGTCATGACAGGTTCAAGTTCAAACTCTCCCCACCCTAGTACAAGTCTTTTGCCCTCAGTCTCAGTAACTTCATCTGTAAAATGAGAACTCTAACATTTTATAAATAACTCTAAAGGGAATAAGAACAAGTTAGACTGCTGAGGGATCTTATATAACTTTTTGCTTCCCCCTTCTGATCTATTTTGTCACTCCTTCAAAAAATCACCAGAAATTCCTATAGATATAGTTTTTTGGTCATATGCTGTGGAAGCTAGAAGTTAACAAGGCACATAGCAACAGCAACAAAGTTGGTGAATATGTCTCACATATCCCTAAACCTTTGGATGCTCTTGAAAGAACCTCTGGATTAACTCCAAAATGCACATTAAGACCTAAAAGAGCTTGTTGGAGAATATCTAGTTTGATGTCACCTTAAGGGGACCTCGTATATTTATTATGTGTGACCTTGGGCAAATCACTTAATATTTCTGGGCATGGATTTCTTCATCTGCAAAATAAAGACTGCAATAGATGGCCTTTGAGGTATGTTGGACCTGGTGATGTTTTCTGGAGAGGCTTTGCCTCTGTATGAGTGGTTCTATTTAATTTTTCATGTGTAGAAAATTTGGCAAGCCCCATATTCTTCATAGAAGTATCACTTGGCACAAAACAATTATCTCCCATTATTTCCTAGTCTTCCTAGAGTGAGAGGAACTCCTACATGCCCCCACTTCTTTTGACAACTCTTTCCAGGGCAGGCAATTTTAAGCTTTCCAACACACTGACCTCTCAAAATAATCTAGCTCTGGGTCTGGGTAAATCTTTGGTGAACTATCTGTACCCATTTTATAGATAGGGATAAGTTTGTTTCCTTTAATTTGCTGCTTCCTGGATTGCTCCTCCTAGAAATTATACTGTTGCATTATCTACTTTTTCAAGGGGAGGAAAAGAAAATGAGAAAAGAGATGTGTCTGTGAGCCAGAATTTGACATTCTTCCTCACTTAAGCCCTTAAAGCGTAAAGGGGTCATTGCTATTGGAGCTTCAGGTCGACCCTTCACAGAGTGCCATCTATCAGTTCTCCTTTTTGGGTAAGTCCCTCAGTTAGAGAGTTAATTCCTTCCTAACTGGAAATGAGTTTGGTCTAACATCCTCTCCAAACTCCCTGGGGAGGCCTTTGATAGAATTCCAGTTTATCTAAGTTCAAATCAACTCTGTTCAGATCAGCTGGGCATGTTTGGGCTCATCTGATGAAGATAGATAAGTTAGATACAGACACATTCACTTGCCAGTGCCTTCACTGTCCTCATGCTCTCTTTCTGCCTCTATCTCAATCTCACTGTCTGTCTCCCTCTCTCTCTATGTAATTATCTCTCTCCCCCTCTCTTTTTCTCCCCTCTCAGTGTCTCTCCTCTCTCCCTTTCTCTCTCTTCCTTTCTCTCTTTTCTTCTCTGTCTTATCTCTCTGTCTCATACACATGCACACGCACACACTCACACACATACACACACACACACAACGCATGCACACACACATCCTCCTATCAAGCTTTTGGTAAACACATCTTTAAGGTATTTCATGTTTAATGTGCCTCAACCTTATAAATGGTATATGTTTACTTCTTGGGGTTTTCTTTTTTTTTCCCTCTCAAAACTTTCTTTCATAGATCACTGCCTTCATTTGCTTTTCCTTTTCAAATGTTACATCTAGTTTAATAAGAACTGACAGGGACAGAACAGTATGTTCTAAGTGGAACCCTACCAGAGAATTCTGTTACAACATTACTCCCATCATTATCACCTCCATGGTCTTGTGGAGTTCCCGCTGGGTGTGTTAGCCAAATGATTGTTTAACCCTTTTCTATTGGAGCTGGAATAGTACAATAGAAAGCACACTCCTCTTCTTGTGTTCCTTTAAAAACATTCAGACTCACATATTCAAGTGTAAACACATATACTTCACATTAGAACACCAGATACATTAATTTCAAACGTTGCATAATTCTTCCCTTTTGCCTTGGGCAATTCAGTTTCCAAGAGTCTGGCAATAATGTAAACAGACAGAATATCTATATTTCTGAACTCTGCAAGCATGCGCTGCTAGTGACAAAATTTGCATAGGCCTAAAAGTTCATTGATATCTAGAAGCTGGCATATTCAATAATGTATTTTACTGAGTAACTATAATAGAGACTATAATAGCTCTTACTAGGAAATTAAGGCAGGTAGAAGTATATTAAATGCAAGTCAGTATAAATCCAAAATGTTCTGCAGCCATCCTGTTGCCTGTGAGGTCAAATGAGCTCCTAAACAGAAAAAGAGCTTTTCTAAGTTATATAATGGAAGGAGTCATGGAAAGAAAAGGATCCTTTAGTCACTGAGAACACAGAAGAAAAGACTAGAGCTAACATCTTTTTTTTTGCATATAATCTCTATTTTATAATAACATAAATTGTAATACTATAATATGTTATGAATGCATACAAGTTAATCTTCCCCTTTTGAATGGTAAAATGGTAACTTTTTCTGTTCATAAAAATGTAAGCTGACAAAATAACTTTTTGCTTTTCTATGTTATTGACTAGAACTTTAGAATCTACTTTAGAGATTCTTAACTGCTTATGTCAATGTAGGCTATTTTAGGATGGATCTATGTAAGTAACCAACATAGATCATTTTGCTAAGAAGTAATGTGTGGGAGGGAAAAAGGAGAAGAAAGAACGCATTTAGGAAAGAAGGGAAGAAAGAGAAGGAAAGAAGGAGAGAAAAAAGAAAGGAAGGAAGAAAGGAAAGATGAGAGGGGAAAGGAACAGAAGAGGAAAAAGAGAAGCATTTGAAAAACAAGAGGGAAATAAAAGAGAAGGGAAAGGTAAGAAGGAAGGAAAGGCATACAAGAAGGAAGAAAGGAAAGAAGGTAAGTAAAGAATGAAAAAAGCAGGAATGAAGGAAATAAAGGATTTTTTTTAATACTATGATTATTTTGCCCAAATGATTTATATAATTTCTCTGCCTCCATTTCACTTTTCCTTATAAATTTCATGCGAGGATCAGGAGTACGCAGCAGTTCTCTCTTGTGTTCCTAACCCTGGGTCATTTTCTTTGTGGAAATTATCCTGGTAGATTATTGAAACCACCAAGCATTGCCATCTGACCTGCCCACAGAGGTCCGAAATTTACCATTTCCTCTCTGGCTGTCCCTTTGAGACCATGGTGAGCTTCTAACTGCCCAACAGTTAACACTAATATAAATATTGTCTCTTCAAATAAAATTTGAACCCCAAAGAGGTAAAAATGTCATAATTTTTGTCTTCCTGTTCTCCATTACTTAGCAAAATGCTTATCCTATAGTAATCACTTAAATAATGCTTTTAATTTCTTTCATTCATCCTTTCTATGGAAAATAGACAAAGTACACAGGATTTTCCCTAAATTATATCCCCTCTCAGCCTAAGGCTTTATCCTATTTGATGACTTTGCTGTTTGGTTGTTAAACTAAGTCACTATAGTACAAAGAGACACAAAAAGATAAAGCACTAGTAGAGTTTTGAAGAGGGAAAAATCATTGAGTGAGAAGAGTTCAAGGAAGGTTTCACCAAGTAATGGGTAACTATGCTGTACCCAGTGCTGTGTGTAGGATTTCAGTAGACAGAGATGTAGGGATGAGCTTCCTCCGAGTAAGAAATATCATGAGCAGAGACACAGGAGCAGGAAACATGTTTATATTCAACGAATCATAAATAAGTGCATTAGCCCACTTTGGCTGCAGCGTAGGCTATGTCAAGGGGTCAATAGTGTAACATGACTTCAGTCAGGTATTTGAATGCCAAGATAATGAGTCTGGAAATTATACTACCTCCAGTGTGGAGGATTGAAGGTTTTGAGTATAGTAGTAGAGTGATGGGATCATAGATTTTCTTTAATAGTAAAATTACTTACACCTATTTTCACAAAGTCTCACTTTCATACCTCATTGTGGCCTAGATATGACTCTCAGTCTTTGATGGTTAGTCAATAGAGCATGAGTTCTGGAAATTTCTACCATGTTGGAAAAGTTCCCAGAATAGCCCTGGTAACAATGTTTCTTAGGTTCAACTTAACTAAGCTTGATTGACAAACTGATCACTTGCCGATGAAATAACAACCACCACAAAATAATCAAAAATGGTCCTCAGTCCTCCAGGATCTTTTTCTACTTCTTTGGTGACTGGAAGGGTGAGACAAAAGGCAGCCAGGGGTACAACAATGACAGTCTTCAGATTATCTTTCAACTTCCACCTAGCTATTGTATAATAAATATAAGATCTTTCTTCAATGACCAACAAGTGGGTATACTACTAGAGGTACAAAAGTGTATCCATTTTGACATTCTCACCATAAATGAAAAGAGACTAATAATATTAATAGCGGCAAAAACAATACCAGCTACATTTATACTTTAAGGTTTGCAAGGGCACTTTTATGTATGTCATCTCAGGTAGGTGCTATTATTATGTCCATTTGGACAGATGAGGAAACTGATGCACAGAGAGGGGAAGTAACTTGCCAGGGATGGTTTGAGGAAGGATTTAAACTCAGATCTTCCTCAGTCTAACTCCTCTGCTCTATGTACTATGCCACCTAGTTTTCTCACTACCAAAAGATGGAATGACGTTGCGACTAAACAAAGGTACAGTTCACTGGTTGTTCTGGGAGGGACAAATTTTTTTAAAAAATTGGTTTTATCTTTCGTTAAAAGGCAACAAGAAATGTTATTTCATGAACATATGATCATTGAATATTACAGTGCTCATAACAAGTATTTGCACTGCTTGGTAGCTATGAAAAACAATTGCAGCCAATGTCCCAATATTTTTTGCAGGGAATGGCCTTAGTGAACCCCTCCAAACTAATTCAACATATACTTTGATACTCAGTGACACTAATGTAAATGTGGAAATGAGTGAAGATGGGAAAATATATTAAAAATATGGATCGAGAATAAAGAATGAGAGTGTCCAAACACATATGTACCGAGAAGCTTAATGTAGATATATTATGAAACTTATTTCAGAAAAGAATAACAAAGCCTTACACTTGGTAAACAATGAGAGACATCACAAAAATGAATTTATTCTGTTCTAATAGACTGCTTTAGTTACTTACTATCCATGTGACCTTTGATGAGTCACTTAACTCCCCGAGTCTCAATTTTTCCCTGTAAAATGAAGGGATCAGACTAGATAGCCTCTGAACTTCATTATGACTCTAGACGTATGACTGTTTTTTTATATGCAGGTCAAGGAAGATGCTAAGTCTAAAAAGTATTGAGAAAGTTGCTATAAGAAATTAAATTTTTTTGTTGGGAGTTTAGAGATAGAGGTGGGAGATTAGATAGGTTTTCCCAGGTATTGAACAATTGTTTGCCTCAAAATAAGGGGCATGGGAGTTGGGACAGGCAGAGATCTTACCCTATGCCCTAGAATCTCCTGTTACATATTGACAAACAGAAAAACAGAGTTTTGGGGGGAATCTGTGAATGACAGTCTTTACTAGCCAATTTCATAGCCATAGGTTTTATTTTATTTTTTCTAATTGCTTGTAAAACAAATTTTGACATTCAGTTCTTAAAAATTTTGAGTTCTGAACTCTCTTTCCCTTCCCTCTTCTCTCTCCCTAATTGAAAAGGCAAGCAATTTGATATGGCTTACACATGTGCAATCATGCAAAGCATATTTCCATATTAGTCATGTTATGAAAAGAAAACACAGACAAAACAACCCAAAACAAAAACAAACCACCAAGAAAAATAGAGTTTTTAAAAAAGCGTGTTTAAATCAGCATGTTGACTCCATCAGTTCTTCCTCTGGAAGTGGATAGAATTTTTCTTCACAAATCCTTCAGAACTGCCTTGTTTTATTGTTGCTGAGAATAGGTAAGTCACTCACAGTGGATCATCTTATAATATTGTTGTTACTGTATATACTGTTCCTGTGGTTCTGTCTACTTCTCTTTCTTTGAAAAATTTTGTTAGCATGGCCCAGATATTAAAATTGTATTTATTGAAGGAGAATTTTGTAAATTAATCTATATAAGTATTGTGTGTTTTTGTACTTTAACACCTAAATATTCTAGGCATTTGGTAATTATTTTATGTAGGATTTACATTTTTAGTAATATCTCTTAGACTTTATTATTATTACATAGAAATATTAATGATTTTTGTGGCTTTATTTAGGCAATTTTTCTGATTTCTTTCTTTTCTTTTTTTATTTGCAAAGACTTTCTAAGTAAGCCATCATGTTATAGGCATGTAAAAACAGTTCTGTCTCTTTTTGGCCCAGTTTTAGATCTTTATTGCTTTTCTCTCATTACTATGTCTTGCATTTTGAGAACTATATTATATAAAATATGGAAAGGGACATTGTTTGCTTTACTTCTGTATTTATTGGGAAAACCTTTAGGATATCATCTTTGTGTGTAATGCTTGCTTTTGGTTGCAGCTATGTTATTTTTTTAAATACAATTACAAAGATATCTATATGTCGAAACTTTGTAGGTTTTTAAAGCATAAATGAACATTGTATTTTGTAAGAGATTTCCCCCCCTCATCTATCAAATTAATTGTTCATTTCACTTTGCATCAGTTTACGTAAGTCTTTCCAGGTTTTTCTGAAATCATCCTGTTCGTCATTTCTTATAGCACAGTAGTATTCCATCACAACTTATTCAGCCATTCTCCAGTTGATAGGAATCCCTTCTATTTCCAATTCTCTGACACCACAAAAAGAGCTACTATAAATATTTTTTTTCCTTTTTCCTTTTCCTTTTTCTTTTTTTTCTTTTTCCTTTTTTTCCTTTTCCTTTTTCTTTGATCTCTTTGGGATACAAATTTAGTAGTGGCATTTCTGGACTAAAGGGTATACAAAGCTTTATAGCCCTTTGGACCTACTTCCAAACTGTTCTTGAGAATGGTTGGATCTGTTCACAACTTGACAAGCAATGTACTAATATTGCATTTTTCACATTCCCTCTAACATCTGTCACTTTCCTTTTCTGTCATGTTAGTGGATCTCATAGATGCGAGGTAGTAACTCACAGTTGTTCTAATTTTCCTTTCTCTGATCAAGAGTGATTTAGAAAATATTTTTCATCGGACTATATATAGCTTTGATTTCTTCATCTGAAAACTGTTCTTATCCTCTGACCATTTATCAACTGAGGCATGACTTACATTCTTATAAATTTGATTCAATTCTCTATATATTTGACAAATGAATCCTTTGCTAGAGAAATTTGCTGTAAATTATTTTCACAGTTATGATTACCAACTGTCTATTCTCTCCATTGTATTTTCCTGTTTCTCTCTCTCTCTGTTTCTCTCTGTATGTTTGTCTCTCTGTCTGTCTGTCTCTCTCTGCTTCCCTCCTTTCACCCTGTTTTACCACTGGTCAGGCACAAATAGTCCAAGTGAACATTTGGGGTGGTAAGTTTGCACCTCTTACATTTCCTTTGAGCTGTTTCAATTCTGCTTGGCTCATAGAGAACCACACCTTGTCTGATGTGAGCATGACAGGCTGAGTGGTCCTGTGCCAGTGTCTCCATTGTCACACAATCATTTCCAAAGCACTTAAGAGAGACCTTGAGAGTGTCCTTATATTGCTTTTGCTATGTATAATCCTTCTAACTGCCTTAATAATTATCAAGTTCTTAGGAGTTACAAGTATCATTTTCCCATGTAGGAATATAAACAGTTTAATCTTAATGAATCCCACATGAATTTTCTTTCCTGTTTACCTTTTTGCGGGGGCCATCTCCAGTCATCTTGATCTATATCTTGGCACTGGACCCAGATAGCTCTGGAGGAGAAAGTGAGGCTGGTGACACTTAAATACACAACTTTCAAGTTGTGACATAACTTTCCTGATGTCATGGTCTTCTTCTAGAATGAAAGACAAACTTCAACCTTTCTGTGCCTCTTTTCAGTCTTGCGTTTGAATGACAGATTTTTTTTTGTTTAGCTCTGGTCTTTTCATTAGGAATTCTTGAAAGCTTTCTATTTCATTAAATATCCATTTTCCCCCAAAAGGATTATACTCAATTTTTCTGGGTAGATCATTCTTGGTTGTAATTTCTTGCTCCAGTACCCTTTAGAATACAATATTCCAAGACCTCCAGTGTTTTAATATAGAAACTGCTAAATCTTGTGTAATTCTGATTATGGCTCTGCAATATTTTAATTGTTTATTTTTGCTTGTTTTTATTCCTGTTTGCTGTATTTTATCCTTGGCCTTAAAACTCTGGAATTTGGCTATAATATTCCTGAGAGTTCCTTTTGGTATCTCCTTCAAGAGATGATTGGTGGTGTTTTTCAGTTTCTCTTTTACCCTCTGGTTCTGAAGTATCAGTCTTCCTTGATAACTTCTTGAAAAATGTCTAGTTGTTTTTTTCTTTTGGATAATGGCCTTCAGATAGTTCAATAATTTTCAAATTATTTCTCCTCAATTTATTTTCCAGATCAGTTTTTTTCTCCATAAGATATTTCACATTTTCGTCTATTTTTTCATTCTTTTGAGTACTGTGGTTGTTTCTTGATGTCTCATTAGCTTCTACTTGCCCAATTCTGTGTTTTAAAGAATTACTTTTTTCAGGGAGCTTTTGTCCCCCTTTTCCATCTGGCCAGTTCTACTTTTTAAGGAGTTCTTTTCTTCAGTGATTTTTTTCATACTTTGGTTTTTTCTATTTGGTCAGTTCTACTTTATAACAGTTATTCTCTTCAGTGAATTTTTGTGTCTTTTTTTTTCCAATTTGAACTATTCTTTTTGAAGGTGTTATTTTCTTCAGTACCTTTGGTGCCTCCTTCACCAAACTGCTGAGTTTTTTTTATCATCATCTTCTTGTGGTATTTTCATTTCTTTCACCAACTTTGTGTTTACCTCTCTTATTTGATTTTTAAAATCTCTTTTGTGTTCTCCTGGGAGACTAATTGGTTGAAACTAATTCATATTTTTCTTTGAGGTTTTGGATGTAGTTTTTTCAACCTTGTTGTCTTCTTCTGAGTTTGTGTTTTGAATTTTCTTGCCCCCATGTTAACTTTCTATAGTCAAGTTCTTTTGTTGTTATCTTGTCATTTTCTCAGCCTATTTCTTGACTTTTAACTTTATGTTAAAGTTTGACTGTGCTCTCAGGGTAGAAGGGGCAGTGTCTCAAGCGTCAGGCCTTTCTTGCAGATATTTTCAGAACTATCTTGGGGCAGGGGGGGTCTGTAACTTTTTAGTTCTTTTAAGATGGCATGATCTAAGAAGAGGTATAGTCACTGGTCTACCAGTATTTGCTCTGATCTATGAAAATTCACAAGTACTCTTTTCAGGCCTGGAACAGTGACCCAGATACTTACTTTGGCTTCAAGTTATAATGTGGTAGTGCTTCTCTTTGTCCTTCAACTGTGATCCATAATTTTATATGGGCAATGCAACAGAGGCCTACTTCTCACACCATTGAAGGGTCTCCTGTAATTTCCTTCTGAGCAGTTGTCTGGTCTCCATTACCATCTGTGAGCTGAGCTCTCCCACCAATTCAATCATCCCTAAGGTCTACTGCTGGTTTGCTGAGCCTGGCTTGTACTTGACTGCACTGCACTCTCTCTACAGTGAGACAGACCTTTCTTGCTGACCTTCTAAGTTGTCTTGGGCTGGAAAATTGTTTCATACCACCCTTTTGCTGATTCTGTTGCTCTAGAAATCATTTTGAGGAGTTATTTTAGAATAGTTTGGAAGGAAATTGGGGGAGTTCTGGAAAACCCCTGCCTTTATTCCAACATCTTGGCTTTACCTCCTCCTACAGCTATGAATTTTAAGGCAGTTTATGACTTGGGACTTGATGTTTGACTTGGGCCTGCTCTAAAGTGGAACGAGGTGCTTTAGGCATTAATACATTCTCACTTGATGGTAATATACCCTCAGAGGCTAGATGGCCACATTTTTTTGTATCATGGATTTATGTGTAGGCATGAGTCGGAATAGGTGACCTCAGAGGTCCTTTCCTACTCAGAGATTCTGCAACTTCATATCAAAACTCAGACCAAGAGCTATACCAATTAAGTTAAAGTGAGTAGCTAAATATACTATAGAGAGTATGGAAAACCAGAATTAATTTATTAAAAAAAAATAAACTTTGAACCATTGGCCTTTTCTCTCTCAGTACCATCTTAATTGCTATGGAACAGGGAATGTTTCATAGTGAAGAAATAAATAGGAAGAATGGATCTCTGCTTTGATGGGTACATGAGGTTTGGGGAATTGCAATAAACAAGGGAAAGTGATAACTGTTTGACATTTGTAGAGGCCACTATTGATCTAAGACCTGGTATGCTAGCAGGAAAAAAAGAATGGGGTTATGAGGATCAAGAGGCCTATTGTTTCATGTGATACCACATATGGATATAAACAGTTTTGCTCTGATCTGCTTTCACACACCAGCAAAAAACCAATCTGGTCTCTGAGCCTTATTAATTTGGCTTTAGACTGGGTTAATGCTTTTATGCTGCCAAAATCTGGAAAGGGTCCAAGTTTATAGCAAAACATGCAGTACAAAGCTACAGAATTTCAAGGGCGATTCCCCTCCTCATAATTTCTTTAAGGAAGCATTCATTTCATATTGCTTCTTTAACCTTCCTCTGTGTAGAAAAAGAAAGACAACTATTTCCAACAATAAGGTTTTGTTTATGTTTTTATTTGGCACATCTATAAGGCCATTTACACTTTTCCAGCCTGTCACCTAACTACTTTTCTTTACTTACTTGTTATATGTATCCAACGAATCTTTATCTCCAACTCCCAACAGTTAATTTAGATAAGCTTTCCTAAATCTGAGAGATGATCTATTGTCTATTCAGATTTATGAAAGTATTTTTGTTTTTGGACCACAGTTGGATGGATTTAAACAATAGAGAAATCGTGAAAGGTGTTTTTTCACTGTGGACAGTTTAATTTCTCACCTGAAGATTGATGCAATTATTTCCAATCAACCCAGTTCCCTGACCTCTGTGGGGAGAGGTCTACAACCTCTAGAAAGCAATGTAGGAAACTTCTTATGAATAGGAAGCTTGATGTTTTCCTTTTGGAACTATGTGTATGTATGGTTCCTGAAGAGAGGAGTCTCTTTAGCTAGAAAGAAAAAGGGGGAAGGACTCTTGCACCGCCCCCTCCCCGGATGCCATGCTCTTATTGTCATTAATGATGCTATCAATGCTGAGTAACTGAGACTAGAGCACAAGTGTCCCTCCCTGGAAGAAGGACAGGAAGACAACTTGAGCCACCCTGGGGGCTATGGAAAAGAATGGCTACACAAGAACAAAATCAAATTAGTTTGGATTCTCACCAGAATGATGAAGTCAACCCTAGGTCTCCAATCTCTGACAAGAGCTCCCAAACTCAGGAAACTCTCTAAGAGACCAGGCTTTTCCTCCTCCAAGAGAGACTAATTCCTAACTTTTAAAAATTATTTTTAGTTTGGAAGGCCTTTTGCAATCCCTAAGACAGGCAGCAACTTCTTAGAACTTTGCAAAATAGTATTGGCTTGTTTAATTGTAAACTCATTCATTTGGAAGTGTGGAAGAATGTTGATACCAGATTTTATTACAAAAAGTGCCATTTTCTGAGACTTGGGGAAAAGGCACTGAGGAAGTTACTTGACATGAATATGCAGAACCTCATCAAGTCACTAAAGATCCATTTAGGATTTAGGACTATGGACGTACTAATTGGATCCATTTAGGATTTAGGACTATGGATGTACTAATTGTGCTTCATTAGATTTTCCAGTAACCACAAATATCAAAACTGGGGGAAGATTGCAAGTGTGGGAATCTACTGAGTAAATCAATCAAATTACCCCATCCCACCTAAAGGAAGTGATAAAATACCCCATTATGCTAATCATTTGGGAATATTGTCTCAATGAAAACAAAACAATCAAAAGCATTTCAACTAAGTACAAAAAGGTCTTTATCAATTTAGATGTCTCTGAGGAGCCATTGTATGAACTGGAAGCGATCTTATGTTACATGGGAAGAGTGTTCAGATTGGCTGAGGAAACTCAGGGATTATGGAGGAAATATCAAGCCATTTTGGCCCAAGGAAGATTCAGGATTAAGTAAATGTCTAGCCAGAAGAGGACCTTGAGAATTTGAGTGTTCCTAAGGGCTCCTCAAATCCCCATAACATCATAGTGTCTCTGGAAAAAATGAGAGCAGTGATCACACTGGAAGCCAAGGACAAGTGAACAGCAAGTCACACCATACCTAGGAGGACCAATTTAAGGACTTCAGCAAAAGAACTTCCAGGAGCTGTACCTTTGTCACATATGCTATCTAAACTTTCTGTCTATCTAACTTGCCCCTGGACTTGTGCATACTTGTAGAATAGACAAAGTCAGATTTTGAGGGCACAGTTCTGCATCAGCTGTTTTTTTATATCATCATAGTAAATACCTCTTTTGAAAGGCTATTAAAATCTAGCTGGTTAGATGATATCAAATAATTTTATCGAGTAAAGGACACTAGAAGGGGGACTCAAGTTTTTGGCATTTTAAACAATGCCCCCCAGTCCATTAGAGGCTCTCCTAGAACCCTATAGCTAGAATACTCTACAACTTAGCTTTCCTTGCTCTGTAAGACCTACTAATGTTAGCATAGTAGTTCTGTATCATGTGCTATATAAATATCAAAAGATATAGTGTATGTAAAATGTTTTATACCCATAAAGTGATATATAAATCCAAGTTACTATTTGCAATTCCTGTTAATGTCAGTGAATGTTAAAAGTTAATAATAATAACGATAGCTGAAAATGGCGAACCTATCTTTGTGTCTTTCTAGAATCTATTTTTCTAGAAAAATTTTCAAATATTGACATATTTTCATGGTTTTGCTCAATTTTGCAGAAGAATTATTACTAAAAATTGCCATTTTCTGTTAAACATGGAACTGGGAGCTGTAATTTTTTTTAGCATTGTCATAAAATTATTACATATATATTGATAAGTAGATAGAAAAAGAAATATTTTTCATAACTTTAACCAATAAACTAAAGTTGTGTTAGTGTTGAAAAGGAACATATGTTCCTAGATTTAGAGTTAAAAGATATTCAAAAGGCTGTATCGCCTAACCCCCTCAATTTGGAGCTGAGGAACTTGAGTCCCAGAGAGGTTAAAGTGACTTCCTGAAAGACATGTTGGCAGTATCAGAGACGAGATGTAAGCACTTTTGAACTGACTCCAAAACTATTGTTCTACCCAGTAGAATAGCAAGTCCACTTCCCTCATTCTGTAGATGAAGAAACTGAGGTCTGGATAGTTGAAGTGATTTACTCCATAATACACAATTGATAAGTAACAGACTTTGAACTTGAACCCAACTTTCCTGATTCTGGATCTATTAATCTTGGAAACTGAGGCAGATGTTTAACTGATGTTAAATGATTTGCCCAGTGACACACAGGCTGTATTTGTCTTCCTAACTCTATGCCCAGGCTCTATATACTAGGGAACCTAACTACTTGTAATGTGTGACACAATGGAAAGAATGTTGAACTTTACCAGAAACTCAACCACTTACCAATTCTGTTATACTGAGCAAGTTTCTTGACCTCTTCAAGTCTCAATTTGTTCATATGTAAAATAAGGACAATAACACCTACTGTAACGTTTTCATGGAATTGCTATGGGGAATAAAAATTTGTATAAGACTATTACAAATTATAGAAATGTTGTCATAGTTTTCTCCCTTCCCCTTCCATGATCATATTATGGACTTGTCCTAGAATGAGATGTAGCCAAAATATATTTCCATTTCTTCTTGCATGATTTCCCTAGACACAAGGGCCTCCCTTCAACTACTTGATGTTTATTTTACATAGACTTATATGGGCATGAATTGTCTAAGCCTATGGAATTCAAGTTCATTGAGGTCAAAGGCTGTTTAATTTTTGTGCTTTTATCCCCAGGCCTAACAGAGTGTCAGAAAAATAGTTAATGCTTAAGAAAATTTATTATTTGTTGTTTCAAGTGCCTATCATTATATTTTTTCTTGAAACAAGACATGATATCACCTAGCTTCATCTTATTTATTCATCAATATATACATAATATATATATTTATATATTCATATGCTCATTTATTTATGTATTTTAAGCTGAAAAATTTTAATAAGCAGTAGCCCCACTAACCTTCTTGGAAACAGTGATATTTGGAAGACAATGTGCTCTAAAGGAAAGCACAATAATTCCTTATCTATCTACTGTGAACTTTTTAAATAAACTGAAGCATAGCATTGAATCACAAAAAAAAAAAAAATTGATTTCTTTCCACATCTTGGATGTGAAATCTTTCAGAAACATATAATACAGTTCTTTGACTTCTTAAAAACAAAGTTTTTAGTTTTCCTAATTTCCTAATTTAGTTTTCATTGACTCAAACTCAATGTCACTCTGAAATTAAACTACTTAGGACTCTGTTCCCAGGTACACCATGAAGGCACCATGTGATCTCCAAAAAGTCATTTAACATCTATGATTATGGTGGAATAGTAATGTACTATAAGAAATGATGAACTCAACAATTTTGGAAAAAAAAATGGAAAAGCACAAATAATGAAGAGTGAAATGAACAGACCTAAGAGAACAATGTATACATTAATACCAATATTGTTTTAAGAAAGACTTAGTGAATAAGTTATTTTGACTATTATAAATACCCAAATTAATTGTAAGGGACATATGAAGAAAAATTCCATCTGCATCCAGAGAAAGAAAGAAAAATAGAAGTATGTATAGAACAATTGTACAGGTACACTTATTTATGTTTAATGGTAGCCATCTCTAGATGGTTTGAAGGAGGGAAATTTATATGATAGCTTCATTAAATATTTAAAAGTAACAGCAAGTTATACATAATAGATTTGCCGTTTCATGTTCAATCATGTTTTTTAATTATACTGTTATGGAAATGATTGTTTTATTTCATAAATTAAAAGAGAATAAATTTTTAAAAGAGAGAGAAAGAAATATTCTAGGGAACAGTGTGGCAGGGGACTGTAGGTAGGCAAAACCAATGTATGCAGAGTAGAGAGAACATCCAGTTTGACATCATTTTTACATATAATTAGGAGAAAAATAAGAGAGAATACCTGAAAAGGTAAGGTAATATCCAGATGGAAAAGGGCTTGAATACACATCAAAAGTGTATGTATGGAGCAACTGGGAACCAATGTAGATTTTTGAACAGAGGAGTTACCTAATCTGATACATGCTAGGAGTCTGGGGGAAAGCCCACAGTGCTCAAGAAATATGAGCTATTATTAATGTTATTATTATTTTTAAAATCATCATTAACATCTGATTCATACTTTATTCAATGTAAAGAAATGCTAAGGAAAGTGCCTTAGCTATACAAGATGTTAGTATTATAATAAGCAGTAATCATCAAAACTACATGACACTGGCTGAGAAACAGAGTGGAGGATCAATGGAATAGGTTAGCTATATAAGATACAGTAGTCAATGATTATAGTGATCTACTTTTTGATAAAGCCAGCTTCTGGAATAAGAACTCACTATCTGATACCACTCTATTTCTTAGTCACCTTCCCCAGTATTTCTTTTCATTAAGTTTCTTGATATTCTGGACCTTTTATTCATCCAGGTGAATTTTGTTATTATTTTTTTCTAGCTCTATAAATTTTTTTTGGTAGTTTGATTGGTATGGCACTGAATGTGATGTTTTTCTAATTATTTAGATCTGACTTTATTTGGGCTTTATTGTATGAAAAGTGTTTTGTACTTCTGTTCATATCGTCCCTGGGTTTTGTTTTTATTTTTTGACAGGTATAATCCCAAATACTTTATAACGTTTATAGTAACTTTAAATGGAATTTCCTTTTTTTTATCTCTTGCTGTTGGGCTTTGTTAATAATATATAGAAATGTCAATGATTTATGTGGGTTTATTTTATATTCTCCAACTTTGCTAAGGTCATTTATTATTTCTGATAGTTTTTTATTTGATTCTCTAGGATTCTCTAAGTGCATCATCATATCAATTGAAAAGAGTGATAGCTTTTTTCTTTACCTTTTCTAGTTCTTTAAATTTCTTTTTCTTCTCTTATTGCTAAAAGTAACATTGCTAGTATCATATTATATAACAGTGGTGATAACAGACATTTTTGTTTTACCCTCAATCTTATTGGAAATGCTTCTAGGTTATCTCCATTGTGTGTGTGTGTGTGTGTGTGTGTGTGTGTGTGTTTATCCTTCATTGCTGAAGAAGATCATGCCATCAGAGAAATGATGATGTGACTTGCACTTGACTTGTTTTAAGTGAGGGAGGGCTGTACAGGTCACCAGCCTCACTTCTCCTCCAGAACCATCTGAATCCAGTGACCAGATATTCATCAGAATGACTGGAGATGACCCAGGATGAGGCAATTGGGATTAAGTGACTTGCCAAAGGTCACACAGATAGTGAGTGTCAAGTGTCTGAAATGAGATTTGAACTCAGGTCCTCCTGACTCCTGCACTGGTACTCTATCCACTGCACCACCTAGCTGCCCCTTATCCCCATTACATATAATGTTTGCTGACAGTTTTAGGTGGATACCACTTATCATTTTAAGGAAGAGGGGAGGACTAAATGGAGTCTTCCTTAAAATGATAAGTATTTTCAATAGAAATGCATGTTGTATTTTGGTAAAAGTTTTTTCTGCATCTATTGAGATAATCATATAGTTTCTGTTACTTCTGTTGTTGATGTGATACATTATGCTGATAGTTTTCCTAATACTGAACCCATTCTACATTCCTGGCAAAAATCTTACCTGGTTACAGTGTATTATTCTCATGATAAATTGCTACAATCTTTTCCCTAATATTTTATTAAATTTTTTGCATCTATATCATCAGGGAAATTTTCCTTCTCTTTTAACTCTTCCTGGTTTAGGTATCAGTGCCATATTTGTATCATGAATAGAATTTGGTAGGACTCCTTCACCTGTTTTCCCAAATAATCTCGATAGTATTAGAATGAATTGTTCTTTAAATATTTTATAGAATTTGCTTGTAAGTTCACCTGGCCATGGAGATTTTTTCCTAGGGAGTTCATTGATGGTTTGTTCAATTTCTTTTTCTGAAATGGTATTATTTAAATATTTTATGTCCTCTTTTGTTAGAGATTAAATTTAAAAGAAAGGAAAGAGGCAATAAAAAAAAGAGAAAAAAGCAACAGCAAAAAGAAAGAATCTGTCTATAGAAAGTTATTATGGTGATAGGGAAGACCAAGACACAAACTCTGAAATAGGTAAACAATGTCAAAACACCTATTGGAAAAACCTCAAAGAAAAATAGGAAATGATCTGAAGCCCAGAAAGAACTCATAGAAAAGTTCTCAAACTCAAAAAGGAGCTTAAAAATCATATGAGTGACAGAAGAATATTGAAGAAAGAAATGAGAGTGATATATGAGAATTATACAAAAAGAGTCAACAGCTTGAAAAACTGCATAAAGAGTAGAATTGGTCAAATGGAAAAGAAGACAAAAAATCCACTGAAGAAAACAACTCCTTAATGAGTACAATTGCCCAAATGGTAATGAAAATACAAAAGCCAATTGAGGAAAATAACACCTTAAAAATTAGAACTGGGCAAGTGGAAAGTAATGACTCTTTCAGACACCTTGAGTCAGTCCAACAAATACAAAGGAAAGAAAACAAATGAAAGAAAATGTAAAATTCTTCATGGGAGAAACAACTGTCCTAGAAAATAGATTGAGAAGAAACATTATCAGAATCATTCAACTTCCTGAAGGTCATAATCAAAAGGAGGACCTGGATAGCAATTTTCAAGAAATTATCAAAGGAAACTACCTGGATGTCCTGTACCCAGAGAGCAAAATAGGCATTTGAAGAATCCACTGATCACCTCAGGAAAGAGATCCCAAAATAAAAACTCCAAGAAACATTATAGCCAAATTTCAGAACTAGCAGGTCAAAGTAAAACTACTACAAGTGGCTAAAAAGGAAAAAAAATGAAATATTGGAGATTCATAATCAGGGTCACACAAGACTTGGAGGATCAGAGGTCATGGAACATGAAATTCTGGAGGGCAAAGGAGCTAGGACTACAACCAAGAATCACTTACCCTGCAAAATTAACATAGTGCATCAAGAAGGAAAATGGTCATTCAATGAAATAGAAGGATTTCAAATGTTTATAAAGAGAAAACCAGAGCTAAACCAAAAATTTGATATTCATTATCAAGACCCAAGAGATGCACAAAGAGATAAAAAGGGAAAAGAAAACATAAGGGATTCAACAGAGTTAAACTTTTTGCATCCCTATGAAGGAAGATGATACTTCTAACTCCTAAAAATTTTATCAATAGCAGTACAGATAGAAGGAATATGCCAGTATTGGTTCAAAGAGAGAATAATACATACAATCAGTTGAACATAGAAATCTATCTTATCTGATAGGGAAATAAGAGAGGAGGAGATTAAATAAAAATGAAGGAGGGCAGGGGGGTCTGAAAGAAGGGAGGGCTGATCTGGGGAGGTAGTAGAAGGAAAATACGGGTGAGGTGAGAAAAGGTGAAAAGAGAGAGTGGACAAATAGGATGGAGGTAAATATACCAAGTAGCAATCGTAACTGTGAATGAGAATGGGATTAGCTCTCCCATAAAAGAGAAGTGATTGGAAGATTGGATTAAAAACCAGAATCCCAAAATACGTTCCTCAAAAGAAAGCAGAAGGATACAGAGTAAGAGTAAGGGACTGGAGAAGAATCTATTATGCTTTAGCTGAACTCAAAAAAGTAAAGGTAGCAAACTTGGTCTTAGACAAAGTAAAAGCAAAACAAGACCTAATTAAAAGACATAAGAAAGGAAACTACATCTTGTTAAAAGGTACCACAAACAATGAAACAATGAAATTAGAGGAACAAGGAATAGTCTACTTTTCAGATCTATGGAGAATTCACGACCAAACAAGAGATGGAGAGCATTATGAAATATGAATAGATCATTTTGGTTTTATTAAATTGAAAATCTTTTGTACAGACAAAACAATGCAACCAAGATTAGAGAGAAAGGAGAAAGTTGGGAAATAATCTTTATAGTAAATTGTCTCTGATAAAGGCCTAATTTCTCAAATACATAGAGAACTGAGTCAAATTTATGAGAATGCAAGCCATTGCCCAGTTGATAAATGGTCAAAGGATATGAACAAGCAGTTTTCAGATGAAGAAACTAAATGCAAAAATGTTCTAAATAACTTTTGATTAGAGAAATGCACATTAAAACAATTCTGAAATACCACTTTACACTAACCAGTTTGGCTAGCTTGACAGAAAATAAGATGACAAATGTTGGAAGAGAATGTGGGAAAATTGGGATACTAATGCACTATTGATGGAGTTGAGAACTGATCCAACAATCCTGGAGAGCAATGTGGAACGTGCCCAAAGGACAGGCAAACTGCATATCCTTTGTTCCAGTAATACTGCAACTAGTTCTGTATCCCAAAGACATCATAAAAAAGGTGAAAGGACCTACATGGACAAAAATATTTATAGCAGCCCTATTTGTGGTAGGAAAATATTGGAAGCTGAGGGAATTCTCATCAATTGAGAAATGGCTGAACAAGCTGTGTTATATGAATGTAATGGAATACTATAGTACAATAAATGATGAATAGGTACATATCAGAAAAAATCTAGAAAGACTTCTACATACTGATGCAAAATGAAATGTGCAGAACCAGGAAAACACTGTACACAGTATCAGCAACATAGTGTGATGATGACTCAACTTTTCACAGCAGCACAATGATCCAAAGCAAGTACAAAGGATTCATGAAGAAAAATTCTATCCACATTTAGATAAAGAACTGAGAGGCTCTGAATGCAAATTGAAGCATATTTTTTCACTTTATTTTTTCTCATTTTTTTCTTTTGATCTGTTTTTTCTTCCACAACTATGATGAATATGGAGATATGTTTTACATGATAGCACATATATGATATATAGAAAATAGATAGTTAAAAGAAAAGATGTATAAACTATATCAAACTGCCTACCATTTTCAGAAGAGGGGAGGGCAAAGAGTGGGGGAGAAAATTTGGAACTCAAATGCTTATAAGATTTTTGCAAAAATAAATGTTAAAATATTTCTTGATATATAATTGTGGGAAAAATAAAATACTATTTAAAGCAATATCCATATCTATATCTATCTATCTATCATCTATCTATCTATCTATCTATCTATCTATCTATCTATCTATCTACATACATGTATATAAGGTTCCATGGCAGAATGTATATAGAACCAGTTTTAGAGTAAGGAAGATCGGAATTCAAGTTTCCTCTCTGATGTGTGTTAGTTACACGATCCTGAAGAAATAATATAACCTCTCTGTCCTCCAGTTCACTCTTCCAAGACTTCAAGTCATTAAACAGTTGCTGATCTGCACTTGGGAGTCAGAAATTCCTCAATAAAAATTCTCTAGACCAATGGAATCACATTTCTGGACTTCCTCTCCACTCATAGAAATAGCTTGGTAAGATAGGATACACTTGTTATTCCTAATTGTCAACATGGAAATCACTACTCCTTCAAGGTATAGAGGGAATATGTTCCCTGGGGCTGGGACTGGGGACTCCTCTAACCACTCCCCTTGCTCCTGTAGAGCTCTACCCCAGGCTCCTTAGACAGAATGTTCTCAGGTATGGGGCTTCTGCGATTCATGTCTCCAATATGTTTAGCTTCGGGTTCTTCTGGGGCTAGCAGGATCCCAGTCATTTTCTGTAGAGTTGTAAAGATTCTCCTTACTTTGAGAACTGATCTAATCTAATTCCCTATCTCTGACTTTACACTCTGTGTGATATTGGGCAAATCATTCCACGCCTCTGACTTTCAGTTTCCTCATCTGTAAAATGAGGAAATTCTGCTTTTGGATGGCTTCCCTTCCAGCTATGATCCTGTGACTGACTCAACTCCTTTTCTGATCCTACATGTTCTTGATGATGCATTTCACCCTACTTCTTGCACACATAATCACTGGTTGCATGTTGTAACCTACCTATACTCACCATGCACAATGCTTGGTGTGTAATAGGTAACTAATAAATGGCATCATCCTTGATAATCTTGACTATCTCTCATAATATCCCCTACCCCGGTCCTAAATCCAATCTGTTTCTCAGGTATGTTGATTTTATCTCTATAATATCCTGAGGGTAGATCTTCCAGCTATGAGTGTCTCCTCACTCCAAATCATCTTCCATTCAGATACCAAAGTGATTTTCCTAAAGTGTAAGTCCAACCATGTCAATCATCTAATCAACAAACTCCTTTTGTTCTTATTCAGTTGTTTTTCAGTCATGTCAGACTCTTCATGATCCTATTTGGGGTTTTCTTGGAAAATGTACTAGAATGGTTTGCTATTTCCTTCTCCAGCTCATTTTACAGATAAGAAAACTGAGACAAACTAGGTTAAACGACTTGCTTAGGATCACACAGTTAGTAAGTGTCTGAGGCCAGATTTGAACTCAAGAAGATGAATCTTTCTGACTCCATGTGTGACACTCTAATTGCCACACCACTTAACTGCCCACAAATGTCTCCAGGATCAAATACAAAACTTTCTGTTTGTCATTCAAATTTTTTTATAAACTAGCTCCCTCCTACATTTCCGGTCTTCTTACAACTTATTCCCTGCCACATCCTCTGATCCAGGGACACTGACATCTTTGCTGTCCAATGAATCTATTGCTCCATCTCTTCCTTAGCTTTCTCAAAAGTTCTGCACAATTATGGAGAATCCAAATTATCTCACCCTATGCAATCTTAGGTCAAGCTCCTTGTTCAACCATAGCACCAGCCCAAGATATATGTACGAGAGAACTAGTTCATTGATCTGTCTGTCCAACTGTAGGTCACCATGGAAGCAATATGTATTATCTCTCCCATTCATTGGGACGTGTATTGAGAATAAAAATCAACCCATACTAATTAGAATGAAGGAATTTCAACAGCTAGTCCTAGCTCTACCATTAATTCAATCCTGGGGAAGTCTTTTAAGCTATTGCTCTTGAAATTCCTTATTTGCCAAAGGAAGATGGTGGTCATCTCTGGTCTTTTTTTTCCATTCCCATCCTTTCATTATGAAAATGGAGCCCAGAGAGGCAAAACGACTGATTTTTGGTCACATAGCTAGTCATAAACAGAGCTGGAACTAGAAGCCAAGTTTCCTGAATCCAAGTCAAATATTCATTCCACTCCATTTCTGTTGTCAGGGTTACTTTGTCCTTCTGCTTAAAGAATTGAGTAATGTTAAGTAAATAGAGAAAAAAATATACACAATGATTAAAATGATGTAAATGGAAAGGATGAGGGACAAAAAAAATTGAATTATTATATAATTATATTGACCCTGAAGAAGAAAGAAAATAAGCATTTATGGACTAGTATGCATCAGACACTGTACTAAATGGTTTACAAATATTAGCTTATTTGATTCTCACCAATAACCCTGTGAGGTAGGTGTTTTTATTTTCCTCATTTTTTCAGTTGAGGAAACTGAGGCATGCAGAATTGAAGTAACTTGCCTGGAGTCACACAGCATCCAAGTGTCTAAGGCTGGATTTGTACTTAGGTCTTCCTCACTCCAGTGTTCTATGCAATGTGCCAACTAGCTGACTCTCATCTAGAGATGGGAAAAAATACATTTCTCCCTACTTTGAAGATTTAGGGAAAGTCTTAGGGTGTGAAATGTAGAATATACTATCTGACTTGTTTGATACATTAGATGACTTTGATGAATTTATTTTTTCTACTTTTAAAAATAATTTGTGATAGGTGATGGTTCGTGCACTAGGGTGGTGGGTCAAGAAGAATAAATGGGGAAATAAAGATTATATAAAAACAAAATTTTCAAAGATTTTCCTTATTCTATTTTATTTAATTTTTTTGAAATTTTCATTACATACTTCCATACCTCCAGAAGCCTGACTGGGAGGCACTAATATAAAATCCAACTTTGGTGCACATACATTGTGAAAGGCTATTTGAAGAAGTAAGCCTTCATATACTTGAGTATGAAAATGAAATGGAAAAAGTACATTTGGTGAAGCTGTAAGTTAAGACAGAAATAAGAGGGAAACATCTTTCAACAGATTAGAGCCAGAAGAAAATATAGAAAGTCAGAGCTGTTAGAAACTTCAGAGTTAGTGTGATAAATTTCCCTCATTTTGTACTAAGGATCAGAGAAGTGAAGGGTTTTCTGAAGGTCACACAGCTAAGCAATGGTAGATGGGCCTAGAACTTACTTTCTTAATCATAGGTCAATGTTTTCTCATGAGTCACATATAAAAGGAATATTCAAATACTCAAACGAATGACCTTGGGATAAGTAAAGCATTATTATACATTGGTTACAAAGAGGGAATAAGATTTTATAACTATATATATATATATATATATATATATATATATATATATATATATATATATATATATATATATGGTTTTTTTTTTCCTTTTTAAGACTGGATCTCCCTATCTGTCCCAAGCTAGAAGCCTAGGTGCTACTTATGGGCATAATCCCACTATTCATCAGTACAGAACTTTGACTTGCTTTGTTTCTGACCAGAACTGTCTTACATCTATATCCTTAGGCTACCTGGTGGCTACCACCTACTTGTGGGGGCTCATCATATTGAAGCCAGACTTAGTGTGGACACCCAATTGGTACAGCCAAATCAGAACTCCCGATGTCGAGATCTGACATCTTTAGACACCCTAGTGGTAAGAGAACCCAGGTTTGCACCACCAGACCTCCCAAGACTAGATACTTTAGTTCTACAATGGATACACAGTCTCATTGAGGTTATAAAAATTAGAATGTACAGGGAGAGAGGTTAGAGACCATCTCATTCAACTGTCTCATTTTACAGAAAATAGGAGAAGATACGGTCCAGAGAATTTGTTACTTATAGAAGTACATAAATATACTAAAAGCAGAATTTGAGCCAAAGTCTTCTGACTCAAAGTTCAGTGGTCTTTGTTTTATATCATACAGTCTCTGAATTGATTTGTGTATTCCTTTTAATGAATAAAAGTGAAATTTGCTCTGCCTGCTCATCTTGTACAATATCTTTTATATCTGTCTAAAGAGTTCTGCAGTGGGCTGCACCTGATTTAATACTTTACATTCTCCTCACACTGTGAGGCTATCAATGAAACACATGCAGTATTGTTTATCATATGTCTCCTACTTTTCCTTCATGTTTGATGCGCTTTCCCTCCCTGAAAACATCTTTCCCTGGATTATCCTTCATAATTCTTAACTTATGATGTAGCCTGTTTACTTCCACCATGAACCTCTCTACTGCCCATTGACTGATCATCTAATTCAGTTCTCTAGAGAGTTTAGTGCTCCATGAGATATATTTTCTCTAGAACGTAATGCCATTTTCTTAGGTCTTCCTCTTCTCCTCTCCAGTATTGAATTTCCCAATCATAAGTGAAAAGTCACTACTTTAAACACTTAACTTACCTCCCCAAGAATAAAACAATCACAAGGAAATCACCACAGAAAAAGTGGTGCCATTTGCCTAGAGAACAAACTCCTCATTGTGTTTAATGTATCAACCTGTTGCATCCATTTGGGGAGTAGTTCCCTCCTTCATGTGGTTACTTTTCCTAGATTATTTCTTTGAGAGGTGTGCTATTCATGGAGTTGGGTGTGTATTTGAATTTTAAAGTGATTGCTCACATCCTTTACTTGATATCTTCTAATTCTTATAGCATAGTTATTAGGTTGCTTTTCAAGAGTTGAGATTAAAATTGCTTTAATTTGAAGTATATGTACACATATATGTGTATGTATGTGCATACATGTGTATGTGTGGGGCTATATATCATATATACATACGTATATTGTATATTTATTTGTGTATATTTTTGTATATATGTTTATATGTGTGTGTACATATGTATGTTTGTATGTATGTGTATATACACATATGTATATACACATACATATATATGTATATGTGATGCATCAGAATGATCTGATGGGTGGGGGGAGTTTGGAAGCCAAGAGGAACTGGGTTCAAGTTCCTCTCTGACAAATACTAGTCGTATGACCTTGGGTAAATAACTTCACCTGTCATTGCACTAGGCAACTGTCTAAGGCTCTAAGTGGCCAAAAAAAATACTGACCTTTGTGGGTAGATCAAATTTTCTCATCTGACAGTTCCCATTATCAATGAGCTATAGGTCCAGTGACTAGTCCTACATATGTAAATATGTGTGCAAATATTCCACTGAATTGCTCACCTATGTCTGCTTCCAGTGCTGACTCTTTTCTTCTCAGTTCCTGAGTTTCTCTTCCACTCTGTAAATACTTTCTTTGTAAAGGAATGTTTACTAATTAGGGTATTTTATAAAATACCTTTGTCCTTTTGGTTCCCCTCAGCTTGTTTATGCATTTAACGAAATGCGTATGGGGAGATTTGTTATGACATAGAAAAATTGCCTTTGGGGTTTAGAAATTCATTCCCATACAAGGCAGTGAGAATTTCTCAGGTGTTCCAAAGGTATGGTTTGGGGCAAATTAATTTTTTGAAAGTACACAATAGTAAGAAGGAATTTCTAAGAAAATTCCCCCACTCATAAGTAATCTGATTCTGCTTCCGGCTTGGCTTACTTATAAGGGATTGCTCATACTGGGAATCACCCAAGTTTCTCTGGACTACCATTCTCTAAGGAAGTGGGAGAGCTTATATGCAGAAGAAAAAGGAGAGGAAATTGTGCTTTGGTTTTGTGGTAGAGTGAGTTGACAAGAAATGTGACAGAATTTGTTTACCAGCCCTTGCAAGTAGAAGGTGATCCTAGGCTTGCAACTGTAGTTTAGATATCTTAATACTATGAAATAAGTCATTCATATTTTGCCAGCTAGGTACCAAATGAATCAATGGTAATTGATGAGGTTCAGACTCTGGGAGCCTCCTTGAGCTCCCCTTGAATCTTCCCCCTTAATCTGGCCTTTCTTACTTAAATCTAATCTTCCCGTTTGTTCCGGCAGTCTCAGGAAGCCCATGGACTTTTCATTATCATTTCAGGTCTCTTGCACTCCTCACCCTTGATCCCATCAAAACCCCATTCCCCAGGTTGCCATCCAGATCTGTATCCATTCCCATACTGCCCCTATCAAGACCTGGATTGCCCCACTTGCTTCCCACCCAAACCCCTCATCGTCTGATATCTCCTGATAGCCTCCAGCTATTTCCAGCCTTTGACTCTCCTTGGACTTCTCCT
The DNA here is from genome assembly GCA_023548195.1 of Bettongia penicillata ogilbyi. Classification (NCBI taxonomy): domain Eukaryota; kingdom Metazoa; phylum Chordata; class Mammalia; order Diprotodontia; family Potoroidae; genus Bettongia; species Bettongia penicillata. The sequence goes on from JAJHZJ010000021.1 coordinate 3,552,309, forward strand.
CAAGACCCTTCCTAAACCCCTCCTCCCATCACCCTGGAATACCAGACCAACCTCCCCACATTCCTCTTGTACTCTTTTCTGTATTTAAGCTCCATCTTGCTTCCATGAAGGCGCTCAGATTCGATCTAGCTCAGACTCTGTCTAGCTGGGATTCTATCTGGCCCGCTTGTGAATACAAGTGTTACTAATGCTTAGGCTCTGTAAGAGGCAACCCAATTAGGCGAATCCTTAATAAACTTTGTTTTCTTTGACTTTAAGAAGGCTTGAGTCGAATTCATTCGAGCATGACCTGGACTGTCCGTATTTTGGGGTCCTGATCACCCATTAAACCTCATCTGTAATGTAACAATGAGAATTGAAATTTGAAATTTAAAATTGTTTTATTATTGTATGATTGGGTTCCAAATTATTTAAGTACATTTCCGAATCATTCTTAAACACAATAAAGAACATTACTCTAGTACTTATCAAAAGTTATGAAAATATAGATGTATTGAATTGGATAGGTGAAGACAATTCAACTCAAAATTTTCTGAAATAGCTATTATGTACAAAGCACTGTATTAGGTCCATGAGGATAACTAGAAGGGTCTTTTGCCCTCAATGACCTTATTGTCTGATGTCGTAGGAAGGCTATTAACAAAGATAATCAGAAAATAAAATGAAGTAAAGATAAAATATAGGGTAATTCAAATTGAGAGGGTGAAGAAATCAATTCTGACTGGGCTGGTAGCATTGAGTGATTCCATAACCGATATTGCATATGAGTTGGGCATTGAAGTATGCACAGAATTTCAGTAGTTGGACATATAAAACACAGCCCACTCTGGATGCCAAGGAATGCAATGAGTCCCAGGAGTATAGCCATATGGTTACCAGGAAGAAGTAGAACAAAGGTCACCACTCCTATCCAGTTCCTTTGATTTTTATGTATCATAAGTAGTAATACAAGAATGGAAAGAAATTGAAAAGAATTATCTCACTTTACTGAGAGGTCCCAGAATCACACCAAGAGAAAAGCAATTCAAAAGACAAATTAAATGCCTAAAGGCTTTTCTAGTGGCTGGCTAAAGTCTTCATTGCAAAAGAGATAAAATGGCCCCGGGCAATGAGATTGTCAGAGCTGAAACTTTTGCATGTACAGCAACAAGTAAGGAGGAAAGCTTCCCCCTTTCTAGCAGAGAAGAACAGTGAGAAAGAAGCCTCTTAAGAGTTGAATGCCGGTCAACAGCAATAGTGAACCACAGAAGCTCAGCAGAGATTCCCAGCAGGTAGAAACCAAGAGTAAAGGAAGGTCCTCATCAGACATTCTATGTGCTTCTGCTGCCCTGGAAGCATGAAAGGCCTTGACCAGGAATACTTCCTACACATTTGCCACTCATTGTGTGTTCTCTACTTATGTCTCTTTTCCACTGATAGTTTAGTAACCAGGGGGAGAATGTGTCCTTGTGTGTACAGATCACTCATTTTGCTAGGCTGTTTAATCAAATGGCTCCTGCTTTGTTTCCTCTGCTTGCCTGGTAAAAAAGAATAGCAATAATTATACAATGGTGGGAATGTCTGAGCTATGTTTCTGAGTGGATACTGCTACTGCCATGTATAATGCCTTTAACCTGAAGCAACTTTCATGTGGCCCATCTGCAAAGGGCTCCCCAGTTGCTGCCTAAGTAAAGGCAGGTCTTGGGAGATGGGAAAGCACCAGATGTCTCAGGGAAAGAAAGTAATACAGTCTGACTGGAGCAGAGGGCTCTGGGAAAAGAGTGGCATAATGTAAGGTTAGAAAGATTGGTAGAGACTCTGGAATATCTGACTGCAGAGCTTGGAATTTATTTGCTTAACAATGGGGATACACTAAAAGGTTTCTGGAAAGAGCGATATGATTAAAAAAAAGTAATGTCAAGGATGGATTGGATTAAGTATGCTAGTTGAGAGGATATTACAAAATTAAAGACAAGAGGAGATGAAGCTTTAAATTAAGGTGGAGGCAGTAGAGTTGGAAAGAAGGGATGAAGATGAGAAATATTTGGGGGTTACTCAATAATACCTGTCAAATAATTGGATCTATGGAGTGTCAAATATAACTCTAATGTTTAAGCCTGGGGGCTAGTAATATCATTCACAGAATTAGGGAAATAAAGAAAAGAACTAGATTTGAGGAAAGATAGCTTCGTTTTAGACAAGTTTAATTTGTTGGAATTTTAAGACCTTTCAATTTAAATGCCCATTTATTTTATCTGTATCCATCTCCATATTCATATTTGCCTAGGGGGCAATTAGATGGTACAATGCATAGAGCACCGAGTCTGAAGTCAGAATAGATATGAGTTCAAACCTGGTCTCCAACACTAGCTGTGTGACCCAAGTCACTTGACCAGTTTGTCTCAGTTTCCTCATCTATAAAAAGAGCTGAAGAAGGAAAAGGCAAATCATTTCAATATTTTTGCCAAGAAAATCCCAAATGAAGTCACAAAGAATCAGACATGAACAAAACAACTGAACAGTAAAAAAAGCTCCAGTATCTACCTAGACAGGTATAGATTAATATCTTTCCTTTCTTTTTTACTTGGGAATCTGTCTATCTATCTATCTATCTATCTATCTATCTATCTATCTATCTATCTATCTATCTTTCTATCTTTCTATCTATCTATTTATCTATCTATCCATTTATCTATCTATTTAACTTCTTCAGTCATATGATTAAACATAGACTGGATGCTAAAGTAACATATTTGCATTCACGATTCATTCATCTCTTTCAGGATTGAATCAACTCAAAATTAAATGTACTAAAAAGTATAATGGGCCAGAATAAGGGAGCCAGGCTTATCCTTGCTTGCCAAGTTTGATTTTCCTAGTGCCACTATCCCTGCCAATAGTGGATACACTCAAACTGCTGGAACTGAGCAATACACTGGACTGTGTCAGAAAAAAAAAATGTCTTGGACTCTAGAGTCCTCCATCAGAGCATCCCCTGAACTCTGTTTAGTAGAGGGCAGAAGTAGGTTACCACACTACACAGCTCACAGGCCTGACTCTTACAGTGGGCTCCTCACTACTGATGAAATCTTTTGGTAGGTCACAGAAACCTCTCTGGAGTCATGGCAGGTGTCTACTGCGAAGTACTGCTTGGAGAAAAGATTTTGTTAGGATGCCTCTTCTTGGAAGCTGTGTTTGTCACAGCCAAAAAGCCATAGCTGGAAGGATTTAGGTTTTATCATGATCCTTTGTGGTGTTAATTCAGTGCTGAGTGTTAGCGATGATATTACTATCCCTTTACCCCAAAATGTGAGTGAGCTTTAGTGCTCAGTACTGGAACATGTATTACCTTCATAATTTCCTAGAAACATTCACATGTAAGATTTCTATGTGCTTTTGAGAATATGCTTCCAGCGATAGCCGGATGGTAGGTTGGCATTCCCCTATTTTCTCTGCCGGGTACACTCCTTTTGACTGGACTCCATCATGTTCCCAGGAAATTCATCACCATGAAATTCTTTGTTCTCTGAGACTGTATAATCTTTGCTTCTCACACTTCATCAATACACTCAGTTTCCTCTGTCCTTTTAATTAGAAGGCTGCCAGGAGGTGGAAAATAAACTATTTCCAAAGCTTCCGTTTAAAGAGATCTTCTAGGCCAACCATCTCTTCATTTCCCACCCACTTTACTCTTTTGTACTAAACTCCATCATGCCCCACTTTAGTACCTTCTCTCTCTCTCTCTCTCTCTCTCTCTCTCTCTCTCTCTCTCTCTCTCTCTCTCTCTCTCACCCTTTCAGCTTTCTTTTATATCCTTTCTTCCTCCATAGCACTGTGAGCTCCTTGAGGGCAAGAACAATGTTTCTTTTTAATACCTTTATCCCTAGCGCTAGCAAAGTACCTGGCACAATACGCACTTAAATATTTATTGACTAAGTGAGTCTCATGTCCCCCTTTAAAAATCAGTGCCAAGTGCTCCAGATTGGAAATAGCAAAGATAGGATTGAAATAATGGCTTGGGTATCCTGGGAAGAGGTTGCATTATTGGCAAGGATGACTTCCTTGTGAAACTCATAAATATCCTTCAGTAAAAAAAGAAACATAACTGTTCATACTTTGGGGCAAGTCATTTGAATTGTATTGAAATTCTTCTCCAATGAATCATCATGGCGTGAAGGTGATACTAGGTTCTTCAAGGTTGTGCCAATGGAGCACTAGTGCTGGCAAGTCTTACAGAGTTGGAAGGACTTCAAATATGGGTCCTGTAATAATCATAAGTGTGTGGTTGGAAGACGGGCCTAGCTAAATTAGAAGAGGCTCTCTCTCCCTCCCCTTCTCCTCTCCCTCCCTTTGCTCCCTCTCTCTCTCTCTCTTTCTCTCCTGTCTCAGCCTCTTTCTGTCTCTGTCTGACCATCTGTCTCTCAAAGGTAGAATTATGGGGTTGAGATTACTGTAGCACCTAGGAGCACCTTAGCCCATATATTCTCCCATGGAATAGAGATACATCAAGACCAAAGTACTCTCTGGGTCTGAATCTCCTTAAACCACAGCTCACGAGCTCCCCACCAATGTGTCTACCAATGTGTCAACCAAAACCCACAATTACTTTAAAGAAAGAGAATTTAACAAAATGTCACAGAAAAATAGCAACAAAAAACTCAAACAAACAAGGTCCCATAAAATTGTGGAAAGAATGGACACAGATTGGGAGCACACATGAAGAGACACACACATTGGAAACACATGGCCAGGGCACAAACGTGGAGGGGCACCTCATGCCTTAGACACTGAATGATTGCGTCTGTCTTCTCATGGTTGTTCTTATGTAGCCTGCTCTACACTCATCTCATAGTCTCTGCTACATTGGTTATGTAATCTCCAGTGGGCACTGCTCAGTCAGATGGAGAGCTGTGGCCAGATGCTGTTCTGATCTGGTCTCCCAGGGTGCAGCTGTGGGGGATACTACTACACTCTGTCTTCTACTGGATGCCATTCAGCTAAATTCTCCATTGTCTCTGTCCAGCTTTTGTTTCAGTTGAAATTCTTGACTTTTTCTTACTTTTAGAGGCACTATGTCTATAGAGTGAGCTGGCCTTGGATCCAGGAAGACCTGGGTCAAGTGCTGTTTCTGACCTCTACTCACTATGTAACCCAGGACAAGTTAATTAACCCCCAGGGCTCACTCTCTCTGTTTAAGTTACAGAGAAGGTGCTGACCTGCATTGGTAGTAGATATTTTTTCACGTGGGAATTTCCTATACCTATGAAATCACAGGTATAAGTTTCCATCCCTATTATTTCCTTAGGGGAACTGTGGGAGCTGACAAGTCCAATAGATTTTTTCTAACTCTTTTCAAAAGTCATAAATCTTTTTGTAAAAACTGGTACAAAAAAGACTCCATTCAGCTTTGCTTTTTCTTTTTCTTCCCCTCATTGTTGGCTCTGAAATTTCTTATCTCTGAAAAAGAGGACATTTCCCACTAGTTGATGTCATTAGGATAATCATTTCATGAAACACCTCCTCTTGGTCTAGGTTCCTGTGATAGAGCCTTCATTCTTGCTTATGGTGAGCATTTCATATACTTCCCAATTTTAACTTTTGAAGACTAGATTGTAAACTTGGTGATGGTTAATTAGTTAATCCCTACTAAGTAATGGAGGATTTGAGATCCTTTATTTTTGAACTCTCTATCTCTTTGATGCTCCCATATAAACAAGTGAATAGGAGAAAAAAAGATACAGTAACCAGCTAACACCAGGGAAGAAGCTTATCTGAGTCTCATTTTTTTCATCTGTAATATGAGTAAATAATAGGACCTATCCCATAGGGTTATTGTAAGGATCAAATGAGATATGTAAAGAACTTTGTAAGCTTTTAAATGCTATCCAGTTGTTATTATCATCCTATCAGCTAGGTGATGCAGTGGATAAAGCACCAGTGCAAGTGTCAGGAGGACCTGAGTTAAAATCTCACCTCAGACACTTGACACTCACTAGCTGTGTGACCTTGGGCAAGTCACTTAACCCCAATTGCCTCCTCCTGGGTCATCTGCAGTCATCTTGATGAATATCTGGTCACTGGATTCAGATGGCTCTGGAGGAGAAGTGAGGCTGGTGACCTGCACAGCCCTCCCTCACTCAAAACAAAGCCAAGTGCAAATCATGTCATTATTTTTCCAATGGCATGGTCTTCTTCAGCAACGAAGGAAGAACACACATTATCATCCTGTCTAACTGCATTTCTAACTGCCTGACAGCCTTACTATTTACACATGTGGCCAATACAAAGTCTCAGAGGGACTTTGAAACATCCCCTTATACTAATAAAATGGAATTTAATGGAGATAAATGTTAAGTCCTATCCTTGGGCCCAAAAAATCAACTATGCAAGAAAAGGATAGTTGAAGCATAGTTAGATAATATTTTGTACATAAAGTCTTGGGAAATTGGGGGATAGAAATGTTAAGTCAGCAGTGTGGAATGATCACAAGAAATATGTAATTAGAGGCTACAGTGAGCTACCCTGAGCTACAGTGTTGAGAATAAGGATGATAATAGTTCTGCGTTAAACTCTGGTCAGCCTACATCTAGGGTACACAGGAAACTAGATTTTAGGAATGCATTGCCGGTTTCGAGTACAATGGGAGAAGGGTGATAAAGATAGCAAGAAGACTTTGAGATGGTATCATACAAATATCAATTTAAGGAGCTTGGTTATTTTTTTCTGGAGTAGAGAAGTATCATGGGGGAGCTGCTTTTGAGTATCTAAAGTTCTGTTATAGGAAAGAAGAATTATACTTAATCTGCCTGTCCCCAGATGGCAGAACCAGTACCAGTGGGTGGAAGTAGACAAGCGGCAAAACATTTCTTCAAAATGAAAATTGCCTGAGAATGGAATAGTCTGTCTTAGGATATAATAACTGTCCCCCACCCTCCCCAACCTCCATCACTAGACTTCAAACAGAGGTTAGATATTACACCAGATGGCTTACATCTGCACTAAGACCTTTGGGACACCCTGATACTACTTTTAGGCAACATTATCAACTGATTTCTAAGAAACAGATACCTTAAAAGTATAGACATTTAGCTCAACTTTATGTAGTTTTCAAAATGCTATATGATATTATTTCATGTGATCTTCACAATAGCCTCTGTGAGGTGGATGTCATTATTAAGCCCATTTTTACTAATGAGAGAATTGAGGCTAACAGAGCTTAAAAGATTGACCCAAGGTCTCACAACTAATAAATGTATGACTTGAGATTCAAAATCTTGTCTTCCTGACTCCAAGGCCAGCCATCTATCCACCATACCACCTAGCTTGCTTTGTAAAGTAAGTATGTTTGTTCTAGAAACCTTGTGGTCTGTTCACTATTTGTTTCCAGAGTGTATTTCTTAGTTGGGGAAAAATCTTGATTTTTCAATTTCTCTTCTTTGTGAAAATAATATCCTTTTTGAGGGAACAAGGATACTAGCTCACATTCTTAATGCTTTAAGGCTTACAAAGTGCCATCTTCACAATTACGCATATCTCATGCAATTATAATATCTTGAAAGATAGATCACGCAAAGTCCACAAACTAGTTAGTATCTGAGTTGAGATTCAAATCCAGGTTTCATTTCACATTCAGGACTCTTTTCATCAAGGGGTACCATGTTCTTTCATTGTTATGTAGTTAACTAGGGAAGAAGGTGGTTAACAGTGTTGTTTGCATATTGGCCTGCCATGTGATAGGTTATAAGTAGTCTTCTCTTAAGAGAATATAAACGTAAGGAAAGGTGTGCTGGAAAGAACACTCAATTCTATATCTTGAAACTTGGGTTTGAACAGTGGTGTTAGGCAAGAATACTTGAGTTCAAATCCAGTTTCAGACACTAACTAGCTGTGTAACCTTGGGTACACCATTTAATCTCTGTTGCCTCATTTTTTTCATTTATAAAATGGAAATGATAATGGTACCTACCTCCCAGGGTTTTTTTTTTTGAGGATGAATGAGACAAAAATTATAAAGTGCTTAAAGTTTACACCACTTGGTATTCAGCAAGTGCTGTATAAATGTTTGCTATCATCATCACTGTCCTCATTATTAATCTAAATTCTTCCCACTATAAAGTAGCATTGTGACCCTGGACAAGTCAGTTAATCTAGGGGTCTCAAAGCCCCTTACCAATAAATGTAGATGTTGAACAAGAAGGTTTTTTATTTTAATTTTTAGTAGCACAAGAAAGCTCTATAAATACTTTTGTACATGTTGGACTTTTCATTCTTTAATCTTTTGGGGGTATAATGCTAGCAGCTGTATAGTTCAAAAGGGTCAAAAGATCTGCACTCTTTAGTGACTGATTAGAGTGGACAATGATGAGTGTAGAGGGGGCAGATGTGTTAGAATTCTGACCATTTGACATTATATTTTGTGTAAAATATGTAATCCTAGCCCAGTGGAAATACATGGTGGAAACTTGAATTATGCATCTAGTTTATAGGATTCATACTAATCTGAGACCCATCTGTAATTCCAAACTGCTTTCAAAAATGATTTCAACCATCTACAGCTCCACAAATAGTACAATGTGACAGTTTCTCAATAAAACCTCTATTTGTCAATTTCTTTTTCTCATTTTCACAAACCTAACAGGTCTAAGAGAGAACCCCAGAAATTCTTTCATTTTCATTTCTCTATTGTTGATTTCGAAGATTTCTTCATGTCTATATTTAGTCTGAGTTTCTTCCCTTTAGAACTGTTGATTCACATCCTTAGACCATTTATTGATTGAGAAATAGCTTACATTATTATAAATTTGACAATTCCTTATATATCTTGGAAACACAACTGTTATCAGAAAAAACTTGTTTCAAAGATTTTCTAAGTTTATTCCCAATTCTAAAATCCTGTGAGTCTATGAATATATAAAAGAAAAAAAATACAAATCATCATCAGTTAATTTACTCTAGGAAAGTATTGGCCTAGGAAAATATTGATTAAGCCAAACCTTGATGCATTACAGATTATTTTAAGCATCTCTGATGGAAGCTTCCTTTTCTGAAACTGATTCATTTTAGTGTGAAAACACACTATGTGTTGCCAAGCATCAACTTGCACCCTGTGTGACACAGTGCAAAACTTTTGACAAGACTGTTGTCTTCCTGGGGCAATCATTTTCTATCTAGAGTGCGATGCTTTATGTCTCACCATTATCCCAAAGATTGGAAAGACTCTTGTTCTGCTGAACTAGAAGAGATGATTCAGACTCTAAGGAGGCTTAGTTCAATTTTCAGTAGTAGAGACTGAACTGAATAAAGAAATTTAATAAACTAATAGAGCTTCTGGAAAAGGTTTACACAAGTTCTATGTATGTGTTGAAAATCACCCTTAATCAGCCTCTGAGTCTGCATGTGTGAGACATCAGAGAATGAGAAAGTACTGAACCAGGAAGCAGGAGGCTTATGTTCTAGTTTTGACTTTGCCTCCAACCAGTTCCCTTTGGTCTGAGGAAAATCATTTTCCCTTTCTGGATTCAGTTTCCTCATTCATAAAGTTAAGAGATAGGACTAGATAATACTAATAACTGTCACTTGCATCATCCTTTAAAGTTTGCATAACATCTTACATGCATAATTTGACCATTTGATCCTCACTTCAATGGGAAGTGTCAGAGGTAAAATACCTGGGACTACAAAGAAAACCAAAGAGCAAATGGTCCCTGCTCTCAAGGAGATTACAGTCAAATGGTTGAGAGACACAGCAGAAATATTCGACATATGGGGAGCTAAGATTGAAGAGGATTGAGAAAAAGTTGTTGTTGTTTTTTAATACAAGGTAAGATTTTAACTGAGACTTAAAAGAAGCCAAGAGGTGGAGATGAGGAGAAAGAGCATTGCAGCATGGGGGCTGAGTGAAAGCACTCAGACTTGGAAGATGGAGAATTTTGTGCAAAGAACAGTAAGGAAGTTAATGTCAATGGATTGCAAAATAATAAAAGAGGAAGAAGACTGGAACGTTTGAAAGGTAGGAGGGGAAAAGCTTATAAAGGGCATTAAAAGTCAAATAGAATATTTTATATTTGCTCCTGGAGATCATGGAAGTTTGATCAATGGGTGGTGGTGGTAGTGGTGATGATAAAGTTACCCCTGGATTTTAGGAAAATCAACTTGGCAACTGAGTGGAGAATGACAATGGAGGAAGGGAAGGCTTGAGAAAGGTTAACAAATCAGTAGGCTATTGAAATAGATCACACACGAGGTGATAAAGCCTTGTACCATGGTCATGGCAGCATCGGAAGGAAGAAGGGAAATGAGAGATATTAGAAAAATAAAATCAACAGGAATTGGCAATCAACTGAGTGTGCCGGAGAGAGACAGAGTAAGGGGTTGGGTCGACACCAAGGTTGTAAGCCTGGGTGATCCGGAGTATGGTGGTACCTTCCAGAGTAACAGGGAAGTTAGGAAGGGAGAAAGGTTTTGGGGAAAAAAATGAAGAATCAGTTTTGGGTATTTTAAGGAATGTCTAAAAGACATTTGGAAATCTTAGTCTGGAGATTAGAAGAGAGGGTAGGGCTGCAGAGTCGTCACCATACACATAACAATTGAAACCATGGGAGCTGATAAAATGACTGAGTGAAATAGTCTAGAGGGAGAAAAGAAGTGTGGGGCAGAGACTTTAGGGACTCCCTTTAATAGAACTTAGCCATTAAAACAACTGAAAAACAGACCCCAAACACAGTTTAACTGATAAATAGTTACTTAATTAATGTCAGTCGGACATTATTTATTGAGTATTTACCACGTGCCAGGTACCAAATACACTAAATCTTGAAGATACAAAGAAGGATAAAAACAAATATAAAATCATGCCTCTCAAGAAGCTCACAATGGAGTGGTCTGTGTATCCTTGTGGACTTATTCCTGATCAGTAGCCTGTATACTGAGCAAAGAAAGTTTAAAAAAAAACTACAGGGAGAAAGAAAAAAATCAAAGAAATTCACCAGAATGATGAAGAGGGAGAGAGAAATGATGACTTTATAAGAGAAAGAGGTGTTTCTGTAACACCTATTATCAAACTAGGACAGGAAATGCCTTCTTTGATGTTACTTAGGCACTGGTAATAAGAAATGGAATCTGAGACAGATTGATAACATCTGTTCCTCTATTTCTGAACAGCACATCATACTCACTTATGACTGAAATGATTATATTGAACAGAAATCAATCTGTCAATATACTTATTTTTTTTTTACCAGCAAGAAGCCCAACTCCTGACACAAAATCAGAGACAATAATGACTGCCTCTTGGAATTAGGACCCTACAAGAAGCATAGATTTTGGAAGTGGCACCATCTTAGGACATAATCACTACTAGTTAGCTTTGTCTGACCTTGGGATGTCAAGGGACAGAAATATCATTTTGATGAGAAGGGCTCTTTTGAATATTCTTGTGCTCAGGTCTACCAGCCTACTCTGGAGGTAAGGTCAAGCAGGGAAATATCCCTTCAACTTCATACCATTTAGAAGAATATGAACTTTTTTTTTTAAGTGAGAGAAAAACTACAGCTGATAGGTCAGCAGCCTACCAGGCTACCTGTTCAGAGTACCCTTGACAATTCTCAGAGTACTTGACAGTTAGCCTACCTCGACAAATATATCATTCAATAATTATCTAGTCTCCTGAGAGTCTGGAGAGCAGAGGAAATACATGAGCAACTTGACTCAGATTCAGAGTTTTATTAAGGTAAAATGGGGCCTAAATCCCATATTCCTTGTCTACTCTCCTCCTCTCCCCTTTCTAAAAAAGTGGATAAGGAAAGTTCATCTTTCAGACTATTAGATTTCTGAGGCAAACCTAATAAACTGCCTTGTTCAAAGCTTGTAGATATATAGAAGCCAAATATTTAGGGGGAAACCCCACAAAAAATGTGCTAATAGTGATCTTGAGGAAAGCAACTTTAAATGAAGGAGAAAAAGAGAAAGTATGATTTGGAATCATTCAAGATTTTGTTGCCTTTTAATTTGGGATGATAAATTTACCTCGCTATTTTACTGCTTTAGTGATTGAGCATCACTAGGAAAAACTCTGTTACTATGGCAAATGCATCTCTTTGAGGAGAAACATCTAAATTGGTGCAACTTAGAGAAAACATGGCACTAATTCATGAACACACGGACAAAACTGTCACTTGGCCCATCATTCTAGGAAATGGCATAATAAAATCAATTTCATATTTATTGCACAAAATCATCTAAGTGGCTAGGCTCTATGAGGAATACAAAGGAGTTTAAAGGACAGTATCAGCTTATAGTTCAGTCACAGATTCCAAATCCACACACTTGGAAAAAATTAAATAACATCAAACTTTAAATAACTTAATATTACTTCAATAATAATTAAAAATAATTTAAATATTAAATAAGAACAATCTTTAAGTAGGTAGCAAAAGCATTAGTAGAAAAGTTGTAATAATAATGGATGCACAGGGCTTAAAAATTTACAAAGTATTATATGCATATGTATGTGTGTATACATCCTATATGAGCCTCAGAACAACCCTAGTGAAACAGGCACACAGACACATATGCTTGTGTATGTATATGTATGTATGTGTCTGTGTTTATATGAGTGTATGTATATGTATGTATATGTGTTTCAGTACATATATAAATCTATCTACACATATATACGCACATATATGTATATGTACGCGTGTGTATAAACGTATGCACACGTGTGCACGCACACACACACACACATATATATAATGTTATGTCCATTTTACAGGAGAAGATGTTTAGACCCAGAGAATGTATGACTTATAGATAGTCACATAGCTATGAAGTATTAGAGACAAGATCTGAACACAACTCTTCATGATTCTGACTCTATTTGCTATTTCAAGTTGTCTACAACACAACAGTATGAGTAATTAATTGCCATCTGAGTTATTCAGATGCTAACTGCTCTGGCAGTTCAGAAAAGGGAGAGATTACTGTAGTTGGTTCTGCCAAGAAAATCTTCATGGAAGAAACAGGGTTTGAGTTGTCTTTTGGATAAAGGACCTCTGAATAGGTCAAAGGGATGGGGAAAGGTCTGCTACGTAAGAAGAACATTATAAATAAAAATATTGTGGCCGTGAGCATGAGAAAGGTTAAGGAACACTTAGGGGACAGTGAAGACAGCTGTTTGTCTGTTTAGAGGAGTTGCTTGAGGGATAACAAAATAAATAAATCATGACTAAACTGAAGAGAGCCTTGAATGTCAGGTTAAAAAGTTTGAAAAAGTATCCAGTTTATTCCTATTCAGGCGCTTCTATCTAACCTCTCCTTTTCCTCTTTGTCATGATAAAACTATATATGGGCATTTAAAAAATATCATCTTGAGTTGTGTCTTTAAATGTTTAATTTTTTCAGAATGTTTATGGATGTTCTCCTTAATTAGACTGCCAACCATGCATGAGCTTTCTAGGTCTTTCTACTCTTTACAGCACTGAGCACAAGAGGCATAGCTAGGGGAGGGCAATTGGGTCTTTGCCACAAGGGTGAAAAATTTAACACCTCCCCCTCATGTACTCAAGTAGAGGAGTAGGAACTCAGACACTGCCTGAGGAGAGAGGAAAAGGATGTTCAAGTCATGGGCAGCTATCAGGATAAGAGACAACAGCCTGTTCACTCTTTCCCTCCATCCTATAAAGAAATCTATCACTTGCTCCATCTCTTACCTCTGTCTTTTAAAGGAAGATCAGCTTCTCTGCCCCTGCTCTCCTTCAGTAAACAACAATTCTTCCTTTTAGTGAAGTTTAGTAATAATCCTGGTACTACTACCTTACTGACCAATAATTGCATGGGAGAAAGCCTTCTTTCCAATCCTAGGACCCCAAATCCCTTGTGTTGGACTAGATGACCTCCAAGCTTCTTTCCAACTCAGGAATTCTCAAAATAGTAATTCTCCTTCCTAAACAATTGAATTTAATTTAGTAATTTTGTGTATTATTTTCACTTCATGAATTACATAGCTTTTCTGAGATATATTTTATGTCCTTCAGCCTCAGCATTGGTAGCTATCAGTCCCAAAACTGCTAGTTATAGAACTGCCTAGAATTTGTTAACATTTCTAAAGTATCCATCTGTTTTTAGAAACATTAATGAGAAACAGGTTGTTGCCACAGAAATTTGCAAAGAAAGTTGGCCATTCAACCTATATAACAAGAGAAATGACAGGCTTGGGGATCTCGTTTCCAATGAGCATAAAGGGCAAAAGAAAATTTTACCACCAGAATATAGGTCCTCAGGAGAGAGGACATCTACTTAAGGTTCAAAGGTGTACCTGTATTTGGTCATACCCTGGTGAGAGGTGTCAAAATGTTGTCCAGACATTCAAATAGAAAATTTTGCTATTTTCTAGTAGGGTCTCTCCAGTGTTGTTCTGGAAAAAGAAAACTTAATTATTATCTTTAATTGCATACTAGGTGTCTAATAAATGTTTGCTTACTGATTAAGGTTTGTAATATTGAGGAAGTTGGCATAGACAAAGAATGTCTATCCAAAATGATGAGGAGCAGAGAGACAATGCCATCTCATTGGTCTAAAACTGGCACTTTTAAGCTAGGAGAAGGCCATCTCATTTAATTTCCAATTGGTTAGAAAAAAGGTTAATTTCCATGGGAAAGTGTGACTGGGTGGATGAGTCTAATTTAAGTGAGAATCAGGGTTCAGTTTGAGCCTGGAGACAGGTGGGGAGTGGACATGAGATAGATGGAACTGTCCAAAAAAAGCATATGCCACAGTTTTGAGCAGAAAAGATAAGGAGGATAAAGACCTTAGATACAAGAATAACAAAATAATATCCCTGGTTTATCACTGAAGTAATAAATGATGACTGAGGTGTTTGTTCAGATAGAAAAAAAATGCTTAATCTCCATAGATATTTACAACACTCTACATGTGGAATCTCTTTAAGAAGGAGAAAAATAGTCTGATATCTCTGAAGCAATTAAATATTGATGATATGGACAATGGCCTTCCTTTTGAAATTTGTGATGGAAATGTTTGGAAGCGCAGAGCTAATGACAAACTCTAGCTAGTTCCTGACCAAACAAACCTGGGAGCATTAAAAGTAGCAATTCTTATTAATATAAGATTTCCCCCTGTTTATTCTAAATGCTCACTCTTGACTATGCTCATATTGAGATATTGAAATTCAAAGGATTTGACTGATTCGAGTAATGAGATGCAAAATATGTGGATATAAATATATTAATTTAAATCATCAGTTCAAATGAAATCAAGACTATAGCCATATTTTTTTTACTGATGCATGGTGGGTCAGGCCATTTTGGCCATCTTTACAATTGATGCAGATTTCTTAGTGTGATTGTGACGAGTGGTATTTAATTTGAGGAAAACTGGGCTGATTAGACTGGCCATCCTGCTGTCATATTCTGCTGCTTTATAGAGGTATGGCCTACACCTAAAGTTCCATTAAACTAAGGACAATCTTAGAAAGAAAAACAATGCCCCCCTTCATCATTCCTTAAGAAGGGTCATGTGGAAGCAGCGAGGTAGTGCAATTGATACAACACCAGCCTTGATGACAGGAGGACCTGAGTTCAGCTCTGAAATCAGATACTTATTAGCTGTGACCTTGGATAAGTCACTTTGTCTCTGTTTGCCTTAATCCACCAGAGGAGGAAAGGCAAACCATTCCTGTATTTTCACCCAGAAAACCTCACATGGGGTCATGAAGAGTCTGAAGAACAGCAAATGAGTTGAGGATTTTTTTCTTTTTTAAAAATCAAAGTTCTCTCATATGATGAAAATGTAGTGAAATTAACATAGTATTAACTTAAGGGACAGGTACGGTCTATAGGGTCACAAAGAATCAGACATGGGTGAACAGCAAGTAAATGATAATTTTGAGAAAAGGACAATTAAAAATGAACAATCTGGTGGAAGTAGTTATTATGAGTTAGACAAAGGGATAATGAATGTGTCTGTGATTTCACTGGTGTAAAAACCTTGCAGGTGAGGAAATTTCCTCTGCTCATACAGATGGGTACCTTATCTGAAGTATATAGTCTTAGGTTTACCTAGAGCACTGAGAAATTAAAGACTTATTCAGGGACCCAAACTATCTTATGTCAAAGGCCTAACTTGAACATAGATCTGCCTGATTTTGAGGTCAACTCGCCTTGTGATGCTGTCTCATTCTAAAAGTAAATTTGCAAACATTCTGCTGCATAGTACTTTCCCTTGGGTGATCCTTCCCATGTCCTCCCACAGTTCTTCAGTAGGAGCACATCACAATGTTAGTGAGGCTCTGCTCTGCCTTAGGTGATGGAGAGGATACCTCATAATGTGAGCACTAAGCTCTATTTGTAAATGTTTGGTTATAGTTGTGCTATGTAGGTTCATTTCCCTAGTGTGCCTTTACTGGATGTTGGACAAATTTCATTACCACTAGAAAAAGAGAGTCTTACTTGAGGTCCCTGAACTTTTTTTTTAAAAAAAGTTTGATAATGGTATTTCAATATTATTAGTTTTCTTTGTAATCCCATTTAATCTGTTTTATCTACTTAAAAGTATCATTTTGAGAAATGATCTGGAGAGTTTATTATACCAACACAAATCTGGAGAGCCTAGAGATTTTTGACCTCTTCCACCATCTTCTCAGAATGCATCTTAAACAAATGATACAAATAATATTAAGAACCCCTGAACTAGAAGTAGGAGGATTCAGGCAGGCAATCCCTGCCTTTGAGGAGCTTAAAGGTTACAGGGGAATACAACATATTCATTCACTCACTAAATCATCAAGTATGTATGCAGCACATATTATTTCCCAGGTACTGTGTTGGTCCCTAGCGTTGCAAAGACATAAACAAATTAGTTTCTTTTACCTGAAGGAGCTTCTACAGGAGGGAGATAAGAGGTACATTTGCAAGTTTATACCCAATATATGTAAAATAAATCCAAGATAATTTTGGAGAGAGAAGGGAGACACTAATAACTAGGAACTCAAGATAGGATCCACAGTGTGAAAGAAATCTATTATGTTATAAGAATAATCAAATATGGTTATACAAAATTATTGATCCTGGATGCTTATGGACTGCTTGATGATTGAGAAAAGTGAACTGATGCTATGAGCAACCAGCTGTCAAAGACCATCACTGCCTAAAGAAGCCTTTGAAAATTGGTAGCAACTACTAAGAGTGAGGCTAACACTGAGAGGAAAAGATAATGCCAAGTTATTATTCCTGGTTTTCAGTTCTGATCTTTCATGCCAACATGTTTAAGGAAGAAGAAGGAAAAACCCTATCATTCAAGGAAAGGTAAAGATTGAGTTCTATTGTATTACTTAATGGAATGAGAGAATAATAGTTTCCCTTGAGAAAAACTCAGGATTTGAAGACAGGAAGCTCTGAATGAAGATTCAAACCAATCACAGAGATTCAAAGAGAGTAATGTGGTCTTCAGGTTTCCCATTGGGAGCATGTGGTAAAGGGAAAGAGGGTTATCATACTAACAATTGTTAGTGAAAAGAAATTAAAAAAAAAATAGAGGTCTCTAAGTCAAGATCAATAATTATCTCATGGGCTAGTGGTCTGAAGTTGTTTACAAATTACATCAAAACCTCAGGAAAAACAAGTAAGTTATAAGAATGCAATTAATATAAATCACACATACTAAATGTGGTCATACACAGCATGGGAATATACTAAGTGGTATAATATTTTAGAGAAATTGCAACGTTAGAGAAAGGTTGATAGGGAGCATGACTTCATTTACAAAGACTGACAATGAAAACTTTCATGTTTATGTCACCTTTGACCAGTTTTAAACATTATTGTAACATGCCATTTATCTTCAAATTTAAGAAAGCGTACTCAGGAGTCCCAGAAAACAGAATAATTATAGTATTTGAGATTAGTACCAATCAAGAAAAATGAAGGAATAAGGATTATGAAAAAACATAAACAATCAATAACCAATCAACAACCAGCAATTTATTAAGAGTCTAGATTTAGTCTAAGGCAGCTAGATGATTCAGTAGATAGAGCTCTGGATCAACAGTGAGGAAAGCCTGAATTCAAATCTAGCCTCAGACATTTACTAACTGTGTGACCCTAGGCAAGTCACTTAATTTCTGCTTCCCTTAAACCACTGGAGAAGGAAATGACAAACTCTTCCAATATCTTTGCCGAAAAAAACCCATGGACAGTATGGTGCACAGGGTCATGAAAAATTGGACACTTGTGGGGGCAGAGCCAAGATGGTGGAGTAGAAAGACACACATATGCGGGCTCTCCCCACACAGCCCATAAAATACCTGTAGAGAGGGACTCTTAACAAATTTTGGAGCAGCAGAAGTGGAGAACAACAGAGTGGAGGAGATTTCCAGCCCAGGGTGACCTGAAAGGCCCACGGGAAATGTCAGTTGCACTGGACACAGAGCAGAGCTGAACCTAGCCCAGCCTTGGCTGCACAGTGTGGCTCTGGGAGGAGGACGCCTCAGGAGTGGAATCTCCTCTCCAGTCACAGTAGTAGAGGTTTGCAGATCCTACAACCTACAGGCGCCAAAGGTCGGTGACAGGGTTTTTTCAGTTGGCTGGGAAGGGAGAAGGGCCTTCCGATAGCTCTGGCCTTAGTCAGAGGCCACAGAGGCCACATCCAACAGGTAGCAGCAGTTCCCACAGCAGCCCCTACAGCAGCCTGTATCCATTGTTGGATCCAAAAACTCCTGGGGGCACTGAGGAGCTGATTCTTACCTCAGTCCTGTGTAAAGGCCCTAAGGGAGCTGATCTTTATTTCACACTGAATGGTGGCCCTGCCCATTCAGCTTATCTGAATCTCAACCCCCAGTGCTGGCTTGATGGAACTGAAGGCCAGGTGGCTGTGAAGAGGAAACTCTGCTAAGATTCTAGGCACAAAAATCTCTTCCTACTCCCAGACCAGCGTACATGCTTGATTGTGCCACGTTGGAGGAACTGAGATCTTATAGATTCCTAGAGTATACCCTATGCTTAACAAAGGACCCAAAAGTCAAGTAACTGGTTGGGAAAATGCCCAAAAGAGGGAAAAAAATAAGACTATAGGAGGTTACTTTCTTGGTGAACAGTTATCTTCTCCCATCCTTTCAGATGAGGAAGAACAATGCATACCATCAAGGAAAGACATAAAAGTCAAGGCTTCTGTATCCCAAACACCCAAAATAAATATTCAATGGGCTCAGACAATGGGCTCTTTTGAAAGAGCTCAAAAAGGATTTTGAAAATCAAGT
This sequence comes from Bettongia penicillata ogilbyi, assembly GCA_023548195.1. Lineage (NCBI taxonomy): Eukaryota > Metazoa > Chordata > Mammalia > Diprotodontia > Potoroidae > Bettongia > Bettongia penicillata. The sequence continues at coordinate 3,571,558 of JAJHZJ010000021.1, forward strand.
AAGAGAGGTGGAGGAAAAACTGGGAAGAGAAATGAGAGAGATGCAAAAATATCATGAAAAACGGGTCAACAACTTGCTAAAGGAGGCCCCAAAAAATGCTGAAGAAAATAACACCTTGAAAAATAGGCTAACTCAATTGGCAAAAGAGGTTCAAAAAGCCAATGAGGAGAAGAGCACTTTAAAAAGCAGAATTAGTCAAATGGAAAAAGAGGTTCAAAAGCTCACTGAAGAAAATAGTTCTCTCAAAATTAGAATGGAACAGATAGAGGCTAATGACTTTATGAGAAACCAAGAAATCACAAAACAAAACCAAAAGAATGAAAAAATGGAAGAGAACGTGAAATATCTCATTGGAAAAATAACTGACCTGGAAAATAGATCCAGGAGAGACAATTTAAAAATTATGGGACTACCTGAAAGTCATGATCAAAAAAAGAGTCTAGACATCATCTTTCATGAAATTATCAAGGAAAACTGCCCTGATGTTCTTGAATGAGGGGGCAAAATAAATATTGAAAGAATCCACCAATCACCTCCTGAAAGAGACCCAAAAAGAGAAACTCCTAGGAACATTGTGGCCAAATTCCAGAATTCCCAGGTCAAGGAGAAAATATTGCAAGCAGCTAGAAAGAAACAATTCCAGTACTGTGGAAATACAATCAGGATAACACAAGATCTGGCAGCTTCTACATTAAGGGATCAAAGGGCATGGAATATGATATTCCAGAACTCAAAGGAACTAAGACTAAAACCCAGAATCACCTACCCAGCAAAACTGAGTATAATACTTCAGGGGAAAAAATAGTCTTTCAATGAAATAGAGGACTTTCAAGCATTCTTGATGAAAAGACCAGAGCTGAAAAGAAAATTTGACTTTCAAGCACAAGAATCAAGAGAAATATGAAAAGGTAAACAGCAAAGAGAAGTCATAAGGGACTTACTAAATTTGAACTGTTTATATTCCTACATGGAAAGACAGTATTTGTAACTCTTGAAACTTTTTTCAGTGTCTGGGTAGTTGGTGGGATTACACACACGCACACATGCACACACGCACACACACATAGAGACAGAGAGCACAGGGTAAATTGAAAAGGATGGGATCATATCTTTAAATAATGAAATTAATCAGTGACAGAGAAATATGTTGGGAGGAGAAAGGGAGAAATGGAACGGGGCAAATTATCTCTCATAAAAGAGGCAAGTAAAAGACTTTTCAGTGGAGGGGAAAAGGGGGGAGGTGAGAGAAAAAACATGAAACACTGTCATCACATTCAACTAAAGGAAGAAATAAGATGCACACTCATTTTGGCATGCAAAGATATCTTACAATACAGGGAAGTGAGGGAGAAGGAGATAAGCAGGGTGGGGGTGATGGAAGGGAGGGCGATGGGAGGATGGAGCAATTAGAAGTCAACACTCGGGGAGGGACAGGATCAAAAGAGAGAACAGAAGAAATGGTCAGGATAGGATGGAGGCAAATATAGTTAGTCTTACACAACATGACTCTTATGGAAGTCATTTGCAAAACTACACAGATATGGTCTATAGTGAATTGTTTGCCTTCCCAGTGGGGATGGGTGGGGAGGGAGGGAGGGAGGAAGAGAAGTTGGAACTCAAAGTTTTAGGAACAACATTGAGTATTGTTCTTGAATACAACTGGGAAATAAGAAATACCGTTAATGGGGAATAGAAAGTTATCTGGCCCTACAGGACAAAAGAGAAGATGGGGACAAGGGAAGGGAGGGATGTTAGAAGGGAGGGCAGATTGGTGATAGGGGAAATTAGAATGTTCAGCATTTTGGAGTGGGGGGAGGGAAGAAATGGGTAGAAAATTTGGAACTCAAAATTTTGTGGAAATGAATGTTGAAAACATAAATAAATTAATTTAAATACCAAAAAAAAAAAAAAAAAAGAATTGGACACTTGGTCCTGGGGATAAAATAGTATTGCTTGGTCCTGGGGGCAAAAATTACAATAATGAAGGCTAAATAAAAAGACGGTAAATAGTAACCAAATTAATTTAAAATTATATTGAAAATGTTGATTATTTTTTCCTTTATATACAGAGATGAAAAAACAAGGAGGAATAAGTGAGAATTATGGGAAAAATCACAGAACTTTAAAGTTAATAGGAACTTTGGAAATCATCAGGTACAAAATGAAGTTTTCATTTTAAAGATAACAAATTGAGGTCCTGAAAGATGAAAGGACTTTCTCCAGGTCATTAAGCTAGGTTGTAGAAGAGCTAGAAATATAACCTAAGTCTCATGATGTCAGGTCAGAATTTTTCTTATTCTACCCTGAGTTCATTGTAATCCTGAGGTCCTGTGCTAAAGTGAGTAAGAAACAGAGGTTAACAATCTCTCTGGATTTTTAAATAACAATGTTTTATGTATTCTATCATCAATCTAGAATGATTTAAGTCTTGGTCTGGCCTGATAGCTATGACGCTGTCTCAAGGACCTCCGAAGGTCCTTCTAGCTCTAACATTTTATCCTCATAACCTCCTTTGGATATAGTTAGAGAACAGATGAGTAAAGTGAGATAAAGGCATATAAATTATATACTTCAGGAAATATTTTAAAAAAGGTTGAAACTTGCCTTGTCTTGCCTCAACAAGCTTTCAGACTATGTTGAATCACTGTCTTTTAAACTGGAATTGTGTTGTTGCCGTACTGATGTTTGTTTCCGTACTGTAAAAGTTATGATTCAATGGGTTTAATATATGCTTACTGTAACAACAAAGGTCTTCTTGATTATTTCATCATAATATATTATTAGGGAAGAAATATACTATTATGGCAGAGAAAAAACAAAAGGCAATACAGCATTTTATTGAGAATATTACCTTCCCCATACACCTTTCCCCACTTCAGTATTATGAATTCTAGAAACTGTTTTTCTTGGTATCTCTAATGGTAATCAAGAATGAGATTGCATTATTCAATACCGTTAAGAATATTTGTTAGATGATCAGGGACAGTATTCTTTAGATAAAATGGTTACTCCAAGGGTTACCTTTGACAATGTATGTTATGTGAATGTGCCAAAGCACTGGGAGAAGCTATTCACACCCAACTCATGTGTGGAGCCAGAAATGACAATTCTGTGCATGCCCAGAAAATATTTAACCAAGGAAAGCATATAGTAAACAGGAACCCAGAGCTTCCCTATGAACTTCTGGGGACTCCAATGCTACAATGACTTAGAATTTTGACATGTTGGAGAAAATAATCTCCCAATCAAGGTTATAGGGGACAAAGTGACCCGCGTCTTAATATATTTGATAGGCATGCAGTTACTCCAAGGTATATCTTATGAGACTCTACTGATGTGATGACATTTACTAGTCAGTCCACTATTCAAACATTTAATGGAATGGCATAGATAATATAAGTAGCAATAAAACATTTGTTCCTCATTTGTCCAAAAAAATTTATTTTAAACCTGGAAAAAAAATCTTTTTTTCATATGAGATAGAAGAGATTATGTTATTTTTCTTTTATCTTAAAGTATATTTTTGCTACATTTTTTTAGAAAACAAAGCCCTAACACAGTGATGGAGCTGGGACAGGGGGGAAACTCTTGGGATATTTTTGCATTGGAAAGAAAATTGGGAAAGTACAAGAGTTTTCAAACCTTTGGCTAAAATGGATGATTCCTCTCCAAGTTGTTTGGAATGCAGAACAATCTTGGTTACTACTAAGAGTAGCTACTACTAACTAGCTTTCAGGCTTAAGTGTATCTTTTAAACATCTACTTGTTATTCAGTAAAGGTTGGTTCTCTATGAGAGGTCTCACTTTGACTTAGAGTTAGACTTCTATTTTTGGTTTTGGTAGTTTCTTGTTTAATTCCAGATTGTACCAAATTAACGTTTATTTTTCAGTGTTTATTAAATATTCGCTTTGTGGCAGGCACTGTGCTAAACACTGGGGATGCAGAGAGTGCACAAAGAGTGGACAAAAAGTCCAGTCATATCCTGTATCCTCCAGGGGGTTAAACAAATGGCAGAGATAACATACAAAAAAAATGTATGTGCAAAATTTATTTAGTGTCAAGATAATCTCAGAGGTAAAGCCTTGGAGCAGTGGATGAGGGGACCTAGACAAGTTTCTACAGAAAGTGGAATTTTATCTGAGTGTGGGAAAAAGCCCTGAAAGCTCAAAATATTGCATGGTATCCTAATTGAAATATAAATCACTTAAAAGAGTTTGACCTAAGTATCCATATATTAAAAACCAAATGGATGGAGGTGTATTGTCCTGACTATGATGTGCTGTTGTATATATCATAGCAGTCCATTGGACTTGTTCCTGCAGTGTATGTATATACATACATATATACATATATGCATACACATATATACATGTATGTATATATGTTTCAGATAAATACTGCGTATGGACAGAGAACTTAGTTCATAATTGAATAGAGGAGCAATAGGTTCCATTTGGAAATTGCAGAGTTCACAATTATCCCATGCTTCAAATAAAATTATGTAATGAATATCACTATTTTCTGAAGATATATTTCAGAACCATGTTACATCAAAAATGCAAATTAAGGATCAACCAAAGATAACGGAGAGAAGCATTGCAGGCATAAGCGAAGTGCAGCATATTACAAATGACAAAATGTATGTGTAAAACATGTAAACAATATAATCTGGCAAACAGATGACCAACATTTGTTCTATCTTTGTTTCCTTGTACTGTGGAGATTACGTAGAATAACTACTGTGTGTTGAATGAACTCTCTCCCCAAATAACCTCCTCTCCCTGACCTTGATGGGAGAATATGGATCGTGGCACAGGAGTATAAAATGGGGATAGATTGTTATCTTCATCATTAGAGGAAATACCCACATGGAAGAGACCACAAACTCCTTGATGTATTTTGCCTCAGAGGATTGGAGCTATTAAATGGTGAGAAATGAACTAAACAGATATTAAAGAATTCAGGAAAGATCTGGAATGTCTGATTTCATAGATGTGCTAACTTTAGCTGAGCCTAGTGCTTGCGGACAAGGAAAAGGCTATGATACTGCAGATATAAATTGACATTATCCACTGTTGGTCTTTTCTATAAGGCAGATGGTATCAAATGCAGTTTCTTACCCTTTGTATTGTTTCCCTGAACAGCCACTAAATCTTGGCTTTAGACACATTCTTCCCCAAATTAGATCATGCTTTTGTACTAAGGTTCTGGGATTTGATAGCTCCTGGACTCGCCCTTTTGACTTTTTTCTATTGTGTTACTTTTTGCTCCTTGGATCCCCCAAAACAGTGGAATTTGAAGAGGATATCTAGGCAGAACCTCAAAGGGGCTGTGGTTGATGATGTGTGATCAGTCAAACTGAGGCTAGGAGGATGGATTGCCTCCCAACCTTTGCCATGATAATCACTCATCAGGCTTCTTTCCAACCCAATCACACCTACCTTTATCCTCCAACATTCATGGCATTATGACCCTTCTCTCTGACAAGCAAATTGCTAACATCACTCAATATTGACCCCTAATGATATGCACAGCAGCAGGTGTCCAGGTGTCATTGGGAATTTTTTCCTGTATTCCCCTCCCACATATATCAGATACCTGTACCCTGGCTTCCAGATCACCTCATGACTGTGGGATGTGCCCTGTGGAGGACTGGCTTTGAGCTCAAGGGTAGTCATCTGAGCATCATCCCCTCCCTTTCTTTCTAACTTTGAGTAGGATAAATGACTAGGTGACTGAGTTGCAATCTGCATCCAGATTTCTTTTTCTTTCTTTTTTCATTTTAACTTCTCTATTATTCTCAAAGGCAGCATCACCCTACTCCCCTCAAACCTTAAAACTTCAATATCATCTTAGACTCTTAACTATCTATTCAATTGCCAAATTTTATCATTTCTGCATTGACAGCATGTTTCCATTGGACCCATTCATTCATTCACACAACCACAATCCTAGTTCTTCATTTTATACCTAGGACTACTTATCTTACAGGTTTGCTGTGAGGATTAATTGAGATAATGAACCTAAAGCATTTTATCAGTAAAACTATTATGAAATGACTAATCCAAAATAAATTTCTCAATAACCACACACTACCAGATTTCGCAAACTGCAACTAATGCCATTCAGCCCTCCAGTTGTAGGCTTAGTAACTCAGTTATATCTATTTCAGTTTCACTCAATCCAAAAATGTCTTAGTATAGCTACAACTATCAAACTTAGTTAGTACATACACATAAACAAATCATTAGGTCAAAAGAGTAAAACAGGTCTAGTAGATACCAGATTCAATAGCTAAGTCAATTCTATGTTACACAGTTAATGACAAATCATATTACAATACAGAACTATTTTTGCCATCAGAAATGAAGTCACTGGAATCAAACATAGTTTTGTAGCACAAAAACTATACAGCAAGTAAAAATCATTCAATTTTAGGCCTCCTTATATGTACGGAAGAGAAACCCAATTATTTCTACCAATAGAAATGACTTACTCCTGATAGAACCCAAGATACCATGATCTAAGCACAGAATTCATAGAGGAAGGAAGGAGAATATCCTGCACATCTGTAATTAACAGCTATTAGAATCTTGACTAGGTGATAAACATGGATCAAATGAATAGCAAATGAAAAGAAGTTCCTGAGTGGTATTGGTAGATTGAGAGCCAGAAAGCTGCAGTGGAGAGAAAGAAATAATCTAATCTCCCCCCATGAAATAGTGAGTCCTGGGGCATGAGTGAAAATCCAACCTGTATTGGAAAACCTAAGTAGGAAAGTTGTATTATCAGGAGGGAGCTAGGGTTCAGTGAATGGAAGACAACTGAGAGAGTGAGAAAGTGAAAGACTTAAGATAATATTTAGAGAATATAATTGAAGAGTTGAATGGTTTCAGAGAGGAAGGTTGAGATTCAGGGGTAAGTTGAATAGGCCAGGAAGAAGGGAGTAGTCAAGGGGCCATGGAGCATGGGGCTTAAACAATGGAAATAAGGGATTCAGAATCACTGGAATATGGTGGGTAGGACAAAATATTAACCATTGAGAAATGAGTTCAGGTAGAGTTCAGCAGACTATCATTGTCTACAGTGGTTCAGCTATATGTCACAGTGTGATGGAATAGTCCAAGCAAGGCAACTTTGGTGGAGCATTAGGGGGAAGATCATGGCTGCTAAGGACAGACACACACACACACACACACACACACACACATTTACAAATCAAGATGGTGGATTTCTACCCTTTCTTTTGCAAACATTCAGAAGTCTCATGTTTGCTCCAGAAGGTTTCTGTTTTTAAGAGGAAATACAAAAATGCAAAGAGAAGCAAATTTTATTGCATTCCTACGGATTCATAATTGATTCTTTCAAATTCATGTTTGGATCTGTGACTGTAGACTGGATATATGTGAGTTTCTAAAGAGCAGGGGCTATCTTTTACCATTCTTTGTATTCTTAGCATGGGAAACTGGATCATCTTTTGTCTTAATATTTACCTAGCCCTTACTCATTGAATGAGTGTGGTTTCAAAACTGAGACCTGGGAAAGACTTTAATTTAGAAAGGTAGAGGTGACCCATTTCATCCTGCGCCATCACCCGTTGTCTTGACTTTTGTCTTGCCAGTGGACTCATGACACTGGAGGAGAGAGTGAAGCTGATGACTTTGTGTAGCCCTGCCTCACTTCAATCCAATTCATATACAAGTCCAAACATCATACTCATAATGTCATTGGTGTTCTTTGAGAACAAAGGAGGAACAGCATTCCCTATACTTAGCATAGTGCCTGGTACATAGAACATAGTTAATAAATGTTTACTGACCAACTTACATATATTTTTCCATCATATTATTGTTCACGAATGCTTCCATGGTCAACTCTAGTTGTCTATAGCTTAGAAAAATGTTTGTAGCAATCTTTTGTCAGACCATACTTAATCTTTCCCCTCCCCCACTCATTCTTTTGCCATACCAAATCAGCAGCTAATATAATTCTTTTTACCTGGTAGTCACTTAATAAGTGTTTTTTTGAATGAAATATAATTTCTTCAGCCCACATGCAGGTACCAATAGATTACTTTTGCTTGGTGAACATTTATTTGTGGAACTCCTGAGAGAAAAGACCTTCCATGTTGACTTCTGACTTTGTTCTATTTTGCTAGAATTTACTCAGCAACTGGAGAGAAGTTTAGCTATCATTCAACCCTGACAGGTATGTAACTTTGGGGATATCTTTTATCCCCCTCACTGGTTCCTTCAGAGATCAAAGAAAAGATTATTATATGATTAAATTAACATGATAATATATTGGCCTGGAGATTACTTTTGTGAGATTAGCCCTGAAATATTAAATATTTTCATGTCTGGAGACTTACGTGTCTGAAAACTCTCTTTGGTTAGTGCATCATGGCAGCACAGGGACTGGAATTCTGTCACTGGGAGTTAGAAGATCCAGATTCTAAATCCAACAGTGCTTCTTTATATTCATATGACCTTGGGAAGTCATCCAACCTTAGTGTACCTCAGTTATCCCATCTATAAAATAATGGGAGTTGGATCAGATGATTTATAGGGCTTCTGGCAAACCTAAATCTTATGAAGGGCAAAAAACAATAATCTTTTTTCTCGAAATCTTCTAATGGTCTTTGGCAAAAAACAAAACAGTAGAGTTATAACCAGGCTATTAGTTTGAAGATCATACATGCACTTAAAGCTGAGCGACTCCTGGGAGGCCATCAGTCAATCAGTCAGCAAACACTATTATGTACTTCCTATGTGCCAAGAAATGCTTTAAGCACTGGAGATACAAGTTGGAAGAATGAAATAATTTCTACCAGCAAAGACTTTGCATTTGAATGGAAGAATGACAAATACACATAAACATACATGTATATTTTTATATGTAAACACATACATATAGCATGAATTTAAAGTTTACATATATGCATGTATAATAATTAAATACAAAATAGTTGGGATAAGAGGCCACTAGTAGACTAGTAGAGAGTAAGAAACAACTAGTTAAATCTCTTGATTTTTATAGATCAGGAACAGAGCCCAGAGAGGTTAAATTATTGCTTATGAGTATACAATTAGTAAGACATAGAACGTGAATTAGAAAACTCAGGTATTCTCATCTCTTCTGACATGAGAGTCATTGCTTTTCCCATCCTACTTTATTTCCTTCTCTTCTAACTGGAAAAATAGTCTATGGGCTGCTTCTGTTTCTTTTAGTTAATCACACTTGAAAAGAATCTTTCCACTGGGCTTGGCCTCCATGACTGTTGTTCCCCTGATGTAACTACCAGAATTGTAGGGTAAGTGCCTGGGAGGAAATACTCAGCCTGTCTAAGGATGCCCTTGAATTTCTAAATCTGCAAAATGACCTGTTAAGTGATGCCAAACATCACAGGAGACATGAAAGACAGCCTTGCTGTTACATAACCTCCATTACTCACACCTATCACTTCTCCAGCCCTTGAAATTCCTAAAGGGTTAAGAAATACCTCAGGCTTAACTTCCTAAAATTGTTTGATGTTAGACCTTGAGTAGGGCATATAAGGGTTGGAACTTCCCAGGGGTGGAGCTTTAAAATGACTTATTCCACTCTATAATTAAATTCACTTTGGAGCAAGTTGCCCAGTCAAGGGAACCTAAAGTTATTTGGTTGAATGATTGGATCTCAGGATTGTGTTTTGTGTAATTTGAACATATGACTCAATCCTGTATGCTGGCCATTTCAACTCTGCTCCAGTTTCTCATTTGTAAAATTAGGATAGGAAGATCTGTCCTGTCTGCACAGTACTACTTCGAGCAGCTTACAACAGTGAAAATTTGGGAAGTAGTGTGGCTTAGTGGAGAGAGAGCCATTCTCAAATCTAGGAAGATCTGAATTCGTTTGTCTCCGACACATATTGGGCAACTTCTCAGTGCCCTGGGCAATGTGATAAGACACGCTCTGCCCTCAGATAGTAAGTCTAGTGATAAGTGAATAAATAAGTGAATGAATGAAAATAAAACTTTTTCTTTTATTAAGGGTTTTCTATATAGACACTGTGCTAAGTACTAGGAATGCAAATACAAAAAACAAGATTGTTCCTGCCATTGGAGTTTATGCTTCAATAGGGCAAGACAACATGTATGAGGGAATGGTGTCTAGCAAGCTGGTACTTTGGACTGGGAAGTCAGAGAGATAGTGACTCAAGCCATAGAGTAATTAGCGAGAATATAGTATATAAACACAGGTAGTTATAATAAATAGTGCATTTAAATACCTTGCAGTTTTCCATGATAAAGTGTTATTTGAAGTCAAAGAGGAGAGATCATTTCTAGCTTGAAAATCAGGTAAACTTTCTTCACCTAAGAAACTTTTCTTTATTTTTTTCCCCACTTAATAGTATTATATTTTCCCCAATTACATGTAAAGATAGTTTTCAACATTTTGAGTTCCAAATATTTTCTCCCTCCCTCCCCTAACTCCTCTCCAAGATGACAAGCAATCTGATATAGGCAATATATGTAAAAGCATATTAAACATATTTCCACATTAGTCATGTTGTGAAAGAAGAATCAATCAGAGCAAAAGAGAAAAACCACGAAAAAGAAACAAGAAAAAAAATGAAAATAGGATGCTTCAATCTGAGTTCAGACTTTTTCTGTACGTGGATAGCATTTTCCACCATGAGTCTTTTTCAATTGTCTTTGCACTGCTTAGAAGAGCCAAGTCTTTCAAAGTTGGTCATCGCACAATGTTGCTGTATTGTGTACAATGTTCTCCTAGTTCTGCTCATTCATGTAGCATCAGCTCATGTACATCTTTCCAAGATTTTATGACATCTGTCTGCTCATAATATTTCTTATGGAACAGTAGTACTCCATTACCTTCATATACCACAATTTATTCAACCATTCCCCAACCGATGGGCATCCCCTCAATTTCCAATTCTTGGCCACTACAAAAAAAGCTGCCATAAATGTTTTTGCCCACATGGGTCCTTTTCCCTTTTTTAAATCTCTTTTGGATACATACATAATAGTGGTATTGCTGGATGAAAGGGTATACACAGTTTTATAGTCAAGCAAACTTTCTAAAAGAGAACACTATTTTTAACTGCCTTTTTCAAAAATGTGTAGGAATTCAACAAAGAGAGAGAGAAAGAAGGTATCTCAGGTTCAGGAAACATTTACAAAACCTCTGAAGAAAAACAATGAAATTTATGACCAAGGTATGATTACAGACACATTATAAAAAAAATGGAATAATGCTTCAGTTTCTTCATTTGTAAAATGAGCCAGTTCAATATTGGATGACAATTCTAAATTTGAGGTCCACATACTGTGAAATAGAAGCATAACAATAATTTTCTTGTGTGTTTAATTTTATTTAGTTGCTAAAAGAATTTTCATATATAATATCTTCATTTTTCATACTAAAAGATCTATGAGACCAGAATGAGAATATGTGAATTGAAGTCGCAGACAACATGAATCCCTTCTTTCTGAGTGACCTCTCCCTACTCTGAAGTCTCTTTGTTTCGCCTTCTTTCATAGTCTATTTTTCCATTCTTGTTGTCTTTGTATGTGTCTCATTTTCCTGACTAGACTGTAGGCTCTTTGAAGCCAGGGACTGAGTCTTACCTCTGAATCCCAACCATGGTTTGGAAGATTACCTTCCTCTAGTAGGCACTTGATAAATGTGAAATGCATTTGAGTTCTGGTATCACAGTGAGGTGACAGAAAATAAGTATAAAATGGAAAGAGAGAGGATAAAAATTTGCATGTAAATCCAAGTACAATCACTATTTCTATTAATTTTCCGATTTGAGATGTACCTCTGCTACTTAAAAATCAGCTCATCAGCCATTTCTCAATATAGGATGTATACTACTTCTCTCCCTGTAGGGAGTTATAAAGGTAGATCTCAACCTTTAGTTGAAGGCATTATTTATTTCTATGTTGTATTCATGGACCTTTTGAGACAAGAACCCAAGTATGGTAAACTCTCTTGATTGGAAGATTCAGGATTCTCAGTTATTGCTTTCTTTTTTTAATTTATAACTTTCTCTTTAGTAATACTACAGTCTATCAATGCTAGTGAATGACCCTGAGTGTTAGTCATGTCTTCCTGTTAAAAGGAAAGACAATAAATATTAAAAACTATTATCAATGTCTGATAAAGGCTTATTTAGCCTTCATTTAAAAAGAACAAAAATCCATCTTGACATATTGTATTTATAAACCTGTCAAAGACATTTAAGAAAAAAATAAATGTACAGGATAATTTTGTTGTGTATTGAAAAGGAATAGTAGTTTTGCACGTAGTAGATTTACAGTTTATACACGATCATCCTTTTTATTGTAGTTATGGAAATGTTTGTTTTATTTAACAAATTAAAAATAAAACTAAAAACTAACATACTATATATTTTAAATATTCTTTCCTATTATGTGAGATATAAATATTAACCAGAAATTTATGAAATTAAAGTAATAACATTGTAGGATTCAGAAGGATACCTCAGATATAATTTAAAACCCTAAAGTCTCATTGTGTAAATGGAAAGAAAGAGAAAAGGTAAGCCAGAGAAACTGAATTCTTCAAGATCACATAAATATGAAAGGTAGGATCAGTTCCTCAGCTTTTATATCCAAAGCCATTATTTTCCCCATTTTCTCCCCTCATGCTACATAATTAAAATTAGAGTGATACCATGAATTCTTTATTTTGTAAAATTTTCATCTTATCCTTAATTCATTGCTACCATAATGTTAACTTAACACAGCTCTAAAATCAAATGATTGGTGTTTTAACTACTAAGCAGAAAACATGGTTCATAGTCTATAGTAGAACAGGAGTAACTAGATCTAGGAACTCATAAAAGAATACCTAAACCCATTTACTTCTGATGAGTTAGCTTGGAGTCTGCATTATTAGAAGTTCCAGACTGTGAGAGAACCTAATTTTCACATGAGGGAACCAATGATGTGACATTATCAATTTTTGTGGCGGAAATGTAAGTCTCTTGAAGGTGGGGAATATTTCTTTTTGCATTTGTATTTTCAGTGCCTGACATAGTTTTGACCCTTTATTTATTTTAATTAATTAATACAATGAGGATTTGAAAACGTGACCAAAAGGGGGCAATTCTGAAAAGAAAATGAGCAGTTGTCTGAAGCATTTTATGGTGAGAGTACTGAAAGATAGGTTTATTCATGAGTCTCTCTGGACTATGTCCTCCAATGGAAAGGATATACTATATTATATTCATGGGTGGCAGTGGAACAGCGAAACACACTACAGGTAGAACAAATATGTGAGTAGTTGGATTCCATGGCAGGCATTTGTCCTCTGCATTTTTCCAATAGCTCATAAAGGGAATCCCGTGTAACCTTAACCTTTACAATCTCTTTGTATTCCCTAAGTTTCTTCTAACAACAACAGGGGTCCAGTAGTTTTCAGTATGGTTTATGGTATGCACAACATGCAACATTTGGTTTTGCTATCTTCTTGAAATGTACAGGTGCATCTGGAATTAATTCTACTTCTTTGGAACATACCACTTAAATTTCCAAGAGTAGACTCCATCATCCCTCATTCAGTTACACCATAAAGATCACTACTGAGCAAAGGGAAAAGAAATATATCAAGAAAAGTGAGACTTAGACATTTTGAAGTGATTTTCTTGCTTGGGGAAATCACTTTCTTTGGATATCAGTCCAGTATGAGTGCAGCTCTTTTACCTCCATATTTTCATTTAAAAAAATTGTGTGTAAAATAATATATGTAAAATATCAAAGGTATTACTTCTGATGGAGCCTAAACATTCTCAGAAGACAAATGCTGCAAAATAGGACTGCGTAAATTTCTTATGCACATGAAATGGATTTTTACTATTGCAAAAGCATCTTCATCACCAGCATACTTTGATACCTCAATATTATTACTATGCACATGAGGACTCCTGGAGAAGAGTTTGGGGATGGGTGCAATGATATTTGGGAAAGGAAGTGATAGCAGAGAATGGGGGATATTAAGCAGTTCAAACAGATAGAAATGGGGGCCATTAAGTTGTACATAAAGATCCCTGTGGGTCACATAAAAGTAAACTTAAAAAGCATGTATTATCTATATTTATTGTATTTTAATTTATTTTGTTAAATAGAATTAATTTACATTTAATCTAGGTCAGACTGCCCTGGAGAATATTATGGACCACATGGTTGACACTTCTGGTTGTAGATTTTGCCTGAGAGTTGGGGTCAGAAGACCTTGTTTAAAATATGATCTCTCCTTCTTACTACCACGATTACCTTAAGTAAATCAATTAATATCTCTAGAATGAAGTCTCATCATCTTTAAATTGGGAATACTAGTATGCACCACACTGAACTGACAAGATATTCTGAGAAAAGAAATTTGTGAAATTTGAAGGGTTATATGAAAGTGAACAGTGTTGTTCTCTTTTGTCTTCCTTTGAGTTTGGCTTGGTTTGTGACAAAGGGAAGCAAAATATTGATTTATTAAGAATTGAGTGGCTATTGAATTATAGGTTCAAAGTTAGTTCCACAACTTGTTTTTTTAATGTAGTAAGTATTTATGATTAGGCTGGAGTTTGTAAGCTATTAATCTATAGCTTCCTTTCAATTCCTGGCCAACTTATAAAAAACATTAAGGGAATATGAGCATTAAGTGAGCACTTAGAAGGGAAAGGAATGACCTTGTGGAATCATTAGAAATAAATGATGTCAAACTAATTTCATTTTCATTATTAACAGATAAACTAAACTGGTAGATCAGACTATTCAGACTCTGTAAGTATAGTATATTTAGCTCTAGATTATACTACAGTGAAATAGATCTAGGGCCATTTGAAAGATTTGACCCATCATTAAAAGGGGTTCCCCATCACCTCTAGGATCAAATATAAAATTTTCTGGCATTCAAAGCTTTTCCTAACCTCCCTCTCCCACCACCCCCCTCCCCCAAGAGATGTACCTTAAGCCTTGCATCTCACCATGTACACTGCAATTCAGTGACATTGGTTTCCTGGTTGTTCCTTGAACAATAATCTCCATTTCCACCTTTGGCCATTTTCAGTGGTTATCTCTTGTATCTGGAACACTTTCCTATCTAATCTCTATCTCCTGGTTTCCCTGCCATCTTTCCAGTCTTAGCTAAAACCCTACGTTCTATATGAAGCCTTTTCTGATCACTCTTAATTCTAGTGCCTTCTCTCTATTGATGATTTCAAATTTATTTTCTATGTAGCTTGTCAGAATATAGTTAATTGCATATAGTCTCCTTCAACAGAACTGTGTTTGTCCTTTGTTCTTGAAGGGGAGTATGGCATCAAGATGATGATGTTGACTTGCAGTTGACTTTGCTTTGAGTGTGAGAGGGCTATGCAAGGTCACCAACCTTACTTTCTTCTCCTGAGTCATCCGGGTCCAGTGGTCTGATAGTCATAAGAATGGCTGGAGATGGTCCAGGATGCAATATGAGACCCTGGTGCTTTCAGGCGAAGGTCTTATCACATTCTTACTTTGAGTGAGATACACCCATTCAATGAATAGGCTTCTTTAAGCAATTACTCAAGGGATAGACCTTTTAATGAAAAAACCAAAGCAAAACAAAAATCAGACTGGGAAAGGGAGACCTCCCAGGGTTCCTGGGTAAAAGAGAAACAATTATTATTTAGTAATTATATATGAATTACTAGAAAACAGCTACTATTTTTTGCCATTCTTTGCATCCCCAACACTTAGTTCTGTGCCTGACAGAGCAAGCACTTAATAAATGTTTGAGTGACTGATTGACTTAGAAGAAGGTCTCTGGTGGATAACCTCAGAAATTTGTCTTTAGCCCTATGCTGTTCAACATTTTCATCAATAATTTGGAATAACATTGAGCTAGGAAATTTGAAGGGCATTACAGTATCTTTGTAAAGAGTACAAATATGGAATCATCAGGTACCTGTGTATGAAACCTGCCTCTGGAATTTACTAATGGTATGATCACGAGAAAATTGCTTCCCTTTATCTAAGTTTTAGTTTCCTCCACTGTATAATAGACATAAAAAAACCTATAATACTCTTATTAAAGGTTTGTGGTAATGCTCATATAAGACAACATTTATAAATTATTTTAAAAACCTCAAAACAGGATATAAATGACAGTTATTATTATCGTCAAACTGGCTTGGAGGCATAACTAAGACATTGTATGACATATTCTGGATCAAAAATGATTTTGACAGCTTAGAAGAATAGACTGTATTAAAGAAGATGAAAATTTAATAAAGATAAACATCAAGTTGTACACTTTATAAATACAAGATGGGGAGGAGAGGTATGTGTCAACAGTATGACATAGCAGCCAAAAAAGCTAATATGATGGTAGGATATTTAAAGAGAGGCATAACTTCCAAATAGAGCCAAGATATTCTGATCTAGTCAGATCATATTTGCAGTATCATGTTTAACTCTGGGCAGTACATTTTAGAGAAGACATAGATAACTGAAATTGTATTTAGAAGAGGCGGAATGGGATAATAAGCAGACTGGAGATAGGAGAACTAGGTGAAAGAAATGGGGATATTTCTCATGGAGAAGAGAAGGTTGTGAGATGTGCATGTGTGTGTGTGGGGGGGTGAAATTGATGCTGCCTTTAAATTTCTGAAGGAGCTTGGAGGTAGTTGACTTGTTCTTCTTAACTGAGAGGGCAGGAACATTGGGAAATCCAAGTGGTACTTCACAGTCAACATGTCCAAAACATGGCTTATTATTTTCACTCTGAACCCATCAATTAGCTGGAATTCCTAATTATCTTTGAGCAGCGCTGTCAAATTCAAATAGAAATAGGGGTCACTAAAGTATACGTAAGTATTCCTGTCGTTGCATGTGATTTCGAAAACCAAATATTAACATTAGCTACTGCATTTTTATTTATTTTGTTAAATGTTTTCTCACTGTTGTTCAGTGGCTCAGTTGTGTAGGACTCTTTGTGATCTCCTGGATGTACCAAGCCTTTCTATCCTGTTATCTCTTAAAACCTGCCCACCATGTTTATTACTTCTATAACACTATGTATTTCATCTTTTGCCATACCTTTTCTTTTTGCTTTCAATCTTTCCCAACATCACAGTCTTTTTCAATGAGTCCTATCTCCTCATTATATGACAAAAGGATTTAAGCTTTATCTTCATCATTTGTCCTTATAATGAATAGTCTAAATTGCTCTATTTAAGTCCTACTCAAGTATTGACTGATTTGATCCTTGCTGTACAAAAGACTCTCAAAAGTCTTTTCTAGTACCACAATTCAAAAGCAAAATTCTATAGTATTCAGTTTTCCTTACAGTCCAATTCTCATAACCATACATTACTATTGGGAAAACCATAACTTTGACAATATGGACTTTTCTTGGCAAGGAAAAGGTGATATCTCTGCTTTTTAGTATACTATCCAGATTTGCCATAGTTTTGTTTCCAAGAACTAAGTGTCTTTTAGTTTCAAGAATGCAGGTGTCATCTGCAGTGATCTTTAAGTCCAAGACTATAAAATCTCATATATCTAACATTTTATCTCCCTCTACTTGACAGGATGTGATGGGATAAGACTTTTCTTCTTAATATATTAAGCTTCAAGTTAACTGTTACACTCTCCTCTTTTGCCCTCATTAAGAGGCTAATTAATTCTTCTTCATAGAGTGGTACTGTCTGCCTATCTGAGATTGTTGCCATTTCTCCCAGGAGTCTTAATTTTAACTTTTGATTTATCCTGTCTAGTATTTGTTATGATGCACTCTGTATATAAGTTAAACAAATAAGGTGACAATATACAACCTTATCATCTTCCTTTTCCCATCTTAAACCAATAAATTGTTCCATGTTCAATTCTAACTATTGCCTTTTGACCTGCATACGAGTCATTTGGGAGATAAGTAAGATGATCTGGTACTTTCATATTTATTTACTTCCATTTTGTTATGATATACATAGTCAAAGATTTTTGTGTAGTCAATGAAGTAGAGATTCTTTTTTGAATTGGTCTCAGGCGTGGGGTATGGAAAGTCTTGACCAAAGGCAGGGTTTTCTGAGAATTTTTTGCTGGCTACCAACTCTCTTCTATCACTTAATAAACTGACCTTTTATTGAATTTGTTGAAATAGCATTTTAGATTAATCTACGAACTGTCAACCTAAATTCTTTCTTTTGATTCCTGATTGAGAGACTGTATAGAGATGTTAAACCTTTCAGAAAGTCCTATCTATTAGCTAGCATTAAAAATAAATTTAAAAACTTAGATTACTGTGAATAATAAAAGCAGTACAGAAAAAATCATAATGTCAAGGAACATAAAATAGTCCTCAGAGTAATTGAAAGTAATGACAAGAGGATTTTTTCCAGGAAAACAGAGGTTTGGCTGAAGGAGTAGTGTTTTGACAAACAGATTTTTGACATTTGACCCAGCATGAGTACTAATCACAAAAACTGTTTTTTGGACATGAAATATAAATCACTATGATGCTATGGAACTGCAAACATGACTTTGAGAACCTTTAGAAGTTACGTTTCTTTAGTGCATTGAAGTGCAAGTTTTTACTGGCCTCAGAGTCCAGGCAGGTAATGAAACTGCTAAAGCTTCATACCTTTGTCCCAGAACCTGAACTATTCCTTGAAGTAACTGGTTCAGTGCCTCCTTTTCCTATAGCAATGTAGGTGACTGGGGGAAGGTCATCATCTTCAGGTTGTCAGTGGACATTAGCTAAACAGGATTTACCTATCTTAGTCAAGGTAACAGGTATATGTTGAGCTTCCTCCCTCCCTTTCTCCTTACTTCCCTTCCCCATTCTTTCCTTCCTTTCTCCTTTCCCTTCCTTCCTTCCTTCCTTCCTTCCTTCCTTCCTTCCTTCCTTCCTTCCTTCCTTCCTTCCTTCCTTCCTTCCTTCCTTCCTTCCTTCCTTCCTTCCTTCCTTCCTTCCTTCCTTTGAGTAACAAATCATAGGACCATAGATTTAGCTGAAAGGGACTTTGGCTGTCATTAATCCAATACAAAAATACAGAGAAGGACACTGAGATCCAGAGACATTAAGGAATTTGATAAGGGACACACACTAACCGAGGCAGAGATTGAATGCAGGTTTCTTAGTACAAATTCCAGCACTCTTTTCCTACTGCGCTATTTAGACTACCTCCCACAGAAGCTTGGCTTAACTCCCTGAAAACTGTGTTAGCCCTCTTAGGTAATTTCCTCTAGGACAAACACTCCCCACCATTGTCTTCTTTTATATAGTTTTTCTACCTCTCAAAGAAAAAGCTAGGTGGTGCAGTGGATTGGGTATCAGATCTTGAGTAAAGAAGATTCCTCTTTCTGAGTTCAAGTCTGTGCTCAGACATTTACTAACTGTGTGATTCTGAGCAAGTCACTTAACCCTCTTTGCCTCAGTTCTTTATCGGCAAAAATGAGCTAGAGAAGGAAATTGCAAGTCACTCTAGTATCTTTGCCAAGAAAACCTCAAATAGCATCATAAAGAGTCAGGCACTGCTGAAAAAATGACGACAACAACAAAGGAAAAAGAAAACCCTCTGAAAGAGGTATATTATACACACAATTACTGGGAATAACTAGGATTTATTTCTGACATCTCCAATTGGAATCCAGTTTATTCCCCAAGGGGAATTTAAGCTTCATGAGGACAGGGACAAATTTTTATCTTTCTTTGTATCAACAGTACCTAGTATATAGCAGGTGGTAAATGTTTTTCAACTGGTTGACAATGAGGACAATTATCCTGGGTCCACTTAAAGGGAAAGAATTTTCATTAAGATACTGCTGTGGTTCTTTCTCCACTACCGATGTAATTTATTATTTTAGATAAACATTAGGTAACCCTTTTTTCCCATTCATAATTCCTTTTGTTATTCTTTTTAATGTTGGGTTCAAAGTGTGGAAAGAACCTAATGCTAGGTTTGAGATCATGGTTAAGCTTTTTTAAATGAGAGAGATCATGATTAAGGTCTGAAATTATTCCAGGAGAGATGGGTTCACAATATTGAATTTGCCTTGGGTCTTCTAGGGGTGACCCTGATCTCTCATTCAGTTTTTCTGTATTATTAGCTCTTTATCCTCATTTTTCCTCACATTTGTCTAGTCCTTCCATTAGTGCTCTCCAGGATAGTACTTCCTTCTCACTTCATTACACAACATAATACTCTCTTCATTGGTCTTCCTTTTTTAGTTTCTTTCTCTTCAAATCCATCCCACGTTCTGAAGTTATATTAAAAACCTTAAATGTTTCTTTGTCTATATCATCCTTCTGTTAGGACCATACAATCATAGATTTTAACTTAGATGATACCTCACAGGCTGAGTCCAACCACCCCGCTATTTTACAGATGAAGAAACTGAGGCCCAGAGAGGCTAAATGTGTCTTGCCCACATTCAAACATCTAGGACCTGAGGTGGGATTTGAACACTGTCTTTCTGATTCTAAGCCTAGTGCCCCATCCACTATGTGATACTGCTTCAATGACTATTGCCCAAAAGAATATAAAGCCTAGAGTCCAGTGTGGTTCTAACCAATATCTTATCTGCCTGCTTTCCATGTATTTATCTACTAATTATTCCATGTGTAGACATACAATTCCATCTTTGTTTCTTTGCTCGTATTATTTCTAGTGCTAGAAATGTGTCTACTTATGTAAAGGCAGCACTTTCTTCTGAGCTTAAGGTCCAGTTCTTCTGTGATGTTTCCCCAGACCACTTCATCCTACACTGATGTCTTCCTCCACTGAATTCCTCTGTTTTTTTTTCCATAGCATTTACCTGAAACATTGCATGTGTGATGTTTTATTGTTTGTTGCATTTATATGAATCTATTCTGTTTCTCCAGTTTCGGGGAGTGAACACATATCAGACCTCTCTGTATCACAGCACAGCATCTGGCACATAATGTTTGATAGATGTCTGCTGATTTATTGATTCATTCTTCTAACTCAAGCCAACCACTGGAAAAGTGAGATGGAATACTTTTTTCTGAATACTTTGACACCTAGAAAATGTTGACTCCAGATATATAACTAAATCCTTTGTTCTGAGACTTAAAGTGATCATTGCCTTGAACTCCAAATCAAAGGAAATTTTCTTCAGCTTGGTTACAAGTATGTTTGGCCTTAGGAAAGATAGCACCATTTGGCCCCATTTCTCTTTTTGCTCTCTTCATTGGTTTGGGTCCATGTGACCATCCTGGCATCCAAATCCACACAAAGATGTTTTGCAAGTGAAATTTTGTGCCACACTGTATCAAATGGATTACAGTCATCATGCTAGACATATTCCATCAACTACACTTCTTTCATCTGTAAATCTTGTAATTCTATCAAAAAAGCAATCAAGTTGTCTCTGGAATGATTTGTTCCTCATGAACACCTGGTGATTATAGCTCATGCTTCCATTATCTTGGAGATGTTTTCAGATTTCCATCTTCCCCCACCCCATTATTTACCAGGGATTGAAGATATGTACCGATATTTCACATTTTCCATGTTTCACTGATTATATTAGAATGACGTTAAGATAGAACACTGTATTGTGTTTCACAAATGAAGAAGTTAAAACAAAGCAGTGTCATGCACTGTACTATCTTTGCTATAATTTTTGGTTTCAAAATTTCTAAGCTGTCTAGAATTGTAGGTTCAGTTTTGGTGAAGAAAATCTTGTCTGCCTCTTTTATCCACATGGTCTCCCATTGCCTTTTCACTGAGAAGAGACTTTTCAGTCATAGTACTTTAACCTCCCAGATACAAAATATAAACTAATAGCTAAATATGGTTTTTATTCATCCTAATTCATAGCCAGATTTTTGTACTGCATGTATTATTAATTTTACTATATCCCCTATCCTAAAACTATAATATTCACACACCCATAAATACATTTCCCATTATACATAAGGAACATTCAAATTTTGGGCCAAATTGATGTAAAAGAGAACAGATGATAGCATCTAAGTCTGAGATGTCTGAGTATAAATATGTTTTCCTTAAAGGCAGCATCTAGTATTTCTGTGTTTTTCAGGATATATATTTTCAAAAGGATAGCCTATTTATTTTTATTATTATGTTATTATATTTTATTACCCAGTTGGTGATAAGGCCCATTATCCGACTGCAGTGCAGAATGGAGGAGTGGAAGAATGGAGGCCTTTCTCCATCTGTGTGAGTGTTTGTGTGTGGACGGAGGACATAGATCCTCTTAAATTCTTGCACCCAGTTCAATTAAACACACATTTATTAAACATTAACTCCATTCTTGTTGTTGTATACAACCTTCGTTTTCAAAGAGCACCATGCCATCAGAGAAATGATGGCATGACTTGCACTTGACTGTGTTTTGAGTGAGGGAGGGCTGAGCAGGTCACCAGCCTCACTTCTGCTCCAGAGCAATCTGAACCCAGTGACCAGATATTCCTCAGGATGACTGGAGATGGCTCAGGATACAATGGGAGACTTTGGCATTTTAGGCCAAGGCCTTTTCAGATACTCATTTAAAGTGAGATAATGCCCATTCAGTGAACAGGCCTCTTTAAAAAAAATCAAGGGGATGGTCCCTTTAATAGAAAAGAAAAAAAAATAAATAGATAAATCATGCTGGTAGGGGCAGGAGTCTCAGGGTTGTTGTTTGGAAGATAAACTGTTATTATTGACATTCAGTCTAAGTCAGGAGGGTCCAAAACCAGCCATTGAGTAGAGGTTGGGCAGGGACCCTTCTTATTCAATCCATGGGTCTAAGGTTTAGGAGACAAGAAAAAAAGTAAGAAGGAAAGGAAAGGAAAAAGGAAAGGAGAGGGGAGGGGAGGGGAAGGGAGGAGAGGGGAGGGGAGGGGAGGAGAGGGCAGGGGAAGGGAGGGGAGGAGAGAAAACAAATCTAGCCATTGTTCCCCAGCTTCTGGCCATCAAAATTTGCCTTCTTTTGGAAAGGAGAAGAAGGAAGGGAGAGGGCTAGGTTGAGAGAGAGGATGCTTATATTCTAGACTATGTTAGTAGCATAGATATGGAGATAAGCAGGAAATAGTCCCTTCTCACAGAGTTTATGCTATATAAGGTGAGGGAGGAATAGTCAACAAAGTAGACACTTTAATAACTACCTATTAGATTATAAAACTGACAGATGTTCTAGTTTGAGAGAAGTACAAAAGACTGAAGAATCTTATATCTTGAAAATATGATGAGGGCAAATTTCAAGTCCATATGAGAATATTTGACCTTTTGTCTTCCAGAGTAATCTTTGATAATTTTGAAATGAGAGTCAATCTGTGGAAATGATGTGAAATTTAGTTATTGAGGACCTTGAGAAAATTCCCATATAATAGTGCCTGGAATACAGTAGGTGTTTAATAAATACTTCTTGATTAATTGATGAAATTAAACTTACTTTCATTTGGGATTTCGAATAGTTAACTGTAAATGTGTTCAAATGATATCAGTGAAAGTAAGCCCTGCCCTGGAGCCTAAAAGAAATGAAAGGTGGACTATAGGAAATCAGAATTGGTCTAAAGTAAATTTACTATACCTTCCATTAGACTTTGAGGGCATTGTAAGTTAGTGATTTAACTCTGAATGTGCTTGCTGTAAGCAAATTTTTGCGTTCTCTACCTAATGTGATCACTTAAGGGAAAAGTCCTACTTTAGTACTACAACATGGCATGGAGGTAAACCTGAATTCTTGAATGCTGTGCCCAAAGAACACAAAAATCTGTTAGTTTCTACCATTTTGTAAATGGTAGAGGAACAGATTTTGGCTATTATTCAAGAGCTACTCTATTCAAGCTTTATCTAGCTAACTACAGAGTGGCTCCTAACACCAAATTGGCAAATATTTGGTGAATCATTTAGCCAAAATACACTGTGATGCTCAGTCCTAGGAACCTGTCATTAGCTCCTTCAGTGAAAATCTTAGCGTGATAGAAAGTGGGACAAGATGGTAAGAATGACACACAGATTTTTGACAATTCAATTTCATTTCATTCAAATAGTCCTGCTCTCAAGAAATAAGACTAGCTATTTTACAGGGGACATGGAAAGGTAAAGCAACATGTACACAAATATATATACAAAAATAGATACAAATCCCAGGAGCAGGAGAACATTGAAAACTGGAGATGCAAGGAAAGGTCTCCTGTAAGAGACGGCCACTAAATGGTAGTCTGAAGGAAATATAGGATTCTATGATGTGAAAATGAGGAGAAAGAGTGCACCCAGGTTTGGGCGGTAGCCTGTACAAGTCTCAGGTATTAGGAAATGCAATGTTACATCTAGAGAATAGTAAATAGGAATGCTACAGGCACTGTGCTAAGCACTTTATAATTATAAGCTCAGTTGATCCTCATGACAACCCTGGGAGGGAAGTGCTATTATTATCTTCTTCTTACAGATATAGAGTATGTAGAGTATGTATGGAGATAGTAATTTAAAAAAAAGTAATCTTGGAATAATAGACGAGCCATACTGCAAAGGATTTTAAAAGAAAACTGTGAATAGAGTTCACATCTGTCCTCAGACATTTAGTAGCTGTGTGACCCTGGGCAAGTCACTGAACCCTGGTTGAATGAGTGTCCTCATTTGTAAAAAATTAGCTGGAGAAGGAAATGGCAAATCACTCCCGTATTTCTGCCAAGAAAAACCCCAAATGGGGGCATGAAAACTCAGACAGAACTGCAAAATGACTGAATAATGAGATCACCTGACTTACTGGATAGAAAGTTACGCTGGAGTCAGAAAGACTTGAGTTTAACTCGTTACTCTGATACATACTAGCATGCTATGTAACCTTAGTGCCACAAGCTATTATTTAAGACAATATGCTACAATTAAGGTGCCATTATGTAAAGGAAAGAAGGAAATAAGCTTTTATTAAGTTCCTACTTTGTGACAGGAACTTTATAAATACCATCTTGTTTGTTCCTGAAAATGACCCTATGAAGTAAATGCCATTATTATCTCCACTTTATAGTTGAGGAAACTGAGGCAGACAGAAATTAAGAGACTAGGTATTTGCCATTGTCATATAGCAAATCCAGCCCATTGGCCATAGATGGTAAGCAGATTCTCTCATTTGTGGATGACATTGTATTGATTATATCAAGATGTGAAAGAATGTTCAGCTTCCCAAACGAGACTCTAATCAATCAAACTGTGTGACTAACCTACCCACCAGGATTGACCAAGAGAATGAAAGCCGATTGTCTAGAAAATGATATTCAGTTAGAGAGGCAGGCTCCCCCACCCAGGGTTGAAATATCAGGACATACATCTTGGAAAGACACTGCTTACAAGTGATGAACAGAGCTGAGAATTGAATAGGAGGGGAAAGAGAGGAATAAACAAAATGCATGCAACTTGGGAAATTGTGTCATTCATCCAATCTACTCCTTGACACACAAACATTTCTTTTTCAACAGAATATTCTTTTGGTGTTGTTATAAGGCTATGAAACATGGACTGACATAATTGATGGAAAATCAAAATTGCATGTCACTGCAAGAGCAATGGAAAGTGAGTGTGAACAGGCT
Organism: Bettongia penicillata ogilbyi; assembly: GCA_023548195.1. Classification (NCBI taxonomy): domain Eukaryota; kingdom Metazoa; phylum Chordata; class Mammalia; order Diprotodontia; family Potoroidae; genus Bettongia; species Bettongia penicillata. The sequence goes on from JAJHZJ010000021.1 coordinate 3,597,125, forward strand.
GTAGCATATTATCAAAAGAGAATTGCACACAGGAAGTATCTCAGAGTGAGCATCAAAGAGAGTCAGGACCAGAAAAGGAGATGCAGGGAGAGTGAGAAATAACAATTTGCCAGCCTCTTAATGTCAGGAGAACATGGGATCATAGATTTAGAGATAAAAGGGATTTTAGAAACCTTTGATGCCAACCATTCCTTCATTTTACAGACGAGAAAACTGAGGGTCAGTTAGGTGAATTGACTTGGCCAGTTAGTGTCTGAGATACGATTTGTATCCTGACTCCAAGATCAGTGCCTTCTCTAGCGCGCTAATTGATTTTTCAGTGTACGTGGACATGAATCACGTTGGACAGGAAGACTGAGATAGAGTGTGATCTGCATACTTGGAGAGAATACTCAAATATATGAGGTTACTGCAAGTATTGAAACATTAGTCTATTTACAAGGAGTAACAGAAAGAGGTTTGGAGGGTACAGACTGGGGATATTACTAAGAATTCTACTGGTATTGCTGAATTTATAAGTTGGATACAAAATTTCAATCTTCTTGATTTTAGAAACCAAGTGCTAAGAATTCTTAAAACTTTTTAATTCTGTTTTTCAGATTAATAGTTTAAAATGGCATTGATGTGGCAGTATAGTGAGAAGGAATTCTTTTCTTTGAGCTTGCTTCCAAAACTCTTCCTTTTCAGAGAGTCTGGCTTTCAAGTATTATCATATTTGGCTCTGAGTCTTATTTTTCCTGCTTGACTACAAATTCCTTGAGGACAGGGGTTATTCATTATTCTTTTTCTTGAAAAGGCAGTGTGTTTGTCTAGTAGTCAGGAATGCCACACGTATAAATCAGACCTCAGAGACTGGCTGTGTGATCCTGCCTGGACAAGTCACTTAACTTTTTTTTCAGATACCTATATCGCAGGGGGATTATGAGGAACCTTTTAACTTTTTGCAAATCTTAAACCTCTGTATAAATGTTAACTACTGAGGTAGCTAGGTGGCACAGTGGATAGAACATTCAGCCTAGAGTCAGAAAGACTTGATTTCAAATTCACTCTCAGCTCCCTCTTAGCTGTGTGACCCTGCACAAATTACTAAACCTTTGTCTGCCTCAGTTCCCTTATCTGAGCTGGAGAAGGAAATGGCAACTCCTTCAGTATCTTTGCCAAGAAAACAGCTAATAGGATCATAAAGAATTGGAAAGACTGACCAATAACATACTTAAGCTGTTTTGAAGGAGAATGAACACTTTAGTTGAAGAGTAAGGAGCAGTCTATCTATTAGGAGACTTGAGTTTTGGAATCACAACCCTCATTGGTCCTTGGACTTTTTACTCATAATAAGAATGATGTAACTGCTTTACAAAGAAGGACACAGAACTTCTTATGTATATAATCTGCATCTTCAAATGAAAAGAGGCAAAAGAATATAGGAGCCTCATTTTGCAAGTTGCATCTTTATATATTATGGACCATCTTTGGTTATAAGTCAAATATGTAACAAGATCTTGGGGGCTGCCTGACTCTTAAAGACCAAACACCATGCAACTCCCTTTTACTTTTATTGCACCTCATTTTCTTTTTCAATTTGTGATACATCCCATTCAGCAGAGACACTGTATTGATAATGCATTTTTGCTTATTGTTAGCATAATTTTGCTTGTTAATGGGAAGATATTCCCCACCCATTAATGGGCTTGCGAAGATGTGTAGGAAGGCCCACACTTGTTAATGAAGCACTAGTTCTCAAGGGCTGTGATGTCCTCTGGCTCTGAAAAATGCGTAAGTACTCTGAGGTGAAGTTTTACTTTGGGACTTACTCTTTGGAAGTCTTTGTTTGGCCATGTGAGACTCTGGGCAATCACTAAGGAGCCCCCTGGCTTTGAAAACTCAGATGTTAGTACTTCTCTCTCTGGTAACTATGTCTGCATGTAATGGTCAGACAGTTGGATCTGTCTGTTCATCTATAATGTATATATTGCTTCTGTCAGACAGTGGAAAGCCCTGTCTGTTGATTCTGATTTCTCTGTATTTTCTCTGAAGTTCAGAGTACTGACTTTTTCCCTTGAACCAAGTGAAAGATACATGTGCTTAATTAAAGTATTGTTGACGCCTCAATAGTTGCCTTTCCTTTCAGAAAAGCAGATCAAAGAACCTGTACAGCAGGCCCTCCTGTGTCTGTTACAGGCACACATTTACCCAGGTGCACATGAAAAGTGATTTGAATTTAAAACTAAGAAGATCTACCAAAAGAAAGAAAACCAAAATTAAGAAGAAAAGTATAGCAAAGAAATACATAATTCCATGACCATTTTAAGAGTGTGTGTGTGTATGTGTGTGTGTGCGTGCATGCAAAGAGAAGACAAGGGAGGAAATGTTTTAGGTCTCAGCCATATTTTTTCCCTTAGCATTTCTTTGGCATTATGTATTAGAGTGCAAACTGAAGGATTGTATAGTAACATGTAATAGAAATGCTCTAAGCCACATGGGTTATATTTACTATAGTGTAAAATATTTCCAGCTATATGCATTCCATTGCTTTAGTCGTACACATAATTCAAGCCATATGTACTGTAGTACATATACTTAATCTAGAAAACAAGTAAGGCTAGCTTCTATTTACTACAATTCCAGTTGGCTACAGGTTATAAGTTGTGAAACTGGTTGTACCTGATTCATTCTTTTCTGTCTAGGAGGCCACTAGCAATAAGTAGTTTCCATTACGGGGAGGAAGAAACCTTTATTTTGCCCTTGCCCTTGCAGATGACCTCTTCATCTCATGATCTTTTAAAGCACTTTCAAAAAATCTTCTTTATATAATTATTTGAGTTTACTTTGTATCCTCACAATTTGGTTATTTGTCTGATCTCCCCCAGTAAAAATGTAAGTTTCTAGAGAAAAAGAAGGTTTTTTTCTTTATTTTTATTCTTCTAGCATTTAAATCAGTGCCTTTTATATTAAGGGGACCATAATAGGTGCAGAATTAATGGTTTCAGAGTACATAAATGAATGAATGAGTTCTTTCCTGGGGGTCAGGGCAACTTCTATTTGTTTCTATAATCAGTGAAGGCAAAAGACTCTTCTAACCCTTGAAAAAATGATTCTCTTGTTAGAATAGCAAATGAATATCTGGCAAATACATCTTAGAATTCTTAACAGCGTATGTATTGGGTGAGTCAATTTGTTTTGCTCTGTGCTTGTGCTGAGCTAAGCTATCACAAAATTTGTAGGACTATAAAGAACCTGTGGAAATAAGTCAAGTTTTACTTTGTCTCTTTTTTTGTGTGTCCAAAATTTTAAGATTTACCATAAGCCTTCATTAGTGAATATGTTAGAAGTTCTGGCTTTTTCAGGCCTATTCCTGATCACACGTTCTCCTGAAAGGAAAACCTACAAACAAAACAATTTTTTCAAAGAGTAACAAATTCTAGTTTGACCTGATCAACCTTACGAACAGCACGGCTACAAGGTCATTTATTATCAAACCTCTGACACTCAAAATCAATACTAGGGGAGGAGAGTTTCCTTTTTCATGGGTGATATTAAGTTTAGAGGTCAAGGTTAAGTTTACCAAGGAGATTCTGAAAACAGAAAAAAATCCCAACTTAGACTGTGTACCTATTCCATTTTCTAAAGTATAATAAAAACACAAAGGAGGGTATTTGGAATGAATGAGTGGATGAACGAACAAAAATCACTTATTAAGCATTTAATATTAATATGTTCCAAGAATTTATGCTATAGACGCAAAAAGTTAGGTTTTTTGGTTTTTAGCTGTTTGGTATTTTCCCAGCTCTGGGAGTTTACATGCTAATAAATACAGAATATTAGAGAAGGGGTGGCCAAGGTAAGATATTTTGGTCTGTGAGTCTCATAGATAGTATTTAATGAAAACTTCCATGAAATTAGAGGGCAGTATGACAGAATGTAAGTATATAAGATGAGAACATGGGTTGTGCCTTATTTCATTTTTCTATCTCCAGCTTAATTAGCTTAATAGGTATATAATAAAAGATTGGCTCCTTAATAGATTGTCACAAGTACTAAGCCCTCTCTTAGAGAACTGGTAAGTTAAGGGTTAATGATGGCTAAAGGGTCAGTGTGGTAATCAGTAATATGGGAGCCAGGTGGATAGAGAAATCAAATGAAAGACTTGGAGGGCAGGGCAAGAGAAAAATGCTGGAGATTTGCCCTTCAGAGTGATCTCAAAAGGATCATGAAATTGAGTATTCTTGGGTGAGGTGAAATCAGGGAGTCGAAATTGAGAGTAGAAGCACCATCCAAAGCTCCATATTGATCTGATATTCCAAGAGACTATCCCTGCAGGGTGGGCTCCTTTACTTTTATTAGAATTAGAAAATATGGGGGAGCTAGGGAGCCCAGTAGATAAAGCACAGGACCTGAGTTCAAATGTGACCTCAGACACTTACTTCTGAGCATGTCACATAATCCTGATTCCCTAAGAAGGAAAAAAAAATGAGAAATTTCCAGGCCCAAAAGAACCTTAAAAACTGGTCTATTTTACAGATTAGGATATTAAAACTCAGAGAGGTGAGATAACTACTCCAAGAGTGACATATTTACTTATTGGCAGAGCCTGTGCTTGAACCCAGGTTACCTAACCCCCAGCGCAACAGTGTATCCATTTCCATAGTTATTCTGATTATCATGTTTTAAGGTTTGTGAAACATTTTTTGTACATTATCTCATTTTATCTTCATAACCATGTGGGTAAGTACAAAATACAATAATCCTCATTTTACAGATGAAGAAATTGAGGTTCATTCAGATCAAATGAATTGCACCCAGTCATCCAAATGGTGAATTCCAGAGACAAGATTCAAACGTAGGTCTCTCTTGATGTCTCTTGCTATCATGATGGTGATGATGATGATGTCTGTCATGCTTTCCAGCACATCATACTGCCAAACCACCTCCGCCATGGTGACTCACAGTGTCACCACATCAATCCTGAGATAGAGGGAGCATGGACATTGCACCTTCCCAGCCTAAAAGACTGTTGAAATGAGGAATTGAGAGTGTTCTCTGCCAACCTCTACTCTAAGTCATCCTATTTCCACCTTTGCCACTGATTTTCCCACATATTAATGTCGTTTGCTTGATCCCTGGTCTATGCCTTTGCTTTGCCTTGGATAATTTCCCTTTGGTCTGCTTATCTCTACCCTGAACAGCAAGGTTTTGAACATGGTAACGGCTCCTATTTTTCCCCTCTGGTAGATGTTTCCATCTGCCCAATTTCCCTGCTGAGCATCTCTGGTACTTTGATCTCTGACCCCTCCTCCCTTGTTTACACTAGGGCCCAGTTGGGGCTGCTGTTAATTAGTTGGTCTGTACATTGGATTTACTTCAGTGCGGTGTCATAGGCATGGCCGAATACAGGGCAACTACCTTATAAAACATTGAATATTCTATGTTGACCCTGAGTTAATGAGATTTATCTAGGGGCTATTATTTATTCCAGTGTCTAACATCATCTAGGCCCCTCGTCAGTCTTGCAAGGTACATGCCTCACCCTACAGCTCTCCAGTATTGAAGGGGTGGTAGAATTGAACTGTAGGAGTATGTGTATAGTATTCGTTTAACGTCAGAGGGAAGTCTGTCAGTTGAAGACTGGTTAGCTTTGGAAGAATTCTACCAGAGAAGCATGTTCAGCCATCATTCACATCTTCTCTGTATATTTAGTATGTTGGCTTTTCTGACTTATATTTTTTTTCTCTGTTAGTTGTCTTGAAGCCAGAAAAACAAAGGAACAAGCACATTTTTAGTGCAATTATTTAAAATTTGCCTCACAAGTCTGGCATTTAAATGCATGCATAGATGTACAACTAAACACAAACTATATGGAAAAAATCTTACATTTAGCTGGAAGTTATTTCAGAGGTACAATGAGAAGTCTCAAGTTCAAGTGCTCTCCTACATTTTCCATGACACGATTTTTATTTTATTTTGGATATGGAACCCTGTGTAGATCACCAACTCATCTGGAGCTTATAGCGTTAAAGAATCATCTCTGGGTACTGAGAAGTGAAAATGACTTCCTTCTGGTTTCCACTAGTATTTGACAGAAGCAGAATTTAAGCCATATCTCCCTGACTCAAGCCCAGCTTCTATCCCCTAAGTCACCCACTATCTCAGGGTAATGTTTATGCAAGCTAACTGACTCACATGACTTAGAGTTAGGAGAAATCAGTTCTGGATCATTTAGACCATGGGTTCTCAAAGTGTAGTTCAATGACCCCAGAGGGTCATTTGACACCCTTTCAAGGGATCTGGGAGATCAAAATTATTTTCATCATAATAATAGGACACTATTTATTTCTCAAAATCCTCCCTTTTCCAACTGCATATATGTGTGAGACTGAATTTCCATCATATATATCAACCAAAACAACATATTACAACAGATTGAATGCAGAAGCAGATATGAGGAGCCAGCCATCTTCTATTGAACCGAATATTAAATAGAGTCGCAAAAATATGCAAAACAGTACCTGTTTTTCTCAAACATTGTTTTGGGAGGGTCTTGAAAAATATAGTTGCTTTTCATAAGAAATATATTACTTATGCTACTTTTAATGTAATAGGTTTATTATCTTTTTATTTATTTAATAAAATATTTAAAATTTATCAGTTTTATTATATGATAAATATTGATAGATATAATCAACATAAACAATAGATCTTTGGAGTCTTAGATAATTTTCAACTGTAAAGTTGTCCTGAGACCAATAAGTTTGAAAATTACTGCTCTGTTCAACGTCTTTATTTAACAGATAAGCAAAACAAGGTACAGGAAAGTTGACCTATTCAAGGTCACTCAAACGGAGCTGGAGTTTTAACCCATGTCTTTTGATTCTAAATGCAGGATTTAGGTATATTTTTAAATTTAAGGAAAAACTTAATTGAATGGGAAGGTGTGCCAATCTAGTTTCTAATTTGCTTATTAATAATAAGTAAATAAATTAATAATACCATATCTATTTTAAGTCTATCTGCTGAAATTAAACCAGTGGGGGGGGGAGAGAGAGAGAGAGAGAGAGAGAGAGAGAGAGAGGAGAGAGAGAGAGAGAGAGAGAGAGAGAGAGAGAGAGAGAGAGAGAGAGAGAAAGAGAGAGAGAGAGAGGAAGAGACAGAGAGAGACACAGGGAGAGAGACAGAGAGAGAGAGAGAGAGAGAAAGCACTAAAGATAAAATTGGCAAGCTGGCAAATTGGCATCCTCTATAATTGGTTCTGGCCATGTATCTTACTTGAAAATACATGACAAAGTCAGAATTGTCCCTAACAAAAATTATGTGAATTTGAAAACAAAAACAAAAACAGACAGCTTTCACTGTGCCTGCGAACTTAGAAAGCTCAGTACTAGGCTTAATAGAAATGCAGGCTCAGCTATTCCCTTCCTACTGTCCTGCTTAGAGTGCTATCATCATGATGATGATATTTGAACAGAAAGCAGTATATAACCACAGCATTTTTTTTCTTTTGGCATGAAGGTCTGGCACAGCAAGCAGGGAGATTTACAAATTTGTAGAGCAGTAAACTATTTTTGTATTGCTTGTTAAAGTTGATTCACATACCTTGTGCATTCCTCTGATATCTACATTATAACAACTCTTCTGCATTCATACCTCTCACCATTGTAAGAGAGGCAAGAGAGATTAATTGTAGCATAAAACTCTTCAACAATTTGCTGAACCTTTGCATCACTGACATAAATCTTTTCCCAAGTGCCCTATCATTAACTTGAAAAATCAACCAGGCAAAAATCTTAGAGTGGGTTCATGTAAATGGAAATGCATACATGGTTTGCAGTAACTGGAATGGGGAAAAGAACCTGCAGCAAGATTATACATTAAACTTTGCCAGAATGTTTCATCCATGGGAGATGACATTTATCCCTTACCCTGTGCTATTCAGTTAGTAGCATTTATTTTAAGTTTGAGCTTTGTAAAAACATGAAAAATATTTCCATTTCCAAGATTTCAAATTATGCAAATAAAAATCCATTTTCATTCCTTGGTTTCAAACAGAAATTATCTTTTCCATATCCAGTTTAGGCATTTAGGTTCCAGCTAGATTTGCTTAGATTTTCTTCTGTTTTAAAAGTACAAACAGAAGTAATTTATTTTGAGCTCTTTTCCCATTAGAGTTTTAATTACATTAAAAATTATTCTTGTAATATATAAAAATGGTACAGCAACTGTTTCATATGCAACTTGAGAGCAGGTACTCTTTTGTGTAGATTTTTCATCAGTGTTTGCACACAGCAAGACCTTAAGAGATGTTTGTTAAATTTAGCATATGTCCAAGATCTGAAGTCTTCAATCATGAACTTCTTCCTGCTTACCATATTCCATGTGTGAATCAACTCATCTTTAGGTTAGACTTTTCTCCAGCAAAGATTAGTATTTTAATGAATTACAAAAAAATCAGAGGGAGATATATATTTTCAGTATGGCTAAATTGGAAAGAACACTGAAGTGGAAGTTAAGAGGATTTGGCTTCCAATCACAGTTCTGGAATTAACTGCTGAAACTTGATTCCTTAATTTGTAAAATAGATGGATGAAAGTTCACAAAAGATAGAACAGAACATCTTTAGTTACACAAAATGAAAAAGGTTTGGCATAAACAAAATCAATGCACCTAAGTTGAGAAAAAGATACTGTTGAGTTGGGGAAAAAATATTTGCCGCAAACATTTCTTTTTCTATGAATTTTTATTTGGGTATGTATTTTAACATTCGTTTAATTTTTTTGAGTTCCAAAGTTTCTCTTTCCCACCTGCCCTTCTCTCAATCATTGAGAACACAAGCAATAGGATATCAATTACATTTGTGAAGTCATGCAAAATGCATTTTCATTTTAGTCATGTTGCAAAAAAATACAATAAAAAGCAAGAAGCATAAAATGACAAAAAATAAATGTGTTCTTCAATCTTCATGCAGAATTTATCATTCTATCTCTGGAGAAAAGCATTCTGCATCATAAGTCCTTTGGAATTTCTTTTGAATCATTGTTTCAATCAGAGTAACTAAGTCTTTCACAGTTAATTATCCTTACAATAGTCCTGAGATCATATACAATGTTCTCCTGGTTCTGTTCACTTCACTGAAGCATCAATTTATATATGTCTTCCCAGATTTTTCTGAAACTATTCTTCTCGTCATTTCCTGTGACAAAATAGTGTTCCATCACAATCATATGTCACAACTTGTTCTGACATTTCCCAGTTGATAGACATCCCCTTCATTTCAGTATAAGAAGAAATGATATAATATATTTGTACATATAGGTCCTTTTCCTTTTCCTTTCATTTCTTTGTGATACCAAACCAATAATGACATTGCTGGATCAAAGGATATGCAGCGTTTTATAGCTTTTTGGTCATAGTTTCAAATTGTTCTCCACAATAGTGAGACCAGTTCATAATGCATTGGTGTACCTATTTTTCCAAATCACCTCTAGTATTTATCATTTTCCTTTTTGGTCATCTCAGTCACTCTGATATGTATGAGATGGTACCTCAGAGCTGACTTTTTTTTCTCTAGTTAATAGAGATTTAAAGTGTTTTTTTCATGTGGCTATTGAAGACTCATAAGTGTCTGCATTGAATCACATTAATTCATGTGGCTATTGATAGTTTTGATCTGTCTTCTGAAAATGACTGTTCATATCCTTTGACCATTTATCAATTAGGCAATGGTTTTTATTTTTTATAGGTCTGGCTCAGTTTCCTATATATGTGAAAAAAAGAGGCCCTTATCAGAGAAATTGGCTGCAAACATTTTCTCAGTTTCCTGCTTTCTCCTAATTTTGGCTTCATTGGTTGTATTTGTGCAAAACTTTTTGATTTTATATAATGAAAATATCAATGTAAATGCTGATGAGCCTCTCTATTTTTTATTTGATCATAAATTCATAATCCATATCTTTGAGAGGTAAAATTTTCCATGATTCCTCAATTTGAACATGATATCATTATTTGTGTCTAAATTATATACTCATTTGGACTTTATCTTGGTATAGAGCACGAGATCTTGATCTGTACATAGTTTCTGCCAAATTGCTTTCCAGATTTTTCAGCATTTCCTGCTGCCAAAAAATTAAACCCTTCCCCCAAATATTGGATCTTTGGATTTTTCAAACACTAGATTATTTTGGTTATTTGCTACTTCAAATTGTGTATCTAATTTATTCCACTGATCACCTGATCTATTTCTTATATCAGTGCCAGATTGATTTAATGTTTACTATTTTGTATTATAGTTTGATATCTGGTACCATTAGACCACCTTTTTCTTTTTTTTTTTTTGATTCCTTTGATATTTTTCATGTTTTGGTCTTCTGGATAAATTTTGTTTTTACTTTTCTGAAATCTGTAAAACAATTTTTATTAATTTGGTTGGAATGACACTGAATACATAAATTAGTTTAGGCAAAATTGTCATCTTTATTATATTGGCTTAGCCTATGCATAAGAATAAATATTTCTCCAATATTTCTCTTTGTGTGAAATGTATTTTGTTCATAGAGTCCCTGAGTTTGTCTTGGCATGTAGACTCCTATGTTTGTTGTTATTTTATTTAGAATTTCTATTTCTATCTCTTTTTGCTGAGTTTTGTTGGTAATATATAGAAATGCAGATGATTGTTGTGGATTTGTTTTATATTCTAAAACTATGCTTAAGTTAATTGTTTCAACTAGGGTTTTAGTTGATACTCTAGGGTTCTCTAAGTGTACCATCATATTATCTTCAAAGACTGATAGTTTTGTTACCTTGTTGACTATTTTCATTTCTTCAATTTATTTTTATTGTCTTACTGCTATGACTAGCATTTCTGATACAATATTGAATAATAGTAATGATGGTGGACCTCCTGGCTTTACTCTTAATATTAGTGGAAAGTTACTAGTTTATCTCCATTATAGATAATGATTGTTCTTGATTTTAGATAGATATTAATGATCATTTTAAGAAAGGCTCCATTGATTCCTCTTCTTTCAGATGTTTTTAATAGGAATTTATGTTCTAGTTGGTCAGAAACTTTTTTTTATCTATTGATAAAATCATATGACTTTTGCTATTTCTGTAATTAATAATGGCCAATTGTGCTTATTTTTTTAAATATTGAACTAGGCTACATTCCTGACATAAATCTTACCTTGCTAAGGTGTATGATCTTTGTGATATTTTGTTATGATCATCTTGCCAGTATTTTATTTAAATTTTTATTTTATTTAAAAATTGTGCATCAATATTTCATTAAAAAATTGACCTATAGTTTTCTTTCTCTGTTTTTGCTCTCCTTCATTTACATTTCAAGAGTATATTTATGTCATGAAAAGAATTTTGTAGGAATCCTGCTTTACCTGTTTTTTTTTCAAATAGTTTATATAGTATTAGGATTGTTTCTTAAATATTTGGTAGAATTCATTTGTATACCCCTCTGGTGTGGGGAATTTTTCTTCCCACAGGAACTCATTTATCACTCTTTCAATTTCTTTTTCTAAGACAGTTTCATTTAAATATTCTATTTCCTTTTCTATTAATCTGGACAATTAATATTTTTGTGAATTTTCATCTATTTCACCTAGATTGTCAATTTTATTGACATGCAATTGGGAAAAATAACTCCTAAAATTTCTTTAATTTCATCTTCATTGGTGGTACATTTACCCTTTTCATTTTTGGCATTGGTAATTTGATTTTCTTTCTTTTTTTTATAAACAAATTTTAGTGTTCTTTTTTGTTTTGGTTTTATAAAATTATAAAGCTCCTTGATTTATTTGTTAGCTTGCTGGTTTTCTTACTTTCCATTTTATTAATCTCTCCTGTGATTTTCAGGATTTCCATTTTGGCATTTAATCAGGTATTTTTAATTTGTTAGGATAGCTTGGCTTCTCCTTCTACTCTCCCATCTTACCTCTGCCCTGAGAAGTTAACTCAAATATTTCTGATATAATTCTAGATGTATAGGAAACTGAGACTAAGTCATTTCTAATGGTTAAGTGGTCAAAGAATATGAACAGGCAATTCTCAGTATAAAAAAAATCCAACACCCAAATGAAAGATGATCCAAATCACTAATAGGAAGAAAAATAAAAATGAAAACATGGTCAATTTGCAATTAATGAACATCAAAATAATAAAGGTCATAAAATATGGAGATTATTGATGTTAAAGGCATTTTAGAAACACAGGCACAGTTTTATGGAGTTTGAGATGGTCCACCAATTGGAACAATTCAAACAATTTGAAATTATTCTAGAAAAATTCTTAAAATGTTTATACCTTTTAATCCAGGGATCTCAATAGAAGGCATATGCTCCAAAGCAGGAAAAGAAAGAAATTACTCATATATATGAAAATATTCAAAGTGACATTTTTTGTAGGAGTAAAAAATAAACACAAAGTACATGTCACTTAATTGGGAATTGCCTGAACAAATTTTGATGTCTAAACATGGTGGAATATTATGTTGTAACAAAATGAAGAGAGAACCATTCTTGGAGTCTGAAAGTCTTATGGTCAAGTCCTTTCTGTGACAGACACATTTATTGTGTGAATATAGAGAAATTATTTATTAAAAGAGATAAAAATTGTAAAGTGCCTAGCACAGTGCCTGGAACATAGTAGGTGTTATATAAATCCTTCCTCTTTCCCTTTCCACTTAATCTCTCAATGTCACGGGCAAGTCTCCAAAAACTGTAAATTTTAGACATTATATAGCAAAGGAACTAGCAATATTGGTGGAAGGGGTTTGCACCCACTGAATTCCCTACACTGATGAAATCATAGGTCCAGACAAAAGCAGACAGAGTTGGGAGTGGGGAGAGAGATTAAAGGAGGAATTCAGAAGTTCATAAATTTTATATAAACTGATGCAGAATGACAACAACAGAAAGGGAGTGAAGAAGTCATTCTACACAATGACTATAGTAAGAACTACTCAGGTTACATACAATGGTCGATCGACTCCAGAAGGGGAAGGGAAGGGAAGAAACATTAATTCAGTGCCTACGATGTTTCAGGCATTGAGCTTAGTACTTTACAAATATTATCTCATTTGATCCTTACATCAATCCTATGAAGTCACAACTATAACCATTCCCATCCTAACATCCTGGAGAATCTCTCCCTCTGGTCCTATCCATTCTCCATTCAGGTGTCACTTACAACTTCTTGAAGAGAAGATCCAAATACGTCATCCTCATTCTTCCCTCCTTCCCCCCTGCACCTGTATTGCCAAAGCAAAAATTAGAGCATCGATGGTGACTATGAATAATATACTGGCATAGTTCTGCATCACAAAATATAACACTCTCCATATAGGAGGCAGAAGAAAAACATTTACTCAGACTTCCAGGATCGAATATAAAATATTGAGTTTAGCTTTTAAAGTTCTTTCTAACATGGCCCTGTGGATAGTCTCTTTATACTTTACTCCTTTTCATAAGCTCCATAATCCAGATACAATGGTTTCATTGTCATCTTCACACATGCCCTGTAGCTATCCCTCTTGCCTGGAAAGCTTTCCCTTCTCACTTCAGCACAGACTGATTATTGACTTACCTTGGATAAGTCACTTAACCTCTCTGGGCCTCAGTTTCCTCCACTGTAAAAGGAGGGAGGTGAAGTCTGTGGTCTCTAAAATCTCTTCCATATTTAAATGCCTTGGGAATGAAAATTTTAATAAAATAAAGTTGCAATGAAATGTTTTAATTAGACTTGAAGCCAAATGATACATGTTAGAGATTTACTCATAATTCTACTCTAACTACTGTCTAAAACTATATGCACTATCTCAATATTGAATATTTCTTCATGAAACAAATTCTAAAATGAATTTCATAAGATTCAGTTCCTCTTAAAAATGTTTGAACGATTATGTAATGAAGAATGTTACAACATTGAAATGACTTGGATTCAAGTAAAAATGCCTGAAGGTGTTATTCGATTCCTTTAATTATTCACAAAATTAATATTTATTGATTGCCTCTAGGGTGTATAACACTTATTACATATTAAAGGATAGGACTGCAGAAAAAGAAAAGCAGCTAAGATCTTTAGCATCTACTCAGAACATGAAAAATCAAATAATAAGCAAAGAAAATATATTTCAATGAACAATATGCAAGACCATCATTAAGAAATCACAACAAATATACATGTTTTGATCTGAGAACTAACATCCATATATTGAAAGGGATAAAAGAACAATTTTTAAAAATCATCTTTTGAGAGTCTCTTGAATGATTGCCAAAGTTAATCATTTATTTGTTTTAGGTGAAACCTCTGCCTAGGATTTAAGCCATTTGATGATTGAACAATTAAAAATTAATTGGATTTCCACATACCTTGCATTTCACATCAAAGACCCTAAGAGTTATGAGGCTTATTTGACATTTTAAATATCCGCAGATTTTGAAAGTGACTAAGAAAATAGAATAACTGGCTTCCTTTTAAGTAGTTGGCAATGTAATGGCTTTAGGTAACTGACATACAGTAAAGAAGACAAAGAGAGGTCAGTAATATTACAACAATATCTGGTAATTTTTACCTATAATTCAATCTCCAAAAGACATATATGACACGCACATTCTTGCATTTTTCACTCAAGTCTCTTTATACCATCTTTGACAGTCATAGACATAGTGATATATTTGTATCTTTTATACATGACACAATTAACTTGTAATGCCTAATAAGGTCTTTATTAAGGCATTAGGAGGACCATGATTGGACTACCCATGTAAAACTGTTCAACCCAAGCCTTATCCCTTTTGTGTTCAAAAGATGTAACATGTATAGGTCACCCAAAGTATCCCTGCTGTTGCCCTCTAGAGTAGTCTAACCCTGATGACCAAGAGTATAAGAATACCTATTGTTATTATTATTTTAGGAATGCTGGATATTAGGAAGCATATCTTGTCACCAACATTTATGGAAATTGAATTAGAATTGCTGAACAGGTTCCTCATTAGAAAATGTATAGTAATCATAAAGCCAAAAGACTAGCTAAACTGACTCTAGATGCCATTAAATAACCTGAAACAGAAGGACAAAAGTGCTTTTATATTATTTTCCACCAATGATCCCATTTAAACACATTTTGGGTGTTGATATTTACAAGGGAAACTCACATTTGTACATTTGCTTTGTTTTGATTTAGTAACTCTTTTTTTGACTGCTTCCAAGGACAAAATAAATATCCTTTCATTTCAAAGAAAGATAATTTAAAACTCATCTATTCTCTTCAGTGAGGGTAATAAAAAATGTAGGTTAAATGTAAGACACTAAAACTTAAAACTGCATTGAAACTTGAGACACTCTATAGAAACATGCATGAATGTGCTATATACATACATATATACATGTATATGTGTGTGTGTACACACACATGTATATACACATACACATACACGCAGAGTACCTAAAACTGACTTTAAGGTTAACAGATAAGCACTTCCTTCCATCTCTGACACAATCCCTGAAATTTGGAAGCATTTGTACAGACATTATGTGGTTTTTGTAAGACTGCAGAGCCTACCCCCTTGGGGCTATCTTGTTTCTTGAATTGACAATTAGCAACATGAGGCCTTTGGGACAAACAAACAAAAGCCATTGTCTTCAAAACCAAAAATTTGGAAGCTGAGTGCCCTGAAAATACTTTGTGAAGCCCTTAATTATCAGGTCTAGCACGTGATAATAAGGTGTATATGTTTTGAGAAGAAAGAATTTTGAGAATGCTATGGAATTTTTTCATCAAAGCTTTAACTATTACTTTTCCCACACAAGGAAAACAATTCCTTAGGAATGTACCTTTTTTCATTTCCTTTGCCCTTCCTCCACTGACCCATTGGACAATCAGTTTAGCAACATATTTTCTCTGAAGGCGAAAAGAAGCAAGCCAAAGGTTTCTTCCTAACATTTGCCATATGCTTTATTGATTGAAATACCTTTTGGGCTGTTTGCCATATTAGAATTTTTTCTTTAGCAAGAAAAGCAAAACTCAGCAGTCTTAACTCCTCTGATGGCTTTGGCAGTGTTTCTAGGCACTGGAATCTTCTCCTTAGTTGCTACTGTTTTGTATATTTAAAAATATGGAGATCATCATATGACTTTCTATTGAATAATTGACCAAATAAGATGTTACATCCCCCTTCTTCCCCTTCCCAAGAACTCCTTCTCCCAACCAAGCTTCTATTAAATGCGGCTTCTGTCACTGTCTGAACTCTAGGCTTCTGAGGTCCAAATTTGTGACCTAAAAAGGTCAGGAATTGTTTTGTCCAGGCAATTAATTTCTGAAGGTACCAAAGGTTCCTTATAGATTCAGATGAAGGTCATATTTTAAAAACTCAGGATCAAGTTAAGACAGTGATCATTAGGTTTCTAAAAAAAAAAAAAAAGAAAAGAAAAGAAAAAAATTTCTGTTTTAAAAAAATGTGAAAATGTTATGTTACCAATAACCCTTATCCTGATGTTTCCTATAAAAAAACAACAGCAACAAAAAACTATTGTCCATTAATCCCAATGCAATCCTAAAACCCTTAATTTAGGGAGTCAGAAAAAGCATTTTTTTTTTTACTATTTTAGCATTAGACATCTATATTTCCTCATTTCTCTACTCAAAGTCCTTCATTAATAACAAGAACAAAAAACACAATAATTTTCTTTTAACATGAACTTTAAAATTTCTTAAATTCTTTCCTGACAATAAATAATCTTTTTAAGATACAGGTCTGACCATGTTAGTCCCCTGCTCAAAATATTCAGTGGCTTTTTGTGTTTTCAAAGGTAAAAATACTAACTCCTTATCCTAACATTTAAGGTCTTATATTTCAGATCTCCATTCCAGTCTTCTAAACTTATTTCCTGTTGCTGTCTTTCATATATTTTATCTTCAACCAAATTAGATGTTTGATATCTCATTGAACTCTATGTGGCATCTCTGGTCTCCCTTCATTCATTCAAGTGAATCTTACTCTTGACTGAGACACATTTTCTTTTTTGTCTTTGAGACTCTACTTGTCTCCAAAGCTCTGTTTAATATCTACTCTTCAGTGAAGTCTCAGGCCCCCTCTATCCAATGTTTTTTCTCTTACCCCTCAAAATGTTCTAGAGCAATAGTTCTTTCTTGGTGTCTCCTCTGTTCCTTTTGTTTTCCATATCATATTTACTATTTGAGCACACATTTGTATTTCTCTAGGATAATGTCAATTTCTAGAAGACAAAGGCCGTTTTATACAATCCTGTAATTTAAAGTTAGAATTCCAACACCTACCATAGTTCTTTTCATGTTTCCTTTGTAACTAGGTAACTGTGTGTATAGATATGTATATGTGTACAGATATGTATAGATAGATGCGCATATACATATATATGTAACTATATATATATAAAACTGTATATATGTATGCACACATGCATACTTTTTTTTCAGTTGTTATTATTGAGTTGTTTCAGTTATGTCTGATTCTCTGTGCCTTCATTTAGGGTTTTCTTGGTAGACATACTAGAGTGGTTTGCCATTTCCTTATTCAATTCATTTTACAGATGAGGAAACTGAGGGAAACTGGGTTAAGTAAGTTGCCCAGGATCACACAGCTAATAAGTGTTTGAAGTTAGATTCGAACTCAGGAAGATGAGTTTTCCTAACCCCAGGCCTAGCACTCTATCTCCACTGTACCACCTAGCTACCCTAGTTCTTTGCATGTAGTAGGCGCTCAATAAATACTTGTTGGATTAAATTAAAGAAACTTTAGTGTAAGAAACTTTGTAACATTTCAAACATTATTGTTTATAAAGCTAAATGCAAACTGGCATTCATTGCCCTTTATAATCTGCCCTTAAGAGTTTGAACTCCCCATCTTCCATCACACAGACCCTCTGCTCTAATAAATTTGTCTACTCACTTTTCCTCTAACCCTGATTCTTTATCTGGACTATTGTGCCAGCATCATTGATGTTTCTTTACCCTTTAAACCAGTAATTCCACTATGAAGTCACACTGTCCTGATTGATGAGAGTCCACTATATCCAATTGGCTCAGACTCAAACACCATGTTTCTTCATCCCCATCATCTTCTACCCTTTCACCTTTCACTTACTACTTTGGAAAGTATAATTTAATTATAACTCATTATTGCTTCTGGAATAAGCATACAAGTTGTTTGCCCTGTGTTCCACTAACCATGTCCATGACTTGCCCAATGAGAACTCTCTTCCTTAGCAACTATCCCCCTACATGTCTTGTAGCCCCCCATTAAAACAAGATTTTCTTGAGGAAAGAAATTCTCTTGCTTAGCATGTGCCACAATATGGCTTAATAAATGCTTATTTCTTCATTTTCCAGAATGTCACATTCATTATCATTCCAATGAATTTGTTCAGGCTAAGTCTAAATGTTTGGATTCTCTGAACCACAGTTCATATGCTATTCCCAACAAAAAGTCACCCCAGTCAGAAGTAAATCAATTAATTCCTCTTAAAGAAGCATGAATAAAATGTATTCTGTTGTGTTTGTCCTAAGTTCTCAAAGAGGACCATAATATCAAGATGATGACATGACCTGCTGTTGACTTGTATTTGATTGAGGGACGGCTGTGCAAGGTCACCAGCCTCACTTTCTCCTACAGAGTCATATGGGTCCAGTGGCCAGATAGTCATCAGGATGATTGGAGATGGCCCAGGATGTAATGGGAGACCCTGGGAATTTTAGGCTAAGGTCTTTTCAGATTCTCACTTTGAGTGAGATACACCCATTCAATGAAAGGCCTCTGTAAGTAGTTACTCAAGGGATGGCTCCTTTTTAATAAAAATAAAAAATCAAACTGGGAGGGGAAGATCCTCAGGGTTCCTGTGCATGAAGTTCTCCACTAGGTTCTTGGGATATAGAGACCTGTATAACTGGATAATTAATTTAGCCTCTTTTGGGTCTCAGTTTCTTTTTATATAAAATTGGGAATGGAACTAGATAGTCACTGAACTGACTTCCAACTCTAAATCTATGATCCTTTATAGGCCCCACTGAGATAATCCTTGCTCCTAAGACATTAATAAGGGACATAATTCATATACACAAATAATTCTCTAATTCCTCTGAACTCCTATGTTACTAAATGTCTGTACTAATCATAAAATGCCTATCATGATTTTATAGTTATTTTTATCTTTTACCTAGGGCTCAAATTGGATTGGGAAAGTTCTAGGTGATTGATAAACATGGCCCAACTCTATAAATCCTTTGAGAAACCACAGCTTTAGCCAAAAGCTTTGAGAAAAGGATGGTTTGGACTTCCTTTGTATCCCCAGTGCTTAGCATAATGTCTGGCACAGAGAAAGCACTTAATATATAATTACTTGTGAACTTTCCAACTTACCTTGACTTTCTTGGGAGGAATTCACTGGGCAAAAGATACCCAGTATGTTGTGAAAATATTTACAGCAAAGAGTTGCTCTAAGATTTGATAGGTCAGGGCCACAGAAGAGGGCCACAATTCATATGAGGGCCAAATCATATTTGATGATGATGATGATGATGTTCTGTCATTTTCCAGTCACATTTAGCTCTTCATGCCTTTATTTGGGGTTGTCTGGGCAAAGATACTGGGGTATCTTTAGATTCTACTTTTTCCCCCATGACACCATACTGCCTTGGCTTTGGAGGTGGTTTTATCTTATAATCCTATGGTACCTACTAAATTGTAAACTCACTGAAGACAAAAACTATATTTTACTTATCTTTGTATTATGTCTCTCTCTCTTCCAAATTCTATATCGCACATATTTTTTTTTAAATAAATCATTTAAAATAATGATTTAAACTGGGCATTACCTGTGTTAAAATCCTAATAGGCTCCTAAAGGGTAAAATAACTTGGCAGGATGCAAAAATTACACTGTTTTTTCTTTTGACCTATGCTGTTGTTTTGAGACATCTGATCCACTAGTCACCAAATAATTGTGTTGTATAGACACACTCCCTAAGGTGTGTTGGAAAAGAACTTTGACCATCATGTATGGAGCAAAGATAAGTGTAGTTCTTATAAACACTTCCACTTTTTTTTTTTTGCAAGCATGTACAACTAGACAAAAACCTGATTATCTTTGGTTGCAAGATGTCAGTTCATTCCATAGCTCAGGGCCTTAGTTTCTTACTTGTAAAATGGCAATAATATGACTTGTAGTATTTACCCTTTGTTCTTTAGAGCTTTTGTGAGTGTCCAAGGAAATTAGATATGGAAAGCACTTAGTAAAGTTAGAAGATCTATGGAAGTGTCAGCTAGAGAAGTAGCTTGCTTGTGACTGGAAGGCCATCTCAAGGTCTGGTACATCTGAGTTCAAGTCTTGATTCTGACACATAGGAGAATGTGCAAGTCACTTACCACTTATTGTCTAAGGTTAGGCTACAGACCAGTTGTTGACATGCTTTGTTGGAGAATTTTCTCATTGGGAGTTCTCTATGTAGATAAAATCACAGATCTGGACCTACATAAATGTCAGCTATTATTATTTTAAAAGACAAGCTGAAAACCTTATTCAGAATTGAGCAGGAAGTAACTCTGAATGAATGCACTTATCTTCCCAGAGAATAGAGAACGAATTTTTCAATTCAAAATTAAATCTTTGTTCCTTGAGTCTGCCATTATTGAGTAGACCTCCGTAGCAGTCAGGGCTATGTAGGATTGCAGGAAATTTCAGGGAACAGCAGGCTTGATTCATGCAGGTAGATTGCTTTTCATAAAGTTCCAACACAAGGCACTTGAGTACAAAGGGCCGAATGTGGTACAAGTGAGTGCCTAACAATGCCTGGTACAAAGGGCCCTGTGTCCTTGGTAAATGATTAATCCTGAGCTGTCATAAACAAAGTGTTCTATACATTCCATAAACAGATGTGTAAAGTAGAAAAATTGACAACTTTGCAAATGAAATGCATAGCATCAGGTGACTGGATGATGGCATTGGCTTAAATATCTTAGGAGAGATTTTCATTAAAATTTTAGAATGAATCAAATAAAATTAAGAGTGGAATACATAGTGATACAACATATTTAAGTGTGTGTGCATGCGTGTATATAGGTACACATAGTAAAACAGTTTGCTTCTGCATTCACTGGTGTGAAGAACTCTCAGTGTGGAAATTGTCTTCATCAAGGAGGGGAAGGGGGTGAGAGAGAGATAGAGAGGGAGGGGGGAAAACACAGTGAGGTTTCAAGCAATTGTCTTTAACACCATAAATTACAGACAGATGAGTTGCCATCTGTCTTGATGAAGGCCATTTCCACACTAGGAATTCTCCACACCAATGAACTCAGAAGTAAACCCTCCCCAAGATGTATAAACACAGACGCATATACTGTAATACTGTATATTCTAGACTTAGTTTTATTTAATTTATTCTGAAATTTTAGTGACTAATATATTAAAGTCAATGACTGTTCTACAGTCATCTTTCTTCATTTCCTTTTCCCAGGTGTCATTTTTTTTTACTTTACACACCCATGCAAAAAAATCCCCCCACATATATATTCATATATGCTGTATGTTATATGTATATATTTATACATTTCCCTCTTGTTTAGTTTTAAATTTAATAGACTAATTCATGTCTATAACATAATTTGGTGTTTTTCTTTCCCAGGAGGCACTAGAATAGAATATTTCTATACCCTTTCCTTCATTATCCCTTCTCATCAGATAAAGAGGAGAATAATTCCTAATAACTGCTAAATTGGAAATAAAAGGTCATTACAACTATGTTGAGCATAGCATTTACAGGATGGTATACACAATGAATGACCATAAAGTAATATGGCTGAACTAAAACATACAAGGACTTACACATTTTCCAAACATATTTTCCCTAGAAATAGTTACCCTGGAAGGAAGTATGTCTAGTCCAAAGATGTTTCCCTTGCTCATACTTGGAACTTTGGAACTTCCCTTTGGGCAATACCTTCAGAGCCAATTTGTGTATGAACCACATAAGAAAATGTGCCTTACACTCCACCTTCTTATATGGGAATGGCAACCCAGGAGACCTTTCATTTCCAGGGACCTTCCAGATTCAAAAGAGAGAAATCAAGTCCATTGTATATGCAAAAAAAAGTGTCAACTTTGCCAAATACTATAGAGTCATGCAGAAGTTATCTGGGCCTTAGTGACTTATTATGGAAATTACTATGCAAATGCAAATGAAATGGGCCAGGATAATGATGGGCTTTCAATCTGTCACTTGTGTTATTCTAAAGCTTGTCACTAGGAATGTTTGAGAAATGGCTCCTTGGCCCTGTAATTGGGGGAGGAATGAAAGAGGGTTTACCTTCTCTTCTATTGACCATGGGTTTTTTTCCTACACAATGATTAAGCTATGTCCTTCCAGTCAACTGAGCATATGAGACCTGAACAGGGTGGTGAAAATAAAGGAAAAAAAAAAGGAAGGGGAGAAAGACTCCAGATAAGCATAATGTTACTTTATAGAATGCTTAACAGTTTTCAAAATACCATTCATATATCTCACACATTTTGACTTCATGAACATATTCTGAAGAGGAAGGACATATATTCCTATTCCAATTTCATAGCTGGAGATACTGAGGCTGATCAAGTTGAAGTAATGCCCATAATCTCATTTGTTTTAGTAGACCCAAGTCTTCTGCTTCCTGGTTCAATGTTCTTCTTCCTGTAACACATCTAGGTCTTCCCCAAGCTGGGTTATCTTATACTCTAGGAATATTTCAGGTTAAGAGAATTCCTTCAGTTTCAGAATGCTTTTACTTCCCCTCAGTGCAGAGACACAAATCTACATCAGGAGTTCTTAACCTAGTATTTATAAACTTGTTTTTTTAAAAAGTGATTACCGATTTTAAAATGATTGTCTTTTGCTGTAGTTCCATGTATCTAATTTTTTGTATAAAAAAATACAATTATAAGAAGGAGTCCATTAGGCTGCACCAGAATGTTAAAGGGTCTATGACTCAAAAAAGGATAAAAAATTCCACAGCAAATCTAGTCATTGTTCTTTATTATAGGACAATATTTTTCACCTGAAAAAAAATGTTCTGTCTTCCTTACATTATGGCCCACTGTCTTAGGAAAAAAGTCTTCAAAAGACCATGATCAGCCAGCCCTGTGCATTTGCATAATGAAGATTCACACCTATAAATGACTCTTCTATTCAGCCTCACCTCTCAGAACAAACTGCTAGTCTTGGGAATTTCTCCTTTGCTGCAACATAACCATACATAAAAGACAATAAAATAGAAATGCATTCTCTTGTCTCTTTCTTCTCATCTTGCTCTACCTTATCGCCTTCGAGAGACCCCGTCTAATCACCATACATACATTCATCTCAGAAACCATGTTCCAAGAAATGCTCTGGGACTCCATTCTGATACCTTTCCTTTCTTATTTCTAGGATAGCATTTATTATTTTGGTTGCCAATGAATCTTGTGCAATCGTGGAGCTTCCTAATAGAATAGAGATTAAAGAATTATAGAATTAGAGGGGGAGCCAAGCTGGTGGAGTAGAAAGATGTACATACTCTCGCTATTCCCCCACAGCCCATAAAATACCTATAAAGAAAGACTCTCAACAAATTCTAGAGCAGCAGAAGCCACAGAAGAATGGAGTGGAGAAGATTTCCAGGCCAGAGTGACCTGGTAGGCTGATGGGAAAGGTCTGTTGCACCAGATGTGGGGCAGAACCCAGCCCAGCCTGGGTCGCATGGCACCAAGAAGAGCAGGACTGGACCATGCCTTGGGGATGAGGGAGGAATCCCCAATAGCAGTGGTGGATGTTCACAGATCCCTCAACACACAGGTGACAAAAACACTTCAATGGTCAGTGAGAGAACTTTTTCATCTCCATGACAAGGGAGCAGGGTTCTGCCCTAGCCCCAACCCCAGGTGGCTGTAGCAGCAGCAGCAGTGGGTGGTGCCTGTGGCCATGGCTAGCAGCAGCCCAGATCCATTGTTCCATTGTTGGAATGCTCAGTTTAAAGCCCCTAGGGGAATTGAACAACTAATCTGAATCTCAGCCTGGAGCCTGGTCATGGAATAAACTCCTCTCCCTTGATTGTGCCACCTTGGAGAAACTGAGACCTTGCAGGTCTCCAGAGTATACTCTCTGAAAAAGATCCAAAAAGGGAAACTCCTAGGAATATTGTAGCCAGTTTCCAGAGTTCCCAAGTCAAGCAGAAAATATCGCAAGCAGCTAGAAAGAAACAAATTGAATATTGTGAAAATACAATCTGGATAACACAAGATCTAGCAACTTCTACATTAAGGGATTGAAAGGCTTGGAATATGATATTCCAGAAGTCAACGGAACTAGGATTAAAACCAAGAATCACCTGCTCAGAAAATCTGAGTATAATATTTCAGGAGGAAAAATGGTCATTCAATGAAATAGAGGACTTTCAAGCATTCTTGATGAAAAGACCAAAATTGAAAAGAAAATTTGACTTTCAAACACAAGAATCAAGAGAAGCGTGAAAAGGTAAACAGGAAAGAGAAATCACAAGGGGCTTATTAAAATTAAACTGTTTACATTCCTACATAGAAAGACAGTATTTGTAACTTTTGAAACTTTTTTTCAGTATCTGGGTAGCTGGAGGGATTATACACACACACACACACACACACACACACAGCACAGGGTGAGTTGAATAAGACTGTATCATATCTAAAAAAATAAAATTAAGGGGTGAGAGAGGAATATATTGGGAGGTGAAAGGGAGAATTGGAATGGGGCAAATTATGTCTCACAGAAGAGGCAAGAAAAAACTTTTCCAGGGGAGGGGAAAAGAGGGAAGGTGAAAGGAAAAAGTGAAACTTACTCTCATCATATTTTCTCAAGAAAGCAATAACATGCACACTCAGTTTGGTAGGAAAATCTATCTTACCCTACAGGAAAGTAGGGGAGAAAGGGATAAGCAGGGTGGGGGGATGATGGAAGGGAGGGCAATGGGAGCAGGGAGCAATTAAAAGTAAACACTGTTGGAGAGGGACAAGCTCAACAGAGAGAATAGAATAAATGAGGGGAAGGATAGGATGGAGGGAAATATAGTTAGTCTTACACAACATGACTACTATGGAAGTAATTTGCAAAACTACACATATATAGCCTATATTGAATTGTTTGCCTTTTCAGTGGGGATGAGTGGGGAGGGAGGAAGGAAGAGAAGTTGGAACTTAAAGTTTTAGTAACAAATGTTGAGAATTGTTTTGCAAACAACTGGGAAATAAGAAATGCAGGTAATGGGATATAGATTTTTATCTTGCCCTACAGGACAAGAAAGAAGATGGGGATAAGGGAAATGAGGGGTGTTAGAAGAGAGGGCATATTGGTGAAAGGGGTAATCAGAATGCACGGTGTTTTGGGGGGAAGGGAAGAGATGGGGAGAAAATTTGGAACTCAACATTTTGTGGAAATAAAGCTTAAAATAAATAAAAAAAAGAATTATAGACTATATCATAGAGTCATATTTTGTTGAAATAAAATATATGACCTACCACTTCCATTGCAATATTTTGGGACATCAACATTTTTCTTGTATGTTCACTATCTCTCCTCTGTTGCTGTCTACCAGTTGAATTACCTCAGTCCCCTAATCAGTCACCATACACTTTTTATGCACCAAGAAATCTTCCAGATGCTAGAGATACAGTACAATGAATGAAAAAATCTCTAGTCATAAGGAGCTTGCATTCTAATGGGGAAAACAACAAGCATACATGTGTGTGAATATGGATAATATATGTGTGTATATGTCTGTTAAAATATATATATGTACACACATGTGTATTTGTGTGACCAGAAAATATAAAGAAAATAAATACATGATAAATCTGATAATAGTTTGGGAGAAACGGCATTAATTCTTAAATAGATCATGAAAGGCTTCATGTAGAAGGTGGTACTTGAGCTGTGACATCATCATCATAACTAATATTTATATAGCACTTACTATGAAATTAGAATTATGGGTTACTTGCAAAGGATTTTAAAAGCTAGCTAGGAAGCTGTAAGAAATGAAAAAAGGATAAATCTAGGAAGATTATGAACTGATACAGAGTGAAATGAGCAGATCCAGGAGGACAATTTCTATAATGAAAATATTGTAAAGAAAATTAAATTTGAAAGACTTTAGAACTTTAATTAAGGCAATCACCAATCAAGATTCCAGAGTAACAATGATACAGCTTGCTATTCAATTTCTGGCCAAGAGATGATACTCTCAAGATACAGAATAAGACATACATTTTGATAAAAGGACAATGTGGTAATTTATTTTTGCTCAACCATGCATATAGGTTAGAAGGGATTTATTATCCTTTCTCCTCAATTTTTAGGGTGATTGAATAGAGAAAGAGATTTAAAAAATAATAAGAGAGTCACTAAAGCATTTTTAAATGCTAGAAGAGGACGGAAAATCAGAAGGAATCCCAGAGAAACAAGACAGCTTTGAAAGTTACATGCTGAAATTATGTATCTTTTTTTCTTCTTCCTAACTTCTTTGTTTCTGTCAATAACACATTTTTCTAGTCAGGTATTTAAAAAAATCCAGAACACCTTTCATACTTCATTTTTTTGTATTCACCACCCCCATAGAATCTCCAATTTGTCACCAAGTCCTATAAATTGTACCTTTTCATTTTTTCTCTCATTATCTCCTTTTCCATTTTTCACTACCACCACTTTAGTTGAGGTCTTCGTCTTTCACCTGTAATATTTCAGCAGCCTCCTGTCTAGTTACCATGCCTCCAGTTTCCTCTCTCCAATCATCCATAATGTACATGACTAATGAATTTAATCATAGTAAATGACTGCTTTCGTCATAGCATACCTCTGTTCCAAAACTATCAATGGTTCCTAACTGCACATGAAATGAATTACAGTCTCCTCTATAACATCTCCCACTACTACCGTTGCTCAATACTGCCTGATCTAATCACCATCCTCTGAACTTACATGGTACATGCCCATGGCTCCACCAGTCCAACTAAGTCAGAAGGCAGCTTAGAGACTCCTCCCATGTCCATACCATCATGCCTGCGTATGTAGGGTTGGGGAATATGAGCAAGATTTAGAATAAACACAGTTTTGGAGAATATTGGTAAATCAGCCTAATAGTCAGCTTGAATATGAGAATGATAGATAACATATTGCATTAAAGAAATACGAAAAAAACTGATCCAGTAAGTAATTGGGCAGAATTTAATAAGATAAAATTTAATAGGGAAAAATGCAACTTTGCACCTTAAATTCAAGAAATAGAAGTGCAAAATGGGCAAGGTGTATTTAGGAAACAGTTTGAAAAAATCTGAGGATTTTGGTGGGTTGTAAGCTCTATATGATTCAACATGATAACCCAGTGGCCAAAAAAAACAAACAAACAAAAAACAAACCGACCATGATCTTATGCAACAAAGGAAGCATACATTCCAGGAGCAAGGCAGCAATGCCACCACATTCTATTTTATTTAGCACACATTTGGAGTACTGTGGTAATTTCTGGTATCTATAATCTATTAAGCATACATTAACATTCCGTTTTGTCTAGCACACATTCGGAGTATTGTGGTCATTTCTAGATCTATAATCCATTAAGCATACATTAGCCATAAATTGGAGAGTGTCAAAAGGAAGACACCCAGAATGGTAAAGGACTTCAAGTCTAAGCCCTACAGACAACAGTGGAAGGAAATGATAATGCAGAAGAAAATGATCAAGTGAACATGATTGCTGTCTGCAAGAAAATGAAGTAGTTATGAAATAGGGATTAGACTTTTGTTTAACTCCAAAAGACTAAACTAGTTGCTCTATGGGGGAAAAATTTCAAAGAGGAAAAAATTAGACTTGATTTAGGGGAAAATTTCCTCAAGATTAGAGTTACATAAATGGGAAAGGTTCATTTGAGATCTTTAAACAAAAGTTTCCAAGTTTGTGTGAGGTGGATTGGGATCCTTCTAGGTAGTAATTGAATTAAATGGCCAAGGAAGTCCCCTTTATCTGTGAAAGTCTATGAGATTGTGAAAAACATAAAAAAACCCACAGAACAAATAAGGATACATTTTTTAAAAAAAGTCTATATTTTAAGTTCACATTCATCAGATTGAACCCCAAAATGAGGAAAACTAAGATTTTGCTTGTTTTCTTTTCCAACCATATTCTTCTCCAGTGCATAGTGAAATATAGCAACTCACCCGAAATCAGCATGGAATTAAGCAGGAAAGGAGTTGCTCTTTCTATGGTTCATTGCCAGAGAAGACTTGACAGCAGCTGAAAGTACACATATTCCAGCTAATGTGGAATCTTCCCCTCTGGGTTTTCTCCTCAACTATCTTAAGAGAACTCATGGGAGCAATAAATATAATGTAAATTCCTTAGGAATAATTTTTTTATATTTATCTTTTTGTTTTCAGTGCCTAGAATAATGTGCCTTATTTAGTAGAGGCTTAATATGTATTTGTTTACATGAATTAATTTTTGAACCAAATCTCAGAACAGCTGATTTGACAAAGGTTTTACATGTTTTTTTTTTTTAATTTGCGAAGGGATATTTGAAATATATAGTATATAGTATACTATACTATTGTCTAGTATAGACAATATAAGATATAAGTTTGTACCTAATTGTAGGATTCTAAAACAAATAATGGAACTTCGAAGGTAAGAATGAGAGAATAAGTTGATAAGGGAACTTCATGAAGAGGGACTAAGATTTGGGGAACAGCTAATGGAGAATAACAGAAGCCTAGTTGTACAAAAACCAAAGTTAGATTATTGCAAAATACAGAGAACCAGAAGCTGGCTACAGAACACAGAGTACTGGGAAGGCTTCTCTGAAGAACATGAGCTCCTACTGTGTATTCAACTTTCACTTCCAACTTTACTCCCCGAAGTGTGAAGCTACAAATAACCCCAGGTTAAAGGAAGTGATAACTGTTCTGATTATGTTGATGTGAGCCTCTGTTGACCAAAAAAAAAAAAAGGCTACTGTGCCAGGTGCAGGAAACCCCAGCTGGGGCCCCACATCTGGCAACAGCTTTTGCATACCCTTAGGGTGATGTGCCCAGGCTCAGATACTTGTATTTTCAGAAATGCATCCTAAGCAGCCTCAGAATGGCCTCATCACCAGAGACTCAACTCTTTAGATACTGAATGTTTACCCCATGCACTGCCAAAGGACACAAGACACTGAGGGGAGAGGTCAAACAGATTCAGAGTGCCACTTTCCTAGTTATTTTCCTTCTAACAAGTTCCTAGAAGGAAGAGGTGCATAGACGCACCCATAGGAGGAACACTTCAGGACCCTAAAATGATACAGCTTTGACCTGCACAAGGCCTAAAAAGGTACCAAATTCATCTAATCTCATTATTTATCATTAAGTAACTGTCCATTTTCTGCTCTTAAAATACTTTTTAAAATAAAATCTTCACTCGCAAATAATGGAATCTGCCATGCAATTCAGCTAAATAAGACTCAGATGCATTTCTAGCCATAGGACTAACAGAATTCTCTATCTATGCCACTTCAGCTGGTAATGGTATTTTTTTTTTCTGTATCTATAACTATCTATCTCTATATCTTTCTGATAGTAGGTTCTTGGACACCAGATGCCATAGTACATATGACTCTCTGTATATCACAACAGCTAAAAATGCAGCAATAGTTGGTAAATGGGTACCAACACAGAAAAATATTGTGGTTTGTGGTGTGTCTGCAGATCTCAGATTGCTTTGGAAAGCCATATGCAAGGTATCAGAACATGGTTGAGAAATGATTTTATTCAAAATGTTAAGTGAATGGTTGAAACATTCCAGTTGTTTTAAAAATTACAAGAAAATATTATTGTAATTTTAATATTTTTTCAATAATTCAGTCCTTTTAGTATCTTTGATTTCATTTTTGTGAATATTCCTTCCCCTGACCCAGATAACAACTCATCTACAACTTAGTAACTGGTCACTGAGTTGCTGTGTCTAAAAAAATTATACTGTATAACCCCCTAAGTCATGCTTGACTCTTAGTACATATATGAAAAATTATTTAAGCATGTAAAGTAGATAAATAGGAAGCTACCTGGAAATTCTGAAGAAGGAATATTATACATTTTAAAGGCTTTTAGCGATTGTTAAACTTTGCTTTTATTTTGAATAAATTCATATTAAGCATTTCAGATTTTCTTTACTTGATATAAAATGTATCATTAACAGTACTCCAATTTAGTGATGTCAAACTCAAAGAATCATGAGCCACAGAACCATGTATATGAATCCCTGTGGGCCACATATTGACTTAGCTTTAAAATATAATGTTATCTATGTCTTATTGTATTTGTATTTATTTTGTTAAGTATTTCCCAATTACATTTTAATCTGGCCCAAGCTTCACTCTGGAGTGCAGTGCATTTGACATCTTTGCTCCAATCTATTCTAAAATTGATTAGGGTTTGGCTCAAAAGTGAAACAAAGATAATAGAAGAGGAAAAGATTTTCTGGGTGAATCCATTGGGCATCACTTATAAAATGTCTACTCTGTGCCTAGCACAGGAAGACCAAAAAATAAAATAAAAAGTCACCGCCCTCAAGTGGCAAGTCATTCTTCAGGAGGGACAAAATAGATACTAGTAAATCTGGAAGGGAAGGAGGTATTAACAGTGGGGGGTATAAGGAAAACTTTCATGTTCATGGTGTTTAAGCTGAATTTTGGAGCATATTAAGTATTATAAGAGATGGAGGTGAGGAAAAAGAGCATTCCAGGCATAGAGCTCTTCTACTACAAAGAAAAGAAGATGAAAGATAGAGGATCACGTGTGAAAAACAACAGGAAAACCAGTTAAGTTGGAGCAAAGAATTTGTGAAGAAAGATAATTCATAATATGGCTAGGATGGTAGGCTGGGACCAGAGTATAAAGGATTTTATATAGTAGGATTTAAATTTGATCTCTGAAGTAATAAAGATTTGTTGAGGAGTGGAGCGAAGGAGTCAGACCAATGCTTGAGAATAATCACTTTGGCAGCTATACAGAATATGAATTGAAGAGAGGAGAAATCTGAGGCAGGGAGACTCATCAGCTTATCATTTCAATAGTCCAGATGGGAGGTGATGATGGCTTTAACTAGGGTGGAGGACGACATAGGACTATCGAGTAGGATCTGGATGTGAGTTCCCGTGTGTAAGTAGAATTGATGAAACTTAGCAATTGAGGAGTTATGTGAGGTGAGAGAGAGACAACAGTCAAGGAAGATGCCAAAATTGCAAATCTGGACAACAGGAAGGTTGGTGGTAGAACTGACAAAAGATATGTTTGGAAGAGGTTCAGATTTCAGGGGAAAAAGATGAGCTCTGCTTTGAATATGTTACATTTCTGGTGCCTCTGTGATATCCAACCAGAAGAGTACAATAGACAGTTGAAGAGGAGGAACTAAAGCTCAAGGAGAGAGCTTAGACTTGGTATAGACTTGGAAGTTGTTGTTCTAGACGTGGTAATCAAACCCAGGGGAACTGATGAGGTGATCAAGTAAGAGAATGTAAAGAAAGAGGAGGAAGATCCAGGACATAGCTGTGGGAAACAATCACCAATATACATGACTTGACAATAATTAGAATGGCGTAAGGAAAGAGAGAAGCTAAAATGAGGGTTTATGTATAAGAAAGAGATTGCTTGTCATGGAATTATCTGAAGTGTAACTGTGATTCTGCTGCTCTCTTCTGATGCTTCATCATGGCAATCGAATTATTCTAGATTCTCAAAAGTTGAGAGTGAAAAATTAGTCATGGAGGGCTTGGATGAACTGGAATATTTTCAGTATGTCAATTATCTGAGAAGCAGTCCAAATAATTATGGAGAGCCTATCACTTCTCTATGGGTGGATTTATATTTTGGAATAGGAAAAGTAATGAAAACCATTTACTAAGACATAGAGCTATTGTGGTACATATGGATTAAGGGGATGTCTACACTGATGAAATCATAAGTCTTTTGAAGTATTAATGTGAATGTAAGTGAATGTGAAATAGAGGAAAAGAGGGAAGGAACAGTGTACTCAGGATGTCCTGAGTGAAAAGAAATGAAATAGCAGAGAAGAGACATTGGATCAGAAAGGCATTTACTGATGTCATCGATCCCAAACAGGTTGACTATTGTCCTGAGTGAGAAAGTCAGACAGAGGTGATATGCAATAACTTCATGAAGAGATAGGAGAAGGGGACTATGTAGCCTTTTTACATTTTTACATGTATGAGATAGCAATGTCAGATGTTTACAACTCTGAGAATGCCTATATATTTGAAGTATTTAATCCCTTCTACTTCCCTGATAAAGGAATTTTTCAGGCTTCAGTATGGGAACAGTATGGTAACAATAAAGCCAAAATGAAATAAATGCAACTGAAGAAGAGTGAGGGCTTCACATTTATTTTTAAATGGTTCCACAGCTAGATCGGAAACAGTGGTTTCAATCGTGTTCAATCATTTCTCAATCACGTCTAACTCTGGGATTCCATGTGGGGTTTTCTTGCCAAAGATACTGAAGTGGTTTGCCATTTTTTCTCCAGCTTATTTTATAGATAAGGAAACTGAGGCAAAAAACAAGTGACTTGGCTAGGGTCACGCAGATAGTCATTTGAGGCCAGATTTGAGATCAGGACAATGAGTCTTCCTGACAGAGTCCTGGCAATACCACCTAGTTGCCCATATGAGCAATAGTGTTAAACTCAAATAGAAATGGATCCTGGCTGGCAGCATATTGATTTAAAAACCACAAATTTACATTATCTATGCTGTATTGCATTTGATTTATTCTGTTAAATGTTTCCCAATTACATTTTAATTCACCAACCTTGACATTTCTGGTCTGGAAGACTTTCTCACATATATATTCACTAGACAGTGTAATTTTCCAAACCTTCCCACAATAATATCCCCTCCTTTCCTGTTCTAATAACAAGGAAATGGGACAAACTGCATCTGTGGAACTAGAATCAAGTTTCCTTGCTTTATCTAGAAACTTCTGAATTCCTTACTAGGATCATATGTACATGGATATGGATTTCATTTATATGACTGAGCGAACCAGAATGACAGGAGTGATAAATTGCATTAAAATTGGGGCATAAAATGAAAGAAACATTGGTTTATGTGCTCTGTAAAGAATATTCCAATTATTCCTTTTTATGTGAAGAATTTTAGAAGATGAATATTTGGCTCAAATTCAAACTCTTTCATTAGGTATATTTAAAGAAAAAAAAGCCCTTTGGTTCAGGCAAAAAAAAATCATAACTCTGGGTTTAATTTTGTGTTCAGCCAACTGATGTATTTTCTTTCAGTTAGGGGTTCATGGATAGGTTGGGTACAAATTCTTGATTAGAACCTATGGAGGAAAAATAATTAATTAAAACTCCAGTTAGAGTAACATGTGGATGGACAAGTATTTCCATAAAGGATACACATAATTCCCTTTGCAGAAACTATACTCTTTTTCCTCTTAAAACTTCCAACCAAATATAAACCACAACAGATGTTGGTTTTCATTTTCTTGAGCTATTCTAAATCAAACTGTACTTCACAGGAATTAGCTTCCTTCGTTTTTCTTGTCTTGAGCCAAATGGTACCATTTTTTTCTTTTCCTCTATTCAACACATCATACCTGAGCCAGGTTTAGGTGAATCAAGGGCATTAGGGTAAATTCCCTAGTGTTTTTTTTTCCCTCAGTATACTAACTAGGGGAGCAAATAACTGTGCCTTTACTCATTGTAACAACTATATGACTCTTCATGAATTCCTACTAAGAACCCAGAAATAGAAGCACATGTTACTCTTGAATAAATTGTACTTCAGAGACTTCTTGAGCATCTGAATGTTAATCTACAACTTTCTGTTATTTTCCCCCATGTGGCTGATGACATAACAATAGACAGCATTCTTTCCACCAGAAAAAATTTCCTTAAACTTTATTTAGGGAAAGACAATTTCTAACCACCTCCTGAGAAAGATTTGAAAAGCTAGACAGTTAATGACGTTAGATTTTTGGTGACCAGCTTGTTTGAAGACTGAGGAAAGCCTGTCTGTACTACTAATAGCCTGAGTCCTTCCTAGCTCAAGAAGACAGAGACAGAGACAGAAAGAGACAGTAAAAAGAGCAGGCAACTCCGTTACCATCAATCATCTTTAACAGAGAGACTATGGACATATTTGTACTCTGATGCTCTAGAGTAAAGAGAATAAGCCTGGAAAACAGAGTTTTCTACTTCACCCACTAGTATATATGAACAGATCATTTGATGGGGTTAATTTTCCAAGACAGCTTTTCTTCTTTTTTAAAGATTTGGAACAAAAATCTTACCTTCTGTCTTCTAAACTGTTTTCTAGATCTAAGGGTCAATGTAGATAAAACTCTTCTCACTACTACCTTTCAAAGTATGTCAGTTTTGATTCAAGGGATTTAACAAAAAGCTGTCTTCTTAATCAAATCATGATTTGTCAGATCCAACTTTTTGCTCTGGATAAATTGATATTTTCAATAGCTAAAAATAATAACTTACTATTATTATTATTAACTTATTATTAAAAAATAATAATGCCAATAACTTGGCATCAGGTGCAATTATAATATTGCCAAAAATGTCTGTTGCTGATTGTCATTGGTTCTTGAAGAGGACATCAGGTAGGTGATATCATGGCATTCAAGTGAATTGAATTTAAGTGAGGGAGGGCTGCGCACAGACACTATCCTCACTTTCTCCTCCAGTATCATCTAGGTCCAGTGGAAAAACATAGATAAGGACTATTGGAGATGACTCAGTGTGCAGTAGGAGACCTTGTCCTTTTTAAGCTAAAACTTTTGAAAGGTCTCAGTTTGACTGAAGAAATGCCCATCAGGGATTAAGACTAGGAAACAAATAATACAAAGAATGACCTCTTATGTATTAAAAAAAAAAATCAGTCTGGAAGGAGAAGACCTTCAGGATTTCTGGGCAAAAGAGAAACAAGTGTCATTTCCACTCACTCTGAGCCAATCAAGGCCCAAACAAAGGGACTTGGACTGTTACCTATTGTTGGACAATCAATGAGAGCCAGTGAAATTTGGGTTTAAGGTATGGTCCTTAAGGGGAAAAAATGTTTCACAGATCGAAATTTGCATTCCTTTGAGGCCAAAATGCCTAAGCAAGAAGGTTTCTGCCAGGAGACACAGTATTTTTGACCTTTTGATAGATTCTACCTTTTAGAGGGAGCTGAAACAGATGTCCTGTGTCTCAAATTGGATGTGAGGCTAGAACACAGAGCAGCAGGCGACAGAACAGTGAAGGAATATGCCATGATTCCTCTGAAGTTGAGATGGCAGCAGCAAAGCATGCTAAGGGCACAATCTGATTGCAAAACAGGTCTGAGACCACCGTGACCTTAATACCCTGTAGAGCTTTAAAGTAATTTGTCTTCCCATTAGAAAAAATTGTTATTTCAGTAACATTTGCAATGTGGGGACTGTTTTTGAGGTGCTAGGTAGTGCAGTTAATGGAACACTGGTCCCAAAGTCAAGAAGACTGAGTTCAAATGTGACCTCAAATGCTTACTACTTGTGTGACCAGAGGAAAATTAATGAATTGCTGACTCCCTCAATTTCTTTATCTGTACAAACAGGGATAAATGCACCTCCTTCCTGGAGTAGTTGTGAGGATAGAAATGAAATGTTTATAATGTGCTTTGCTAAATATACAATAGAGATGCTAGCCATTATTTTCATATTTTCAGAGATCTAATTTTAATGCGTATAGATGGTATTGAACATGTTTGTCAGCATCATTGTCGTCATTAAACACTAAATGATGCCCATATTTTCTTTGGTTTTCTCATTTTTTCAGTAGCTTTTACTTTTAGGTGATGGGTTTGATGGAACTGAGTTGAACAAGTCTTCCTCAAACTATGATTTGATTATTTATTACTAAAATAAATATATTCACTCATCTATTATATTTATCCAGGAAAAATTCTCATGATTATTCATGACTTTAGCTAAACATGATACAGGGTAAAGGACAAATAGCAGAATTTCTTTTATAGATCAACCAATTCTGTTTCAGGCATCCCCAATTCATCACGCATGTGCCAGAGGATGACATGCGAAGCCATTTCAGCTGCTACCGGAAACTGGGTCTTAAGACAGAAGTCGCATTCAGATTTCCATTCTTTGCACAGAAGGTCATCACTACAGCCCCTCTCCTTAAGGTACACATAGTTACCCTGTACAACATTTTCTTTGTGATAAGAAGAAAAACTGTGAAAGTCAGAAAGTTTCACTGAAAGATTTCACTCCATCCCTAAGGTTTTTTCTCTCGCATCTCTCCTGCATCAGACACTGTGTTAACTGTTACGTGAAATGCAAAGCAGTGTGAACGTACCTTCCACCTTGCAACTTTCCCCATTGTGGTTTCAGAACATTGTGGGTTGGCACAAGAAATTAAATGTAAATTTTGGGGGGAGTTTTGCAGAAGCTGCAGACAACATGCAAAGGCCAGTGGCTGACACAGAAAAAGTTTGTGTATTTGTATAATATCAACATATTTTATCTTTTAATATCATATCATAATACTTCAGATTTCTTCTCTGGCACAAAGGGAAGGCTAAAAATTTTTACATGGATTTTCCAGATTGCAGGGACACCATGTCCCTAGCCCCTACTATGTGGATAGCATAACTGTAGTTGGAAAATCCTGGCTTTGAAATCAGGAAACCTGGGTCCAAATTCCAGCTGCTTTCTTTTCATAGGCAAGCCATTTCACATTTCTGAGCGTCAGTTTCATCTTCTGCAAATCAGAGATGAAAATGTTTGTTCTAGCTCTATCCCTTCACAACCCTAAGGGTGCAAACCCTTAAGTATAAAGTGATTGAACTATTTTTATAAGATCCCTGGTACAAATACATTAATTAGAAAGCAATAAAGAACGGAATGTCAAAGATGGGTAGGGAAAGAACACATCAGTGTTTTCAACAAGAGACTAAAACCAAATGACAAGAAATCTCAGCCTATCATGACAATTCTGGGACATTTTAAGTCATCCCAAGGAAGGGTGTAATAATACACACCCTCATGGTTTTCAATTTCTCCAAATGAAGTACTGAATGAAGCATTTGTCTCTTCTAGAGTGGCTTCATATCTTCACTTCAGGTGCCACTAGAGGGATGCCTGAGGACTTGGGGTATTTTTTCTCTAATGCTAGTGACTCAAGCCTCTCTTCTGCTGTTTTCTCTCCCCTCCTATTAGCTGTCAGTGGTTTACATCACATGCCAGTTACTATTTAAGTAATTAACATTGATTAGCTTTTACAAAAGGGACATTTACTTCAATGATATAGTTAAAACAGCAGTATAAGTATTTCCCTCCCCCTACACTTGGGGATGTATTCTCTCCTATGTTGCCTCAATCCCTGAGGAGCATGGACTCAGACTTAGTTTCTTCATAGCTTGGTTCCTACCACTTTTGCACTGTTGGTTGACTCTTTGTCTCACCTACCACTAGGATGGGTTTCAAAGGTTGCTTTTTTCTCCACTTCAGGGACCCATAGCTGAACTCTTTGGCTATAAACTCTGGAATGGCATCTCTCAAACCTCATAAGGTTGTATTTATTTCCAATCTTCTTCACCAAAAAAAAGAACAAATTCTGAGATAAAGGATTGAGGTTCCTATTTATGGGCTGCATGTTGACCTCATGTGGTGAAGGCCCAAGCACTTATCCCTTACAACATTGTTTCCTCCCTCTTCCATCCCATTCCCCAAGGCTACTAGGAAGAAAGAAATCACAGCAAAAGAAAGGTGAGATTCTGCTTTCTTTTAAACACTTTTTTATAATTCCTTTTTAAATTACTTAAATTACTTTTTCTAATGCTCTGCCTTTCTTGAGTTCCATCTTGAGTCAAAGAAGACTCTTCATCAGGTGGCTAGCAGCAAAAAACCAAACCAAACAAAAAAAAAAACCCAAAAAACCAAAAGCAAACAAAACAAAACAAAAAAACAGTTGTGAAGTATCTCTCCATGTTCTGAATTTTACACAGAAATTCTATGAACTGGGCATTCTGTACATGTTTATAAGGTCTGGGCTCATTGGCAAGTTCCCCATCATAGAAAGATGGGATTTGTACAAATCAAGAGTAAAACAAGCTTGTGAATTTAGGTAACTGGAATAATAGCAATGACTCCCACAATAATAAGGAAATTTTGATGAAGTATGGTTTAGGTGGAATGTGATTTATACCTTACATATTTTGAATTTTTTACTCCTATGGGAAGCCAGTTTGGAATTGTCTAATACAATACTGGATATCAGGAGGAAGATTAGTGCTGGATATATAGGTCTGGAAATCACATGTATAGACATCATATTTAACCTAAGGGAGCTAATGAGATCACCAAATGAATATAGAGAGAGAAAAGAAAAGAGAGTTTAGAATAGAACCTTGGAATATATTCATTTATTGTGGGTGTTATATGAATGATGACTCACAAAGTTGAATGAAAAGGAGGAGAGAATATTCAGGACAGCATGATCCACAATTTCAAAGGAAAGCAAGTATTCAGAAAAGGACTTTAGATTTTCTTTTCCTATTTATCTATCTATCTATCTATCTATCTATCAACCCATCTTCTATTTGTCTATCTGTCCATCCTTCCCCTCATCTATTTCTCTATCCATCCATTTACTCATTACAGTTAACAAAGACAGAACCATCATAACAAATATGAATGAACAGTCAAATAAAACAAATTCCCAATCATGTATTGCTGATTGGAAATTGTCAGTACAGGTAGAATACAACTGTCATCCCAGCTGCCAGTGACACTAAGGATGAGAATCCTCTTGAGCTGAGGAGTTCTGGGCTGAAATGCTCTATTCCAGTTAGGTGTGTGTACTAAGTTTAACAAGCATACAATGAATTTCCAAAAGCAGAGGACCACTAAGTTGTCCAAGGAAAGGAAAATAGGCTTAAGTTGCAAACAATCCAAAGCTTTTTGCTGATCAGACTGTTAGTTTGCTCCCTGAAATTAAGGACTATTTGATCCTTTGTTTGATCCTTTTTGTATCCTTAGCACTGGGCTTGGTAAATAATAGGCACTTTTATTTTATATGTGTGTGCGTATATATATATAGATATACACACACACACACACACACACACACACACACATATATATATATGTATATATATGTTAACTTATAAGCTTCCAGCATGCATAAGACAGATCCAGTGTACAAACAAGTAAACAAAAGCAGCAAATTCCAGCTTTGGCCAAGTCTGACAAATATGTTTCATTCTATATTCAGTCCTTCACCTCTCCAGCCCATTAGTCTGATAAAGATGAGGACACTGACAGCTTTGTAGAGGGCAGATTGAATTGAGTAATGAAATCTGAAGCTAGATTGAAGAGGTGTTAAGAGTGAGAAAAAAGGAAGTTGAGTTATTGTATATAGAGAATTTCTTAATGGAATTTGTCCAAAAAAGGGAGAAGTGATCTAGGAGGAGAGTTAGTAGGAATAGTAGTACTTAGAGAAGATTTTTAAAAAGACTTTGTAGACTTGGTCATGTTCACATAACCTGGAAAGGACCCAGTAGGTAAGAAGAGATTGGAGAATAGAGAGAAGAGGAGATGATGATGGGAGCTTCCTTCTGGAGAAGAAGGAATGGATGGAAGTAAGTTAACATGTAAACGTGTGACCTTGACAAGGAGTTTTATCTTTTCAACACCAACTACTCAAGTCATCACCCTTGTGATGTCCCAAGTCCTCTTTGAGAATGAAGGAATACCAACAAAAACAAAAGCAAATAAGGAACTAGGTGGGAATGAAATGGAGATTGCCTCGAGTTTTACACATTCTTCTCACTTCTCGACCCACTGCTCTCTGATGTCCAACACTACTGCTAGATTGAAACTTCTAAATGATCTCCGAATTGATAAATTCAGTGATCTTTTTCTGGATTTCCATTCTTGTTGGTAGCAGTTGACACTATTAGCCATTCTGTCCACCTGTTTCCTCTCTCCACCCCAGGTCCTCCTAACCCTGTTCTTTATTTATTTACTTGCTACCTGTCTGTCCATTCCTTATCGGTCATCATTGCTGTATTTTCAACCATGTATTGAAACCAATGCTCTATCCTGGACCCTATTTCTTCTCCCTCTGTTTTACCATTCCATGATTTTGTCTCCTATAAGTATAATTATCATCTCTATTGCGTATATAGTCCTTATACCTTTTCTGAATTCGTTAGCTGCCTGCTTCATGTCTCATGAGCACTTCTAACTCAAAATATTCAAAATGAAAGTCTCTATCTTCCTCTTGACAACATCACTCCATCTCCCACTTCCCAAATGTCATTTCTCTCAAAGGCACCATAATTTTCCCAGTCTTCCAGGCTTTCAACTGCAGAAAAATCTTTACTCTCTCTAACCTCGATAGCCAATCACTTGCCAAGTCCTGTTGATTTTACTTACATGGCATCTGCCCCTTTCTCTCCAAGTATATGGTCATGCCTAGTTCATATCATCATTACACCTTGCCTAGACTCTTGCAGTAGATTCCTCATTGGTCTCTGTGCCTCCAGTCCTTTTTCTACATGATTCATCCTAATTTATGTGGCTGCAAAATTAGAATTCCTAGAACATAGGACTGATTATATTAAAATGTTAAAAAACCTCCTTATGGCTACTAGGCAAAGTACAGATGCTTTTGTTTGACATTTAAAAACCTTATGTATCCAACCCTTCATACAAGCTTTTTCCTATACCTTGTATAAATGTCTTCCATTAACATCTCTGCCTATTGGGAATAATAATTTCATTCCATGCTCAGCTCGTGATTGCTTACACCCCAAACTTTTGTGGATTTTGAGTCTAAGCTACTAGTTTTATGTATTCTTTCTGCTAAAATTACTTTGCTAAAATATAAAATCTATATTGCTTTTCTACATATTTTATATTTTCTTGGTTGTGAACATGCTATTCCCCACCCCACTCCCCAGTGGAATGTCAGGTCGTTGAAGGTAGGTGCTCTTCTTCTCCCTCCACTCTCCCTGGGGTCCCCGGGGCCTTACACAGTGCCTGCAATATAGTGGTCGCTTCAACGTTCCAGTTGAATTGAATTTGAAGTTGGAAAAGGTGAATGACATATGAATCCATTGAACTGGATTTGAAGATGGAGAAGGTGAATGACATATGAATCCATTGAACTGGATTTGAAGATGGAGAAGGTGAATGACATATGAATCCATTGAACTGGATTTGAAGATGGAGAAGGTGAATGACATATGAATCCATTTCATCTGGGTCCTGAGAAGAGTTTCATTTTAAGAATAACCTAAGATAATTTTAACTGTGTGCAGCTTACACCTTTGTAGTTGGTTTGTGGCCTTGTTACTTCTCACTCAGGTAAGCAGTGACTGAAATATGATATTCTCTTGGGAAAGAGTCTTCTTAGTGTCTAGTTACATACTAGGTGAAAATAGCTGAACGTTTTAACAGTGCAAAGCGACCACGGAATTGCAGAACCTTGTAGATATTAAGGATAGAACCTGGGAGCCCCTTGTCCTTTTATGGGTCCAGATCTTATTGCGTATGAGGTTAATGAATTCTAGCAATTCCTCTTATTCCTTCTTAGTATCACTTTCCACGTCGTCTTCTCTGGCTAGGGAAAGAACTGCAGTCTTCCTTCCTTCTCTTGCCTTCCATTAAATAATATAACAGCTTGTAATGGAAAACAGGATGTCAACAAGACAGTATTACATTTTGGGAAGGTGTAATATCTCTTCAGCTTTTCAAACCCTTCAAGGATGTGAGCTGTACAATAATGATTATCACTGGGAATAAAACATTTGCTTCAGGAGATACTAAAGGTTAGAGCGAAACAATTCTGTATTTATTTTAAACATTACAATGTCATCCATAATTAATAGGATAATACTGCTCAATAGAGCTTGAAAATGCTGTGTACATTTTCAGCTATATTTCTTGCACCTTGTATGAGAAATAGACTTATCCTTAAGCCTTCATTTTATTTTTTATAAGAGAGGCTATTCCCAAAGCCTTTATATTTGGCTTTTCCCTAAATGTTTTGATTAACACTATTTTCCATGAGGTAATGATAATTAGGTCAACTGTTTAAGCCTGCTGCTAAATGGAGGCATTACACACAAGGGTCAGCAACTTTGGCTACTACAACTCCCCTTTAAAGCCGCTTCCTTTTCACACCGTAATTGGGACTCTCAACCCAGCTTATACTGAAATAAGTCTTCCTAGAGCAGCTAAAAGTCATTTTTATTTCTTATGGTATGCAAATCAAACACTTCCATTTTCTAGGCCAATTGCCAAAAAATGTGGGGGGAATATCCACTGAGATATCACCAGGAAATATCACTTAAATAAACAGAAGAGTCAGTGGAATAGCACTGTATATTAAAGAGATCTAGTCATGTGAGTAAATTCATGAACAAGATGTGCTTGAGGATGAATGGAGGGAGAAGAGGAAAGAATATCCTCATGGGACTATCCTATAAACCAAATGGATAGAGGATGGAAATAGATGAGGATTTTAAAAAGCAGATTTCAGACACAGAGACAGCAGCAGTGGGCAACTTCAAATACTTGAATGTATGCTGAAGCTTTAGCTATGCAAAAAGAAGGAAGGAAGGAAAGCAAACATTCATCAAGCCCCTACTATGTGTTTGACACTGTGCTAAGTGCTTTACAAATTTTATCTCATTTGGAGGAAACTGAGGCAAAGAAGTTAAATAACTTGCAAAGGGTCACACAGCTGGTTTCTGAAGCCAGATTTGAACTCAGGTCTTTCTGACTCCAGGCTCAGTGCTCCACTGTACCACCTAGATACCTTTGATAACTTATTGACGTGCTTAGGATCATAAAACCACACATTTAGAGCTAGAATGTACCTCAGGTCATCTAGTCTAATGCCTTTGCTTTATGAATGAGGTATGTCAGACCCAGGAAGGGTAAAGGACTTATCCAAAATGACATAAATTGTGAGTCTCCTAGGAAATATTTTAACCCAGGATAGAGCATAATTTCATTCTTCAAAAGGTTCTGAAATAACCATGTAAGTATTCCTTTGGAACTGATACTAACCAATGAAGAAGACCTAGTAACTGCTTAGCAGGATGTAGCCACTATGTCTAAAGAATTGCAATAAAGAAGAAAATGAAAGCTAGGCAGAGTCTGAAGCAAGACCTAAATTCTGATAAAGGAGATTTCAAAGGAGTTAGAAAAAAGAAATGAGTAAGATTTTTTAGCCTAAAATACTAGAGATAAAATTGGTTCCAAAGGAAGTGGAGATCTATCAAAAATGAAATTCTGAAGGTATGAATGTCACTAATTCCAACAGAGAAGATAAGGAGAACTAAGTAACTCAATGTTAGGGCAGAATCTGCAAAGAGAACTCATTAGATAGCTTTGATTTTTTAAAAGACATGAATAGATGATGGAAACAGGGTTCAGGAATTGAATGAACATGAGGGACGTGGACTTGTAAGAATAGTAACACGACTGGTAAAGATCAAAATACACTTATGCTATCAATGAAGAATACGCTTTTTTTTAAGCTGTGCTGGGGTCAGAGAAGGAATGCTATTTAACATAGTGCTAAAATACTAACTGTAACAATAAAAATAAACATAGGCAAAGAGGAAATAAAATCATGATTTTTCTCAGATGATATAATGATGTATGTAGAGACCTATGGCCAACTGAAAATTCAATGAAATAATTAATAATATCAGCAAAGTCAAAGGACATAAAATAAATCCTCATATGTCATTTATATTCCATAAGACTCAGTAGAAAGAGGTAAAAAAAGAAATTTTATTCAGAAGGTATAAAACATTTGAAATGCACTAAGGGTTATTTGAACATTGCTTTAAAAATATGGTTTGCAGAAATAAAGACAGACTTAAACACCTGGAAAATATTAATTGTTCATGGGTAGGTCAAGTCAATGTAATAAAAACTTCAGTTTCACCTGAACTGATTTGCTTGTGCAAGGCTGTACTTGTTTCATTCTTCGTTTTTGAAGAGGATCATGCCAACAGAGAATGACATGACTCATACTTGACTTTGTTTTGAGTGAGGGAAAGCTGTGCAGGTCACAAGCCTCACTTTGTCCTCCTGAGCCTAATGGGTCCAGTGACCAGATATTCATCAGGATGACTGGAGATGGCCCAGGGTGCAATGGGAGACCTTGGCCTTTTAGGCTAATTGTC
Organism: Bettongia penicillata ogilbyi; assembly: GCA_023548195.1. Classification (NCBI taxonomy): domain Eukaryota; kingdom Metazoa; phylum Chordata; class Mammalia; order Diprotodontia; family Potoroidae; genus Bettongia; species Bettongia penicillata. Next base: position 3,641,403 of record JAJHZJ010000021.1, read on the forward strand.
TTTTTAGGAATCCTGTACTAAACAAATTTCATAAACCCTCAAAACTCATTTAGAAGAACAAAAGGTCAAGAATCTCAATGTAACTTTTTTTTAAAGTGAAAAAGAGCAAAGTGGTTGTTGTCTATCAGTACCAGATCTTAAACTCTGCTTCAAACAAGTAATCATTAAGAAGATTGAGAAAAGAGGGGGAGAGAAAAAGAGACAGACAGAAAGAGACAGAGAGACAGAAACAGAGACAGAGACACAGAAAGAAAGAGAGATTGACAGAGAGGAGGAGAGGGAGAGAGAGAAAGGGAGAAGGAGAAGTGACTGAAAGAATAGTGGAACAGGTTACATATACAACATACTGAAGTGAACAGACAAAGCAGCATCATGTTTGATAAACTCAGAGAACTCAATGAATAGGGACAGATGCACTATTTGACAAAAACTCATAGAAAAACTAAACAATAGTCTCAATTAAGTTAAATTTATACCAATACTCATATCATACAGAAAGATAAACTCCAAAAGATTTATCACATAGATATAGAAGGTCATGCATGAACAAATTAAGGAAATAAGAAAGAAATTATCTTTCGAGTCTGTGGACAGGGGAAGAGTTCATTATTAAATAAGTTATAGAGAAGATCACAGAAGATAAAATGGACAATTTTGATTAGAAAAAATTAAGGGATAGCTGTGCAAATATATAAGATAATAATATAGTAAATATTTATGAGTAAATAGTTGTATTAAAATATAGTGATATAATAAATATTGTGTGATAAATATTTGAGGGAAAACAAGTAATTAGGGAAAAAAAATTTTGTAGAACATTTCTCAAACATCTCACATCTAAGATATAATGAGGAACTGATTCAAATTTATAAGACTAGAAGCCATTCTCCAATAGGCACATGATGAAAAAATATGAAGAGGTAATTTTCAAGGGAAGAAATCCAAGCTATTAACAATCTGGTCAAAAAAAGGCTATGTATCACCAATAATTAGGGAAATGTGAGCTGCCATTTAATATCCACTGGACTGGCAAAGATAACAAAAGAGCAAAATAATTATTGGAGAGGGCCATAGAAAAATAGGTACACTAGTACACCATTTGTGGACCTGTGAATTGGTTCTGCCATTCTGAAAAGGAGTTAGAAACTATTCCCAGAAAATTACCAGTGAATGTAAGTCTAAAAGATTAAAGATGAAATGTACCACTCACCTGCCTGAAACTGTTGCATTCATACACCAAAACTTGTATAGTCATTCCACAAAAGAAGGGAAATAAGAAATAAAAACAATGTATAGGAGCTGCAGAGGAATATTTCCACTCCATGGAAATAGAGAATTCTTAACAAGTATTGTTTTCCTCATCCAACCATTCTGGAGAGCAATTTTGAAATATCCCCAAAGGGTGGCCAAACTATGCATACCCTTTGATCCAGCAATATTACTACTAGGTCTGTAACCCAAATAGATCATTAAAAAAGGGAAAATGACCTACACATACAAAAACATTTACAGTACCCTTTTTTTTGAGATAGTGAAGAATTAGAAATTGAGGGGATGCCCATTAATTGGGGAATGGCTGAACAAGTTGTATATGAATGTAATGAATACTATTGTGCTATATGAAATGATGAGCAGGTGGATTTTAAAAAAGCCTGGAAAAATTTACATGAGCTCATGCTGAGTGAAGTGAGCAGAGCCAGGACAACATTGTGCACAGTAATAGTAACATTGTGAGATGATCAGCTATGATTGACTTAGCTCTTTTCAGTAATATAATGACCCAAGACAATTCCAAAAGACTTATGGTGGAAAATGCTACCCATATTCTGATAGAGTCTGAATGCATATCAAAGCATCTTTTTGGGGGGGTTGATTTCTCTCATTTTTTCTGTTTGTTCTATTTCTTCTTTCACAAAATGATTAATGTGGAAATATGTTTAACATGATGGCACATGTATAACCTATATCAGATTGCTTACCATTGTGAGAAGGAGGGTAAGGAGGGAGGAAAATATGAATATTGAAAATTGTCTTCACATGTAATTGGAAAAAGTAAGATATCATCAAATAAAAATACTTTGTGGTTTCCCCATTCTTAGACATCTTCAATCAATGTCTTGATGCCAATTGTTGAGAATGTTATAGAATAAATTCTCGTTCAGGTACAGGTTAAATTTGATGATCTTTGAGGTTACTTTCAACTGTGAGATTCTGTGACTCATATGTGTAATAGAGTATCCCATCAGCTCTTTAAAACTGGAAACAATGTATATTAATCCTGGGGATGCCAATATTTAGTTAACTAGCTCAAATTCCCCAAAACGTAGTAGACTTTAAAGGTGGCCAGCATGTATGATTTCTCCTTTCTCTGTTCTGTTTTGCACATTGTCCCTAGACTTCCCTTCCAATTATACTAATAATAATAATGAATAATTCCAATTATTCAGTTAAGTGCACCAAACATCTATCAGGTTCCTACTATGAGCTAGGCAGCATAGCATAGTGGATAGAGAGCTGGTATAATACTAGGAACTACAGATACAAAAATGAAGTCGTGTCTAATTGCAAGGTGTTAACTGTATCAGAATCCAACGGAGCCACTGAATGCCTTGCACACCAAACATGAACTCAAGGTTTTCAAGATCTTCTATGATATTGTCCCATTTAACGTATCTGATCTAGAGTTGTCATGACAGTCAGGCTTCATGCAATGGGAAAACTATCTATAGTGAGTGTCTGGTGAACAACATTGCTTTCCCTTTGTTATCTGTGTATAGTTTTCCTTTTGGGCCAATAATTTGTTTCTGTCCCAGGGAAGATATATCAGTTCCTTTGTGTCCCTGCTAGATAAGAGCTGCTTTTTTTTTTTTTTAAATCTCTGCATATCTGTGAGTATCTATAGAGATGGAGGGATTCAGAAGCCATTTCCAATTTAGGTAACTTATTAGGAGTCAGTTGATGGTAATGATAATTTTCCTCATCTTACTCTAGCACATCCATCATGTCTTAAAAATTCATTTTTGTTTTTTTTTTTGTTTATTTTTGTGGCCCCCATCTGTTTCTATCAGTAGAGGAAGCAAACCAGTTAGAAAAAGTAATTTCTCATCTAATGTGATACAGTACAGAGTGGGTCAGCCTCAAAAGCAGGAAGACTTAGCTTTAAGTCTAACCTCAGATCTACATTGTGACTATGACCCTGCTCATGTCATTTAAACTATCACTTCTTTAGGCAACTCTAAGACTCTATTTTATAGAGAAAGTATAAACCTGAGTTGGTAGATAGCATCTCTTCCAATAATATCATAGATTTAGAACCTATCCTTATCATTTCTATAGTGCTTTCCTCATAAACTCCAGTGGCTCCCTATTACCTCTAGGATGAAATATAAAATCCTCTGTTTGGCTTTTACTTACTCCCCTCTCTACATTCTGTAATCCAGTCTTATTGTTATTTCTTCTTCACTCCATCTCCTGACTGGACATTTGCACTGCTGGTCCTCCTCTGCCTAGGATGCTCTCCCTTTTCATCTCCTCTTGTCTTCTCTGATTTTTTTCATGTGTAATCAAAAGTCCCACCTTCTTCAAGAAGTCTTTCCCAGTTTTCTTTAACCCCTGAGATTACTTCTGATTTATCCTGTGTACATCTTATTTGTACATTTTTTTGCATGATGTTTCCTTAGATTGTGAGATTCTCAAGAACAGATTTGTTTTCTTCCTCCCTCCCTCCCTCCCTTCCTTCTTTCCTTCCTTCCTTCCTTCCTTCCTTCCTTCCTTCCTTCCTTCCTTCCTTCCTTCCTTCCTTCCTTCCTTCCTTCCTTCCTTCCTTCCTCTCTCCCTTCCTTCCTTCCTCCCTCCCTCCCTCCCTTCCTTCCTTCCTTCCTTCCTTCCTTCCTTCCTTCCTTCCTTCCTTCCTTCCTTCCTTCCTTCCTTCTTTCCTTTCACCCTAGCGCTTAGCATAGCATGTGACACATAATAGGCATTTAATAAATGTGAGTTGACAAACTTAAAATAATCTTGTAATATAGTCTAGGCAAGTGTCACTATCTATTTTTTCATGGTAAAGAAATTAAGTTTCAGAGAAATTAAGTGTTTTGCAACAGTCCTTGACTATCAGAAATAGAACAGCCACCCAAATTTCTATTATGCCATTCTAGCCCCCAAAACCGTCATTTAAATCAGGCCACTCACTCCCTTCCTGTCACCTTGTAATGTTAATGTAAAGTTAATAATGGTGGGTGGGGGGGAAGAGCTAAAGATCTTCCTGATCCCTTAATAAACCTCAATACCTTTTGTTAATTTCTACTGAGGCACTGCATCAGAGTGTCATGCCCCTCAGCTCTAAAAAGTGTATCAATATTCTGAGGTGAAGTTTTACTTTGGGACCACTCATTGAAAGTGTTCATTTGACCAGATGAGAGTCTGGGTAGCCATTAAGGATGCTGCTGCTTCTTTCTCTGGTAACTATGTGTGTATATAATGGTCAGACAGTTGGATCTGTCTGTTGATCTGTGATGTATGTATTGCTTATGGTCAGACAGTTGGAAGCTCTGTCTATCAGTCTTTATTTCTCTACTTGTATTTTCTCTTTTGGTATATGTGCTTGATTAAAGTGATTTTTGACCCTTCAAAAGTTGTTTTCCTTTTAGAAAAACAGATCTAAGAACTTGTACAGCAGATCCTCTTGAGTCTGCTGGAGTGCTTGCTGATACAGAACTGTACGTGCTATGATTATTGCCACCTCAATACCCACATGTTACATTATTACATAGGAAATAATCTCCTAACACATCTCTCATTGTCTATATCTTACCAATTTTTCAAACTCTAACTTCAATTCTATCTTATGGTAAAAATGGCACTGCATAAAAAGACAAGAACACTGATTAGCAGTTCTGCTTTTGTTACTAACTACTGGGGTGACTTATAATGAACCACACCTTTTCTGGGTTTTAATTTCATCATTAATAAAAGGAAAGTATTGTTCTTCAAATTTCCAAACAACTTAAAATTCTGAGTCTAAATTTGACCATCTTTGTGAAGCCTTCCCTTATTACCTTAGCACTCAATAATCCTTCCACATATAGTTGCTGTGGTTAATTCTTTGTTTTCAGAGAGGACATTCTAACGTGGGTGAATTGCATTTAAGTGAGGCACAGTTACACAAAGTCATCAGCCTCACCATTTCATTGAAGTCCAATGGCAAGACAAAAGTCAGGATGACAGAAGATTGTCCAGGACACAGTGGATGATCTTGGCATCTTTGATATCTGACCATGCTCTAAGTACTCCATAGAGCCTATTTTAGTAGACTTCATAGCCATAGAATAAATTGTTCTCCTCTGCCCATTCTGTCAGGGGAAGTCTTCACATGCTTGGGGTAGACACCCCTCTAACTATTTCTGATCCATACCATAAAGGCAGCATTTAGTTACATATTCTTCTGCAATGTGCACCAATGGCTTTCTGAGTATGTGTCTTATTTCACCATCTAAAGTATGAACTCCTTAAGGACAGGAACCATAATATTCCTCATTCTACCCAGCATGGTAGAATGCTATGGTGCTACATAGAATGTGTCCAAGAAAGAGACCTGCTGAGAACAGAGATTATGCCTAATTCTTCTTTGAATAACTCAGAACATCTAGTGGAATGCCTTGTATGTAAAAGGTAACCAGTAAATGTTCCTGGATTCATTGAAGAACTATAGGAGTAGCAAAAAATTATACATGGAAGTGATTCTGCAAAATCGGAAACTTCCGGATGTGGAGGAAAAATACACAGAATGAAGGATAAGAGAAAATGAAACAAACATAAAAAGATGATTACTGATCTTAGTGAAGCAGAATGCATGTCCTTAAGAACAGGTTAGTATATTTGATTACCTGAATGATTCCAGGGGTATCAGTACTAAGACACTTAGGGAAGTTTCATTTCCATGATTTTTCCCAAACATCCTTCTGTGAATTCAATATTCCCTGAGGCTACACAAACCATAGCCCAGCTTGGCTTGCATCCCTCATTTTCCCTTATTAACCTCTCTAATCACTAGCCTCTGCCTGTGGCAAGATGAACACTATATATTAAGATGCAAATCAGCCTATCCTGAATAATAATGCTCATTTTGCTGATAGCTATATTTTTGGATAGGTCAAAACAAAAAAAAAAATGGGATTGCAAGTCAGTACTCTGCCAGCTGCTCTTCCTGCAGACTTGCTGAACACATCACAACAAATCTTTGTATTTATAGAGCCTTGCTCTAGGGAATTTGGGTCTTCCCTACTTGTTAGGTGATACAGTGGATAGAGAACCAAGCTTGAATTCAGGAAGACCTTAGCTCTAATCGAGCCTCAGACAGTTACCAGCTATATGATCCTGGGCATGTCCCTTAACCTTTTATTCGCCTCAACTCCTCATCTATAAAGCAAGAGATGAGTTAAAAAGGAAGATGGCAAACCATTCCAATATGTTTGCCAAGAAAATCCCAAATGTGGTCAGAGACTAAATGGCATAACCAAACAATAACAACTCTTCTCTCCTTTAAACCTCAAGGCTTTGCTTGTGTGTTTACTTCCTTATTTGGGGTGTATGGAATATTTAGGAAGGACTAGAGCCTCTGGTGCAAGAGCTTGCCTAGACTTTTTTAGGGCTGCTCTTCCATCTTTGATGTCCACCTTTTACCCAACTGCCATCAGTGTCTCTAAGAAACCGGAGCATGCACAGTAGCCACACCTTGTAAAACCATCTCAGCAACCAGGTTGAGGGTTTGGCCCCAAACCCATAGGTCAGTTAGAGGACTATCTACCTGAAGAATGTGAAAATTCCCCTTGTTTGAATGGATTGATGAGAAAAATGTGTTGTTGGATTGTAGAAAGTGACTTAAAGAGGAACTGTGGATCACTTAGAGCTGGTCATCAAACATTCTAATGTCATCCCCTTCTTCCTGGGCCACAACCAGTCATCTTGATTTTTGTCTTGTCACTGGAATTGGATGACTCTGGAAGAGAGTGAAGTTCAGGTCATTGAGCAACTCTGCCTCGCTTAAAGTCAATTTATCCAAAACTCAAGATACCTTGTGACGCCACTGGTCTTCTATGAAAATGAAGGACAAGCAACTTACTCATTTATTCATTTAAGCTACTAAGAGACATGAAAGAGTATAAGCAGTGTGATATGATGGATACATTTCTGGACATGGAGTTAGGGAAAAACTGTGTTTAAATCTACCCCTCACAATTTCTTGCTTTGTGATGTTGGACAAGTCATTTAACCTCTAGGGAAATCAGAGAGTTATTCAAGGAACTCTCTAGGATTCATCTAATGAATCATTGGGGAGTGGGAAAGTGGGAAGAGGAAGTAAGGAATTCCCACACCTTTAAAATCAAAGCTCCATTGTATTCCTATAAGAAGCATATAATATTCCCACTTTACACAAAGCAAATTGATTGAGGTGGAGCTTAAGCAAATAGCCTACTTTAGATAAGCATACTGCAAAATTCCATTGTTGTTTTTTCCTAAATCCCTTGATTTCCTGGGTAGTGCTCTGTATTCTAGAAAGATCACCTCTGAAATTCACAATCTGACTTTCCCCAGCACGGAGTATATTACAAGAGATTTTTTTCGTATGTTTTTTCTTATGTCCAGGTAATTTTGTCAAACAAAGAGTTAATTTGACAAAATTCTAGTCATGCTAAGTTTTAATAATCATAGTTTCCTTTTATAAATGTTCAGAAACTATCCTTTAATATGTTGCAGAGTTTCATCAGAAATGGAAGTCAAGCTCATAGTTCAATAGCATGAAGGACCAAGCCTCTTCTCTTTTTTCCTTTGAAAATCCTATTATCTGCCCTCCCCTGTTCCTATAGCACCTCTTTCATTCTCTAAGATTGTCCAAAGATCATCTAAGGTAAGTCAGAATCACAACCACTAGCCTATTAGTGGTTTATCTTCTAATGTGGTTTATCCAAGGTGAATCAACAGAAGGCAACTTGACTCGCTCTTCCCATCTCCTTACATATCTTCATTTTCAACCTCACTCACATTCAACATTTTTATTCTATCCTTCATAATCCTAAAATCATTCTCCTTGTTAAAGAAAATGGAAATAGCATAAAAGTTTAAAAGTTCTTTCATTCTATTGTCTTTTATCATTAACCCATCCTCTCTGAATAGTATACCTCTCCCTTCTTTGAACTTCCTCTTATTTATAATAAGTAAGAAGATGGTTTTGTAGTTCTTACCCTTTATTTCCAGTCCCAATTGGGAGTTTTCACATTCCTAAACTATTCTCATAAGCCTGTGTCAATTGCTGTATTTTCATTCTTGATTATCTCCCCTTACTTCTCTTATACATGTCCTTTAAAAAAATCTGGGTTGATCCATGATGCCAACATTCATTTTCTGAAACTTTTTTCGCTTTATTGAAATCCTTCCTCCCATAAGAATTTCATTCTTGGTAACTCTGGATCCCTCTTGGTTCAAGTTCCTCTGTAAAATTTTAGGTCATGAGATAAAGTAAAATTGTCCTGTATAGGATCAGAAATGTTGTACTTGATAATCTGAGTGATCTTTTCTCAGTGTTTTTTTTCTTTTCTCTGTAACACATGGCAATGTTACTTCACCATATTTTTTTTTTCCCCTGGGCCTTAATCTTCTCATCTGTATAATGAAGGAGCTTGACCAAATCAAGAGTATGCTGGACCCAGCTCATACTGGAAAGAACAGATTGGGAAGTTTTCAATATAAGCATTTACATTTCAGAAATCAGCAAAGGCTACAAATCAGAGCTTCGTTTATTTTTCTATTAATTTTCTAGATTTAAGAAAGTGATGGAGAAAACGTTAATAATGATAACTAAACTTAAAAGTCCATCACCTAGTTATTCCTCCTCAATTCTCCATAGCCCAATTGTGAAACATTTACCAACACACCCCTGGATAAGCTCCAAGTGAATGATCAAAAAAGCATTTATTAAGTGATTTAACACATGAAAGGCATTGTGCTAAAGAGCATGGATATGAATACAAGCAGGCAAAATATTTTCTGTACTTAAGGAATTTACATCCTAATGGGGGAAAACAATTCATAAAGGGGAGATAGATGGGAAGACAGAGATAGATATGTACTCTGCAGTTTCCAGAGTGGCATGATTTGGAAATGTCTATGAAATGGCAGGAAGTCTGGGCTAGGGAAAGAGAAGATCAAAGTTCACCTATGTGAGTCCCAGAATCCTATGATGGGGGATGAAGAGGATGGTTAAAGAGTAGGCAACATGATTTTGCAATAGTCTAGGTTCACTTCCAACTATCAATCCTATTATTCTATAATCCTTCTTAAAATCTTTTTTTAAAATTTATCTGATACTATACATTCTTCATTCTCCATTAATATCTAGATACAGAGGCATCTAGCTCTTAGGTGTCATAGCAGGTAAAGAACTAGACCTGGTTTTGGAAAACTGGAGTTCAAATCCAGCCTCAGATACTTAGTAGCCATATGACCTTGGGTAAGTAATTTAACCTGTCTGCCTCATTTTACTCATCTACAAAATGGGGTTAATAATACATGGCACTAGGGTATAGTCAAGATGGCAGAGTACAAACAGCAGTCCCAGTGAACTCTCCCACTATTACCAATAATTTAAGAAATTACTGAACTACCTAAAAACCATGATTAAAAGCAAAGTAAAATCAAACGAACAAACAAAAAGGCTAGACCACATATTCCAAGACATTTTTAAGGAAAACTACTCCAGCATCTTAGATTCCAAGAGTAAAACAGAAGGCAAAAGAATCCACCAATTACTTTCAGAAAAAGATCACAAAATGAAAACTCCCAGAAATATTATAGCCAAATTCCAGAGCTCACAGGTCAAGGAAAAAATGTTGCAAGTATCCAGAAAGGAACAATTCAAATACTGTGGAGCCACAGTCAGGATCACACAAGAATCAACAACTTCTACGTTAAAAGAGCAGAGGATTTAGAATATGATATTCCAGAAGACAAAGAATGAAATTACAAAGCTAGTATTGCAACCAAAAATGATTTATCCAGCAAAACTAAGTTTAATTGTTCTGGTGGAAAAAAAGTTAGTTACTGAAATAGAGAACTTTTAAATATTCCTTGTGATAAGACCAGAGCTGAAGAAAACTTGACATTCAAACAGGAGATTTAAGAGAAGCATAAGGAGATAAATGTGGAAGAGTAAGAATAAGATATTCAATAAAGTTAAATTATTTACATCAAATGATACATGTAACTCCTAAGAACTTTATCATTGTTAGGGCAATTAGGAGTCTAAATAAACTGAGCACATGAGTGTGAGTCAATAGTGTTGGGATGTTCTCTCAAGAAAAGGGAAGGGGTAAAAGAGGTATGCACTGGCAGAAGGGTATGGAACAAGCAGAATGGGGAAAACATTTTCACAGAAAAGATGTACTCAAGGAAGAGCGTTTATAGTGAAGGGGGAAATGGGTAGGAGTGGCAGGCAATGCTTGAAATTCACTCTCATCAGAATTGATTCAAATAGGAAATTATTTTCTCAAGTAGAGAAATAGGAGGGGGGTGAAAAAAGGGAAGGTGAATGAAGGGAAGCAGTGGTCAGAAGCAAAACAGACTTTTGAGAAGGCACAGCCAAAAGAGAGAGAGAAGGATAAACAGAAAAAAAAATATAGGATGGAGGTTAATGTATAATTAGTCATCATAACTGTTAACATGAATAAGATGAGATCACCCATGGAAGTGCAGAATAGCTAAATAAGTGACTTAGGAATATGACGGGGTACTATTGTGCTATAAGAAACAATGAGAGATTTAAAAAAAACAAAAACAAAAACATGGCAAGACCTGTACTAAGTGATGCAAAAGTGAAGTGAGAAGAACCAGGAGATCATTGTGCCCTGCAACAGCAATGCTATGGTGATGATTAACTGTGAAAGATTTGATGAAAGACAATTAAAATGAGCTCATGATGAAAAAATGCCATCCACCTCCAGAGAGAGAACTTATGAACTCTGAATACAAATTGAAGAATAATTTTCTTACTTTATTATAATAATTATAAATTATTGTCAATATGTGGCATATGGATAATATGGATATATTTTTGCATTGTTTGACATACAATATCATTTTGCTTGCCTTCTCAGTGGCTAGGGAAGTGGTAGGAGGGAGGGAGAAAATTTTGAATTCAATTTACAACAGAAAAAATGCTAAAAAAATAAACAATAATTTTAAAATTAAAGACAAATACCTAAAAGAAAAAAAAAGAACAAATCAACAGTTGTTTTGCTCATTTTTTAATAGTGGAAGAGGAATTCTTAAGTGCAGGAATTTTCACTAGTATTTTGCTAATGATGTATTTTAAAAGCATCACATAATATACATATTTAAACCTGAAAACAAACTACTTGAATTTGCATATCCGGCTGAAATTATTTTAAGTGCTTACATATTTCCTGAAGGAAAAAAAAACAAACCCTCAAGATCAGGGGTGGGGAACTTGTGACCTCAAGGTCATATGTGGTCTTCTAGGTCCTTGGGTGTGATCTTTTGACTGAGTCTAAATTTTACAGAACAAATTCTTTTATTAAGGGAATTTATTCTGTCAAGTTTGGATTCAGTCAATGGGCTACACTTGAGGACCTAGAGGGCCACACGTGAACCTTGAGGCCACAGGTTCTCCACTCATGGAATAAATATTGCATTAATAATCTTGGTTATTCATCATTTTTCTTAACCCTATTTCCCCCATTGCAGTCTATTTGTGAAAGCTAATCTGATTTTAAAGTTGTATAATTAATTACAAGGAAATAGGGTATTTTAACATCTTGCTAGCACATTGGCCCATGTGTTGTGAAATAGATATTACTTCCAATTAAAACAACTCTGAGGTACTACCTAACATGAATCAGATTGACTAATAAGAGAGAAAATGAAATGAGAAATGTTGGATACATGGGGAAATTGGTACACTAGTGAAGTTGTGAGCTGATCCAACCATTCTGCAAAGCAATTTGGAACTATGCCCAATGGGCAATGAAACTGTGCATACCTTTTGATCTAGCAGTTCCTTTCTGACACTTACTATTATCTGTGATTCTTCTCCTCAATTACTCATATGTGGCTAGTTATGTCTCATCTATTCATTTCATAACTGATTTACTGCAATAATTAGCTAATTCATTTCCACATTTCTAACTTAACCAGACTCCAGTGTTTCTTCCAATAAACCTTACACACTTCCTCCATACTAACCCTCCTCAAGAATTATTTTTATTTTCAAACTGCCCTGCTCAAGAGCCTATAAGAGCTTCCAATTACTTCTTAGATTAAGAAAGTGCAAACTCTTCAGTTTGGCATTCAAGTAACAGTAAGGACCTTAACTACAGGAGAGTCTGCTGTACAGGTTTGTAGATATGCTTTTCTAAAAGGAAAGCAACTTTTGAGGGGTCAACAATCATTTTAATCAGGCACATGTATCCTTCACTTAGTTCAGAAGAAAAAGTCAGCTCCTGAACTTCAGAGAAAATTCAGAGAAACAAAGATCAACAGACAGATCTTCCAGTTGTCTGAGCATAAGCAATACAGACATCACAAATCAATAGACATGTTCAATTGTCTGACAATTGCATACATACATAGTTACTGGAGAGAGAAGCTCCAACATCTGGGATTTCAAATCTGGGCTCCTTATTGGATGCCCAGAGTCTCATCTGGCCAAATAATTCCAATGAGTAAGACCCAAAGGAGAACCTCACCTCAGAGCATTTATACACTTTTCTGAGTCAGAGGACATCACAACCCTTGAGAACCAGTGCCTCATTAGAAATTAATAAAAGGTATGGACCTTCCTACAAAACAAATCTTCCCTAACCAAACTTCCCTTTATGGGCAGGCCCGTTAATGGGTGGGAAAGATCTTTAACTCTCAATACCATTACAAGGACTTGCATCAATTGGCTGAATTTAACCCAACCAACCATTTCCCCTGATTTCTCTTTGTTAGGGCCTTTTTGCTCTAATCAGGATAGATTCCTCATGTTCTTCTTTGTATCCTAAAGCTCATTTCTTACCCAAGGCTCTATCATGTACTTTATACCAAGGATGGGCAACCTGTGGTCTCAAGGCCACAAGTGGTCTTCTAGGTCCTCAAGCGCTGCTTTTTTGAACAAGTCCAAGTTTTACAGAACAAATCTTTTTATTAAGGGAATTTCTTCTGTGAAGTTTGGATTCAGTCAAAGGGACCTTGAGGACCTAGAGGGCCACATGTGGCCTTGAAGCTGTAGGTTTCCATCTCTGATTTTATACTTGCTCTTTAAGATTTTGCTCAAAATTCTCTCTCTCTCTCTCTCTCTCTCTCTCTCTCTCTCTCTCTCTCTCTCTCTCTCTCTCTCTCTCTCTCTCTCTCTCTCTCTCTCTCTCTCTCTCTCTCTCTCTCCCTCTCTCTGTTTTCCATAAATACATACATACACACACATACCTCAAATTAATTTTTTCACTTTGTAGTTTTCAAAGCACCTTCATCACAAAAATGTAGAAAGACAGGTTATACAAATGTCATTATTTCTGTTTTATTAAATTTCTTTCATTCATTAAGAAAAAAAGAATTAAGAAAATTGAGAAAAATTAAGTGACTTACTCAAGGTCATATAACTAGAAAGTGACTAAAGCAAAAATTGGAAACTAGGTGCTCAGAATACTGATGCCTACATAGAACATGGACAGAATATAATCTCACACTTGGACCATATTTCACTATGCACACCTATGACCAAAAATTGTGTTTTTTACTATGCCTAATTTCCTTTATTTCCAGAATATTCCAAATCCTCAGTGATCTTTTTCTTTGATTTCCTGTAACACTCATATTTTCTTGAAACCTATTTTCCCCTATTTTTGTGAATACTTTGTGGAGCTCATCTCATTTTTTCACAGTCACCCTTCAGAAATTTTTATGAACTAAGTGAACAGATTTTAACTTTCAGTCATGTTCAGACAGGACTTTACTGTAGTCTGAGTCCTGTTTCAGCAGACAAGGAATGAATTCATCCTTTTCTTTCCCAGTGTACTGAAAGATGTGGGCCATCCAGTGATAGGAGTCTTCCTCACAAGTGAAAAGGGAGAGTCATGCTTAAAGTTTTGCCCTATTGTATACTTTTAGACACAAAGGCATTTCCATTGCACTTTCTCTAAGACATGCAACATTGCACTTTGTAGTGGTGCGATACTTTCACTCGTTCTTCTGTGCTCCCAGCTTTTTTTTTTTCTCAGCAGAACAAAACAAAATCCTCCCCATCCCCCCAAAATACCTGAATTTATTCTTATTTTTGTATAACAATGTAATTTCCCAGGTGAAGATGGTAGTTTAAATAAGAGCTTCTAAAATCCTACTCATATTTCAGATACTGTGAAACCCAGAAAAATCAAGTGAAGTCTGTTAAATAACCCATTTCTTTGAGCATTTCTGTGAGACCCAAAAAAATCAAGTGGTCTGTTGAATAACCCATTTCTTTGAGCATTTCTCACTGAACTCCTCTGTGTGTCCAGTCATTCCAATGAGGAATTCTCCCAAAATTGTATTTGTTGCCAAAGAAATTGGAAAAGTATGGCTAAAGTTAGTGAAAAGTGACCCTTTCCATTTGTATAGAACTTTAGGATCAATTAACTCTTGAGTTCTCATTCTTCACTGTTAATCACAACAAATAAAGGGAACAGGAGTAATGTTAACAGTCCTATTTGGTGCACACAGAGCGGATGTCACATTGCTTATATTATATGAAATGAAATAAAGCATGCACTGCTGGGGTTGATGTCTGCTAGACTTAAGGAACTCAAGGAATTTGGTGAATGACTACTGAGCCCAGGCCAGAACATATAGACAATTACACTGAATTCTCTCTGTTTGTTTTTCCTCCCCTGATATGACAGCTTGGATCTATGGGAAACATTCCCCAGCATCCCAGAAATATCCTGCATAACCCAAAGGGAACTCTAACTAATTGGAAACACTTCAGAGAGAAGGAAATGCAGTCACTGAATCATTTTTTTTTTGTTGTTTCTCGGATGTACATATGAACTATTTTTGGTGGGATATTTGTCTTAATTTTAAATTATACATAGTTTGATGGAACAAAATTAATTTAACACTCTAATCTCCATGTACCCCAAGGGCCTTTCAAATCACAATGAAGCTTGACAAAAATGCCTCCCCCCTGACCCCTTCCTCAGTGCTGGCTATCTAAATTGCCCTAGGAGATAGAGATAAAAGCAACGTAATTAGTTATTAAGCATATGTGCATCTAATTATACATTTAGTGTGATATGTAACCTAACCATTACTGTTACAGAGTGAAGAGATTCAAAGACAAATCAAAAGGGAAAAAGGAAACAACAAAGAAACCCAAAGGTAGTGTGGAAAATAGGAGGCTGGCAGGTGACTGGGCTTGGGAAGGGAAACAGAAATTTTAAGTTTTCCTTTATGGATTTACTATTAGCTTCCTATTTGACAAAGCTGAAAATAATTTACCTGGATAGAGTAACTCATAATTATCTCTTAGGGAGATGGGAGGAAGATAACACATAATAGGTTTCTAAGACTGGATTTGAACTCAACTTCCTGCTCTTAAAATGAGGGCTCTCTCCATGACCCCATGTTTCCTTTCCTTTATAACATGACTCCAATGTAAATCTTCCTTTTTCACTTCTGATATCCATTTTCAGAGACCACAAACAATGGTAAAAAGGGAAGCATATCAAGTGTGATTGTGTTGTGATTCAAATATCTCCAATCTGTTTCTAGTTGGTACGTAACAGTATTTTGTACCTCCTCACTTTTATTGATATTAATAAAAATATAGAAAGCTATATTCAGTAGCTTACCCTTTTCATGAAAATATAGAAATATCATCCTTCAAATTTTCTTATCATTGAAGATTATCCTATAATCATATAATATCATCAGGCTATAGGACGATGACATACAATAGGTCCAAATAGCTGTCATCTCACCAACCAATGAGGCAGATCCTTACATATCTTGTGACTTATTATATTTGATGCTGACAATTCCTCTAGTGGTTTGAATACTATTTTCTGTTTTTTTCTCTATTTTCATCTTCAGAAAATGAGACAGAGGAAGACAAGAACACAGTTACTATAGATCAAAAAAGATGGTACAGAACATGGGAGGGGATCCATGAATTTTGTTGTTTCTCAGCTGTTAACAATATTTTTTAGTTAGAGAATAAAACTACTTTCCTATGAATGGGCTATCCACACAGCCACGATCTTTATAACTAATTCACACTAACAATAAAATAGGAGCTTTGGAATCATTGTTACCTATGTAAGAAGTTCAGTGTTTATTGTAGACTGGTTATGGAGGGCCATTCCTTCCTTGCCTGGAATGCCTTCACTTCAACTTTTTAGTTATTGAGATTCTTCTTCAAAACCTAACTTGAATCCCACATTCTCCTTCTCAGATCACTTCAGTCGAAAGTTTCACTCTCTCCTAGACCATTCCCCAGCTCCAATTATATTTCCTTTTGATCCATTCATTATTTACTTACCATTTGCTGCCTTTAATAGTTATTTATATTTTTCTTATTTATATTTTTCTTTTTCTTTTTTTAATTTATGGAATAAAACAAGCATTTCTGTAACATAGTATAACTGCCCCCAAAAAAGATTGTGCGTGAAACTTTAAATCTACTATGTACAACTTGCTATTCCCTTGAAATATATAATAAAGTTATGATTGTAATTTCTCCCCTTTTTTATCTTCCATTGCCCCCTCCCCATCTTGCCCCACAGATGGCTACCATTACACAAAAATACATATGTAAA
Source organism: Bettongia penicillata ogilbyi (assembly GCA_023548195.1). Classification (NCBI taxonomy): domain Eukaryota; kingdom Metazoa; phylum Chordata; class Mammalia; order Diprotodontia; family Potoroidae; genus Bettongia; species Bettongia penicillata. The sequence goes on from JAJHZJ010000021.1 coordinate 3,658,244, forward strand.
CATAAAGTTATTCTATAACTACTTTATTTATCATTTCTTTCTCTGGATGCAGATAGGATCTTTATTCGTAAGTCCTTTAGAGCTCATTTGGGTATTTAAATGATTCTGACCAGGACTTCTGCCAACACATTTGTAGGAACAAAGGTGGGAAAGTATAAAGAAGGATCCTCTCAGCACTGATAAGTATTTGAAGGCAGCAGCCCCTTTCTTTTTCTCTGGGTATACATTCTCTAATGACATCTTATACTCTGATTCTCTGTGTAATTCCTGTGTCACAGCCGATTATATGTTACCATGTAACTCTCCATTTCCATTTGCCTGATCTCCAAACTTCATTCAGTTTTTGGGGGATTGGTGGTATCCCTTAATTCAGAACCAAATGATGTGTGGATCTCATTTTAAAATTTGCAGAGTGTTTCAGATACACTGTCCTGCCTGAGCCTCACAATCCTATGAAGCAGGCATTAGTGGTGTTATTATAATTTCCATTTTATAAATAAGAAACAATTCCAAGAAGCTAAATGACTTGCCCAGGGTGACAAGGCTAGCTTTCTGGTTCCAAGTCTCTCTATGTGTTGTCACTCTGCCTCTCACTTAGTAATGAAATAGAAGTATGATCTGATGTAATGGAAAAAGTCTTAGACCTGAAGACAGGAGATTTTTGTTCAAATACAGGTCTCTAAACATTTCTGAACATCAATTTATTCACTTGTGAAATGCAGTTAATAATATTTGCAATACTATAGTAAGGAACTGGATGAGAATGAGAAATGTAGCAAGTAGAGAAAAGATGATAGAGCGGAAGAAAGCCAAACAGCAAGTTCTTGTCTGTAAAACTCCAAACACAGGAGACGGAGAGAAAGGTCTGTGGATAAGAGGGACAAGTCCCACCAGGAGCACAATGCTGGTTGAAGAAAACTCTGGCACCCAGGAAGAGGTTGTGTACCAAGGAAGGAAGAGGTCCCAGTCTCATACCAAGTCACTATCTATACCAGACAATTGGAACTGGCACAGGTGCAAATGAGCGGTTTTGTCACCCAGTACTCAGTTCCAAGTCACAGATGTAGGGCACACTTGAACATGAGGAGTAACTTTTCCTATTTCAGTTAAGGAGACCTTGGGAGGTATATCAAGAAAGGACAAAGTTCCAAAGCCAGCAACAGCAGTGGTGAGACTCAGGCCCCAAGGATAGAGGGATCCTGGACCTGGAGCAGACCCTGGCCCTGACCCCCACTGCGACCGTGGAGGATTGGCAGCCCCGGAAGGATAGGATATACATAACATTTGACAAATATACACACTAATATGATGGTGAGAAGCCTGATCTCCCACAGACAAATTACATTTTGATCACTGTAGTGTGTCGCTGAAGTTTTTGAGTGCTTGGTGTGACCCCCAAGGAAGTGATCTTTGAATTAACAAATATTGTGCCTTGGATAAAGAAGTATGGAACCAACCCTAGCATCAGAGAGAAGCTAGATCCCAAGGCTCTGATCAAATTGAACTTTACAAAAAATAATGAAGGTAAATACCATTGTCCAGTACTGTTCAGTTCCTTCATCAATAGCTTTATATTATGGCAATCCAGTCAACTGGCAACACGTATGCTTCTGAGACAGTGGGGTAGGCATCAAGGTAACAAGAATTATAAAGATGTGATGAGTGGGGAGCTCTTTTTGCACCAGAACATCCTGATTCTCCAGGATCCCATGAACCTAGACAAGTTTAATGTGGTCAATTTTTATCATGTTAAGTACAGTCTAAGAGTCCTACACCCAGAGGAAGAGAAAGTCAAGTAGGACCTGACTTATTATCTGAGAAGCACCAATGGTGAGATCAAAGAGACCCTGCAAGAACTTTACAAAGACTTTAGAAGGGATGAAATACAGGTTATTATGCTGAGGGCTCTGGAGAAGAAAAAGTTAGACAAACTAAATGTGGCTCATTATTCCACTGGGAAGATCACTGCTTCCATAACATTCGTAGCTATGGTGTCCAAAACAGCCCATGAAGCAGATGCCATTGATGATGAGGCCTTCTGGTATAGGTTTGTGAAGAAGAAAGGTTATATATGGCTATGCATTAACAAGGGGGACCTCAACCAGGAACTGCACTGTGACATGACTCCAAAAAATGTGAAAAGCTCATCAAGCTCTGCAAAAAAATAATTATTACAATGGTCCAATTTTCCACAGGTCAATTAGAAACTTTTTGATCTAGGATGGAGATATAACTGAAGGGGAACAGAGGGCAAGTCCTACTGGGGGAAGCCCTTTAAAGATGAGTTCTGGCCACACCTGTCGCATACAGGCCACGATATTCTCAGCATGACCAACTCAGTGTCCAGCTGCAACAAGTGTCAGGTTTTGTCTTTCTTTTCGTTTTTCAATAATTTTTCCATCCTGTTCTTATCTGGGCAAGAAACACACCATCTGTGGAAGAGTTGCTGGTGACTTTGACATCCTCACAGTCTTGAAAAATATGGAGAGCAAACCCAAAACTGAAGGAGGATATTCTAATGGATTTTGTCATGTTTTTTAAAGACCCATATGAAAAGGCAGATAGACTGTTGAAGAATAAGAGAGAAAAGACTGGAGAACGAGGGCCTTCCCCAAGGCAAAAGCCATAGTGGCCCAGTCAAAATTGGAGAGTTCAAGGTCTTGGACTTATAGTCATGGAGTGGGCAAATATATTTCCTCCAAAGCCACAAAAAGAGCTGCAGAGAAAGAACACTTCACCAGTTAAGGCTCTGGGGACTTCATTTCCTGGTAAAAGCAGGAAACTTCCAGTTGGAATTTTGAGTCCATGGGTGACAGAATCAGTTCAAGATCTGGCACAGGCCTTGGTTCCAAAGGTATAGAATTAGGAAAAAAAATCTTTGTAGAGTTGCCAATTTGAAGAGAAAGAGGATTGAGTGAAGGGGGAGGAGGTGTTGTCCTGAAATAAAGCAGGATGCTCTTACAGAAAAAAGAAAGAAGTATAGTGGATAAGTCATGGTAGTCTTTTATGTCAGGTTAAAGAATCTGGAATTAATTTGTTTGACAATGGAGAGCCATGGAAGGCTTTTGAACACAAGAATCTCATTCTCAGAGCTGTGCTTTATGAAGACTGATCTTCTACCAGTTCATAAAAGTTATTTGAAGGGCACAAGGATAAAGGCATTGAAGGACAGTGCCGCCCTCCTCATCTCAGTACTTTTTATATACTTTGTGTCTATTTCACATTTTCTTATATATGTACTTAATTCTTACTTGAAAGAGGATGAGCTTCTTTCATTTTGGTGTTTGTATCCCAATACCTGTTACCAATGGCACACAGTAGACACTTAATAAATCCTTCTTGATTATTTGTCTAGGCAAAAGACAATGAGTTTCTAAATTAAAATGTCATAAAGAAAACTGTCATTGATATTGACATTCCACTTGAAGATTTGAATTTTCCTTTATCTTTTTCCCTCCTCTTTATCCTAATATTCCCCACCATCCTTTCCTCACTCATATTCAGATATTTGCACACACATACACACATATGCACATGCATACATATATTCATATTATGTGCATATACACATATATACATATACACACACAGAACAATACTGCTTTGTCATCCTTTCTTATATCACCTTTTCTTTCTCAACAAGATATATAAAGTGTACAACTTTTGAACAAAGCATATCAGTCAATAACATGAGTAGTAAACGTGAAAATAGAAGGATTTGTGGTGTCAGAATCCATAGGATTTAGCTAATAGGCATATATGAGGAAAGTCATGAGGGTAACAACAAAGTTTCCAATCTAGGTAACTGGAAGAATCATGGTACCAGTGACATAAATAGAGAAATTAGGGGTGGAGTGAAGTGATCTGAAGAAGAAAGTTAAAGAGGTTGATTTATGATATGTTAAATTATATTTTCAATCCACTGAATTTACCAAGGAATGAAGGCCAGGGCAAGAGAATATAGAGTCATTTGAAAGGAAATGATAGCAGAGCCTATGGGAACTGGGAAAACTGTCAAGGGAGAGTGCAGAAAGAAGAGAAAGGAAGTAAGATCATTACCTCAAGGAAAAATTACTTTAAAAAATTTCTGACAATCTAAGGTTGAACAAATTGTAGCATATGAATGGCATGAATTCTATTGTTTTATAAGAAAGAAGGAAATAGAAAATTTTAAAAGAACAAGAAAAACTTGCATTAACTGTTGAAGTTAGTAAATTCATATATAACATTAATATATCAATATTATTTTAAAAGTGGAACACTTTATAAACTGATAAAAAATGAAATGAGCAGAGCTAGAGAGCTATTTTTTTGATGCTGTAAAGAATAACTTTGAAGGCTATAAAATCTATTATCAACTGAATACCCATCTAAGGTTTAGAGGACTGATAAGACATACCATGTCCTTCCTAACAGAGAAATTAGAGATTCAGGCTATAAATAGGACAGATATTTTTTGAACATGGCAAATGAGGGAAATTGTTTTGCTTGACTATTGGTATAAGGAATTTCTTTATCTTTTTTTTAATGGGGGAATAGATACAAATATGTTAATGTCACTTAAAAATAAAACTAGTTTAAAATAATGTAAAGATGTTTGTAGGGAGAGGAAAGTGCATTCATAGAAGAAAGAGTCTGAAGATGGAAAACAGTAATTGATGAAGTGAGGTCATACCAGATATGGGATTGTATAAGATCAAATCAAGGGCACAAGTAAAGGTACTATACTGAGCATAAAGTAGAACCATTTATTTTTCCTGAAAGGAAGTAACAAAGGCAAAGAGAATAATATATAGAGAAACAGTTTAAGTTGGAAAGGAAAGAAGAAAAAGGAGGATAGTCTTTAAGTTTTCAATTTGTTTTGGAAGCAGATTAAGTGGATAATGCAATAGGGAATTGACAAGACATAGGTTTATAGTTAGAGTAAGTAGAAATCTATTCTTTCTGAGTTTTCCATTTGAATGAGTCAATAGGTATGTCCAGACATGAAAAATTCCAATATGAATTTTCAGAATCTGTAGACTAGAGATAGACATCTTTGGCAGTGTTGTTTAGCAGATAGAGAGAGCTGACCTTGGTATCCAGAAGAACTGAGTTCACATACAGACTCTGACTCATATTAACTATGTAATGTGCAAGGTACTTTAACCTCTTAGTGTCCTAGGTCAACCTCTGAAACTGAAAATTATAGGACAGTTATAAATCTGCATTGATAAAATTTTTTCTCATCAGAAGTTACCTATATTGATGAAATAATAGATTCTTTCCATAAAAAAGGGTTTTGGATATAGATATACATTTAGATAGATATCACTATTCTACTATATAATACTACCTGGTAGACTGTCAGAATGAAATCAAGGGCCTTAATAGATGACCAACTAAATGAAATGAAATGGATTAACAGATCAGAAAGTTCAATCTCTTCCATTTAATTGGATGGTCTGGAAAAACTTTGAACAAAATGGAGCAGATTCAAAAGCTTCATGTATCCATAACCAGTTTTATATTTTGCAGTGACTAAATATAGTTTCGCATAACTAAATTTTAAATGGAGAAAATTTCTCCCCCACTTTAAAAACAAACAAACAAAAACCATGTAAGTCATACTTGAAACACATTTACTTTTTTCTTACCTTGGAGTGGATCAGAATCCTATCTACTAGCATTTCACATCATGTGAAAATATTTGCTTTGTACATCGTTATAAAAATAGCTACAGAGAAAAAACTTATTTCAAGAGTTCATGAATATATCCATTACTTTCATATAAATGGAGGCTTGAGGCAGACAATTTGAGAAGTGGCCACTTTTGAATGTTTGTCCCCAAATATATAAACAGTCCTTTCTATATTTAAAAGATCACTTTGCATGTGTTTCCTAAATTCGGAAGTGCTTTTCTGTTTTCTCTTTAAAACTATATTTGAAGCATTTTTATTTTTTTAAAGTCAATTCAGTATCTTTAAAAAAGTTATTTTCATTTTTTGGCATTAATTCTAATGAAAAATGACATAGAAGTGGGTGTTTCTGCCAACACATAACACAGAGGCTAGCCTTCACTTTGGGGCCTAATTTCCATCAAGAAAAAGAATTAAAAAGGAAGGAACACAAAAAGAGAATTGTAGCCCATTGAAGTTGAATCTCTTGAATTTGTCTTGTCCATTTATTTTAGACCTGTCTTTTCCCTCTCTTACCAGTACAATTCTCACTGCCCCAGGCTGTGCTCCTTCTTGGAGAGTCACACATGGTACTTAGACCTTCTAAAACATTCTTAAGAGCAGTACAGGCTCTAATCTCTCCCAGGAGACCAAAAGAGTCCCATCTGTAACAATTTGAGCCCCTGTCAGCCAGAGGACCATAGAATTCAGTCACTTCCTAACCAGGGTCTCCCACATGTCACACTATACATTGCCACTGAGGCAAGTGGAAAGGTTTGAATCTTTGACATCTTTGAGTCATAGTGACAATGCACAATTAAAGTCCATATAAATAGCTGTTGCTGCATCTGTACCATGCTGCGGTGTGCTGTGCCTGTGTCTGAAGGAAGGCGTCACTCAATGCCCCTTTCCAGCCAAGTTTTCCAGAAATCATTTACAAACTTTGCACATGCTTTTCTCTTCTTTCTTCAGAAATTGGATTCTTCCTACAAAACCTACAGTCTTCTGTGACAGTTGTTTTCTGCCTTAAAGTCTTTGCAGTATTTTACATCTCTCTGTACCTCCCTTCTTTTCTTCCTTTTCTAACTCCCAGCTCCTATAAAACCTTTAATATTATTTTCCCTATTGTTTGTTGTTTTTAATTTAAGGGACCTTATAGCAATGTTATTCCCATGGAGCATCAAAAAAAAAAGAAAAAACAAACCAAAACTCCAGTCCCTGGGAAGCATTACTAAGAAGTTTGTAATGATCATAGACAGAAAAATAACCCATGAAATGATCAAGTTTGTTACATTCTCTAACAGTAACATGCTGTTTTTCCACATGCATATATCAAAAAGAAATACAAGGACGCTTTGCAGATTATTCAAATGTCAGATAAGACAGAAATTAGCTTTCATCTACGTGTCCTTCCTCTTCTCCCCTCCCTGATTGCTCACCCATCCCCCACATCACCATCTGTACTGGAGTCTGTGGTAGATTTCTCTATTAACAAAGCCCTACCCATTCGACCTATTGATTCTGCTTTAATTCACCCCCCCCACCTCCCTCCTTTTCCCTCTTCCCTTCTCCCACCCTGCCTAGAAGGAACAATTCATATGGTTGATTCCTTTGTCTCCTGAGTTATGGTTTGGGAAACATGTCCTCTCTTCCGTAGTTCTTCAGGGACATTCCGAGGCCAGTGTGGGCTGTCAAACTTTCATTAAAACCCTGGATGAAGAGACAAAGTCTTAGCTTTCTCCAGCCATGTTTCCCCTGCTGTTCCTGGAACTCTTGTAATGGAGAATTCACTTGAGCTTGCATGTTGTGAGGGAGAATAGGACAGTCTTTCCCAGAATTTTACAGCTTATTAGCAAACATTGTGCTTCACTCTATGCTCAGTGTTTCATTAAAAAATTAATGTTTATGGAATGAGCTTTTAATACAAAATTACAAGGAGGTGAATTTTTTATTTTATTTTAAAAAACATTAGTCTTCTCAATAATTCATACTTCTCCGCCCTCTCCCCTTGGTCTCACTAAATATTAAATAGGATAAAGTTAAACATTTGAAAACTAAATGTAGGCTCTATTCTCTCAAAGGATCTGTGTTGTCATCGTACTTGAACATTTTTAGAGGTGGCACATGTGACAGATGTGAGCCAGCAGGTGTGTGTGTGTGTGTGTGTGTGTGTGTGTGTGTGTTTCCACTTAGTTTCAATCTATTGGATAAATGAGTTTATGTGTATGCTGTCTTGGACCTATGAGAGGCTGACAAGAATCCATAGATTACACATGTTGGAAAACAAAACAGGAAGTACCCAAATGGAAAATAAAAAAAAAAAATTCCTCCCCAGGCTACGTCTACTCACTAGAAAGGGAAAGTCAGAGTTGGCCTTTAGCCAGTGAATTTGGTCAGTATAGGCAGACTGCCTAGATAATTTTAAGCCATATTCTAATGTTACAGATTCTTTCTCCACAAAAACCTATACTTCTTCCTTTAGTTATTTGAGTAATGGAAGAATTTGGGGGGAGATGGATCTTTTTTTTCTTCTACTGAAATATCTGCATGTTATCTGTTTTGAGCTAGTCACAAAAGTTTGATATAATCTGACTGAGTCCTTGACAATGTATACATTTTGATGATTGTAACTGTTTCTAATGGGCTTGAAATTATATTTCAAAACAAAATAAAACAATAACTTGGTATCTAATTTACACTGTACTTTTCATGCAAGAGAGATACTACAGTTTACACCCATTTTGTCACAGCTAAAATAGATAGTTGGTCTTTCCAACTTCCAATCTATTGTCCTAGGATTTTTATGTTCTTTATTTATAATGATAAAATTCCTTTCTCCTGTAATATCAAAATGATGATAACTCACATTTATACTGCCCTTTACAGCTGCTTCCTCACAACTTTGTAAGGTAGCCAGTATATGCATCACTATTCCCATTTTACAGATGAGGAAACTCATTATGTGCTTATTGACCTGGATATCTACAGAAAAGGAAAGTCTATGGAAAGCATGGTATGCTTTCATGGAAAGTATCTTTGGTTTTGAAGGGTCTAATTTTTTAAATGGTTAGGGAAGTGTGTGTGTGTGTGTGTGTGTGTGTGTGTGTATGCATGTGTATTGAAAGTTTAGATCTATGATTTTCTGAGTGTAGAGAACTCTCAGGGTAGAAATCACCTCCAGTGATGCATATAAGCAACTTATCTGTGTCTTACAGTATTATGGGGCACCGAGAGTATAAATGCCTTATCCATGGTCAAAAAGTCAGCATGTATCAGAGACAGTATTTGGCCCCAAATCTTCCTGATTCCAAGGCCAATTCTCTATCCACTACATCATATTGCCTCTTGAATGTGTCAGATAACAGTAGAAAATCCTTGTTCTCAAATCTCCTACAGGGACGTAACAGATGAAACTGAGAAAATTTATTTTTCAAGTTCAAAAACAAACATTAGGGGAAAAAAAGGCTCATTGAAGGTCAGAACCATGCTGTGGTAGCAAATCTGAATCCAGCCACCAACCCAATATGCCAATCTATTAGAAGAGATTAAAGTCTCTATTTAGATTCAGGGAACTTCCATAAACAAGCTAGTAATGTCATCACCAGGGAAACAAACAAGTGAAATTGATGCATGACTTCCCCCTGAGTGCATCTGTGCTACCTAGCATAGGCATTGATGATGTTGTCTATTTAAACAGGCTTCCCTGCCTCCCCCTCCCCACACCACCCCCGACCCTTCTGTACAGATACTGCTACTTGCTGTAACTATGAAATAAAGATTTGTAATGACTTGGAATACAGTTCATTTACAAGGCGATATAAACTGTGGGTTGTAGGTTGAGTTTGCAATATGATGAAAATGTTAATCTGTGACACAGATCCTGCTTTCATGTTTTATTAATGACATCTGCAACATATTTGCAAGATATTTTACATAATATGTTAATTTACCAAAATGGGAAGGAAGGGGCTGATAATTGCATATGAAATTCGCACTCACTCTATGCCAAAGATAAATACATAATACTTCTGTAGACTTTGTTATGGCTGTGACATACTACAGATTTGGTCAACAGGGTGATGATAAACTCATTTTTCAGGAAGTGAACTTAGACTCTTCCTGTCTGGATTTGAACATGAAACCAGAGATTCAGTTGGAAAACCTATATTTTGGATGGACTTAACAGCCAATATACTATATAAAGATTTTTTTTTTAATCACACTGTGGTATCCTCAAATGAAATGAAATCTGGCATTTGTCTCTTCCACAAGACTGTTGGCAAAAGATTCCAGGCCACCTTATGAATGTGATTATCTCATGGTAATCATCCTAGTACCATGGAATTTGAAAATGCCACGCTTTTATCCACTTTATTTTCTTTAGAGATTTACCACAGCAGGTCTTGGACTTGGCAGAGGTCATCTGAGAATCATCTCAGGAAAGCAGATGGTGAGAAGATCCAGATCATCCAAATCTCACATTGTTGTTTCTGTCATAAAACCAAACTTCAAGGCTGCAGCACACTCCTTTAATTCCAAGACTTGAATATTATATCTATAACTGTCTACCTCCACTTCCTTATCTGTAAAACAGAGATTATTATAGGATCTGACTCACAGGATTGTGAAAATGAAATAAGATAATATTTGTAAAGTACTTTGCAAGTCTTAAGATGTTATTATATAATGCTACTATAAAAGCTAACGTTAAAGTACTATGTAGTGCCATTTAAAAATGATTATAACCAGGTATTCCTACCCATCCTTTGTTTCAAAAAAAAATGTTTGAAGCACACACAATAGCAATGTCTTCTATTAGATCTGATCACAGATAAAATGCACTTTCTTCCTAGGTGTCAAGTGGAGAATGGTCTAAATCTAGGGTGAATTATTAGAATATAGCCTGAATTGTTAATGGTTTAAAGTCACTACCATTATCTAAGAGCAATATAGTAGAAGCCAAAGACAAGGCAGTAGAATGAGTGCTTAACTTGGAGATAAAGTGACTTAGTCACATGACCTATAACTTCAACTTCTCCAAGGTGTTGATGGGTTCTCCACTCCCACCCTTCACAGAGATCTTCAAGCAAAGGGTAGATGACTACTCTTTGGGACTCTTGTCAAGGGCATTCTTGGCCAAGCACACATCAGACTAGAGGGTCAACGAGGTCGCTTCAAATTCAGAGATTTTATGATAAAAAGTAATAGTGATAGGAATACTATTAGAAGGAAATGCGTTGTAACCTTTAAGTGCTATGGAGAGTTGTTATTCCTAATGAGTTTTTCATGAATATCAAATGATATAGTGTATATTAAATAACTTAAATATAATCTATATGTGTATACATGTATATTGTGTATATAAATATATATATGTGTGTGTATATAGTTACACAAATATATGTGGTTATAATTTTTATATAATCATAAAAAGGGCTTGCTGGTCTCAGAGTTCTCTCTGCAACAGAATCTACCACACCATTTACTCCTGCTTAGAAAACCTCCAAAAAAACAGTTGAGGACAAGGTGGGGCAGTGTCAGAAGCCTTACAGTAACTTCAGAAGATAGGACCTGAGTTTGTATTGTGGCTCTGCCACATTCTACCTCTGTGACTGTGAACAAATCACTCCTCTCTAAGTCTCAGTTTTCTCATCTGAACCTAACAATCTTCTAGGATTATTCCCTAAATTTGTAGCTATACTCTTAGGCTTGGTCCCCAGAGGACTGACTGCTATGCCATTCTAGGGGCAACCAGAAGGGTTGCTACACATCTCACTCCAAGGCCCACATCACTGTGATTCCCATAGATACTCATTCACTAAAGTCAATTAAGTCAATAAAGTTGAGGTTTTTACTATAATTTTATGGTAAGAAGAGTTGATTAAAAAAAAAGTAGCCTCTTCCCAGGGGAAAAAAAAACTAATTAATTAAGTGATTAATAAAAAACTTTAATAAATGCATGCAACATCAGTGGGAAAAGTGGGTCCAATAAAGTACAATGAAAGTGATAGGGTTCATATGGCAAAAGAATGGTTTTGATGCCAGGAGTCTTTTTTTTCCTTCTCACTTTGTAGAAACCTCACATAAATTTCCTAGAATGATACTCTCCTAGGTGAATCACTCAGATGAGATCCACGGGCCTTTCTTGAGTCCATAGGTGGCACTTCTCTTTGCCATGAGAGTTTAAGTGTCATGAAGGTGCCTTTCCTCAGCTGACTATCTCTCTGCAATTCACCTATCCTTGATGAATCTCCCTGATCCTAATGGGAGCAATTTCCCTGCCATCAGCCACTGCCAGCCAGTCAACAAGCATTATTAAATGCCTACTACGTGCGTTGGACTGGGCTAAGTTTTGGACATTGCTACTTCATAGTCTTCCTGGGATCTTCAGATCTTTTAGGTTTTTCGGTCTCCTGGACATTCCATCTCATGATATTAGGCAAAGATCAAGAAAGATAAACACAGTGATAAAAAGGTGACTCTTGTATGTATCAGAACTTCATTGGTGGAATGGGACCAACAACTCATCCCCTTCCTAACTTTGGAGAGGAGGCAGCTCTAAGTAGTTCTCATGCTTCAAAACAAAAGAAAGAGAGGCAGAAAGGTCATGTGACTGCCATCTCTTCATTACTCCCCATTTCAGACCCCAGTGCCATCGGTTCTTTTGTATCAGCTGCCATTTAGGGCTCTCCACATCATTACTGCTCATACCTGAGTCATGCATTGTCAAAAGTAGGCTTCCCATAAATTTACATGTGATGGATTGAAACCAAACATAAAATCTGTATTCATTCACTGTGTAACCTCGTATGAAAGACAAATCCAAGCATGCGCTCTGAAAAACTGACCTACTAGACTAGACAGTTTCTAGAGTTCCTTCATATGTATGAGTTTATTTTTCTGAGCTATGCTTTTTGACACTGCTTTCTTTCCCCAGAAAGAAGACACAAGGTCTATCTTCAACATCTATTGTTAGGCCTTGAGACAAACAAAGCATTTTTCCTGCCTAACCATGAAAATGATTCATTTTTCATAAGAGTAGAATATATGTGACCTTAAACAGAAAGGATAGCTAAAACCTTGCAATGGTAAGGAAATTTAAAGATCTTCCTTGGCCTTTAATAAGCTCATGTGATGACCTGCTTTGTGCTTTGGCCCAGACCACAGTTTAAAGAGTCTCATGGAGCCAATGGTGGGAGAAGTTTGCCCAACAGGTGGAGCAAGAAGCAATGCTGAGAGTGAGGTGGAGGTAGGACAGAGAGGTATGCAGAACAGAGCAGAGCAGCTAGTGTGTGAGAGGAATGATTTTGCCTAAGGGAGCTTGTTTGTGAGGAGGCCTGACAGAGGCAAGGCTTGGGGATGGTCATGATCCCTTTATGGGTAATGTGTACAAACTTTGTTGTTACCATGGTGAAATTGGCTTTCTGGTATCTGAATAAACATCTTGGTTTTTGTCTTTGAGGAAGAGAGTTTATATTTTGTGAATTTACCTTGGAAACACACATGTATAAAGGTGCTGTGGGTACTGCATTGGCATTACCAATGTATACTACTGCAACACATGTATTATAATAGAATACTTATCATCTTTCAAAAGTTTAGCTAACAATTTGAGATTTCATTTTTAAACTTCCATACTTCCCTTTGTAACCAAAAAATAGAAATCCCAAAATATTACCAGAGAGTGATACTGTCTTTTTAGCATTTCTATACCCTGCTTAAAGCAGGAAGTCAAAACATTAGTAATAAGTAGTCAGCACAGACAAAATACCTTCTAACTGAGGCTCTTGGATTTTTAAAGCTAGTTCTATCAGGAGCAACTTTTTTATGTTTTAGAAGCAGATGGGGATTGAAAGTACTTTGGGAAGATGAGGAAGGAGATGAGAAAAAAATAGAATTAATCAAAAATTGAATGCTTAATAATCTAGATATTTTAGGAAAAATAGAAAGCAAAGCAAACACAGAAGTACTTTGGGAAGATGAGGAAGGAGATGAGAAAAAAATAGAATTAACCAAAAATTGAATGCTTAATAATCTAGATATTTTAGGAAAAATAGAAAGCAAAGCAAACACACACACACACACACACACACACACAAAACCCTTTAGCTACAAAAAGGAATAATCTTGTATGAGAAAAAAAATTTTTCTATGTATGTTATATAAAAAAACAGAATGTGAAATAATTATGTTGGAGGTATGAATTGATATACTCATTCTGAAAAGTAATTTGGAATTACGCTCAAAAAGAATCTTTAAAATGCCCATTTCCTTTGACCTGGAAGATCCACTTCTGGGAATATATACTAGGGAAATGAAAGGCAGAAAAGTCCCTTATACATGAAAATATTTACAGAAATGCTTTTTTTGTGTGTGTGATAGCAAAAATGCAGAAACAAAGTAGATACTAATCTATTCTGGAATGGCTAGAGCAATGTACCTGAAGGTAGTAAGATATTACATCTGCAAGAAATTGGCAATGTGAAAGACTAACAGAAAAAATAAAAGACTTACATGAACAAATACAGAGTGAAGTAAGTAGACCCAAGAATATATATAAAAACAATGATCACAACCATATAAATGTAGATAACAGTAAAATGAAGGTAAATGATGTATAATTGTAATGACCAAACTTGGAGATAATTCATCTTGTATTGGAAAGGTGGGGGACCAGGCATGTGACAGATTAGAGGAAGGTGGAAGGGATATACTCAGAGGTGAATCTGATGCAAAAATGAAAGGGGATAGGAAAACCAAAAATTAAGAAAAAAATATGATAGGTACGTATTCCATGTCTTAAGCTGGGGGGGGTAGTTTTTCTGCCCTGTGCCTACCAAAATGGGATATTCAAATTACTTGCCCAAATTTACAGAGAGATCATGGCAAAATGGGGAATCAGTTAAACAACATTTGTTTTAAGACCCATTGTGTGTATGGCCAAGTGGTATAACATAGTATACTTGACATAATTACATATACACTGATAAAACATTACAAAGATCCAGGCAATTATATAGTAAATTCAGTTCATGACAAAATCTATAGGCATAGATTGTTTTGTGTGACATTCTACTGAGTCCAGGGAAGTCTTAGTGAGAAATGTTTTTGCAAATTCTAATTGAAAAGAGCTGTCTGAGTCATACAGAGATTAAGTAACTTGCCCAGGAACACAGTCTTTATGTGGTAAGGATGTTTTAGTTGCTCTTACAATCTTTATCTCCTTCCTCCCTCCCTTCCTTCCTTCCTTCCTTCCTTCCTTCCTTCCTTCCTTCCTTCCTTCCTTCCTTTCCTTCCTTCCTTCCTTCCTTCCTTCCTTCCTTCCTTCCTCCCTTCCTTCCTTCCTTCCTTCCTTCCTTCCTTCCTTCCTTCCTTCCTTCCATCCTTCCTCCCTCCCTCCCTCCCTTCCTTCCTTCCTTCCTTCCTTCCTTCCTTCCTTCCTCCTTCTTTCCTTCTTTCCTTCCTTCCTTCCTTCCTTCCTTCCTTCCTTCCTTCCTTCCTTCCTTCCTTCCTTCCTCCCTCCCTCCCTCCCTTCCTTCCTCCCTTCCTTCCTTCCTTCCTTCCTTCCTTCCTTCCATCCTTCCTCCCTCCCTCCCTCCCTCCCTCCCTTCCTTCCTTCTTTCCTTCCTTCCTTCCTTCCTTCCTTCCTTCCTTTCTTCCTTCCTCCTTCTTTCCTTCCTTCCTTCCTTCCTTCCTTCCTTCCTTCCTTCCTTCCTTCCTTCCTTCCTCCTTCCTTCCTTCCTTCCATCGTTCCTTTCTCTCTCTATCCCCTCTTTTCTTCCCCTTCCACTTCCTCTTTCCCTTTCCTTTCCCTTTCCCTTTGCCTTCTCCTTCCCCTTCCCCTCTCTTCCCCTTTCCCCCTCTCAATACCAGGGACTGCCATGTCATTCATGTAAGTATGGGTGTAAATAGAGACCTAGTCATGCACACACACACACACACACATGCACACACACACATCGGTGTGTTTATGTATAAACACATATAAACGTATACATGTATTATCTAGATGGATGCAGATACTATACTACAGCTATAGACACAATGGCATAGATATAATCTGGGTTGCATTGGTATAGACAACTCCCAATGAGAAAATGCTCTCCACTAGAGCAGATGAGGAACGTTTCTACAAATCATAATTTCAGAGAGCTGCCTGGGACTTTCTGCACAGGGTCACACAACTGTGCATCAGAGGGAGGCCTAGAACTTAGATACTTACTATCCACTGTTGTATAGCTGTTTCTTAAACACACACAAACACACACACAGACATACACGCACACACACACCCCACACACAGACTTACAAAAAGTTTGTGGCGTGGGAACATTTTCCAAGGATACAGATGCCAACTGCTATATGATTTAGGACATTAGTCCTAGGGAGATGCCTAAGGTCCTTAGAAGTTACTTTATTTAACTAGGGGAATATAGCTGGTGTCAGAAGCAGAATTTGAACCTAGTTCTTCCTGAATCCAAGAGCAGGACACTATTTATTTATATCAAACTGCTATATAAAAACAGAAACTCAACTCTTCAGCCTGTGTTTCCAAGTGAGCTTTAGCAGCAGTAGCTCACACTCATATATTGAGCTCAATGTATTTCACTTCTACCGTCTGCCATAAGGAAATACAAGCCAGTTTTCTCTCAAAGCTATAGCAACATAGACTTTTATAATGACATGGGGGGAGGGCAATGGAAAGAATTTTAAAAAATAAGTACTTCAAAGCAATCAGTGATGAGAAGGAAAAATGCTGTCTCCTTCAATTATTGTAGTTTCTTTTAACCTTGTTTTAAACAAGCAAAAATATCTCAGAACAAATAAGCCTAATAAGATTCAGGGAATTCCTGTTGGTTACATTATTTTGAATATAGTAGACCAGACTGTCTGTAGAAAATTTAAAAGAACAACAACATTTTATTCACCAGATTTCTTACATTAATTCTTTCTTAGTAAAATTCAAAACCCATTTGGGGCCTCTCACAGAGCTTTTACATTAAGTATGTGTTTTGCTCTCTATTGAATTTATTAATGTGCTGGTAAACAAAAGATGTTTACTTGAAGCTTTATTAAATAGTTGGTGATGTGTTTTCAGTGTGGTGAATAATTTCTGTTATTTTTACCCTAAAATGATCAAAAGTGACTCGTCAGCTAGTCTAAGTACTTCTGAGAAAACTAATGGTAAATTTCAATCACCCACTGGCCCCTCTGTGTTCCAAGATCCAACATGGATTGCCTTGAAAACAGCTTCCACTCTAACAAAACAAGAGTTTATGATTCACTTTCAGACTTTGTTCCTTAACTAACTTGTTTATGCAAGAAAATAGTTTTCTAAGAGTTGCACACACAGCAGTATCTGTGTGTTTCTGTTTATGCTCCTGTTTCACTCCTGTTAATGGCTTTGGGGCATATAATACATAAATTCACAGATATGTATTGAAAAGTTGGCTGATCTGATAATGGTAGTGATGATGGTGGTAAGTTCCTTCCCTCCTCAGTTCCTTCCCCCTCCCAACTAGAATATGTACAGGAATACTTGAAAACACATAAACCAGAATGTCTATATTTTCAACAAATCAAATTTCAGTCTTAGAATCATAGAGCGAAAGATGAAAGGGATCCTTTAAGCCTTATAATTCCCATTGTATAAATAAGGACACTGAGGCCTGGAAAATTAACTCACTTTTTCAAGTTTTTGGTAAATGACAGGCAGTAAATGACAAAGATAGGATTCAATTCTCCAGGTCGTCTATTTCCAAATCTCTTTGCACTGTGCCAGAGTTTCTAGTATTTAACTGTAGTCTGAGAATGAATGATTCATGGTTCAACACATGATCTAGATTTCATTTAGAAAAGTGGCAACATTTTGTTATTTTTGACCATATTCTTTAGTTATCTACTACTTAAGCGCAGAAACTAGCCTACGTATTTGTATCTCTATGACTAGCATGGTATATGCTCTGTTGTAAGGACTTCATTAATGTTTGCTGAATTGAATTTCTCTTTTCATTCCCTGTTATTCACTCTAAATGGAGTCTTTCTTTATATGACTAATTCCCTCTTTCTCATTTTCCTAAAGTAAATAAGTATCTATCACAGAGTCCTAGCCTAAGCTTCTGCCTAAAGCATGCAGGATTTGGAGTTGAAGGACCTGAATTTGAAATCTGGTTTTGCCACTCTGGGACCTTGTGCAAATCATTTCACTTATCTGGTCTCATTTACCCCACTTGTAAAACAAGAATTGGGACAAAATGATCCTTAAAGTTTCATCAGTTCTTGATCCATGTATATATACATATACAGTATATATATATATATATACTGTATATATATATACACTATATATATACACTATATATAAAACAGAGGAAAGAATGACATGCAAATGAATTGGAACTAGTAGCCTCTTTTTCCTGTCTAAGCAAACAGAAAGGGATAACAAGAGGAACTGGGGAAAGTATAATGTATGTACTTTTCTTTTCTTGAAGATCTGAGATGTGAAAAAGGAAATGCTGGAAAATAGTAAGGATTGTATTCCCCATCTTTGAGCCATGAGGATAATGGATTGATGGTCCATTGAGATGAACTAACCAATCATATCCACATTTGTTGACATTGATGTACAGATATAGTGTTACTCTATGACTTTATGACTTTATCGGGTTATGCTGATGGAGTTCTCCCATATGAATGCAAAGTTGGAGCTCATTGGGTCAGCTAAGTGGGTAGGAAAGAATTGCAAGTCCTTTTGAAACTAAGTCTTCACATTTATTTGGGACCTGAGCTTTAGAATAATTTAAACATGAATCGACAATGAAATAGTCCTGTACATGACTGAGAACTGTTTTGTCAAATACACATAGTTGAGAATTATCTTCTTTGACTAGATGGGTAAAAGTAGGAATAAAACCAAGTTTAGGAAAAATGGTGATGAGGTGGCCAATGGCAGTTGGTCTCTGGTGTCCCCCTACCTTGAGTTTCCTTCAAGTCTTGTAGCTCAGGATATGTAATTTTTGAAGGATTTGAAGGATGAGTAAAAATCCCTATCTCTTAAACTGTCCTGTGTTCCAACTCTTTATTCCCTACGTTTTTGGTTGTATGTCATCTATTCATGGACAGTATTGATTGTTACAATTCAAGGTGTTTTGTGCTTCCTTTATGTCTTGAAGAATGAGCCCCTCTTGTGAGAACTTGATGGTATGTGTATAAAATTGGAGAAGAGAGAGATTGACTCTGAGTCCTTGGTTAGATAAGCCATGAATAGACTAGTGTTCTGGTGTGATATTCAGCTTATGAACTAATAAATTCCTAGATTCTTCTCTAAGATACAAATTCTTGCTCCCTTGTTTTGGAAGGGAGTAGATGGAGAGGTGAGATTTATGGGTCTAGTACAGTGGAAAAATACCACTTGTGTCAAAAAAGCTGCTTGTACAATTTAATGTGGAATTCTGAAACAATGAGATTCAGCATAAAATTTATCTCATTATTAATGCATGTATTATTAATGTAACAAGGCATAAAGTGTAGAGAGAAAATGATTCTTTCCAGAGAATAAAAAAGTGATTATGAAACAAGCCTAATAATCAAATGAGAAATCTATTCTAGCACATTTTAAGATTTAAATCAGAAATTCTCAAATAAATATCTCAAGAAAATGCATTTATGTCCTGATTTTGTAAGAAAACAACGCAAGTTCCTAAAAAGGTATCTACCACCTTGGCTTTATTTTTCACACATACTTTCCAATTTCTTTTACAGGCAATTTGAATAAATGGGTCCATGTATTAAAAATTCATTCTTTATTTCATTAACTGTTTCTATGGCATTTTAGCAGCAAAATAATTGCACATCTGACATGTGTTTGTTTAAAATTAGGGGGAATTCTAGCACTTAAAGGATAAAAGCAGAGGACAAATGTGAAATAAGTGTACTACTCAAATGTTCACTTTCTTCTCAAATCTGTAGTTTCCTCAAAAAAGAATTTCATATTGAAGCCAATACAAATACATTAATACATATTAAATATTCAGAGCCATTTCTATGCTTCCTGCTTTCTATTTTATTTGATACCATTCCAAATTATGCTGCTTAGGCTGTCAACATGGGACGCTTCTCCCTCCTTGTGTGGATGGAAAGTTGGAAAAGTTCAAGCCTCAAAGTGTAAATTCC
Organism: Bettongia penicillata ogilbyi; assembly: GCA_023548195.1. NCBI lineage: Eukaryota > Metazoa > Chordata > Mammalia > Diprotodontia > Potoroidae > Bettongia > Bettongia penicillata. Next base: position 3,678,073 of record JAJHZJ010000021.1, read on the forward strand.
ACCTGTCTCTCAAATGAGACTCATTTTCTTTTGTCCTTCTCTTAAAGGTTATATGACGCTAGGCTTTTTAAAAAAATAATTTAATATATTTTATTTTTCCCAACAAGTCTTCTTAACTTCTTTTCAGTTTCTATCCTTTTCTCCCTCCCCGCCTCCCTCTCCCTAAGACAGTAAGCAACCAGAAATGTTATACATATGCAATCAAGTAAACCATTTTTATTTTCATCATTTTGTGCAAAAAGACTTAAATAAAAGAAAAAATGAAAAAAAGCAAAAGACAGCATGTGTCAATCTGTATTCAGGCAGTATCATTTCTTTTTCTGGATATGGATAGTTATGCTTCATCATTAGATTGTCTTGGATCATTATGTCAATGAGAATAGCTTATGCCCATTCACAATTCTTCATTGTATAATATTGCTTTTACTGTGTACAACATTTTCCTGGTTCCATTCACTTCATTTTGTATCAGTTCATGTAACTCTTTCCAGGTTTTTCTGAAACAATCCTTTTCATCATTTCTTAAAGTACAATGGTATTCTATCACAGTATATACTGTGGTATAGCCATTGTTTGGCCATTCCCACTGAAGAGTATCCTCTTGTTTTCTAATTCTTAGGCACCACAAAAAGAGCTACTATAAATATTTTTGTACAAATAGGTCCTTCCCCCCTCCACTTTTTAATATCTTTGGGAAGTAGACCTAGCAGTGGTAGCAGATCTAGCAATGGTTATGCAGTTTTATAGCCCTGGACATAGTTCCAAATTGCTCTCCAGAATGATGGGATCAGTTCACAGTGCCACCAACAGTGTATTAGTTTTCTCACATCCCCTTCAACATCCATCATTTTCCTTTCTTTTTTTTATCATATTAGTTAGTATGATAGATATCAGGCCTTTTTGACATAGTTTTACTGACAGATAGCTTGGGTATAGCTAGTTTTTTGGTCATAGGGAAAACTAAGACAAGTTTAAGAGTCCCATTACTATTTCATCACTAGACTGAAAACTTCTCTCCAGCTGGTCTGTTTCCTTCTGTCATGACTGGTATTTTCCCCATAGTTCACCTGATCCCTATAACCTACTTGCCTACTCCATATTTGGGAAGCTATGAAATAGAAGTCACTGGGTTCATTCACTATTTCACTGTCCCCTTGTTGTTCCTTAAAGTACCTCACTAATTTCTCTAGTCTCTTTGTTCTACCAAGATTCTTGCCTCCCATTCTACTGGAAGCAAAAAATGCAGCATTTCAGCCATGAACACCTTGCAAAGGCATAAACATAATAAATGGAATATCTTGTATACCTATTAGGTAATGAGACAATTTGATTAGACTGAAGAGTGAGTGAAAGTGAGTAATAGGAAATTATTTTAAAAAATCGGTAAGAGCCATAGTGCAGAAGGCTTTAAATGCCAGGTTGAGTATTCTGCATTTTATCCTTAATCCATAGAAAACTTATTTATGATTTTTTTAAAAAATTTTGGGTTTATTCCTATCTTTCCAAATATAACTGGCCCCATCTTACCTAGTTAAGTCCCTCATAACCTCTAGCCTACTGTAACAGCCTTCTAATTGATCTCACTACTTTCTTTCTCCAATCCAGCCTCCTACATATCTAGCCCACTGATATTCAACACCTTTCTGACCACTTCAATGCTTACTTAAAAGTATCCTTTTCTTTTCTAAAATGTACAGAGCTCAGTTTGGCATTGAAAGTGTTCTATAGCTTTTCTCCCACCTAATTTCCTATTTTCAATTTAAATTATTCCCTTTCACACACTTTCCATTCTAGTCAAACTGTCCCATTGGCTATATTCTTTTATAATAGGACATGATATTTCCCATCTATGTTCCATTGCCTTCTGTCTCCTCCCATTGTCTGGAACATAAGCCCTCTTTACCTTAAAACCCTGTTAAAATCCGACCTAGCTCCACCTCAGGTACCATGGTCAACAGGAAGCCTTTCCTGAAACCTTTCACAATTATTGTTTTTTTCCCCTGGAAAACTACTCTACTTTGTATTTACTCATATGCGTGCACATTGTATCCCTCCAATGAAATGTAAGTTCTTTGGGGGTAGAAACTGGTTTGATTTTGTCTTCATATTCCAAGTGTCCAGCACAGTGTTTTTCAAAGAGTAGAACCTTAATAAATGTTTGTTAAATTACAAGATGAAACCAGAGAGCACAAAAAGGACAACAGGCAGCCTTGTTTTTTAATCTCCCAGGAAAGATTCTAGTTTTCCTAGTAATACTTACAATAAATATTGACCTGTGGGAGTTGTAGGAACCAAGAGGAGAAACCTGAATCATTTCCTCTTCATCCATTTCCCTCTTTTTTCCATCTCCTCTCTTCAATGAAAAAGAGAAAATAAACCTTTAATCAGGTTGATCTGATTTTAAAAGTTTTAAACTTAGAAACAAGCAATAAGCTAATAAATTCACAGAGGAATTCCCCTTAAGAAAAAGGAACTTGCTACCCTAAATGAATTTTCAGTTAATAGCAGAACTCCAATTCTAATCTTTGCCCCAAATAACTCTGTAACTTGGTCAAGTTAGTTAATTCTCTGTACTTTGGATTTGTCTTCTGTAAGGCAAAGGAGAAGTATTAAATCACTAGATCAATTCTAACAGTCTATTATTTTAAATATATATTTAAAATATATAATAAGAGCTATGATTTCATTTACAAGCCTCTCCTTGGTTCTTTATATACTGAAATGTTCGTTTTGCTGGTGATTTTTAAGTTCATAACAAAAGTAATTATCTGGAAATTTTCCCACGCACTCCTCCCTCTGGATCAATAACGAAAGGGGGTGACATTTACAAGGTAGCCAAAGTGATCTTCCTTTAAGAGAGTGCTCATAGTAATGACGTTCTTCCCCCTGTTCTTGTCCTATTTCTGGGCCCACTAACACTATGGAGTAAAAATATCTTGGTGTTTTGCCTTTAGCAATCATTCATTCATTCATTACACAAATGCTTTATCTTTGTGCATATCCTGGAACAATACTCTTAAATAAATACCATCCTGAGGTTTTACTCAGTGATTATTTACTTTGTATTTCCATGATCTCAATGGAACACAGAAGGGGAGGAGACAGAAGGCTTGGCAAACAGCAATTTGCCACCATCTACGCACATGTGACAAGTGTTCATGGGTATTGTTTTGTTTTGCAGTAAGACACGTCATGGACAAATTACATCTGTGTCCTGAGCAGATACACGCACACACACACACACACACACACCTACTTTGTAATCTACCTAACACCTATCTTGTAGAAAAAACTGAGATAGCACTGTTTAGATTTAAACTTTTAAGAGAAACAGAACAATACAGTAGTTATAGAGGGGAGTGAGTAGGCCTCAGAGGAGGTAAATCTGGCTTCAAGAGCCACCACTGACAAACACTGTCTCTGTTAGACTGGGCAAGTCCTTTAACCTGTCAGTGGCCTAGGTAACTTTCTAAGATTAAAAGATATCTGTCTTCAGTAGCAAAATAAATTTCTCACTAGTTATTCTCTATACTGATAAATTGAAAGAAGAAATACTACCCTTTTAAAACTGTTACTCTGGCCCTTTATAATTGAGATGATCAAGTTAGTTAAAACACACACACACATATATAGAGCTTTAAAATTACATTCAAAAGTCATCAGTCCTCTGCCCATAAAAAAAATTCCATTAAAAATCAAAATCTGTATTGAATCCACCCCCGTTTCCATTGAGATTCACGTTCTCTATCTCCACAATCCTCTTGCCCTCCTACATATTCCTATTAAATTTACTAAGAAGTCTAGTATCGGCCTTCAGAAAAAATATAAACACAGATTCTCATGAATATCAGCCAAAAAGGAAAAGAAGACAGAGGAAGAAGATATAAAATTTCCTTTAGGTTTGCACATGATCCTTATTAAAACCACCCAATTTCATTCCTACCCTGCACATGAAAGCTAGCATTTATTTTTATGAATGATAACCAAGATCAGACTACCCTAGAGGGCAATGGGACATTTGCCCAGTGGCTTATTGAATAATATATCTCTTCTCTTTTTTTTTTCTCTTTTTAGAAGATGAAGAATGACGATTATAAGCTGACTGCCTCTGGAAGGAAGACCTCTTTAGTGCTCTTCAGTTGAGGAAAGGCAATTGTTTCATTCTGTGGTGACAGTCCACTTGTGACAGGTGGAGCTGAACCCCCTATGGTCCTTCAGAGAATGGTGAAATAAATACATCCCTTTCAGGAGTTCATACCAACTCATTCTCCTCATGTGCCCTATGTGAATGTAATGTTTTTTCATTTTTTTTAACCAAGCATTTTTGTTGGTGTTTTACTAATCAGGTGATTTCACTGATGCAGTGAGTTCCTAGGGAGACATTTCATCTTCTACTGCCACCAAGAGATTGTGAGCTCCTTGAGGGCAAAGATGTCTTTTGCTTTTTCCTTGTCATTCGGCAGTTAGTGCTGTACTATATATAAATGATAGATAGATCGATAGATCGATCGATCGATAGATAGATAGATAGATAGATAGATAGATGCTTAACAAAGTGTTGATTGATTATTCCCCTGATTTGCCAGCACTTAGAATTTTACTGGATTGCCTTGGGCACTGAGAAGCTAAGTATCTTCCCCAGGGTCAAACAATCTCTATGTGCCAGAGATCCGTATTTGAAACCAAGTCTTCTGGAGACAACTACATCAAAACTAATGAGTTTAATTGAATATTGTATCCCTCAAAATAGTTGCCTTCAGGAGGCTTTACACCTGTGGGCTGGTTTCCCCTGTCCTCCACAAATTTAATGTAATCAAAGAAAGGAATGGGTTGAAAATAGAGACCCAAGGAAAAGAAAGTCAAAGAATTTGAAGAAGTTTCCTAGTGTCTTTATTCTTTTACTGAATTACCCATTTCTACATGAAATTTGGGGCAGCTCAGTTGTTCAGGGGATAGAGCACTGGGCTGGGAATCAGGAAGACTCATATTCATGAGATCAAATCCATCATCAGAAATTTACTGGCAAGTCTCTAAACCCTGTTTACCTCAGTTCCTCATCTATAAAATGAACTAGAGAAGGAAATGACAAGCCGCTCCAGTATGTCAAGACCCCTAAATGGGGTCACAAAGAGTCATATGTGACTGAACAATAATCAGAAATTTGGAATCCATCTCTGCCCCCTTCTTTCAGCCCCTACCCTGCCTCACTTCTGATGGGTGAACTTTTTGCCTTCACTTGCCAGGGCCTCCCTTCCATCATCTTTCTGTCTCTGTCTCTCTTTGCCTCTCTGTCTCTATCTCTCTTTTTCTACAGTCTCTGTTTCCCTCCCCACCCCAACATTTCTGGAAGCAGAATTGGAAATGTAGTTTGCCATTGGTTAGCAGAAAATTTAGCAATCACCCTAGTGGTCTTTAAGAAGCACTTACCTACCCAGGAGATGGTCAGTAGAATAGAATCCAGGGAGACAGTAATTTTTGATTTGACCCCTGTGCTTGTATCAGAGTACAACAGGGAGCTAGTAAATTTCTTTATCCTGTCCTCCTCTCCCTTCCAATTGGCCAACGTGTTTTACAGCAGAGCTATTGGCTAGGTTGAAATGCCATATCCAGTAGGAAGCAAAGAGATATTCAGAGGAGAAAACAGCTTCAAGGATAATGACCCCTGATAGCAGAGAAAAAAAAAACTACCATGGACTTAAAGGACAATTAGCTAGAGCAACTGGAAAATACATTGTGGAGATGATCAGGTATAGAAAGGCCAACCAAGTGACCAGCCCAACTGAGTTACCTGCCATCAAAGACAATAAATCAAGGTGTGATGGGGTACAGATGAAACCAAAGGATAGCATGAAAAAGGAAGTGATATTATGGTGCAATAGTACTTCAAGTGTGGAGTTGCCATGGCCACATATGCCCCTAACATGTGTGGCTCATTATCAGTGAATTCTAGGTTTGTGCCTAACTTTCCCACTGATGCTGTATATATTTGTGGAACAGGATGTTTCAGATTTGTGGGGGATAATATACAGTTACTATTCTTGCTTTGCCATCTTAATGTCATTGATATTGTTTAGCTATTTTCCAGTAATGTTTGACACTTTGTGACCTCATTTGGGGTTTTCTTATCAAAGATATTGGAGTGGTTGGCTATTTCCTTGTTTGATTCTCTTTATAGATGAGGAAACTGAGGCAAACAGGAATTCAAGGGGGACTAGCACCTCTGGTATGAGGGCTTGCTGGGTCCTTTTCAGAGCTGGTCAACCTCCTTTGGTATTCACTTGTAATCCAATTCTTACTTGTGGCTCTAAGAAGGTATTGCCTGTTCAGTGGCTACACTATGGAAAGACCATCTCAACAAGTGGGGTAAACCAAGGTATCCAATAGGCCTCAGGCCCATCAGTGAGCTGGGGGAATGTCTACCCTAAGCATGGAAGACTTCCCCTGACAGAATGGGTAGATGAGAATAATTTGTTTCAGTGTCCATGAAAGCAGCTAAAGCAGGTGCTATGGATCACTTAGAGCTTACTCAGGCATTGAAGATGCCAAAGTAATCCATTGTACCCTGGGCCATCACCAGTCATCTGGAATTTTGTCCTGCCACTGGACTTCAAAGACTCTAGAAGAGAGAGTGAGGTTGATGACATTATCCAACTCTGCTTTACTTAAATCCAATTCATACACAAGTCAAGACATCATCCCATAATGTCACTGGTCCTCTTTGAAACCAAAAGATGAACAACAATGACTTGTCCAGATTCACACAGTCAGTAAGTGACTGAGGCCAGAATTGATCTCAGGAAGATCTGTCTTCCTGACTGAGGATCAATATTCTGTTTCCAGTTCCACCTTGCTGCTCACTAAATGTTTTTACTTTAAGTTAATTATTTCTACTTGCTAAGAATTGAAAATAAGTCTGCTAATGGGGGCTCATGAGAAACAATTTTAGATGTGAGGACACACAGAGTACTCTACAACCCAGGAATAGCTACACTCACAGGGAACCAACTTGCAAACCTGTGTATGCTAGTTGGGGAGATAGCTTAGAGTTGGTGCCAAACATATATTTCTGCTATCCTTCAAAACATTTTGTAACTGAATTTAAGAACTTTCTTCAGAACTTTTCCCTAATCCTCTTATTTCCAATTGATAGTCAGCATAGTAAAATTGAAAGCTTTTTGGCAGTAAATTTTAATGCATTAAAGAGCTTTGAAAAATTGAAATACTTTATAAATCCCAGTAGTCAGTGTAACTGCTATGGCTGCTATTGCTAGAGATATATTATCTTGTTTGATGGAGTTCAGGTATATCACTATTCTTTTATATTTGATATTCTATAGACTATTCTACAAGCAAATTAAATAATTGTTTTGTATATTAAAATGTAAGATCTAGAATGTATGATTATCATCTCCAAGCTCATTATAAGTAGACTCGGTACAAATTCAGTAGCAGACAGGACAGTGGGAATTATATGCACTTTTTTGCTATTCCACATAGATTTGATGTCTTCTAGGTCTCCATATTTTGTGGATATAGCACCAGTGCAGGAGTCAGGAGGACCTAAATTCAGATCTCATCTCAGACACTTGACACTCACTAGCTGTGTGACCTTGGGCAAGTCACTTAACCCCAATTGCCTCATCCTGGGTCATCTCCAGTCATCCTGATGAATATCTGGTCACTGGATTCAGATGGCTCTGGAGGAGAAGTGAGGCTGGTGACCTGCACAGCCCTCCCTCATTCAAAAGAAAGTCAAGTCATGTCATTATTTCTCTGATGGCATGGTCTTCTTCGGCAATGAAGGACAAACACACGTGTATATACACACATAATATACACATAGATGGATGGATGTGTATATAGTTCATCCTTTCTTGTTTGGAGATTACTGACATTTGGTATGACAATCACTTTTTAAAGTGTTGTTCTTGAGTTTTTATGGATGAATATAATGCCAGAATGGTTGTGGAAAGTTTGGTTGCTGGTTGAGTTCTCCTGGACATTTTTGAGGACTGTGTTTTTACTATGGAGATTTGTCATCTGAAAGTCCATGAAAGGTAGAGTTTTTGATGTAGAATTCAATCCAGGAGGTAATGTCTTTCCAGGTATATGAAAGGTGTTAGATTTTTATAGCCTGCATCAATAAATTGCACAGTTTCCACCATATCTTTGCGTAATCTATATTGATAACTAAATCTGCCCTCCTTAATTTTACCCTTTCTGTAATTTGGGTTAGAAAAGATAACACCTTGAATAACATCCTAACCCCAACCCTCCATTTCCCCAAACAAATGGCCCTGACACATCAATTTGGTCAGTGCTTCTTTATATATTATATATAATATATTATATATAATATAATATATAATGATAAAATTTATTATCTTAATTCATGTTGATATTACACATAGGGGGGCTTTTGATTTCACTGTTGGATCTTAGAAGTTTCATAGGCTCCATTAGAGGTAAACAACCTTCAGTTACATTCAATAAATCCAATTATATGTATCTATTTTTATCCTTTACTATGATTCAATGAAACATTATCTTCATATTACAACAATATTTCTGTAGGTTTTTTATCTTTTATCATACATTATAAAAACATATCAAATCTCTTCTTTTTGGTGAGAAATTAATAATTTTATAGCTGCTTCTGAGAGATTGACTCTTAATTTCATTAATATTTTATAGATGTTTGTGATTATATTTGTCAAATCTCTTATGATCCATTTTTACAGTTCTACAAATATATATGTATACATACATACATGTATATAAATATACATACATGTGTGTGTGAAGGCTGGTATTGAATAGATGTTAATTGCTTTAAACATTTTCATTCTTTTCAGGTTTCATGCCAAGAAGTATCTTCCAAGATATACTTCCAACAAGTACCTTTAAGTATCCAGTCACAATACTCAATTAGAAATTTTTATGTTTGGTGTTTCTTGTTTGGAAGAGAAATGGATTTTCCTTCATTTGTTGGCTCATTGTGACCCTTGGATTCAAGCTCAGACCATTAGATCTCTATCTTTCCTTGGCATCCAATAAGAATTTTACAGTCACAAAATCTAAATAATAATAATAATAGCTAACATTTGTATAGTATTTATCATATAATCCAGTCAGTGTACTAAGCCCTTTACAATTATTTTCTCATTTGTTCCTCACAACAATTCTGAGAGGTAGATGTTATTTTTATCCCCATTTTATAGGTGAGGAAATAGAAACAAACAGAGGTTAAGTAATTTGTCCAGGATCACGCAGCTGGTAAGTATCTGAGACAGCATTTGACTAGGCTCAGAACTCTATCCCTAAGCCACCTAGCTTCCCATAATGGCATTTTGATATTATTAGATAGAGATTGCTTAAAATGAAATAACCATCTAATGTGTTTTCCAATGGAGTCCTATAGCTTGATGGCATCTATGTATATAAAGTGCTTCAGTTTGACTTCCTCTTTAATTTGAAAGTCATATTCAGTTTGATTTTGGACAGATGATAATGGATTTAAGGCTAGACAGAGCCACGATGAGCCAAATTGTATCCTTGAAGAGTGTCACATTTTACATCAATTGTTTTTGACATCATTGAGTTAGTGATACATTTTAAATGGAAGATAGTTTTCCATGTGGACATCAAATATAGCATTCTTCTCACTGTGCTTGGGTCAATTTCGTATATTTGCAGTGCATGAATAAATCATGAGTGCAGAATTGAGTCAAAAGTCTTGTGATCATCAACAAAATGGTATATATGTTGCAGTAATTTTTTTCAGCTTGTTGAATAATTCCCAAATTGATAATAAGCTGAATTTCAGACTCCTGAGACCTATTGACACATTCTTTTTGTTCCTTGGTCATTTTTTTTATTATTTATAGATTTTTTTAATAATACAATGAGTGATTTGTGTAAAGTACATTAACATATAGTTGATCTATATGTGGAGAGGTTGTGCGTACTTTTTTCTTTTGATAATACCTGTTATGTTTTAGTCAAGAAAGGTGAATCTAAATTTTTGGTGTGTCATATTTCTGTTAAACATGCTGAGATTCTCCATATCTTTCTTCAGGCATTCTCTCTCATCTCTGATTTCTTTGCTTCTAAGCAAAGCTCTTTTTAAAATTACTATTGAAATGTTTCATTTTTCCTTTGCTTTAACTAACTCCTTGTATCTTCCTCCTTGTTCAATCATTGCAGTCACGTCTGACTCTTTGTGACTCCATTTGGGGTTCTCTTGGCAAAGGTACTGGAATAGTTCCCCATTTCTTTTGTATCATCTTAACTTGTCAGTGTCTAATTAGGAGAATATAGAATTTTTGCATTATTTACTTTTTGCATTACTTTCTACATTTCATTGCTGTTACTCTTTAGTTGAGTCTTTAATAATTTATAGTTTGTGTATTAGGTAGATTTATGTAATTTTCCAATGGCTTTCTGTAGATTGTTAATAGATCTCTTAATTCACTTCTGCTATGGTGATATTTGATGCCTATTTTTAAGGTTATCCTCTGTGAGTCCCACATTTTCTCCTCTTTAAAAAAGTTGAAACAGATTTTATACATATATGTATTATATATGTGCATTGTATATGTATATATAAAATTTTGTATTTGACCTGAAATTTTTTATACTTTCTGACAAATTCTGTAAGAGATGCATTCAGTTCTGATGATTACAATAGATACCAATTTTTTAAATAATTTTGTTTTGGTATAATTTGTATACTAGTGGAATTAATGTCATAAAATTCAAGAAGGGTTTGTTGAAATTATAATCTAAGTAAATTCATTTCTTTTCTTCAAAATGGCTATTTCACTATTGGGTATGACTTCCAGAGTTTGCATTAAGTGAATATTTTCAATGACCGCAAGATCGAACCTTCCCTCTTCGGCTTTTAAGTGCTCACTTTCATTTCCTATTTCATTCAATGTAGGCTTAGAGATGAAATTATTTTTTATGATTTTCTTGCTCAGGCTGGCAATATATTGTTGTGTGCCTTGGAAATGCGAACATCACTAACAAAAAGCAAGATGTAACCATTGTCCATAACTAGTGAGATTTATTTCCATTTTTGTTATGTGATATATGCTAGTGCATAAGGAAAGCATTCATATCTTTAATCCATTTCATGTGGCTTGTGGTTTGCCTGCTTTAGTAGTAAGCTCCATCTCCACTGAAGCAGTTGTAGCAGATGGGTTATTGGTATCTCTGATTTTTCTCCTGATGTACTTTTTTTTGGGGGTGATGGTGGTGGTAATGGAACATTGATGCAACTTGTTCTGCTGATATCCATGTAAAATTGATCATTTTAACAATTTTGAGAAGAACCATTCTGCAACCCTATATTATCTTCTAAATTTATTAGATTCATAGGAACAGCTTCATGAAATCACCTAGAATGTTAACCCAATCAATGTAATTGGGTAAGTTCTATTGATCAGTTTCTCAACATTCTTTCTAGGCGTTCGTAAGTCCAAGCTCACAGAGTCTTCTTTGTACATCATCCTGATTAGCATTCATTCTCTTATGTTGCTACCTCAATTCTTTTCCCTCACAATATGTAGAATGAGATTGGTTTTGAGGAAATAGCTATCTTTAATGTTATCGTTAATGTCATCCTGCTTCTGTGACCATGGTTGTCACTCAATTGCTCAGTTTCAATATCCTCATCTTTAATTTAGGGATATTAACATCTCTAGCGTTTACCATATAGGATTTCTAAAAGGATTCAAGGAACTGTTAAAAGCTCTAAATGTGTCAATATTTATTATATTTTCCAATGATGACAAATCTTCATTCATTAAAGATATATCTGACCATTGGAAATCAAATCTACCCTTATTTGATTTATCTCCAAAAGTCACTTGAAAACAATTTTGTTGGTAATCAATAAGGGTAATTATAGTTTGCATCAAAAATCTATATGACCAAAAAATGAGATTTCGATTTGATTGTCTTCATTTTTGTTCCATGAAACTCTTTCTTGAACTTTAAAGGCAATGCTGATTCTATTGTTTTTCGATAGAAAATTTGCTGTGGTCTGAACTTACTACTTAATTTTCACCCAAAACTGAAATGAATAACTGAGGGTATATTCATAGAAACTTAGAGTACAATGCTCAAGTGATTCTGTGTGGTAGCTGGACGTGATTTTTAGGTTCACTGACAAAAGCAGATGAAGAATTCCACCTCCCTATTGATATGAAAGGAGAACCATGAGAATCCAGTTTATCTAGTTCAATAAGCAAGAATATTTTATCTTATGGATAAATATTTCCATGAGGGTTAAATGTATTCTGTTAAAGGTTTTTAAATCAATTATTTTGATTACCTATTTCATTATCATACTGAAAAATATTAAGGTTCTCTATCTGTAAGTTCTTTGCTAATTACAATCCAAAGCCAGATAATTTGCTAGGCATAAAATGTTGATCTGGGATTTCCCTGATCAATTAGATGAGCTTTTAATGCACTAATCTTCAGGAACATTTAATACATATCTCCCTATAATGGATGGGCATGTCCATCAATACTGTATTAGGGTCAGTCAGTCAATTAGCTTTATATATATATATATATATATATATATATATATATATATATATATATATATATATATATGTATGTATGTATATATATTAGCCATATTGGAAAAGAAAACACACATACAACAAGAAAAAGGAAGTTAAAAAAATATGCTTCAATCAGCACTCAAGAGCTAATCAGTTCTCTTTCTAGAGGTAGAGAGCATTTTTAATTGTAGGACCTTCAGGATTATCTTCAGTCATTGTCTTCATCTGAGTAGCCAAGTCTTTCACAGTTGATCACTGTTAAAATATTGCTACCATGTTCTCCCAGTTCTGTTTATTGCACTTTGCATCAGTTCATATAAGTCTTCCTTGGTTTTTCTGAAACCATCTTGCTCTTCATTTCTTATAGAACAATAGCATTCCATCAGAATAATAATCTATAACTTGTTCAGCCATTCTCTATTTGATGGGGAATTGCCAGTTCTTTGCCACCACAGAAAGAGCTGCTATAAATATTTTCGTATAAACAGGTCTCTTTTTCTTTTTCGTATAAACAGTTCTCTTTTCTTTGATATCTTTGGGATTCATATCTAGGATTGGTATTGCTGAGTCTAATGCTATACTCAGTTTTATAACCCTTTGGGTATAGTTTCAAATTGTTCTCCAGAGCAATTGGACTCAACTGGCATTTTTAAAATGACTTCTACACATCAGACACCATGTTAAGCTATGGCGATGCAAAGAAAGGCACAACAGCAGAGACTACAACAGTCCCTGCTTTCAAGGAGCAGTCTAATGAGGAAAATAACAGATGTATTTGTACAGATAAAATACATACAGAGTATATTGGGGTAGTCTTAGAGTGAAGGCACTTTAATTAATGAGGACTGGGAGATGCTTCTTAAAGAAGGTAGAACTTTAGCTGACACTTGAAGATGATAAAAGGTAACCCTTGATTCCATCTAAATGGATTTCTTGGTTTTGCCCCTACCCTTACCCACAGGAGGCCCGTATCTTTCCTCTTTTGGACTATAGGCCAAATAAGCTCTACCCCTAGAAGTTTTCCAACTAAGCAGTCTATGCTCATCAAAATATCTAAGGACATACAGATACCGAAAAGTATCTAAGAATAAATCCATAATCACATAAAATTTCTGACTGATAATAATATGGAAGTAAAGGGGAATGTTTCATAGGATAATGAACAAAAACTTTTGTGAGCATTATAGGAAAAGCATGAAATTACTGTAGGGACATCGGTTCTCATCTAATTAATCAGAGAAGGCTTTATGGAAGAGGTGATATTTCAGGAACTATTTGAATTGTACAAAGACCAAGATAATACCTTGTAAATTTCACTGGATGAATTGAAAGCAAGGCAATCCTGCCAGGGCTTTTTTCATCAAGTATTGTAAGAGACAGGAAAATGACCAAAAATATGTTTGGAGAAATAAATAAGCATCATTTTACATCAGTCCACCTAGACACAAAAGATTTGAACATTTCAGTCAGCAGTTGTAACAACACTTTTTTAAAATAGTAAGACCATGCTTTTCCAAAACATTTCAAAAGGAGTATTCATTTATGGCACACTGTATGGAATTATTCTCCATTAAAAAGCAGGGAACAACTACTGTTTGAAAAGTAATGTTAAATCCTGCTATGGAAGATCTGTGTGTACAGACATATGTGCATGGCTGAACACATGTGCATACATGCAAACACATGTGCATGTACACATATTTGTTCTCAGCCACAACGGCTTCCTACTGTACCCACTGTAATTTGGCAGTACATGTAGATTCTCCTATTCAAATATAAAACAATAACTCCCATTTCCACTTTCCTTTTCCCATCGAATCAAAAATTGCCTTAGGAGAGTGAAGTCCCTGAGGCACATTGCTTTGCTTGTCAAAGAATTTCCCTTCCCCTCTCATTTTTTAATTGCAGTGTGTTTTTGCTAGGCCAATTTTCCCTCAAAGTAGAAGCCTGGGCTCCTCAGTTGTGGGGGAGAGGAAGCCCTAATCTAACCCCATTCAATACAGTAGCAGAATCTCTTCTCCCACACTCAGGGTTTATCTTGTGAAACTGGGCAGACCATTAAGCAGCATGTAAATTGTCTTCCCCTCTGATTTTTACTCCCAGAAGAAAAAAGCAGGAAAAAAAAGTATGAAGTATAATTTCCATGCTTGGCTCACTGAGATTCTAAAATGTGCCTAGGGCTGTTTCAGAGAGAAATCTGTGCATTCAGGTTGCATAGAGACCTGCATGTCAGTTTATTTGGAAAGGAAATTCATATGTGATATTTGGAGTAGCTGTTGTTTTAGGTGCAGAATGACACAATAAAATCTGTCTAAAGTAGCTCATTATATTGCAGGTTTTATAATACTATGGGTTGAACGATGCCTTCCATTTCTCTTCTCTTCCCTTCCTCCACCATTTACCCAGATATGGTAATTTGTAGTGATTCCTCACTCAGTGGAATGGATATCATTATCTGTGCGACTCTGGTCCCAGAATGTAAGCAGCTAATGGGGTCCTACTCTATTAGTGAAAATCAAAATCAAAGATAAGTCTGTGCGCGCGCGCACGTGTGTGTGTGTGTGTGTGTGTGTGTGTGTGTGTGTGTGTGTGTGTGTAGCTGAAGTTAATTCCCTTCCTCAGATACTCACATTTCCCCCCAATGCAGAAATAAAAGGGTAGGAAAAGATGGTTGCAAGAAAGAAGCAAGTTGGAAAATAGAGGAAGGCAAGGCTCATATAGAAAGGTAGGGAGAATGAGAGGGAGAAAGGACATTATATCTTGACTTTTTTCTATCTTTAATGGTACATTACAGTTATACATACAGAACATATCCACAAATAAATATATCTAGTATATTAGCTGGATATATTACCATTTTTCCAAAGTCCATAAAGTTCAGACTTATTCAAAGTCTGAGGGAGACTTTTAAATATTAATTTCATCAATGATTTTCTTTTTTACAATTTAGTTATTTATGGGTATACTCCACTATGAAATTTTAAAAAAATTAAGTAAAGCTGCTCAACATTGGCAGGTCCAACAGGGTATGTAACATTCCATCCCTTTAATTCCACCTCTCCCCAACTTAAGTTTTTGTTCTTTTTGTCCCTAATGCCTGGGATATTGAAGTAATTTAATTAATGTTTGTTGATTTAATAAAAGGAAAGAGATACTACTTCCCTTATCTTCTCTAAAATTAACATTAACCACTATAATTACACAATTATTTTTTTCTTTTGCTTTTTTGTTTTCACTATTGTAGATATTTTGTATGTTGCTTTCTTCATGCTACTTACTTCACTGTGCATCCATCAGTCACACTAATCTTCTCATGCTTCTCTGAATCATTTATATTTCTTCAGTTTTTACAGTGTAAGAATTATATTCATATACCATGATTGGTTTGACCATTCAGCAATTGATGGAGACTGACTCTAGTTTTTTTGCTATGTTTTTGGTGTTGTTTTTTTACTACCACATACACAAAAAATGCTGCTTAATATTTCATTATATATTGAACCATTCTTTCTGTCTTTTATTTCCTGGTGTCAGTCCCTGGTTGAGCAGACTGTAAGATAACCCGTTCAAATATTCAATGAGGACTTCCCCAAAGTGTAGGTTCTTCAAAAAGACTAAATCTGTCTTGACCTAAAATAGTATATTAGAAAGACAAAAAATTAAGATTATGGCCTAAGTACAACCTCAAATGATGGATAACAATGTTGGAAAATAGTGAGTTACTTGTCTTATGTCAAAGATATAAATGGGGTAATTTGAAGGAGAAAAGTTTAATGGCAATTGAGAGTGATATTTAGATTACATCTCTAACTTTTGAGATGATCACCCACACTACTTTCCACTACTTTAGAAATGTCCCTTTCATGACATGCCAGTAACCAAAGACTGGGCTAGGTGGGCCAATGTTTCATTTGGTTTTTATTTGCTTGACCATTTATGGCTTTCTTTAGACTTTTTTATATGAATGAGACAGAGATAGCCAGACCATTGAGCGATTACTCATTATTTTTGCCATCTTAATAGAAAATTTGGATTTTTGCATATTTCAATTCAAACATTTCCATGAATGATAGTCTCTAATATGTCATATAAACCTCGTGACCATCAAGTACAAAAAAAAGGCAATTCAGTGCCAATAACGTAAGACTAAGTGACCCAAACAGTGACAACTCTAGCTATGCAAATAGTCACTACAGCTACAAACCAAATCAAAAGACAATCATCACATACATGCAGCCAGAACAGAGAGGATTATTGGTTACATCAGTCATTCAAGTCACACCTGTATGTACAGAGAGCAATCAACATCACTGGCGTCATCTTTGAAAGCTGAGAACAAGGGTGATATATAAAACCTGAATGAACAAAACCGGCAAGTCTGCCTTCTCAAACAAGTATCGTCCTTTTGTCATTGATGCCTCAGACATAAATATTTATTTGTGAAGATTGGTATTGATTTATTGACTTTGGATCGTTTTGGCTTTTTTGGAAGTCATTTGCCAGATGATCAGGACTGGAAACAGATAGGAATTTACCATTCACTAGTTTCCTTGATTCAAATAGGCATAAATAATCTGCCTGGGATCAAAGAAAAGTGACTTCTGTTTATATTCAGCGTCTGAGTCTGCAATAATGCACATGTGCTGAGACTACTGTTTCGGTTTATCTGCCTTTCTCGGTCTGTCTCTGTCTCTCTCTGTCTTTCTGTATCTCTGTCTCTTTGTCTCTGCCTTTTTCCATCTCTTTGTTTCTCTATCTCTCAGACTCTCCGTATCTGTCTCTTTCTCCCTGTGTTTCTCTGTCTCTGTAGCTCTTTCTCTTTGTCTCTCATACATGTCTATTCCACCCACCAAGTATTCTATTGTTCAAAACTGAAATAATATGAAGCAGAGTAAATGCTAACCTTAAAGTATATTCAGGTGAAAGAAATGGTCTTATGGAGTTTCAAAGTTGAGAACTCCTTTGAGTTGAGCATCTTCCTGGAAGTTCGTATGCTTTAATGTTACAAACAGTATCTGACCTTGGAGGGAATACTAGTGGGAAGACTGGTAGGTGACATAAAAGGGAATGTACTCCATAATACAGGTGGGAAGCTCTGAGGATAACTGAGAGTCAGAACTCCTGAGAGTGTATAACACAGTATGTGCCGTGGAACATGGAGTAGAGAGGTTTGTTTTTTTCCACTTTGTTCTATCCTTTTTGTGATTGTTCACTTGTTTTACAGTCATCTCCAGTTCTTTGAGCCCCCATTTGAGGTTTTCTTGACAAAAATACTGTAGCGGTTTGTCATTTCCTTCTGTAGCTCATCTCACAGATGAGGAAACTGAGGCAAACAGGGTTAAGTGATTTGCCCAGGGTCACACAGTAAGTGTCTGAGGTCAGATTTGAACTCAAGATGATGAGTCTTCCTGACTCCAGGCCCAGCCTTCTATCCACTGTGCCACATAGATGCCCCTCTTCTATCCTTACAAGGGGAATTTCAAGTACAAGAAAAATAACCATGTAGCCTGGTCATAGCTTTTAGAGTTAGAAGTTTTTCTCTCCTCATTCTCTCCTTCACTCTACTTGCCCTTAAAGAATAAGAGTCTGAAGCTTGTTCCCAGCTGCCTCCATGAAACCATGAAATATCAGGACAGAGAAGTAGAACTGTGTTAGTAGAGGAGCATTGAAAAGGATGGTAAGAGACCTGAAGTGATAAGCTTTGTGGATTTAACCATGTCACCTTCTCACTCTTAAAGTCTATCTGGCTATATGGAACCCTCTCACATGCCAATAGAGACCAACACTTTTCCCTGACAATTGTGATGAACCCATGTGTGTTTGGTGCTAATCTGAAGAGAAGGAAAGTAGCAACTGGACTTGTTTCTGGACACTGGCAGAGGATGTGGAATCAAATCCCACCTTTGGCGTTCACTCACTGTTTGACCTTGAGCAAATCCAGAATTGTCTCCTCTTCTGTAAAATAAGGATGTTGGGTCAGATGGTCTCTTTGCTCCGGTTTAGCTTAAAATTTGTGATCCTATGAACCTATGTGGGAAAAATAAAGATGGAGAGTTGAATTTGGGGAACTAAAATTCATGGTTTTTGCAGTGGGGTTTTCTCCTAATGTTAGGAGTGATTTACTCTCTTTATTTAACCTTGTCAGATAAAGTCAGGTATGATTAACACCAATGGGCCATTTATATGTATTGAAAAATCAGAGGCAGTAGTTTTTTGGGGTTTTTTTTGGCCTCTATGCTGTTCTCTACCGATGCCTAATTATGATCTTTAACAGATTGAATTTTTTTAATGTAATACTTACAGACCTTCACACAGAGAAGCTAATTTAAGACAGAGATGGGCATACACACATAAAATAGCATGATGGCCTATAAAGGGCCACTTTATGCTCATTCTTTCGGCAGGAAATAGAATCGTTCCTGTGGTTTCTGGAGTGATCGGTGATGGGCAGTTGAAACAGCAGTTGATGTCTTCTTAAGCTATCCAGGAAGGATGCTTTCATTATTGAAAAAGCAGCCATTCATTCGGCATGTGTGCTGTAAAACAATATGGAATTAGGTGAACTAAAGAGGTCCCCACAATCCAGTCTCATAAACAATCTAATTAAAAAGCAAACAAACTCTGAGAAGACTGCTTAAATAAACTACTGTGTGTGTGTGACAAAGAGATAGAAAGAGAGAAGAAAGATATTACACAATCATTTCCATCATGTAGATGTGACTCTCACTGAGCCAGCAGAGAATGCTTGCAACAGTGACCTCATGCCATGGTTGAAAAAGCTCCACTGTTCATGCCTAAATATTCCAACCCATGCTTTTCCTACTGGATACATTTACACCCTCATTATTGAAGAAACTGACTCATTATTGAGGAGTGCTACCAGACTTGGCTAGGCAACTTTAGTGCCTTGGTTTCCTCCCAAGTGATTAGGGTAGCTTTGTGTAGCACCAAGTAAATAACCAGGCTCCAGCACTGAATTAGGCCTAAATGGTTTTAATTGGGGAATCTACTTGGGAAGCATTTTGATCCAATACAAAGTTCCCCTGAACTGGGAGTTAGGAGAGCTGGATTTAAGATTTAAAGTTCTGTTACTAACTTGTTACCTTTACCTTGCACAAGTCATTTCTCATCCCTGAGCTTCAGTCTCCGGATTTGCATAATGAAGTGATTGGGCCAATGATGCTGATAATCTGCCCCTTCCAACTCTAAAATTAATACACTTATGGAATTATAGAGCCAGAAGGGGCATTTGTTTTTTCCTGTGGGCCATCATGGGGGCTAAATGAACCATTTTATAGAAGAGATTGGACTCATTCTGTCTAGCTATTTCTAGCCTAGAAAGGAACCAAGGGGGAAAAATTCAGAATTCTGTCTCATTTGAAAATATGTATTCCTAGTACAGGAGTCCTTCACTCAAGAAAGGGCAGTATGGCACCTTGTTTAGCACTTAGGTTGATGTCTGCCTGTTACTACATTCAGCCCAAAGGTGAACCTGAAACACAACTGTAATAAATTGACACAGCAAATATTCATTAAGCTGCTACTATGTTCAAGGCATTGTGCTAGGCACTGAGTACACAAAGGAAAAATAAGTCCCTGTCCTCAAGGAGCTAACCAGCAATGCATTGTTTATATATGCCAGTCTTTCCAATGTTTCTTCCAAAGTGATATGTGTATGAAAGGAAATAGATTAATAGGGTAGACCTTGAAAAAATGTTATGTTATGTATGTCTAAATATATACATATATATACACAATATACATACAAACACATATTCATATGCATGTAAACATAATTCTGTTTGTGTTGCATGTTCACACTTAAACACACAAAACATATATGTGCATGTGTATACCTATGTACACAATTTGTACCTATATCTACACACATAATTCCTATATACGCATATATACATATATATGTAGATATAGATTATAAAGTTCATCTTCTCCCAAGACTTTTTTGACCTGAAAACTGAATAAAAATGACTGAAGAAAAACATTTTAAAGCACCTACTATATGCCAGTCATTGTGCTAAATACTAGGGAGAGAAGGAGCCAAGATGGTGGAGTGGAAAGATTCACATATGCTAGCTCCGAACCCACAGCCTATAAATTACCTATAAAAAGAACTCCCAACAAATTCTGCATCAGTGGAAGCTGTGCAGCAACAGAGTGGAGGAAATTTCTGTTCCAGAGAGCCCTGAAAAACCAACACCAAAGGTCCGTCGTGCACCAGACCTAGAGCATGCCTTGCCCTGCCTTGGCCACATGGCCCCTAGAGGAGCAGATCTGAGCAGGCTTCAGGGACGGAATCTCTGGTGGCCGTGAAGGTCCCTCCACCCACAGGTGCTACAGGTCAGTGAGAGACCCTATCTGGCTGGCTGAGAGGGGAATGGGGTGTCTCCATAACTCAGGCCCCCTCTAGAGGCAGCAGCAGAGGCAGCAGCAGACCCAGGCTCCCAAAGCAGGCAGGAGCTCGGATCCATTACTGAAGGTCTCTGCATAAATCCCCTGAGGGAACTGAGCCTGACAGGTGGCCCTGTCCCCACCTGAAAACCTGAATTTAATCTTACCCTGAATGGCAGTCAGCCCTACGCTGAAAGCTCTGAGGCTGGGGAGCAGCATTTGAATCTCAGACCCCAAGCACTAGCTGGGCGGATCTAGAGGTGAGGCGAGGGTGGAGAGGAATCTCAGAAGTCAAGTAACTGGCTGGGAAAATGCCCAGAAAAGGGAATAAAAATAAGACCATAGAAGGTTACTTTCTTGGTGAACAGATGTTTCCTCCTTTCCTTTCTGATGAGGAAGAACAATGCTTACCATCAGGGAAAGACGTGGAGGTCGGGGCCTCTGTATCCCAAACATCCGAAATAGATATCCAATGGGCTCAGGCCATGGAAGAGCTCAAAAAGGATTTTGAAAATCAGGTTAGACAGGTGGAGGAAAAACTGGGAAGAGAAATGAGAGAGATGCAAGAAAAGTATGAAAAACGGGTCAACACCTTGGTAAGGAAGACCCAAAAAATGCTGAACAAAATAACACCTTGAAAAATAGGCTCACTCAATTGGCAAAAGAGGTTCAAAAAGCCAATGAGGAGAAGAATGATTTCAAAAGCAGAACTAGCCAAATGGAAAAAGAGGTTCAAAAGCTCACTGAAGATAATAGTTCTCTCAAAATTAGAATGGAACAGATGGAGGCTAATGACTTTCTGAGAAACTAAGAAATCATAAAACAAAACCAAAAGAATGAAAAAATGGAAGAGAATGTGAAATATCTCATTGGAAAAACAACTGACCTGGAAAATAGATCCAGGAGAGACAATTTAAAAATTATGGGACTACCTGAAAGCCATGATCAAAAAAAGAGCCTAGACATCATCTTTCATGAAATGATCAAGGAAAACTGCCCTGAGATTCTAGAACCAGAGGGCAAAATAAGTATCGAAAGAATCCATTGATCACCACCTGAAAGAGATCCAAAAAGAGAAACTCCTAGGAACATTGTGGCCAAATTCCAGAATTCCCAGGTCAAGGAGAAAATCTTGCAAGCAGCTAGAAAGAAACAATTCCAGTATTGTGGAAATGCAATCAGGATAACACAAGATCTAGCAGCTTCTACATTAAGGGATCAAAGGGCATGGAATAGGATATTCCAGAAGTCAAAGGAACTAGGACTCAAACCAAGAATCACCTACCCAGCAAAACTGAGTATAATACTTCAGGGGAAAATATCATCTTTCAACGAAACAGAGGACTTTCAAGCATTCTTGATGAAAAGACCAGAGCTGGAAAGGAAATTTGACTTTCAAACACAAGAATGAGAAGAAGCATGAAAAAGTAAAGAGCAAAGAGAAGTTATAAGGGACTTACCAAAGTTGAACTGTTTACATTCCTACATGGAAAGATAATATTTGTAACTCTTGAAACTTTTCAGTATCTGTGTGGTTGGTGGGATTACACACACACATACACACACACACACATACACATGTGCACACACACATACACACATGCACGCACACACAGAGACAGAGAGCACAGAGTGAATTGAATAGGATGGGACCATATCTTTAAAAAAATTAAGGTAAATGTATAAGAGAAATGTATTGGGAGGAGAGAGGGTAAAATGGAATGGGGCAAATTATCTCATAGAAGAGGCAAGCAGGAGATTTTTAGTGGAGGGAAAAAGAGGAGAGCTGAGAGAAAAACATGAAGTTTACTCTCATCACATTCGACTAAAGGAAGGAATAAAATGCACATTCATTTTGGTATGAAAACCTATCTTACAATACAGGAAAGTGGGGGAGAAGGGGATAAGCAGGGTGGGGGGGATGATGGAAGGGAGGGCAATGGGAGGAGGGAGCAATTTGAAATCAACACTCTTGGGGAGGGACAGAATCAAAAGAGAGAATAGAAGCAATGGGAGGCAGGATAGGATGGAGGGAAATATAGTTAGTCTTACACAACACGACTATTATGGAAGTCATTTGCAAAACTACACAGATATGGCCTATATTGAATTGCCTGCCTTCCCAAAGGGAATGGGTGAGGAGGGAGGGATGGGGAGAAGTTGGAACTCAAAGTTTTAGGAACAGCTGTTGAGTATTGTTCTTGCTACTAGGAAATAAGAAATCCAGGTAATGGGGAATAGGAAGTTATCTGGGCCTACAGGACAAAAGAGAAGATGGGGACAAGGGAAGGGAGGGAGGATAGAAGAGAGGGCATGTTGGTGATAGGGAAAATTAGAATGCTCGGTGTATTGGGGTGGGGGAGGGGACAAATGGGGAGAAAATCTGGAACCCAAAATTTTGTGAAAATGAATGTAAAAAGTTAAATAAATAAATTTATATTAATAAATAAATAAATACTAGGGATACAAATTCAAAAAGCAGTCTCTGCCATCAAAGAACTTGCCTTCTAATAAGCAGAGACAAAACACAGGAGAGTGGAAGGAAGAGATTTAGTCTAGAGAAGCAAAAAAATGACAAACGGAGGAAAAAGACAATTGACTGTCACAGCCTTTCCAGAAGTGGATAGTAGTATTGATTTGACTACTTTTTCTAGAGAAAGAGAAAGAAAGTGGAGGGATATGATGGGGACACACTCATAGCTGACAGGCAGAGAACATATTCAAAGTAAATGGATTTGAGCTTTTGTCTGGAGTCTACTAGGTAGAAACATGTGCACTCATTCACCAATAACAACAGCTCAACAGTTCAGAGCAAAAGTTCCAAAGCAGAAAGAATGAACATGGTCCAGAATATGTTGTTTCAGATCGTGACAGGGGACTTCAGCAGGGAGAATGGCAAGATGTCAGGGAATGACAAATACAATTTAAATGACAGTATTGTTATGCTTTTCCTTCCCTTGGATAATTTGTAAAAACCTATCAGATAAAGAACTGATAGAAGTATGTATAGAATAATTTTACACACACACACATACACACACACACACACATTGATGTCTAATGGTAGCCATCTTGAGGGTGAGGAAAGGGGAGGGAAGAAAAAAGGGAAAAAAAAGTTACCCAATTACTTTATTTTATATTTAAAAGAAAAAACATGTTGTCCATAATAGATTTACAGTTTTATGTAGAAATCCTATGAAAGAATTTTTTTTAAAAAGACACAATGATCTATAGTCTTCTTTTCTCAAGTCTTCTTTCAAAGCCTCATTCTAACCTGAATGCATGTGATGTCTGAGTAGTAGCCAATTTAAGTTTAGAAAATTTTGCCATCAGACTAAAGAGTAAGGAGTTTTTTGTCCACACAAGCTAACAAAGGCCATCTTCCATTAAGACAGTCATCTATGTTGATGGAGGAATTGTTCATGAAGACAAAATTACAGATTGCTAAGGGACACAAGATTCTCTTCCACCAGACCACTCCATTCATGGCAAACCAATCTCTTCAGTATTCACTCTATCAGAATCAATGTATCTTTAATAGTCATTCTTCATCTAGTGGTACAGATGAAATCAACCATCTCTGAGACTATGTACTTCCATTTACAAATTGAGAAGAATGTGAAGTGAAAAGCCTGCAGTGTTGTCATTTGATTTTAAAAATGGGCAAATCTTTTTTTTTTTTTTTGTCATAAAGTAGACTTAGGACTGGATGGGATGTTTGAGGCCATTTATCCCAATTCTTCAATTCTATGGATGAAAAAACCAAAGCAAAGACAGATAAAGGGCTGTGCTGAAGATCACATAGGCAGCGAGTATCAGAGCTGAAATTTGAACCAAGCCTCCTCACTCCAAGGCCAATAATCCATTCACCATCACATGCTGCCTCCTTCATGAGGCTAAACTCATTTGAGTTGTTAGGGATCTTATGTAGGAGGTTATACAATGTGCCAGGTTCTAATTAAATAAGCCAAACATCACAAAACACACACACACACACACATACACACACAAACATCTGGAGGACATCACCATCTATATTGATTCATACTATTACACATCTCTTGGATCTATGATGCAAAGACAAAATGTAACTAAGTTAAGATAGCAGTACTATAGCATTTAACTGGATTGCAAAACATAGTTGAAACTTGGTGTTGGAAATATTCATGAAGATATTGCATAAAACAGAACATTTGCAATACTTGGTCAAGTAATATAATCTGGGATTAGGTCAAGTATTGCCTTCCTATGCCATGGGGGTAAGATCTTTGTTTAACATAGCTTCTGACTTACATTGTTTCATGTTTGTTTGGTTTTTCTTCCTTCAAATTTTGCAACACAAGTAAAAATTGGTCTTTTAGGATATCCTCTAAATTAAGAAGGAAACAAATATAGTAAATGGAAAGGCCCTTGTCTCTACTAAATTTTCCATTTTCAACATTTTGGGAAAGATAATAAATGTCAAGTATAGAGAAAAGTGTAAAATGCTAATGATGACAGCTCAGAAACTAAAACTCACTAGACAAAGTTACAGGTGGTAAAATCTTCTTTATATCCTTTGGAGTTTTCTTTCCCATCATTTTTTAAATATATTTTTCTGACAGTGGGTGATTTCTGCACCTGTTTGACACTATTGAAGGTACTAAGTCCAGAAAAAAATAATCTTTCTTTTCTCCACTCTTCTCTCTTTTTCTCTTCTTTCATCTTCCCACCCTTTCTTCCTTCTTTCCATCTTCCCTTTCTTTCTCTTTTTTTCACTATGATGTTACTGGATTCTTCTCAACAACTAGAAAAAAATGAAAGAAGTTAAATTCTTTAAAATTCAAGTACAAAAACTGAAAAAAAAATAAAAGTATTTTCAGTGAGTAATTTTCAAAGGATTAGTTAAATTGTAGTTTAAATGCACTGACACAATAATTCTATGAAATGATCAGATTCTATACCTGACATAGTTTATGTTTCTAATGTAACAAAGAGACTTTATCCCTGTAAAAATTGTTAAAGGAAGTTACCATATACATAACTGGGTTTTGTGCATGCTCAGATCACCTCATATGGAGGCATTAATATGGCAGAAACCAGGGACTTGCTTCTGAGAAAACCTTTTTTGCTATCCTTTATCATATTGTTGGGAACATGATCTTTTGATTGACTCATAGAGAGAATGGGCTATATCCTTAAAACCAACAGATGAAGGTAGTCACTATCTTTTCCCTTTGGCAACTAGGAGGATAAAAGTCTTGTTAACCCACAGCCGGGGTTCCATGAACTCAGATGGTTTGGGGGAAAGGGCTATCTCCTTCACTGCCTTTTAGACTGTAAGACTCAAAGAAATAGATTTAGGAGTTTATTTTTTTTTTCTGGTTTATCGTGTTTGTCCTTTTCAGTTCTAGACACAGGCAGTAGAATCCCCACTGGATTTGGACTCGAATCATGGTGACCTTGGAAGCAGAATTCCAGACGGTTGTTACTGCCAGACTGTCAAGGAAGTTCTTAGAAGGCAAGGTTCCTGGGATTTGGGTTGGAAGGGAGTTTTTGGACTTGGAACTTGGTGAAACTGTGCTACGTAGGAGCTGAGCTAAACTGTAAATCTAAGCTCCTTGTCCTCCTTAGAGACTGAGAGGGTACAAGTGTGTGTGTGAGGAAATTATGCTCTCCTATGTTTTGAGAGGAATGTTTATATGTTTGTTTTGGTTAAAACTTTGAAATAGATATTCTTTTGTAAAAGATGATCCAATGCTTAAGTGGTTTAATGGAACTGGGGTACAGGGGACCACCTCAAAATGAGAAAACAAAATACCCAGGGGCTGGGGGCAATGGCAGAGAACCTAAATAACCTCTAACCCACTTAAAGGTATTCCTGAACTCTGGGTTAGGGTTGCAATGTGACCTACCTGGCCTTCAGGCAATAGGGACCAGGGTAATCATGGTTATACAGACATAAATGCAAGCATACATATTATACATACCAATGGACACATAGTTACATATGTATTAAATATAAACACAAGCCCAAATATGAAAGTGTTTATATTTATATAAATTTAAATGTAGATATAGAAAGATATATTTATACATGTATACACATATATATGCATGCATATATGTATGTATTCATAAACATGTGCAAGTGAGTGAGTGTATATATACACACTACTCTTTATTTAAATTGAGTGAAATCATTTAAAATGATATTGGAAGGAAAAATCAAAAGTGATCACTCACCCAAAGTTTAGGTATCATTCAAGAATATTTGTCTTGTCATTTTAAATCACAGAATCTAGAATCTTACAGTAGGAAAGAATTTCAGAGGCCATTCAGTCTACTTATTCCTGTACCTTAATTTTTTTTTTTTACAAAATGACCACCAAATGGTAATTCACCTTTGTGATGGTATCATCCTTCTCTGCCCAAAGGAATGATCGACTTTTGTTGATATGTTTTCTTTGGAGAGATCCAATAATCCTCTGAAATCTGAGTCTTTTCTTGCTTTCCCAAAACAGTCAGTTGGCCTATCCCAATCTGGGGCCTCTTTAGATAATTATGATAGATTTTTTTTGTCTTGTTTAGCCTGGAGGGAAAGTAGCTACCATATACTTAGGGTTTTAAGACTTGCTTTGGGTAGAAGGCTATTATTGTTTCCATTTTACATATATACGTCTATCCATATAAACCCTTACAAAATGTATTTGTGTGTGTGTTTGTGTATATGGAGAGAAAGAGAGAGAGAGAAAATTTCCCACAAAATCCATGTTTCAGAATTTGTATATTCTCCAACATATGCATAGATACAGTACCATGTATTTTATGGGATACAAAGAAGATCCTGGGATGAAAGACAATATGATGTAGTGGCAAAATTGCTGGATTTTGAGACAGGGAACTTGGATTCCCATCTTGACTCTGCTACTTACTAAGTGACCTTGAGCAAGTAACAACCGCTTGGAGTATCAGTTACCTCATCTACAAAATGAAGAGATTGGGTGAGATTATCTCCAAGGTTTCTTCTAGCTCTAAACCGATGATCTTGACTTCTGCAATCTTCGAGGATTCATATTTTTAGCATGTACCACTTAGTCATTTACTTCTAACCAGGTATGAACCAAAAAGAGTGAAAGGCAGTTTCTTAGGAATTATGCTAGAGATTAGCTCTAGACTTCGTACCATGACAAGGATGATACGAAGATGAGGATCATCATCATGAAGACAACCTATACTTGTATATTGCTTTGCGGTGTGCTGTTACATAAATTAACCTATTCAGTTCCTATATTAACCCTCAGAGGGATTTCCCTACTCTTGACTCACTTAAAATCACAGTTAGCAAGAGGAATCTTCTCCTAACAGAAATCTAGTTCATCTATTCAAAGTCCAATGTGCTTCCCACCATACTGCTTTGCTCAGGTTCTTTAATATCTCCATCCCATCTGCTTCTAGGAGGTAGTTAGTAAATAAATAGAATGCAGAACTTGGAGTCAGTAATACTTGAGTTTGTTTCCAGAGATTGTGTTCCATTTATATTATATATATCTTGTGTGTACATTGTTATTTGTACGCTGTTTCTTTCATTAAAACATAGACTACTTGAAGGCAGGAGCTGTTTTCCAGCACTTAGCATAATATCTAACTCATAGAAAAATGTTTAATAAATGTTTACTATTTAGATGACCCTGGAAGTCACAACTTCTGTCAGCATCAGTTTCCTCATCTGTAGAATGAGAACAATACCCTTTATTTCAAGCAAACCTTAAAGCCCTAAGAAAATGGTAACTACCCCCTCCCCCCACACCTCCCTAACCTCATAGCCCTCATCCTCTCACCATGCTAAACAACAGAAAAATAATTTGTTATAAATCTCTAATTAGGGTAGGCCAATTAACCATTCTGGGCAGACAAGGCAGGACACAAATTTCAGAGGACTACTAGGTCTCTCCAAAGAAAACACATCAGCAAGAGTCCATCATTTCTTTGGACAGATAAATGAGAAAGGAACATTATCATGGGTTGATCATTTTGTAGAAGCAATAAGAGGCACAGGAATAGGTAGACTAGATGACCACTGAAATTCCTTCCTACTCTAAGATTCTAGATTCTGTTATTTAAATGGCTAGTCAAATATTCCTGACTGACACCCAAATTTTGGGTGGCTGATCCCTTTTCATTTTTCCTCCCAACATCATTTTAAATTATTAACCCTACTTAATCTTTAGTGAGGAACCATTTGTTCATTAGATCTTATGTCCCAATACTTGGTCCTTCCCCATGCCACCATGCAATTCCCTTCTCAGTGAATCTGCTTCTGCCAATCACCTAACTGAGTGTTGGCCTTCTCAGGAAACTACCACCTCTCCCAAGGTTCTGGGCAGGTGCCTGTCTGAGAGCCCATGTGTGCATTTACCCTTCACGAGTGTCCCACAAACTGGGATACTGGCTGAAACTAAGGAAACAGAACTGAGGGATAAGTAAAAACAAATGCGTGTGTGGTGGGGGGTGGGTATTGGAGGAGAGTTACAGGCTTGACTCTGGAGCAAAACTCTTGGCAAACACAAAACAATGATATTTTTCAGGACTAGTTGTTCGGTCCCTTCTTTAGCATAATAAAACCTTGAATATTCATATGTAACCTTTTCTAGGTCTGTGCTTAATGCGTATTCACGCTCTCTGTGGTGGGCGCTGGTGACTCATGGTGCCTGTTCCGGGCTATTGATTTCCTACTTCACCCCCCTTTCTCCCCCAGTGCTTATCCCTCCATTAATTCTCCACAGAGGCTGTGAAAAGTTCTTTGGCTGTGTGATTTCTTTAGAACGTTGAAAAGACACAAGCCCAATGTGCCCTTGGGCATTGCCACTTCCTTCTTTTCTAGATGAGGGCACTCCCTCTGCCTCACTCAAAGCAAAAAGGGCTTCATCTCCCATGGGAACACAAGCGGCCATGACAATTTGATTGCTGCTTCCTGTCTCTGGGCTCATTTCAGTTTTATAAAGTACTTCAGTTTGAATCGACTTTTTTTTCATTTGGGCAAATATCTTCAGGATAGAAATATTGGTGACTTCTATTATTATCTTAAATAGTGAATGTTATAGACAGACAGATAGGTAGATAGATCTATAAGTAGATAGATCTAAGACAGCTCTATAGATAGATCGATTAATAGATATCACTCTATCTATAGATAGATATATCCATATATTGTCGTTTACTTGGATCAACAATGGGAAGAGGAAACATTGGCAAGGAAGAAAATGAATTGCATGGGCAATCTTGCACCTACTGCTCCAGTTTTTCATGAAGCCTGGAAGATTCTGACTTTCTTTACTTTCACCATAGGGCCCACTTCAACTCTCACACCTTGCCCTTCTCCACTGGCAGCTCTACTTCTGATTGTAATTGAAAAAAACAGATTTCAGCTCCACATATGTTAGTCAATCAGTCGAAAAGCATCATTTAGTTCTATACGCCTGGCATTACACTAAATGAGGGATAAGTGGGAGAGGGTTACAAAAAAAATAGTGTGTGTCCTCCAGAATTTCATAGTCTAATGGGGGATACAAGATATAAATTACATACATACGGCATATATACAGTGCAAGTGGAAGGTAATCTCAACAGAAAGAGACTAGCACCTAGACAATTGGTTCCCATGAAAGGCCTTCTGCATAAGGTGATATTTGAGTTAAATCTGAAGGAAGCCAGGTACTGGAAGTAAAGAGCGGGAATATTCCAGGGATGGGGGACAGCCAGTGTAAATAAAAAGAGTTGGGCAATGGAGAGATATCTGGGTGGAAAGAGCAAGTAGAATATAGCTGTATTAAAGAATGAGTAAAGTGTAAATGTTCCCTAATAATCAGATCTAACCTTAAATGGCATCAGCTGCCTCAGGAAAGTAGTGATCTATATAAGTAGTGATCCCCCTTATTAGAGATTTCAGAAAAAAGGCTGAATGATCACTTGGCAAATGTGTCATAGAGGACCAATAATATGGGATTAGGGGACTTCTGAAGTGCATCTCGCTCTGTGGTTCGTGACACCCTGGTTCAAAGTTCAGAGTGATGGTAACGTTTGATTTGTCTCCACCAACAAAGAGAAGCTAAGAATAATTTAGTGAATAAGATTTCCATTCAATCACAGGTTGCAGAGGGCAACAGAACCTCAGAGATCATCTGGTCTAAAACCTTTATTTTACAAATGAGGAAATTGAGACCTGGAGAGGTTAAATAAACAGTGGTATACCCAGGAATTCTTTCACCTGGAGTAAAAACAATTATGGGAAGAGGGAGGGATGTGTGGAAGGACAAAGTTCACTTCTAAGAGAATCCTACACCTCCTAGAAATGTGTAGTAGAGAAAAAGGCAAGTTCTTGGAGAATAGCTTACAGCAACAGAAGCCAAGGGACACTAACCTAGGCTCAGGCAAGGAAGAGGAGGTCCACTTCAGGTATAGACCAATGGAGAATCTCCATGGTTGGGGACCAAGTAGATTCCTCGAAGCAAGTCCCTGAATGTCATCAATCTGAGATAAAGTCTGTCAACACTTTCATTATGGCTTTAGAAATAAGTTATTCAAAGTTATATAGGAAATAAATAGCAGAGCTGAGAATTAAACTCATCCTCTGACTCCAAAGCCAAAATTTTTTTCTCCCCCAGCCACACTCCCCTCTATAACTCAACCTTAGCAAAAACCTTTTGTCCTAAGTAATAGCAATAATAATAGGAGAGCCTGCTGCACAGGTTCTTAGACCGGCTCTTCTAAACGGAAAGTAACTTTTGAGGGGTCGACAATCACTTTAATCAAGCACATGTATTATTCACTTAGTTCAGGGGAAAAAGTCAGCACCCTGAGCTTCAGAGAAAATACAAACAGAAATAAAGATCAGCAGACAGGGCTTCCAACTGCCCGACCAGTTACCAGAGTGACAGGCACCAGTGTCTGGGGCTCTTTAATGGAAACCCAGAATCTCCTCTGGCTTAATCATGCAAATACTCATCCAATGATCTGAGCCCCAAAGCAAAACCTCACCTCACCTCAGAGTATATATACATTTTTCAGAGCCAGAGAGCATGACCCCCATCACTCAGTGCCTTGTTAGAAATTAACAAAAGGTATCTGAGGACTATTAATGAGTGAGGAAGAAATTTAACTCTAACTAAAATTACACCAAGAGATCTGGTTTGGTGAGAGTATTTTTCCCAGCTGTTCTATACAGCAGCATTCACTATTACTAGTACATGCACTGACACATTCACTGTAGCATTAATGCTACACATTTTTCTCCCTTACACCATTACCTCCAATCTCATTTGTTGTCATGACAATGAAATATGTGCTCAGTTATAGGTATGATGTGTTCAGGTGTAAATATATGTTCCTATTGGAGGTGGAACTGTGAGCTGATCTAACCATTCTGGAGAGCAGTTTGAAATTATACCTCAAAGGACTATAGAAATGTACCCACTCTTTGACCCAGTAATATCGTTTCTAGGGCTGTATCCCAAAGAGATCATAAAAATGGGAAAAGGATCCACATATGCAAAAGTATTTATTGAAGTTCTTTTTGTAGTGGCTAAAACCTGGAGACTGAGGTGATGCCCCTCAATTGGGGAGTGACTGAACAAACTGTGGTAAATAAATGTAATGGAATACTATTTTGCTATAAGAAATGATGAATGGGTAGACTTCAGAAAAAACCTGGGAAGTTTTATATGAACTGATGCTGAGTAAAGTGAGCAGAGCCAGGAGAACATTATACGCCATAAGGGCCACAGTGTGTGAGGACTGTATCTGATAAACTTAGCCCTTCACAGCAATGCAAGGACCTAAAATATTTCCAGAGGACTCATGGTGCAAAGCCATCCACATCCAAGGAAAAAATTTTAGAGTCAGAATGCAGAATCAAGCAGATTATTTTCTCTTTTGTTATATTTTGTTTTGTTTGGGTTTCTCTCATGATTTCTCCCATTCATTTTAATTCTTCTATGCAACATGACTAATGTGAAAATGTGTTAAATAAGAATGTATGTGTAGAACCCATAAAGATTGCATGTTGTCTTGGAGAGGGAGGGGATAAGGAGGGAGTAAGGAGGAGGAGAAAATCTCAGACTTATGGAAATGATTGTAGAAAACTGAAAAAAAATTAATAATAGTAAAAAGAAATGGCATAAATATACACAGCAGTATAAATGTCAAAAAAAAAAAAGATTGCATGCCATCTTGGGGAGGGAGGGTGAAGAGAAGGGGATAAAATTTAAAACTGATGGAAGCGATTGCTGAAAACAAATAAATTAATTATTAAAAAAAAGAAAAACAAAAACTGAAAAAAAGTATATGGTCACACAGCAAAAGCAGTGACAATACACTGTTCTCTTTCACTGTCATTGGAATGTTTTTACCGCTCTTTCTTCCTCTCTCCTCATTCATGATCTTCCCTTCTCTCTGTTACTGATCATTGGCACATGATTACACAGGTAGAATCATGACATGTTAGAACTGGAATAAATCTCGGAGAGTGCCTAGTCCTACTGACTATTGTTAACATTTTTTATTAATAATGGTTGTATGTTATATTATGTTTATAAAACAGCCACTAATGTGACTTGTTGGAAATTTTATAGCCTGTTAGTGGAAAAGCTGATACTAGGATACCTAGGATTGTTCACTCATAGAGTAATAGTTTAAGAGTTGGAAGGGACCTGAGAGATCATCTATTTTAATCTCTCCATTGTACAGATAAGAGAACTAAGCCTAGACATAACTTTGCTAATGTCACAGATGATCTTGAGGGGCTCATTCAAAAAATGAGAGACTGATTTTGAATCAGTTCCAAACTCCTACTCCATTTTTAAGAGACTCATACCTTTTGGGAGCATACTTATGTTTGTATTTCTTTTTTGATTTAATAGTCTAGACTACAGGCACTACTATGATATGGGTCTAGACACTTTATTTGGGTTCCATTTAAACTCTATTTAAGTCCATAAGAAGAATATTGCCTGATGACATAGAAACCTTGTGTTTTCCCTTTCTGGAGAGGAAGCTTGACTGATCAGAAGATAAATGACTTCTCAGTAACCCCAACTTTGCCAAGTATATCCATCTTGGAGTGCCCTAGGTATACAGTGATCCATTCAAAAACTTTAATATTGGAGATTTCCATTATGGATTGCCTTAAGTATTACAGGAATATACTGGAGATGTTTACACTCAAGATAATTTGGTTGTTTATCTGAGAGTGAGGGGTTCACTTCTTAATGACCCCAATTAGAAATCCCTATTGAAAGACCTCTACATGCCCTGGGAGCTCATTTTCCCAGAGGGAAAATTAAAAAATATCTTTTTTACAATTCTCCTGTTGTTTGTTTTACATTTTTTTTCTTTCCTAATTGTTTTGGGAAAGGCAATGAAAAGCATGACTAATGGACAATTGTTGGAGTTCTTCCAAACCAGTAGAGAGCTGTCCAGAAATGAGTGCCTTAAAGTTCCGGTTTGATTTGCTGGGACACTACTTATTTAAATAGTGTTAAAATATGTTATTGGTGATAATTAAGAGAAATCAATTTTATTTCCCCAGTCAATGTGATAAGATTATAGGGGATGACCATTTGGTATCCTCTAAGAGACACCTTCCTAGGGAATATAACCATGGGGATTAGTGCATTTTTAAAGTTTGAAAACTTATCTTATTTCTATTCTCACAGCAACCCTGGGACACAGGTGCCCCATTTGAGGCAATATTCCCAGATGAGGAAATTGAAGGAGATAGAGGTTAAATGAATTGGCCAAGGTCATGCAGTTATTGAGTATATCAAACTATTGCACTGAGGTCTTCCTGAATCCTGGTCTAGCATTCTCTTCACTGTGTTACCTAGTTGATACAAAAATCAATACTTGTTGATTGCTTTTTGGAGGGGTTGATTTAAAGCCCATTTTCATCTCCTCTCAAAACACTTATCTATTTGCTATGAGGATTACCATTTGGCCATGACCCCCAAGTAAACTGGCTTTTCAGATGCGAAAGGTGAATAAAACACTGACCTTAGAACCCTGGTATCAAGAATAATCACTTAGTGGTAGCAAAAAAGAAAAAGAAAATTAAGGGGATGTCTATCAATTGAGGAATGACTGAATGAATTATAACGTATGAATGTAATGGAATATTACTGTATTACTTTATGAATGATGAAATCAACGAGCAGGCAGTTTCATAAAAACCTGGAAAGACTTACATAAACTGATCCTGAGGGAAGAACCAGGAGAACACAGCACTCAGTTACAGCAACATTGTGTTATGATTAACTATGAATAACTTAGCTCTTCTCAGTAGTACAATGGTCTAAGAAAATTACAAAAGACTCATGATGGAAAATACTATCCACATTCAGAGAAAGAACTGCTGGATGCTGAATGCAGATAGAAGCTTACTATTTTCACTTAATTTTTTTGTGTTTTTGTTCTTTTGTCTGTTTCTTCTTTCACAACTGTAACTCATATGGAAATATGTATTACATGATTGCACATTTATAACCTATATCAAGTTGCTTACCATTTTAGGAAGAGGAGAGAGGAAGGAGGGAGAAAAATATGGAACTCAAAAATTGGTGAAAAAAAAATACTGCTAAACATTGTCTTTGCATATAATTAAAAAAAATACTATTAAAGAAACTATAATTAAAACAAGAAATGACCAAACACACTGATTTCCCTGGAGACAGAAGTAGGAATGGTTTCCCCATCATTGGTCTCATATTATCCTGATTCTGTTTCTTCCCATGGTGCAATGTACTCCCACACCAACTGAAGGTGTCTTTGTTGCTACTTGCCCCAGGTCTGGTTTCTAGCACTTGCCTTAGATAAAAACATTCCTAGTTCTGGCTCTGCATCAAAGTATTTTCAGTGTGAACTGAAAGAAAAAGGAGCATGAGGTTATCCTTTTGTTAAAAAAAACCCCATCCTACTCTCTTTTGAGATGTAGTTTTACTATGTCAGCAATAGGCTATATCATACTGAAGGTAAGGTCAAATACTTTCAAAAACATAGGGTGACAAATAATGTTTCCTCTTCAACAGGATTCAAGTGTTTCTAGCAATGGGCAAAGGGAGGTCAGCAGTCTTGAAATTCTACTTCACCCCTAAAGCTGGGAATCTGAAATTTGGGTTCTATATTCTTTAGGACCAAAAAGTCATGGCAGGGAGAGATCTGTGAGAGTCAGCAACAGTTTATAGTGTAAAACGTTTTCCCTCAAAAATCCATGGCAATTTAGGTGTAACTATAACTGAGGAAATTCATT
Organism: Bettongia penicillata ogilbyi; assembly: GCA_023548195.1. Lineage (NCBI taxonomy): Eukaryota > Metazoa > Chordata > Mammalia > Diprotodontia > Potoroidae > Bettongia > Bettongia penicillata. The sequence goes on from JAJHZJ010000021.1 coordinate 3,714,343, forward strand.
TGGAAATGTTTAGCCTGAATGTGCAAATGGTTATATTTAAATTGCTCCTAACTTAATTATTCTCCCCCATATATCAATTCTCAGAAGAATAGCTATATGCAAATTTTGCTATTTAGGTTGGTTGTTTACAGTAAAAATTGGAACAAAACCCTAAGGATTTTTTGTTTCTTTTAGTAACTCTTAAATGACCAAAATGTTTTAGCTAAAATTGTATTTTTAGATATGTATTCTTTTTCCCAATATTTTTGTTAAATGAATGAGAGCAAAAATGGGAAACTTTTTGCTGAGAAAATCATTATATTGCTTTCTGTGGCAAATCTTCAATGATATTAGGACATAAATTATGTGTCTCCATCCTTCTTTGCCAAAGAAAACCATATCATCAGAGAAATAATGGCATGAGTTGCACTTGACTTTTGAGTGAGGGAGGACTGTGCAAGTCACCAACCTCATTTCTCCTCCAGATCCATCGGAATCCAGTACCCAGATATTCATCAGGATGACTGGAGATGACCCAGGATGAGGCAGTTGGGGTTAAGTGACTTGCCCAAGGTCATGCAGCTAGTGAGTGTCAGGTGTCTGAGCTGAGATTTGAACTCAGGTCCTTCTGACTCCTGCTGCCCCTAGGAGATAAATAATAGTCTTTTAGAAAAGAAGCAAACATCATGTACAATATGAAAAGGAAAGAAGAGATAAAAATGCTTAGGACATCTTTTTCAGGTGGTGAAATATATTAGTAAGTGCACATGTATGCAAGGACAGAGAGATTATTGCATAATTATACAAATGTTAGAAGACAGGGATTTTTCCTTGGCCAAACTATACTCCTCTGGTCAGAGATAACCATAATAGTTTCTTTTTTTTTTTCCTGCTGACAAACATAGGTTATAAAGATATGAATTTAATAGGCAGGATGAAGAAAAATGACCTTTCTTGTTTCCTTAACTTTTGTTTTGGTTCAATTTCATTTGCACGTTAAGTCAGGGAGGATATTGGGAGTAACGTCAATTTTATAGCTTAGCATCTATAATTGGCCCAGTGTTACGATTTCTCTTTGGCAGAGCCTCTTTGTAATAGGGTTTGGAATTGTGGGATTTCCTTAAGAGATTAAATGAGAATTATATGGAATTTCTAAGACTAGGTAATATGTTGGATCTTAAAATTGGGCTATAATTCAACCCATGACACTGAAAGTTAAAGAAAAACTTAATCTTGACCCTGGGATATTCTCTCTGGCTTTTGTTCAGATATGATGTTTGATAACCTGGACATAACAAAGTGCAGTCAGCCTGACCTTATCAGGAAAAGGTGGTAAATCTTCAATGATAAAGGAAATGATAAAGGAAAAGGCATTCTAGCTCAGAAATCTGCTAGTAAGGATCCTGCAGATTTCCCTGAAGCAATGAAGCCCAGTAGTAAGAAACTTACTCTGATGAGACCAGTGAGATGCACAGCAGAGGCAACCTTGTGGTAAGAAGAGATGCACTGTGGTGATATCAATAGAGAACATCACCAGCCCTGAAGCAAGGGAGCCCTGGCCATATGTTTTCCCTATGGTCGTGACTTAAATGCATGTACACTGTTTAAATGTGTTCCTTTCTTGTGCCTCTTTATATGTATTCCCTAACCTCACATGTTCCTTCCATGTGGTTTCCATGTGTGATTCCCATTTTTATGCATTCTTTGCATGTGTGTCCTTGCTTCGTGGCTAGTCCTTTTATATAAGCATGGGTGGGTGGGATCTTTTTATGATAACTTTATTTGATATGCTGTTTGTTTAATTATCTCTTGGAGTGAACTTAAGGCTCCTCAGGCTGGCTGATAAAAGTAAATATATTGTTGGGGACTTACGAGTTGTGATTTATTGTGGGTACTGGCCTGTGGTGTTTTTGAATCTAGGATAGCTTTTCTGGGGGCACAAATATAAGGCGTGCATTATTTCCAAGAGTTATCTCTGCTTCACTAGAATGTAGAAGATTGTTTTGTTTTGTTTTGTCTTTGTATGCCAGCACCTAACATGGTGCTTTGTGAACTAGAGAGTCTTAATTTAAGTGGATAATTTTCCTTTCTTTACAGCTATCAGATCTGCTCTGAAAGTCATGCAGTCCAGGAGAGATTTTCCTGCCTCCAGAACCACTCAGAGCATATTTAATGGGGATGACAACACCATGTGCCAGGCAGTTTCTGCCTTTCCAAGTGACCCACATGCTGCAGCAGCAATGACTATTAAGCCCAGACACTCCTTGCCATGTTCTACTCCAACACGAACAATAGTAGATTTCATTCTTTTCTAGCCCAGATTGAGGGGGAATAGGGGATATCCTGTGCTGCATGAACTTGCGACACATTTCATTGACAGACATGTGAGTGTTTAAAACACCATCATGCAAACCTTACACAGTTATCGCTGTATAGATGTTCATGTACGCCTGTATTTGTCTTCAGTATATATGTGTGCACATGAACCTCCAAAACCCACTGAAGTGGATTTTTGGCTTCATCTTTTGGAATTACTCCATCATGATAGCTTGAAAGAGTGGGACTATCTTTACTAGTTTCTTTTTGTCTGTTTTTAAATAGAACTCATTAATACTAATGAATCCATTCAATCGAATGATAGTATAGACCAAGAAACTGTTTTAGAATACATCGCTGGATCGTTTTAAAATTAGCAGATGAAGAGAAGTGATTTTGACCAAGATCACCTTACCAATTCTCATTAGAGCAGAGAATTGTAATAGGAATAGTCTTACTCAGTTACCTCTGGAGTATTTGTTCTCATAGACTAATAAAGTCCTGGAATGATCGACTCACATCAACTGGTGTCAGGTTGTTTTCTCGGAATGTTGGGAGGTCAGGCAAGAATTCAGGAATGTAAGGAAGTTCATATTTCTTCCACCTCCGAACATTCTGTACCCCCATCAGGTCAGCATTACCTTAATTACTGTCCTAATCTTCACTCCTTTGCCAGGTAGAAAGAAACTTTAGCCAGTATCCTTAGAGTTAGTTTACAAAAGAAGCACCAGTTCAATCTTGGCAATAGATGCCAGAGAAACACTAAGGAAATAAAGAAAAATTTATACATTCTTGGTCATTTCACTATACACGTGTGCCTCTTAAAGACTAGATGTGCTAACATAGAACTGAATGCATATGTATTAAGTCCTCAGTAATACTTGCTGAATTCAACATGAACTGTGTATAACTTCCATTAGAATTATATGAAATTTGTTGATGTTATTTATAGAATTGGTTGGTAGCCATATTTTGGTCTGCTAAAAAAAATTCCAGGGTAAAAGGAAATATAGGAGAGGACTATTAATGAAATCCATTACTATACATAATAGGAAAGGGAACAGCTTTCATTCCAGTGCTATAGTACATAAGAGTAAAAATACAGTTTTAGGTTTTTTAAAAGGTTAAAAAATGAAGACCACTCAATATACTCAACCTTACCATCTCAACATGTGCACATAGGTAAAGCTTGTATTTATGGTCAGTCATTAAGAAACATTTTCATTATCCACCTAACTCCTTGAAGATATGCAGAGGCATGTTCTCTATTTGGAATTACGGGAAATGAAAGGGCAGAGCAGCTATATCTAAGTCTGCCCCAGGAGTCAGTTACAAAAGTAGGCATGAAATTCAGCTTTCTGACTTTGAAAAACAGTATATAAAATATAAAAGCATATAAAGTGTAAAGTATATAATGATCAGTTTGTGATATTTTTATATGAAACAACAACTTCATATTGTAAGTATAAGCTGATCTCCACTGTTCTCTAGTTTGTCACCTTTTCATTGCACATTATCTCAAGCTGTTAATATTTGATGGCCTTTTAATGTTAGTACGACTGAATAAGGTCTTTCTAGTTCTAATGTTCCATAAGTCTAGAATGTCAAAAAAGGCAAATGAGGAGAGCGTTAGTGTCTAGGGACCAATGGGAATTATCCAATAGAAGCTGTTTGGTTGTATTGTTCAAAAGTCAACATGATAACGAGGAGAGTCAAATTCTATGGCTACGAGGCCGCAATGAAATAATACTCAGAAGTCATAAGATTCCCAAGAGGTACCTTACAGAAGAAAAGTTGGAAGTGAAAGGATGACTCCAGACTTTCTTTTGATTCTGAATCATATATCATTATGAAAACTAATAATAACTAATGATAATTACAAGCATTTATAGAACTCATTAAGGTTTAGAAAGCACTTTAATGCTATCTCTTTTTAAATTCACTATAATTTTGAGAGATAGGTGTTATAATTATTATCATTTTATGAATGAGGAATCTGAGGCAGAAAGAGGGTAAGCAACTTGCCACAGCTAAGCAAATTATGTTTCCTTGTGGTCAGATTGGCTTTGAAGACTATCACAAACCTACCTCCTCCTGATTTTTCTATTAGTCCTTAGAAACCTCTGTATTATTTCATCCATCTTAGATGAAATTTGAACTCAGATCTTTCTGACTCCAGGTCTTGGACTCTATCCACTCTGTTACTTTGTTGATTCAAATTAAAGTTGATTCATTGAGAAAAAACTGAACTTGACCACCAGGACCAGCAACTGGTCAAAAAAAGAAGCACTACTGAAGCAGATCCCTTAAGTTTTATCAAACAAGCCCCTTACTGAAGCAAAGAAATCCTTCTGTTCTTCAGTAACTGATTCTCTAACTCATTGCTTGCAGTGTCTCTTCAAAATTTTTCGCTTTTCCTGTACCACTGCATCTGTTGCCCTGAGAGTTTTAAGAATTTTGCCTCATATTTTGCTGAGAAAGAAGAACCCGTTTGATATGTTCTCTCCTCCCTTCTTTACATCCTACAACTCGATCCTATCTTCCACTCTCTACTTTGTTTTTCCAATAACTGATTTAAAAAAAAGTGGCTCTTCTCTTCTTGACAATATCTGACTTGGGCAGTATGAGCACAGAAAAACGAAATGCCATCTGTAAAGAGCACTTAATCAGAACTACTTTGGTCATCCTTATGAACAGCATCTCTTCTCTTACATGTGCCCCGGATCCTCTGCTCTCCTATTTTCTTTATCAGATCGTTTCCTTTCTAAGTTTCAGTCTCTCCCAACCTACTGGATCCTCCCTTGATGCCTACCAACCACAGCCACATTTTACCATCTTAAAAAGACATTTGAGAAATGCAAGCTAAAATAATTCTGAAACCTCATACTAAATTGGCTAATAGAACAGAAAAGGAAAATAACAAATGTTGGAGGGGATATGAGAAAACTGAGGCACTAATGCATTGTTGGTAGAGTTGTGAACTGATTTGATCATTATGTAGAGCAATTTGGAATTATGCCAAAAGGCCTCAAAAGCCTTGCACACCCTTTGAACCAGCCATACCACTACTAGGTCTGTAACCCAAAAGAGATTATTTTTTAAATTATTTTATATGTTTTCAGTTTTCTTATTTTAAATTTACTTAATTTTAGTTCTCAATATTCATTTTGACAAGATTTTGAGTTCAGAATTTTCTCCCCATCTGTCCCCTTCCCCCACCCCAAGACACCATGCATTCTGATTATCCCTTCCCCCAATCTTCCCTCCCTTCTATCACACTCCTCCCTTCCTTTATCCCCATCTCCTCTATTTTCTTGATGGGCAAGACAGATTTCTATTCACCATTACCTGTATCGTTTATTTCCCAATTGCATGTAAAAAGAATTTTTAACATTCATTTTTAAAACTTTGACCTCCGAGAACTTCTCTCCCTTCCTCCCTCCCCACCCATCCCCACTATGAAGGCAAGCAATTCAATACAGGTTATACATGTGAAGTTATGCAAAAGACTTCCATAAAAGTCATGTTGTGAAAGGCTAATTGTATTTCCCTCCATCCTATACTACCTCCCATTTATTCTATTCTCTCTTTTGACTTTGTCCCTCTCCAAAAAGTATTTATTTCTAATTACCCCCTCCTCTCATTTGCCCTCCCCTCTATCATCTCCCTCACATCTTCTTCCCTTTTCCCATACTTTTCCCATAATGTAAGATAGATTTTCTTACCAAATTTAGTTTGCATGTTATTCCCTCCTCAAGCCAAATGTGATGAGAGCATCTTGATTTTTCCCCTCTCACCTCCCCCTTTTCCCTTTCATTGAAAAAAGCTTTCTCTTGCTTTTTTTAATGAGAGATAATTTGCCCCATTCCATTTCTCCCTTTCTCCTCCCAACATATTCCTCTCTCATCCCTTAATTTTATTGTTTTATATATCATCCCTTCCTAGTCACCTCACCGAGTGCCCTCTATCTATAATCCCGCCAACTACCCAAATACTGAGAAAAGTCTCAGGAGTTACAAATATTTTCTTTCCATGTACTAATTTTACTAAGTCCCTTATAATTTCTCTTTCCTGTTTATCTTTTCATGCTTCTCTTGGTTCTTGTGTTCGAAAGTAAATTTTCTATTCAGGTCCAGTCTTTTCATCAAGAAAACTTGAAAGTCCTCTATTTCATTGAATGACCATTTTTCCCCTGAAGTATTATATTCAGTTTTTCTGGGTAGGTGATTCTAGGTAGGTGATTTAATCCTAGTTCCTTTGACTTCTGGAATATCATATTTGAAGCTCTTTGATCCCTTAGAGCATAAGTTGCTAAATACTGTGTTATCCTCATTGCATTTCCATAAAACTCAAATTGTTTCCTTCTGGCTGTTTGCAATATTTTCTCCTTGACCTGGGAACTCTGAAATTTGGCTACAATATTCCTAAGAGGTATTCTTTTCAGATCTCTTTCAGGGGGTGATCAGTGGATTCTTTCAATATTTATTTTACCCTCTGGTTCTAGAATATCAGGTTAGTTTTCCTTGACAATTTCATGAAAGATGATGTCTAAGCTCTTTTTTTGATCATGACTTTCAGGTAGTCCCATAATTTTTAAATTATCTCTCCTGCATCTATTTTCCAGGTCAGTTGTTTTCCAAATGAGGTATTTCACATTGTCTGCTACTTTTTCATTCCTTTGGTTTTGTTTTAAAATTTCTTGATTTTTCACAGTCATTAGCTTCCATCTGCTCCATTCTAACTTTCAAGGAATTATTTTCTTCAGTGAGTTTTTGATTTCCTTTTCCATCTGACCTGTTCTGCTTTTTAGGGCATTCTTCTCCTTATTGGCTTTTTGGATTGCTTTTGCTATTTGGATTAGTCTATTTAATAAAGTGTTATTTTCTTCAACATTTTTTGGGTCTCCTTTAGCAAGCAGTTGACCCGTTTTTTGTGAGTTTCTTGCATCACTCTCATTTCTCTTCCCAATTTTTACTCTACTTCTCTTACTTCATTTTCAAAATCCTGTTTGAGCTCTTCTGTGGCCTGAGACCAATTCATACTTTTCTTGGAGATTTTGGATGGAGGAGCTTTGACTTTATTTTCTTCTGTCTGCATGCTTTGGTCTTTCTTGTCAGCAAAGTAAGATTCAGTAGTCTGATTCTTTTTCCGATTTTTGCTCATTTCCCCAGACATTTACTTGACTTTTGAGCTTTTTCTTAAGGTACATCTCTGCTTCCAGTGGGGTGGGGATGTACTGTTAGCCACTCAATTCACCTATAATCTGTGGGCCTAGAGCTCCAGAAAAAAGTCGCTGTCTCTGCCCAGTGGTCACTGCTGCAGTTTTCTACAATCGCTTCCATATACCTTAGATTTCACTCAATTTTAAATAAAAAGTAGTGTGTGTATGTACACTCACACACTTGCACATGTTTATGAATACATACATATATACATGTGTATATCTAAGATTTTTTAACAAAGGTTTATCAGTTTCATTGTTTTTTCCCCATAAAACAAGCTCTTAGTTTTATTTTTTAGTTCAATAGTTTTCTTAATTTCAATTTTATTAATCTCTTTTTGGTTTTCAGTATTTCTAATTTGGCATTTACTTGGGAATTTTTAATTTGTTCTTTTTCTAGTTTTTTCAGCTACATGCTCAATTTACTGATTTCCTCTTTATCTATTTTATTCATGTAGGCATTCAATGACATAAAACTTCCCCTAAGAACTGCTTTTTGCAGTGTCCCATAATTTTTGGTGGATTATCTCTTCATTGTCATTCTCTTGAATGAAGTTGTTGATTGTTTCTATGATTTGTTGTTTAACCCACTCATTCTTTAGACTAGATTATTTAATTTACAATTAATTTTGGCTTATCTTTCTATGGCCTTTTATTATATATAATTTTTATTTCATTATGAACTAATAAGGATGCATTGACTACCTCTGCCTTTCTTCACTGGATTGTGAGATTCTTATGCCCTGGCACATGGTCATTTTGTGTATATGTGCATGTACCACTGAGAAAAAGGTATATTCTTTTATATCCCCATGTAGTTTTCTCCAGAGATGTCATATCTACCTTATCCAGAATTTTATTCACCTCCTTAACTTCTTTTTTGTTTATTTTGAGGTTAGAATTATCAAGTACAGAGAGGGGGAGGTTAAGGTCCTCCACTAGTATAGTTTTGTTGTCTATTTCCTCCTGTAAGTCCTTTAACTTCTCCTCTGAGAATTCGGATTCTATTCCACTTGGAGCATATATGTTTAGTAATGATACTGCTTTGTTGTCTATAGTGCCTTTTAGCAAGACATAGTTTCATTCTTTATCTCTTTTGATTAGTTCTATTTCTACTTTTGCTTTGTCTGAGATTAGGATTGCTACCCCTGCTTTTCTTACATCAGCTGAAGTACAATATATATTATTCCAACCTTTTACCTTTACCCTGTGTGTATCCCCCCATTTCAAATGTTTTCTTGTAAACAACATGTTGTTGGATTATGGTTTTTAATCCATTCTGCTATCCTTCTCCATTTTATGGGAGAGTTCGTTCCATTCACATTCACACTTACGATTACTATCTGTGTCTTTCCCTCCATCCTCTTTTCTCCCTTTTATGCTTTTGTTCTTCCTTCTCCCTTCCCCTTCACAATAGAGTTTTAATTTTTGACCACCACCTACCTCAATCTTCCCTCCTTTCAGCCTTCCTCACTTTTACTCTCCTTTTCCTTTATGACTTCTTCCCTCCCTTTAGCCTCCTCTCCTTTTTCTTTCCCCTTTCCCCTCCTGCTGCCTATAGATTTCTATACTTAACTGAGTTTTTTGTTCCCTCCTTGAACCAAATCAGATGATATTAAGCCTCAAGCAATATTCATCTCCCTCCCCTCTTTCCCTCTACTGTAATATATTTTTGTGCCTCTTTCTGCGATGTAATTTACCGTTTTCTGCCTCCTCCTTTTCACATCTCCTGTTAAAATCCCTTCACACCCTTATATCACATTTTTATCATTACATCATTTACTTTTTATACCCACTCCCTCTATCTATCTATATTCCTTTTATATATCATAACAAATATACAATTCTCAAGATTAACAAGTATTATCTCCCCTTATAGGGATGTAAACAGTTTGCCCATATTTAATTACAAGTTTTTTTCCCCTGTTTACCTATGTATGACTCTCTTGAGACTTGCATTTCAAGATCAAATTTTCTATTGATTCTGACCTTTTCATCAAGAAGGTCTGGAAATTCCTTATTCATCGAATGTCCATCTCCTTGCTGAAATATTATACTAAGTTTTTCTGAGTAATTGGTTCTTGGGTGTAGTCCCAGTTCCTTTGCCTTACAGAATATTATATTCCAATCCCTCTAATCTTTTAATGTAGAAGCTACAAAGTCCTGGGTGATTCTAACTGTCACTCCTCAATATTTGAATTGTTTCTTTCTGGATGCCTTCAGTATTTTTTCCTTCACTTGATAGTTCTTGAACTTGACAACAATATTCCTTGATGTGTTCAATTTGGGATCCCTTTCAAGGGGTGAGCAGTAGATTTTTTTACTGATTATCTTGCCCTCTGGACCTAGTATTTCTGGGCAATTTCCCTTAATGATTACTTGGAAGATATTATCCAGGCTCTTCTTTCATCATGGCTTTCTGGTAGACCAATAATCCTTAGATTTTCTCTCCTAGATCTATTTTACAAGTCAATTGTTTTTCCAATTAGATATTTTACATTTTTTTCTATCTTTTCATTCTTTAGATACTGTTTGACTGATTCTTGATGTCTCATAGAGTCATTAGCTTCTACTTACCCATTTCTAATTTTTATCAAATTATTCTCCTCAATTAACTTTTACATCTCCTTTTCCATATGTCCAATTGTTCCTTTTAAGGAGTTATTTTCTCCAGTTACACTTTGTTCATCCTTTTCTATTTATCCTATTTTCCCAATTAGGTTTTGTGCTTCTATTTCCATTAGTCCAATTTTCCTTTAAAATTCGCTTGTGATTTCTTTTTTTATATTTTAAAAATCATTGGTCAGTTTTTCTTCTACTTCCCTAATTTGACTTTTAAAATCCTTCTTGAGCTTTTTCAAGAATGCTCTTTGGGCTTGAATTCAGTTCATATTCCCTTCTCAAGTTTCATAGGGGAGTACAGTGGCAATGCTGAACTCTTTGGTATCCCTGTTTTGGTCCTTGTCCCCATAGAAATAGTCTATGTTTTTATCTTTTCTGGCCTGCTTCTTGCTCATGATGATTGCCCTTTTCTTGGTTTTTAAAGTGGATCTCTGCTTCTGGGGCACAGGGGATTCTGTGCCAGCATTCTTGTGCTTAGAACTTGATGCTTCATGTATTGTGGACTCTGGCTCTTTAAGTTAGAAGCTAGAATGCTGTAGTTTACCTGACACTGAGCTAGTTGATGTGCCAAAGTGGAGACCTGGTGAAGTCTTTTTAAGTTTTCCCAGAGTTACCCTTGAGCTAGCTGTATTAAGTGTGGGAGAGGGGTGGTCTGGCCACAGGAGGTCTCCTCTCCTGAGCATAGGCAGGTTCAGTGATTGGTGAACCATACTTGTGCTAGTGTTTTCCCTATTCCCTTGGCTGTGCTGAGGCATGCCTGGAGTCCTGATGTTGAAGATTGTGAGTTCCACCCCCTGGGGCTCAGAATCTCCTCACAGTTCACTGAAGTGGGGCTGTCTGAGACAGCTCCAGTCCTGCACTGATCCCCTTCAGCAAGAGGGAACTCCCTTTGTAATTTTCCTAGCCTCATGGGCTAAGAGACTCTTTACCTCTTCGATTGATCCTACTGTTCCAGGATTTTTTCCTGGGGAAATATTCTCTGAGTTTTTCAAGGTCAACAAAGGGAGGGGTAGAGCATTTACAGATCACTCCATCATCTTGGCTCCCAAAATTTCAAGTAGCTGACTTTACAGGCTTTTAATCTGCTGGCTGAAAGTTGCAGAAGCAACTGCTGCAGTTACCTGTGATTCTGTGGTTCTTTCTCACTCAGTTCCATTGGACTCCCAACCTGGGCTGATATGTTTGAGATTCCACAGTGCTACTACTGCTTCAGATTGTCTGGGGCTTCCTGATTGGCTTTGCTATTATGGGGTCTGCAATGGGACACATTGTGCACTGTGTGCTTCTTCAGCCCCATGCAACAGATCCTTCCTGTTGACCTTCCAGTCTGTCCTGAGCTGAAAATCTGTCACACTTTGTCTCCTACTGGATTCACAGAAATATGTTTTGCATGATTTCACTATACATATGTAACCTGTATCAGATTATTTGCATTCTTAATGAGGGGAATGGAGAGAGATTAAGGGAGGGAGAGAATTTGGAACTCAAAATTTAAAAAAAATGTTAAAATTTTTTTCATAGGTAATCATAAGAAAAATAAAATAATAGGTGATTCAGAGAAAAAAAGATAATCTCTACCATTCCCTCCAGCTATTAACCTATATATTTTCTCTCTTTCTCAGTTAAAATCCTAAAACTCATTGCTTCCATTATCTCTCCTCTAACTTCTCAAATCTTTGTAGTCCAAATTATAACTCAGTAATGGACTGAAACTCCTTATTTGAAAGTCACCAGTGATCTCTTAATTGCCAGATCTGACAGTCTGATCTCTTAACTGTCAAATCTGAAATCCTTTTCTCCATTCTTATCCTTCTTGACCTCTCTTCAGCATTTGATACTGCTCATCACATTCTACATCTGGACAATCTTTCTTCTTGGGGTTTTTGTGACAATGTTCTCTCTTGATTCTCTTAATGATTCAGTCTTCACTGTTGGATCATTGGTGTACACTAGACCTATGTCCTGGGTCATCTGCTTTTCTCTATATATACTCTTTCAATTACCTCATCAGCTTACATAGGTTTAAATACCACATACTGATGACTTCCAGATATACATATTCAGCTTTAATTTTTCTCCTTATCTCCATGACCACATCAACAACAACCTGTTAGTTATTTCAAATTAGATATCCTATAGGCATCTCAAACTCAGCACATCCAAAAAAGAACTCATTCATCACTTATCGTCTCCCTTCTCCCAACCCACCCTTCTTCTGAATTTTCCTATCTTTCTTGAAAGCAGACACCCAGACACTCAGGTTCATTTCCTTGGTGGTATAAATGACTCCTTGCTCTCCTTTACTACACATATCCATTCAATTGAGAAATATTTTCATTTCTATATCCACATTATTTCATCACATCTGTCCTCATCTTTTCACTAAAATAGTCATCATCCTCTTAATTTTTTCCATGCCTTAAATCTTTCCCCAATCTAATCCATCCTCTACACCAGAGCCCAAGTATTTTTTTCCTAAAATGAAACTCTATTTCATTTATTCAATAAACTACAGTGGCTCCCCATTACCTCTCAGATCAAATATAAATAGCTCTATTGTTTAAAGTCCTAAACAAAGAAGCCCCAATCTATCTTTCTAATCTCATTACACATTACTTCTCTCACATGTTCCACAGTACAGCCAAAGTGCCTTCTCACTATCCCTCATACACCGTTATCTATTTTCAGTCTCCATATCTATTCTCTCCTTAGAACTCCTAGTTTGATTTAAAGCTCAGCTCAAACACTACTCTGCATAAAGCCTTTCCATAGAATTGCAAAATCTTAAGATCATGAATCTAGAGTCTGAAGGGACTATCTAGTCTATCTAATCAGAATCTTGCTAGACTTTTGAATGCAGAAAATCTCCATAGAGCAAACCAGTGAGTCTCAACCAGCATTATTGGGAGGATCATATGACATAATATTTATAAAGTTCTTAGCCTGGCACATGGTGGGTGTTGAATAAATGCTTGTTATCTCATTTAATACTCACATCAACTCTGGGAAGTAAGTGCTCTTATTATTCCCAATGTGTAGGTGAGGCCCAGGGCCACATAGCAAATAAAGGTGTCCAAGGTCAGATCTCAAGAGAGGAACAAGGACAATTAAAGTCTTTTGAAAGTGTCCCTAGCTCTGGTTCTGTAACCACAATCAAAGATACTGCTGCATACTACATGATTTGGAGACCAGATCAGTAAAAAAATGTCTATGTATGATGCAAAACCTCTTCAATATTCTTCCATTTTACGTCATCACAACTCTCCCCAGACTCTTCCATATGGAGATTTTCATCAGCAGCTCACACTGATGACAATCCTTCCTTGCATGAACATTTCATCTTCTACGATTGTGGTTGTTGAGGGTTTTCCATTGCTAGCAACTTTACCTTTGCATATCTTTCATTCTGTCTCTTTTTTGGGTCCCTGATAATAGGACAATGTAATCATCCATTACTGATGAAAACAACAATTTAGAGATAGAGTTGGACAATGTATATTAATCAGGTGTGTTTCCCTTGAACCCATCTTTCTAATTTCCATAGGAATTTGCTACTTGATCTGAAATTTAACAATTTTTTTATGTATTACCTTTCCCAGAAAAAGGCTAAGCTCTTTGAGAGGAAGAACTATCTTAATACTTAGGACAATGGTTGGCATAAGTGAATTGAACGCTTTTTCCTTCTTTCCTTCCTTCCTTCCTTCCTTCCTTCCTTCCTTCCTTCCTTCCTTCCTTCCTTCCTTCCTTCCTTCCTTTCTCCCTTCCTTCCTTCCTTCCTTCCTTCCTTCCTTCCTTCCTTCCTTCCTTCATGCCAGTTCTCTAGACTTTTTAAGGAAAGTGTTATCAAGAGGTTGTTGTCACTTTTCAGACTTGAGCAGGTTAAGATCAACATTTTACAAAGAGAATGACTACAGAGACAACTTTACTAACAACAGATGTGACAAACTGACAGTGAATAAAACTGAAAAAAAAAACAAGCAAGCAACAATCTCAAAGAGATTGTTGTTCCTTCTCTATATCACAGAAGAATATAAGCAGGTCACCATATATTTAACATCTCAAATGCCTTTCATATTTTACAAATTTAGCAAACATTCATTAAATATCAACCTTATGCAGAATTCCCAGTGCTAGTTAATGAAGAAGGTCTACAATTTACATAAGATATCACACTTAACAGGATGGAACCAAGATGGCAGAGAAGAAAGACAGACCTGTAGAAGCTTTCCTTCCATAGCCCATATAATATCTGTAAAAAACAACTCTAAGCAAATTCTCGAGCAGCAGAAGCCACAAAACAACAGCATGAAAGATATTTCCAGCCCAAGACAGCCTGGAAGGCTGACAAGAAAGGTCTATCACACTGGGCTCGGAGTGGAGCACAGTCCAGCCTTGGCATGTGGCACAGAAAGGACTGGAGCATGCTTCAGGCCATATAATCTAGGGTAGCAGCTGCTGTTCCCAGATTTCTCACCCACAGATGCCAAAAACAGTCTCAAAGGTCAGTAAGAAAGCTCTTTCACCTGGGTGAGAGGGGAGCAATGTCTGGCTCTGGCCCCAGACATAGGGCAGCAACAGCCACTGCAGCAGCAGCAGCATCCACTTTTGGAGCCCTCTACCTAAAGACCTTGGGGGAATCAAGTGGTTGATCTGGGTCTCAGTTCTGAGTGGCGGTTTTGGGGTGGGGAAGAGCACTGGCATAGTGGAGCTGGTGGTGACTGGAGAGGGGATCCTACTCGCAGATCCTGGACAAATAAGAATGCTTGTGGTTACTCTCAGACCAGAGAGCAGGCCAGGAGAGGAATACACTCCTTTCCCTTGACTGTGCCACCTTAGAGGAACTGAGAACTTACAGGTTCCTAGAGTATACTCTGACTTGACAAAGGACTCAAAATACTGGGAAAAATGCACCACAAAATGGAAAAAAAATAAAGCTATAGAAAGTTACTCTTTGGTGAATAGGTATTTTCTTCCATCCTTTCAGATGAGGAAGAATAAAGCATATCATCAGGGGAAGATACAAAAGTCAAGGCTTCTACATCCAAAACTGAAAAAAGAAGGCAATGGTCTCAGGCCATGGAAGAGCTCAACAAGGATTTTGAAAATCAGGTAAGAGAGGTGGAGGAAAAATTTGGAAGAAAAATCAGAGCAATGCAAGAAAATCATGAAAAGCAAGTCAACAGCTTGCTAAAGAAGACCCAAAAAAATGCTGAAGAAAACACCACTTTTAAAAATAAACTAATCCAAATGGCAAAAGAGGTCCAAAAAGCCAATGAGAAGAAGAATACTTTAAAAAGCAGAATTGACCACATGGGAAAGGAGGTTCAAAAGTTCATGGAAGAAAATAATTCTTTAAAAATTAGAGTGGAGCAGATGGAAGTTAATGACTTTATGAGAAACCAAGAAATTATATTTTAAAAAAACAAAAGAATGAAAAAATAGGAGATATTGTGAAATATCTCATTGGAAAAAGAGATCAACAATCTCTTGATAACACTTTCCTTAAATACAGGAGTGTATTCCTCTCCTGGAAATAGATCCAGGAGAGATAATTTTAAAATTATTGGTCTACCTGAAAGCTATAATAAAAAAGAGCCTAGACATCATCTTCCAAGAAATTATCAAGGAAAACTAACCTGACATTCTAGAACCAGAGGGTAAAATGGAAATAGAAAAAAATTCAATGATCACCTCCTGAAAGAGATCCCAAAAGGAAAACTACTAGGAATATTTTAGCTAAATTCCATGGTTCCCAGGTCAAGGAGAAAATATTACAAGCAGCCAGGGTTAAAAAAGAAACAATTCAAGCATTGTGGAAATACAATCAGGATAATACAGTTTTAGCAGCTTCTACACTAAGGGATCAAATGGTTTGGAATATGATATTCCAGAGGTCAAAGGAGATACGATTAAAGCCAAGAATCACTACCCAGCAAGACTGAGTATAATAGTTCAGGGGAAAAATGGAATTTCAATGAAATAGAGGTCTTCCAAGCATTCTTGTTGAAAGACCAGAGCTGAACAGAAAATTTGACTTTCAGATATAAGAATCAAGAGAAACATGAAAAGGTAAACAGGAAAGAGAAGCCTTAAGAAACTCATTAAAGTTGAACCGTTTACATTCCTACAGGAAAAGATATTATTTGTAACTCATATGACATTTTTCAGTATTAGGGTAGTTAGAGGGAATATATGTATGTAGGTGTATGAGTAGGTATGTATATATTGTATATGTGTAGGTATGTATATGTACATGGATGCATGTGAATATATGGACATATATGTGTGTATGTATGTATGTGTACGCATATGTGTATAGATATAGGCAGAGGGCACAGGGTGAGCTGAATATGAAGGGAGAATACC
Organism: Bettongia penicillata ogilbyi; assembly: GCA_023548195.1. Lineage (NCBI taxonomy): Eukaryota > Metazoa > Chordata > Mammalia > Diprotodontia > Potoroidae > Bettongia > Bettongia penicillata. Next base: position 3,730,847 of record JAJHZJ010000021.1, read on the forward strand.
TAAAAAAATGAAACTTACTGTTGAATGGAATGTACTAGGAGTAAGAGAAAGGGAGAGGCAGAATGTAGTAAATCATCTCACATAAAAGAGGGGAAAATGAACTTTTACAATGGAGAGGACGAGGGGGGTGATGAAAGGAAATAATTGAGCCTTACTCTCATGAGATTTGGCTTAAAGAGGGAATAACATACCCTCAATTGAGTATGGAAATCTATTTTATCATGCAGGAAGGCAAGGGGTAAGGGGATAGGAGATGGAAGACAATAGAAGGGACAACAAATTGGGAAAAGGGATAATCAGAAACAAACACTATTGTGAGAGCACAGGTCAAGGGAGAGAATGGAACAAATGGAGGGCAGGATGGGACAGAGGGAAATGTGCTTAGTCTTTTACAACATCAATATTATGGAAGTGCTTTGCATTGCTACACATGTATGACCTATATTCAATTGCTTATTTTCTCAATGAGGGTAGGGAGGGAGTGAAGGAGAGAAAATGGAACTCAAAGCTTTAAGAATGAATGTCAAAAATTGTTTTAACATGCAACTGGAAATTATGCTATACAAGCAATGGAGTATAGAAATCTATATTCCCTACAGGAAAAATGGAGGGGAAAGGGGGATGGAAGAAAGGTGGGCAATAGAAGGGAGGACAGACTGGAGGATGGAGTGGATGGGGTCCATGCTATTTTGGGGTGGGTGTGGAGAGAGATGGGGAGAAAATTTTGAATTCAAATTCTTGTGGAAGTGAATGTTAACAACTGAAAAATAAGTAAATTATGTATTTAAAAATCCTATCATCCTTACCATGATGGAGATTGCAGTCTAGAAAGAGAATAGGACACATATGACCATAGTTATCTTTGCATGGTAGTCATGCTGCAAAGTTGCAAACCACAGTGGTGCAAGAATTTCAAAGGGGAAAATTCATTACAAACCAGGAAAATCAATGGAGGTTTTGTGGAGGAGGCAATTCAGTTAGGCTCTAAAGGATGGAAGAAATTCAATGAGTGAAGAAGAGGAAGCAAACATATTACCATAGATCTAGGATGAGAAGAAACTTCAAAGTTCTAGTTAACAACCCCCTTCCCTCATTTTATAGATGAATGAACTGTAGATCAGGAGGCTGTCCTTTGCCCAATGACACAGACAGTTACTAGAAAGGGAAAGATGTTAACTTGAGCAAATGACTGAAGAAGCAGAGAAAATGGAAATATGTAGGGCACATTTAGAGGCCAGAAACCACTCCAATTTGGTTACAGTATCATTTATATGCAGGGTAGTAATATGAGATAAGGCTGGAAAAGTAGAAAGTTGCCAGAATATAGAGTGACTTGCATATCAAATCAAGCAATTTGAACATTATTAAGTAAGCAATGAGAAGTCGGTAGAGATTTCTCAACAGATTGGAATGACCAGATCTATGAATAAAGGAGATTATTTTAGAAATGTTACGAAGGACGGATTGGAGTATAACAGTTCAGAGATAAGAAAACCTGTTAGGATGTTAATGCAACAGCGCATGTGCCTGGTAATGGGGGCTAGTGTTAGGTTGGTATCATTGACACCAAGAAATAGAGAAGGGAAAATACATTTTAAAGGAGTGGTAGAGGTGGAATTAAATCAATCAAAAAGCTTTTATTGAGTGCCCACTATAAGCCAGGCACTATGTAGTAGGCCTTAGAGATGCAAAGATACAAAGAGTAAAACATTTCTCAAGAAGCTTTTATTCTAATGAGGAAGACATTACATGTGTGTGTGTGCATATGTGTATATGTACAAATATATAGTATATACACATATTTATATGTTCACACATAATTTAATGTTTACAGAATAAAACACATACATATAAAACAGCAGAAGAAAAGGCAAGTAGGTGGTATAGTGAATACAGTTTGGGGTCCAGCAGTCAGAAAGAGTAGTTCAAATGTGACCTCAGACAGTTAGCAGCTATGTGACTGTGGGGAAGTCGCTTCAACTCATTTTCCTTATCTATAGATTGGGGATAATAATGTCACCTCTAACCCAGGCTTGCTGTGAGGACCACATGAGATATTTATAGAGCACTTCATATTTAACTTACTTTAACAATTTTAAATCTCACAGTTCTCTTACAATCTAAGAAGTGCAAAGAATTAATAAAAACAAAACAGAGAACTGAAATATTAATTTGACTTGGTTACTTTTTGCAGATGTATATAGAAGAATACGAAAGAATTTCATAATCCATATCACATAGCAATCCTCATAGTGTCATTCTCTACATAGCAGGACAGAAAGTTTCTTGCCAATAGGCTCTGTGACAGGAACCTGGAAGGAATATGCAAAGTAAACCACTTCTATCTAACTGTGGCTATCAATTAGACAAAAATTGCCCTGGCATGTACTAGATATTATATAAATGCTAGCTAATATTTGTATTAATAGTAATATTTTTGGAGTGGAATTGTATAGATGATTTTTGAGTTGCATATTTAAAGAAGAAAGGGATTCTATGAGACAGAGAAGAGGAAGTCTTGGCATGAGAGACAAATTGAAAGTCATAGAGATGGGGATGGAAGACCATTTTGGCTGGATCATGAAATAAAGGAATAACATAATGAGTCTGGAAAGATAGGTTGTGGCCTGGTTGTAGAGACCTTTAAAAAGCTAAATAGAGGATTTTTTATTTTAGCATAGAACAGGTGTTCTTAACCTTTGGTAAACAGACCCCTGTATGGTCTATGGAAAATTTCAGGCCACAGGAAACTTGAAAGGGGAAAAAAAGTTACACTTTCATTTTCACTAACTTCTAAATGAAATCTAACATTTCCTTCCATTATTTTAAAATGTTATTCCGAGGAGTCCATATACTTTGTCAGACTACCAAAGGGACACACAAAAAGATTAAAAACCCCTAACCCTAGACAGAATGGATTCCCAGTGGAATTGTTTGAGTAGGAGAGTAACATGATCAGATTGGCTCTTGAGGAAAATGACTTCGGCACCTATATGTAGGATGGAGTAGAGTGGCATGGTGTGTAGACATAAAGATAAATTAAGAGATCATTGTAATATTCTAGGTGAAAGGTCTGTAAGTCCTGAATTAAGGTGGTAGCTGCTTCAGTAGATAGAATTGGATGTGAGAGATAATTGTTACAATGATAAATGTTACAACAACTTTACAATTGTTAATGTGGCAAAGGAGGGTGAGTTGTTGAAGGTAATGCTGGGAAATAGGAATAATTGTAGCACCCTCAGCAGAAATAGGGAGTTTGGGGAAAGGGATAGGTTTCAGAGAAAGCTAATAAATTCTGTTTCGTACATGTTGAGTTTGAGATGTTTATAGGACACCCAGTTTGAAATGTCCATTAAGCAAATTAGTGATATGGGCATGTTCTTAAGTTTGGAGGATGGTCTGGGGTACCATATATAGATCTTGATAGATAGATGAAGACAGAGAGAGACAAATAGATAAAGAGACAGACAGATACAGAAAAGTAGAGGAGAGAGAAGGAAAGATCTCGCACCCAATATTGAGCCTGGGGACATGCAAGGATGTGAAATAGGTAATGGGCCAGGAAAAGACTAAGAAAGAAGTCAGACAGGTTGGAAGAAAACGTAGAGATATGGTAAAGCCATGAAGACTCAGAGAGGAGAACTTATTAAGGAAGAATATGATCATGGCATTAAAATGCTGTACAAAAGTTCAAGAAAAATGATAGCTGAGATAAAAGGAATTGACAGATATTGGTTACTGAGAAGTGATGGAGATGAAACTTTCAAGTGTAACCCTTAGGTTTTCACATGGGAGACTGTGTGAATGCATAGATTTTTTAAAGTGGTAAAGTAAAAAAAGGAGCAGGTTTAGGGGGAAAGATATTTAGGTCAGGGTTCAAGGATGCTTCCAACTCTAGAGCTGGGAGATGCTGTTAATGCTGGGAAACTTTGGTTGTTTTTAGGACTTTTAATAAGGATTCTCAAAAACTCCAAGTTCAGCATTATCTCAAAGAGGTTAGTTAATTTTTAGTACGTATGTGTAATGTATTTTCTTGTTTATTTCTTACAAGACTGTATACAGCATTTTATATTTGTGTTCTTTCTTATGCCATATATCATGTCACTTTTCTTTTTTCTTCAGTATCAATTTCTTTAATTACTTGTATCCACTGTTCCTAGGATCAGGACAAAGACAAATAAAGTATTGGATTCTACCGTCACAATATCTCTCCTATCTGTCCCCTACTTTATACTCCCACTGCAGCCGTTCTAGTTCAGACCCTCACCTTTTCTTTATATTGTTTTGTGTGTACTGTAAAAGAATATTTTTTTAATGTAACTGTTCCTTCCTTTCGTGTTCAGGTGACAGAAAAGCAATGGGTGAAGTAATTCCAGAAGGGCCCAGTGAACTCACGGAAACTTAGTTTTGGCAAAAGAAGACTTTGGAGTGGGATATAAAAGCTGTTTTCAAAATGTTTGAAAGTCTTTCATGTGAAAAAAAGGATGAGCCTTTATCCTACATAGTTCCAGAAAGCCAAAATGTCACTGCTGCAGCTGCAGAACTGCTAGGAAGAGGTTAGAAAGAAAATAGGATGATGTAGATTACACTCAGCATAAGGAAAATATTTCTAATAATGAAAGCAGTTTTAAAATGGAATGGACCGCTTTGCAAAATTATGCATAGATAGATCCTTTCCATCACAGAAGATGTTGAAGTAGAGACTGGATGGTCACCTAGTAGGGATACCCTAGAGAGAATTCTTAAAGTTGGATAGGATGTGGGATCCTTCCTGTTCTTCAGTCTAGAATTCTTGTTTCAACTATTAAAAAGGCCTCCTACCTGACCTTTCTGCTTTTTTCTAATTCATCCTTCGCATTGGGGGTCAAATAATCTAAATATATTTGCTATGTCTATTTGTTCCTAATGGAATTTTTACCTGGCACTTATTATAATTTCCTGCTGCTGGAACTTAAGGCCATCCATGGGGAAAAAATCATGAGAATGTAGGAGGAGTGCTGAGTTAGAAATCATAGGACCATGTTTTGAATTATCCCTCTTTCCATTTACTCTATCAGTTAACCTTTACATTCAGTAATTTCATCTGTAATATCAGATTTCACTAGCTGACTTCTAAGCTTTAATGAAAATCTAACTGGGTAATAATGCATATCATTTTGGCATTGATGAGTTCCATGGAAAGGTTGTTCTTCATTCTGGTCTTGGTAAACTCCACACAGTCGTCTAGGTGGCACAGTGGTTAGAGTGCCGGACCTGGAGTCAGGAAGTGCAGGAGGGCAGGAAGAAGAATCTTCCTGGGTTCAACTCTGGCCTCAGACCCTTACTAGCTGTGTGATCCTGGGCAAGCAACTTAACCCTGTTAGCCTCAGTTTCCAAATATGTGTATGTATACATATATATGTAAATTAACATATCTATATAAATTTATCTAAAATATATCACTTTGGACAAGTCACTTAACTATTTTGTGCTTCTGTTTCTTCATTTACAAAACAAAAAGGTTGGACTCAGTGACTTCAAGGTCCATTCCAGCTCTATGTCCACGATCCTATGATGTTCTGTTTGCGGGGTGATGTGATGGGGAGTGGGGTGGTGATTTCACACATGAAAAATCATTAAGACCCTAGTCCCTGATTTCAAAGAGCTTGCTGGGAAAGAATGTATATAGGATCATGATACTAAGACCATTCCTAGAAGACTGTGCAAACAGCTGGAATGAAGGAGTTAAATACTATTTCCATCAATATTAAATACACAGAGTATTTAGCTTACTTTTAAAAATTTAGACAATAAATCATTTCTGCCTTTCTAGGATTTCTCTTCTATAAACTACTTTATTCTGCACCCAACTTCCAAAATAATTTCCTCTGCTTATTCCTTCAACCATGCTTTGATGCTTCTGACTCTGAAGATCCTTGTCAGACTTTGAAGCAAAAACAGTCTCTTATAGTACAGCTGGGAGATAGGCTACCTGAAGGCTTTCCTTTCCCTCCAGTCCCCTCTTATGTCCTTACCTCTGACTTTCCCTGGGAGCAATCAAGCCTTCAGGATTTGTCTGGGAAGCAGGGAATGTTCCTGGTCCATCACACCAAAGTTCTATTCTATTGTTTAACCTGCAAACGTCTTCTTATTTGTAACTTCCTCTGACCTATGGCCAACAAATCCCAACTTCCTGAGCCTTAATCCATGTCATTCAGAACCACCACAAGCCTTGAACTCTCCTCTATATTCTTATCTCTCTGTAACTCAGCCCTCCTTTCTCCTATCTTCTGCCCATCTTTTCCGTTGTACCCCCTGGCATTCATGATCTTGTGTTAATAGACCTCCTCCTTCACCCTTTATCTGGTTGGCACTTTTTCTACCTCCTTGTAATAACTAAACTTTCTGACTTATAACTAAAATTTTTAATGAAGACACTCATCCTTTTGCCAGCCCTTGCAATTCCACTCTCTCCATTGCTGACCAATCACTTCAATCGTGGTCTTCCCCTTCACTATAAAGAGGACCAGGAGGATAGGTTGCCACACTTCTTACTCCGGAGACAACCACTTCCAGATACCAATTGCTGCCAGCACTTTAGCAATCTTGAAAAAATTCATATAAAATAATTGTAAAAATTATAATCAGAATCACAATAGCTAGAACATGTAACATAGAAATGCTTACCATGCACTAGATACTGCACTAAGTGCATATTTCTTAGTGTAAATAATTTCCCTTGCTATCTACTGATCTCCAGAACATTTTCCCACCCTGCATTTCAATAATGCACTCTTGGATTCGCTCTTGAATTCTTGCTCCCTTGTCTTTTTGCAATTCTGCAATTCATTGCCTTTCTCCAACCTCTTCTTCTTCAATTTTTCTGAGATTACTTTTTTTTTTATCTCTCTTTTGCACCCATTATATTTTACCTTGAACAATGGATATCTGTATATGTGTAATTGATTCTCACTCACCTCTGCTCCAAAATGTAAACTCTATACCATAAAAGTTATTTTTTGTTTCATTTTTCATATTCTTAGTGCCTATGGGAACTTGAAGAAAGTAGAGAAAATTTGGAACGATTGCTATGGAGCGTGTGCTAGACAATCAGAGATGGATGGAAGGATTGTAGTGCATTGTTAAAGCAGATGCTGACATGGGACTAATTCCATTCAGCAAGTGTTTGTTAAGTGCCGACTATGTACAAAGTATTCTCCACTTCTTTCCAGCTATAATTTCATGGTAGATGATAGATTGAAGTTATCTGTCATGAGTTCTTTCACCTTGCTTCTTCAATCAGTCAAAAAAATCCATCTTGCTATATCATCACTTCCATTTTCAATAGATAAAGGGGCTCCCTTCCTTTCCAAGGATTGTTTGTACTCTTGACCCTATCCCCTTCTGTACTCTCAGGGGCTTAAATGCTGATCCTTTCACAGAATCACATCATTTTAGAGTTGAAAAGGCCTTCATAGGTGATATATTCTAATTGATACCTGTCAGTCAACAAATATTTATGATGCACCTACTTTCTCTCTCAGTCCTTTCCATCTTGTCTGTAAGTATCTTGTTTACATGTTGTCTTCCCCAATCAAATGTAAGCTTGTTGAAGGCCGGGTCCCCTTTATTTATATCCCAAGTCACTATTCTACATTCTTGGGATACAAAGAAAGGCAAAATATATTGTCCTTACCTCAAGAAGCTTATACTCGGATAGGTAAGACAACATGTAACCAAGATATACACAGATAAAATAGAAGGAACTCATAGGGGAAAGTCATGCTCCAACAAGAATGCCCTCCACAGCTTAATAAATGACTATCCAACCTTTGTTCGAAGATCTCCAATGAAGGGGATCCATACTTTTCCGAGGCAGTTCTTTCCATTTTTACATAAATCAGTTAGTCTTGCATTTTCTAGCTCTTCATTAGAAATGTACATTTTTTGACAAAGCATATATTTCCCCTTCTATTCCTCCTCCCCTCATTCCCAGAGAACCATCTCTTATAATTAAGTATGAAACAAGACAAAAACATACTACAAAACCAAATAACATATTTTAAAATTTTGATTTTATATACAGCGCTCCACTCCCATAATTTTCCATTTCTCCAAAAAGATAAAGGAAGACATCTTGTTACGTCTCTTCTTCGGTACTAAGCTTAGTCATTACACTTTTACAGGATTCAGGTTGGATTATTTTGTTGCTATTACTTTTTCATTTACAGAAATATAGTATTATTTATATAGCATATATAAATATGTACTATATACGTAAAGGTTGTTCAATAGTTTCAGTTGTATCCAACTCTGTCACCCCATTTTTTGTTCTTACTGTTTTTGGCAAAGATATTAGGAGTGCTCTACCAAATTCTTCATACATGCATGTGTATATATTATAGTATAGGTATTATATGCATGTATATGCATGCATGTATGTGTACTTATGTGTATGCATGTGTATATATGTATATACATGTGTATAAAACCTAGTTCTGCCTGCTTAGCTTTGTATCAATTCATATATGTCCCTCCATTCTTCTCCAGATTCATGTTTGTAATTTCTCATAGGATAGCAGTATTCCTATAACATAATTTTTTAGCCATTCCCTAATTGATGAGTATCGACCTTGCTTCCAGTTCTTTGCCACCACAAAAATGTTTCTGTAACTATTTTTATGTGTGTTGAACTTTTATTAAATTTATTAAATATTTTAGTATTTTCTTTTTCAAAATTCCAGATTGTTTTCCAGAATGGTTGTGCTCATTAACTTCACCAATGAAGTATTGGTGTGCTTACCTTTCTAAAACCTTTCCAATATCAACTAAATATTTTCTCATCTTTGTCCAGTTTTGGGGTGTGAATTGAAGCCTCAGTGATGCTTTGTTTTGAATTTCTTTTATTATTAGTGATTTGGAGCATTCCTTCATATGACTTTTCATAATTTGAAATTATTTTGACCCTTTATCCTTTGACTTTTTATTTATGGGAAATAACCTTTCAAAATATATTTATGTTAGTGTTCTACATAGCTTAGGGATCAGACTCTTGGAGACATTTAATCCAAACTTTCCCTACCCCAAAATCAGCCACTTCCCTTTATATCCTAAATGTGTTAATTTGTTCTTATAAAAGCTGTTCAGTTTATGTAATAATTTCTTTAATTTTTTGTATTTGCTTTTATCCCTTATTTATTTAAAATTTCATGCCCTACTTACAGCTATGAGATATGCATGATTTACTTCTTTTCTGCTTTTTTTTCATGGGACCATCTTTAATATTCAGGTCATGTATCCAATTTGAACTTATTGTAGAATATGGTATAAGATATTGCTCTAAATCTCCCATATGCCAGACAGCTTTCCAGCTTTCCCAGCACATCTCTTATCAGATAGGAAATTTTTTCCTAGATAATTTATGCTTTTGTGTTCATTGAACACTGAATTATTGAATTCAGTCATTTCTGATTCTTCCTTGTCTAGCTGTTTCCATTGATATTTTCTATTTTTAATCAGAATCAAATTTTTTGATGATTATCTTAAAATATAGTTTGAGACCTAGAAGTGATATTCCCCCTTCATTCTAACCATTTTCACCATTTCTTTGAATATTCTGGATCTCTTCTTCCCCAAAATAAATTTAGTTATTATCTTGTCTATCTCTCCTTTTCTATTGTCTATAATGGGTGCAAGCGCTTAGCTTGCAAAACAAAGCAATACAAAACAAAAACTCATGACCTCCCCTTGACATTAGTATCTCTTCAAGTAAACATCATCTGCCTTGGCTTCCTTTTAGTGCTAAAGTTCTAGAATGATTAATCTGCAACCCTTGCCTGTACTTCCTCCCTGTCTGCTTAGCCCTTAGCCCCTTGCAATCTGTCCCAACTACTACAACCACCAGCTACCACCACCTCTTACTGAAATGATTATGTCAAAGGTCTGGGCACCAGTGCCCTTGATTACCAATCAAAATAATAGTTTCTTATTCTTAATTTGTCATGACTTCCTACAATCTTTGACACGTTTGGCCACAACTTGATTTCTGGTTCTCTCTGCTCTCTTGGCTTCAATGACAATGTTCTCCCCTTGATTTTCTCTGACTGATCTGGGGATTCCTATTCAGTCTACTTCTCAGATCTATCTTCCTTCTCCTACTTTCCAAGTATGGGCATTCCTCTTGCCTTTCATCCCCCTTTTTTCCTTTAAATTCTCTCCACTTTTAAACTCTTAATAACCACCTTATATGTACAAGGTATTGTGCTAGCTGTTGGATATATAAAAAAAAGTTTCTGTCTTTAAGGAGCTTAAATTTTACTGAGGGGATAGATAGATAGATAGATAGATAGATAGATAGATAGATAGATAGATAGATAGATAAATAAAAAGCATATAAAACACCAAGTAATTGTGAGAAGCATTGAGTACATTAGGGGTATCAAAAATGACCTCATTTAAGATCAGCTCTTTGAAGGGAACTAGAGATTACAAGAGAGATGAGAAGGGAGAGTGTTTTAGATATGGACAAAGGTGGATAATGAATTATTATGAATGACACATCAAGTATTCCAGCTGGCATGGAAAATAGTATATGAATGGGAGTAATATGAAATGACTGGAATGAAAGGTTGGATTCATCTGAAAGACTTTTAAGTCCTAAAAACAAATGAATTTGTGTTTTATCCCACAGTAATTACAGTCTTGAACCTTTCTGAGCAGTGTAGTGGCATGATAATATTATATTTAGGAATAATATCTTGTCATATGGATTCAATTATCATCCTCATGTAGATATAATTCCAACATCTTCATATTTAGGTTTGGTCTCCACAAACTCTCCTAATTGTCTCCCTAGTTCTGGTGCTTCATTTTTAGTTCCTTCCTAGAAATGACTTGCAGTTGTCACTGACACCAAAACCCCAACATAACTAAAAATGAACCTATCACCTTTCCCCAAGTTACCCCTCTTCTCGGATTCCATAGATATGCTGATGTCTTACTCTTAGATATGTAAGTTTGTAAATTCAGTTATCTTTATCTCTGTCTTCTCTCAATTCATACTCTATCAAATCTTACTTTGGAATATCTCTCACTTGTATTCCCTGCTTTCCACACAAAATGGCACCATGCTAATTCCTATCTTTATTACTTCTTGCCCTGAGATAATTCATATAAAGTTCTTGAAAAATCTTGAAGCATCATGGATATGAAGGCTGTCGTTATATTACAATTCATTTTTAAAATAAAAGATTATTTTGCTGATGAAAAAGTACCCCAAATGTCCTACTAGGACACCTAATCTTGACCTTGCCTCTGAGACTTCTATGTATTTGTGGGCTCAAAAATATTAAATGGCTACAAACTACGAAAGTCCTCAACCTAGAAATCAATGTACAGTTATTCCCTCAACATTGAGATTTTTCCCCATTCCTGTTTTGATGTATCATGAGTTGGCATAAGAAATTAAATGGGAATTTGGGGGAAGTTAGGGGAAGCTGTAGACAGCATTCTAAGGCCAGCAGATGACACAGAGCCTATGACCAAATACTTAACCCAAATTTTCTAATAAGTTACTGTAAATACCCAACAAAAGAAAAAGAAAAAAAATCAGACTTCTTCTCTGGTATGAAGGGAGGGCCAAAACTTTTATTTGGATTTTGCTGATTACAGGAGCACCATGCCCCTAACCCCAGTGATGTGGAAGGGATAACTGTACTCCCTAGTTTCTCTTCAACCTACATTTACAATGTTGTTTCACCTCAGTCTCCTCTATTCAATTTACATTTTAGGTGACCTAGATTCCTCAATGCATTTACAGAGGTTGTCCCCTGTGTGTAAGGTACTCCCTCTCCTTATCTCTTCTCTTAAAATCTATTTCTTCTTTTAAAGCTCATCTCAGGTAACAATTCTTCCATTGAGCTTTCCCTGGCAATCCCTTTTCCCAACCCCCACTGAAAGTAATTTCTCTTTCCTCCAATTTTCTAAGAGCTGTCTGAATTATACCTTTGCCCTTATCAAATCTTACTTTGAATCTTATTTACAGGATGACAAAAAATCAAATACCTAGGGCTAAAAGAGACTTCAGAGGTTATTTAATCTAACCAGTTAATTTTTAAAAAATGTGTAAAGAAACCAAAAGAAAAAGAAAAAACCGAATCTCAAGGAGGTTAAATGATTTTCCCAAGTTTACACATATGGTAAGAATCAGAGGTGAGATTTGATCCTATCTCCTCAAACTCTAGACAGAAGCTCTGATCTTTTTACTGTACAATGCTCATTCTTAGCATACAAACCATATTTCTACACACACACACACACACACACACACACACACACACACATACACACACACATATGCACACACCTCCAAGTTTTGCACTTAAACTCTTCAAAGGCAGGAATTAATGCTTTCTCTTGTTAGCTTCTCTAGTTCCTTAGACATGGGTGAGAAGCATGTGGTCAGGAACAGACCCATGATTTTACTGAGATAGGGAATTTCTGGATAAGAAAACTGCTTTTATTCATGCAGGAGGCAGTTTTTCTCCCATGTATTATCTTAGAGAGCTACTTAGAGTACTGAAAGATTGAATGATTTGCCTGGATTTATGCAAGCTCATGTCAGAGACCAGACTTGAACTTAGGTCTTCTGGCTCTAAGGGCAGATCTCTGTTCATTAATATTTGCTGATTTGAGCTGAATTCTGGACATCACCATTCAAACCCTCATCCTATCTGCTCTGAAATGCTGCTGTTCTAATATACCACACCCTCCCAAAACATTATAGCTCGCCCCATTAGAAACTGCTTTCTAAGAAAGCTGAAACTGACCAAGAAAGGACTCTGTAACATGTCTGGTCTGCTTGGCCAACTTTTTCACCTTTGATGATGTCACTAATTATTCTCCAAGACATAAACTTTAGAAGGAACCTCAAACGCCTTTGTTGTTGTGTGTTGGTTGCTGCTTAGTTGTTTATCTGTCATGTCTGACTCTTTGGAAGCCCTTTTGGGATTTTCTTGGCAAAGATGGTGGAGTGGTTTGCCATTTCCTCATCCAGCTCATTTTACAGATGAAGGAACTGAGGCAAACAGGGCTAAATGATTTGCCCAGGGTCACATAGATAGTAAGCATCTGAGCCCACTTTTGAACTCAGATCTTCCTGATTCCAGGTCTGGCACTCTCCCCACAGCATCATCTAGCTCCCTGACACTGTTTGGAGTCATGATCAAATCAGCTCACCTTAAGCAGGGAATGTCCTGGCTAAGCGGACCCTTTGGAGAATGACTTTTGAATGGATTTTGATGATATGTTTTGAATAGTAGAAGATTTATGTTCAAATTTTAAACTGAGCTGTAGGTTTTATGAGGAAATGTAGATACATCATTAAAATGAAAATCGCATGCTCAGGGAGATTTGGAGAAAAAGTAAGTAGTTATTTTTCTGGGTAGAAGGCATAGCCTCTGGCAGGGGAGGAGAAGGGAGAAAAATAGTTAATCTCAATGGGACTCAGACTTACCTACTATACTGCAACTCATGTAATTAGATGATTACTAGATTTAAAGCAAGGGGCTGTCATTTTGCCTTCTGATAGCAGTGAACACCAAAACCACCCAAGTACAACTCACAAAGTTTATGACATCTCACAAACCCCTAGATGCAATTTATATCCCCATTATCCAGGATTGCCTATTACAGGCATATAGTTGTCTCAGGGAATTTCTAGATCTAAAATCTTAGCATCAGTGTCCTCATTTTTAAGATGGAGATGTAGCACTGTCATTATTTACTTCATCGGTGATGGTATGCATGTGTGTGTGTGTGTGTGTGTGTGTGTGTGTGTGTGTGTGTGTGTGTGTGTGTGTGTGTAATGTGGGTGGGGGGAGAAACACAAGATGAACCATGAGGCTGCTTGAATAGAAAGAATCCTGGTCTAAGAATTAAAAAAAAAAAACTGGGTTAAAGTCTATATATGTGATTCTAGGTAAATCACTTAACTACTCTGAGCCTCAAATTATTAACTTATTAAAAATGGGAAGAGTTACCCTACTGAGCAGGTAACAAAGAAGACAGAATTTCAAGCCCAGAGTCAAGACAGTGTCATTGTTTGGTCATTTTTTAGTCATATCCAGCTCTTCATGGTTCCTTTTAGGGTTTTCTTGGAAAAGATACAGGAGGGATTTGCCATTTCCTTCTCCAGCTCTTTTTACAGATGGGAAAACTGAGGCTAATAGAATTAAGTATTTTGCTCAAGGTCATACACTTAGGAAGTATCTGAGTTCTGACTTGAATTTAGGTCTTCCTGATTCCAAGTCCAGTGCTCTATCTGTTGTGCCACCTAGAAAACTGATCTCTGACTTTTATTATCTGTATTACTTTGGGCAATCCACTTAACCTTTGTCTCAGTTTCCTCATCTGCAAAATGGAGCTAATAATATTAATAATAATAAATTAATTAATAATTATTATTAATAATAGCACCTACTTCCTAGAGTTATTGTGAGATTAAATGAAATAATAATTATGAAGTACTTGGTCCAACCTAAATGCTACATAAATTTCAGTTGCAGCTGCTGATCCTGAAAACACTAGATATATATGAGCCCTGCTTTTTGTCATTCAATTAACTTTTTCTTTTTATATTGTAAATTATAAGCCCAGTCACTGCAGAATAACAAAAAAATATTAGAATAAAATAGGGAGGAGGGCTAGGGATTAGATCTATGATTTCATTCATATAGGGAATTCTGTTAAGGCAACTTCCTCTTTCAGTGTAGCAATTTATATTCTTCGAGAAATTAAGTCAATTGCCCTGGCTCACACAGTTAGTATATGTGTCCGAGGACTTGAACCCATGTCGGTCTTCCCTGTTACAGAGCTGACTTCCTTTCCTGTCTTTCTCTCCTTCCTATTGTACTGATTGTACACACACACACACACACACACACACACAACATACATATGTGTGCATATAGATATACATATGTGTATATATATATATATGCTTATATACATACATGGTTAGTCTGGTTTTGTTCTGCACTTTTTTGCCTTCCTTTCCTAATATACTTGATATTCTTCATATTTGTTACTTTTAGTATTACCTTAATATTATATCACTCAATCAACAAGTATTTATTAAGCACCCACTAAGTGCCCTGCTCGGGGGATCCAAGTATCAAAAATGAAACAGTCTCTACTATAAATGAGTTTACATTCTAATAGGACAGATAAATGTGATTGAGATATAAACAGTTTAAACACAAAGTGAATAAATAAAGATATATACAAAGTGGCTAAATTCAAAATAGTTTGGGAGGGTGGGTATTCTAGAACTCAGGGGAATTGGAGAAGGCGGTTCCTGAACTGCCTCTTAAAGGAAAAGAGAGATTTTCTTTCCAAGCATAGCAAAAGCAGGGAGGTAAAACAGGGTGTGTTATGAGTAAGGAACAGGGAGAGAGCCAGTTTGACTGAGTCAAATAGTGCAAGAGACATGTGCAAAGATGCAAGAAATATAGGTCCATATAGGTTGTATAAGGCTTTAAAAGCCAAACAGACTAGTTTATTTTTTACCCTTGAGGCAATAGGAAACCACTGAACAGGGTTGAATAAGGGAGATCTGTACTTAAGGAAAATGAGTTTGGAAGTAATGTGAGAATGGAGATGGTATCTACGAGTGGAGATAAAGAGTTGGAATGGGGAAACGTTGTAAAGGTGGAAATAGCAAAATTTGGTGATAGATTGGATGTGTGAACCGAAGCAGAGTAAGGAAGACACTCACTAGAAGTATGGCAATGCCTTTGATGCTGAAGAAACAATGGAAGAGGGGAAAATTTAAGTGGAAAATTGAATTCATTTTTAAGCATGTTGAGTTTAAAATGTCTCCGAGACATTCAGTTTGAAATGTTCAATAGGCAATGGGCAATAGAAACTGGAGGTTGTGGGGAAAAAAGGTATTAGATAGGTCTGAGATAAGTTCTTCACAGGGATGCTATAGTTAAATACATGAGACCTGATGGGCTACTGAGATAGATCATAGGGAGAGAAGAGAAGGGGTTCCAGCAAAGAGCTCTAAGGAATACCTATACTTAGAGTATGTGATATGGATGATGAACCAGCCAAGGAGACTGAGAAGAAGCAATGAGACAGGAAGGTGAATATAGCATTAGAAAAACACAGATAAGAGACTCTATCCTTAAGGAATGTGGTCAACAGCATCAGATGTAGCAAATAAGTCAAGAAAGATTAGGGTTGAGAAAAAAATTCAATTTTCTCATTTAAGATATCATTGGTAACTTTGGAAAGAGCATTTTCAGTTGAGTGATGAAGCCAAACACCAGACTGCAAAAAGTTGGGGAGTAAAGGAGCGAAGAAATGGAACCAGTGATTACAGTAGCATTTTCTACTTCCTGTTATCTGAGACGGGGAGGAGAGCTATAGGGTGATAGTTTCAGAGGATGGTAGTAACTAGGGAAGTTTTTTTCCCTCTTAAAGGATTTTATGTAAATATAGATCATAATTTAAATATTATTCAATTGCTAGACCTATAAATTGTTTATTTTGTCAT
This sequence comes from Bettongia penicillata ogilbyi, assembly GCA_023548195.1. NCBI lineage: Eukaryota > Metazoa > Chordata > Mammalia > Diprotodontia > Potoroidae > Bettongia > Bettongia penicillata. The sequence continues at coordinate 3,747,387 of JAJHZJ010000021.1, forward strand.
AATAAATAAAGTAGCTATGGATAGGGGGCGGGGGCCAGCTAGGTGACATAGTGGATAGAGTTCTGGGTCTAGAGTTAGGAAGACTCATCTTTCTGAGTTCAAATTTAGCCTAAGAAACACACTAGCTGTGTGACCCTGGGCAAGTCACTTAACCCTCTTGGCCTCATTTTTCCTCATCATCTGTAAAATGAGCTGGAGAAGGAAATTCCAATATCTTTACCAAGAAAATCTGAAATGAGGTCTCCAAGAATCAGTCACAACTGGATAAAAACAACAAATGAGTATTTTCGTATGGCAGCATCCACTATCCTTCTTTTAAAAATAAAGTCCTAGCAATGTGATGCGTAGAAACGCATAATGGCTTTCAGCATTCTGTTATAATGTGGTTCTACAGTTGTCTTCACCATTCTCCAGTTCCATCAACAGTATGGCAGGGTTGTTTTGCTTTTTTTCTTCAAAGTCCCAGTGATACTATATTTTATCATTTTATTTTATTTTCCTTACCTCTGGTGAATATAAAAGATTATAGTAAAATATTCCTTATTTTGATTTCAGTGATAATTAGGGAATTTCACTGTCTTTTCATGGTGCTATTAAAATGTGTTTTTTTCCTCAACTTATTATTTCTTCACTTTGCATTATATGTACATATTACCTTATATAAAAGCAATAAATTTATAAGTAACATTATTATATACAAATCTACATATCTATGTACATAGGCATTCCTCATTTTATTGTACTTTGCTATATTGCATTTTGAAAATATTGTGATTTTTTTTTAAACCTTCCTTCAAAATTCACCTCAAATCCCTTCTTCTGCTGGAAGGTTTTTCTAATCCTCTGAGCTGCTAGTGTCTTTCCCTCTGAATTAACTTCCATCTATATGTATGCATCATGCATGCTACTTAGTTATTTGTACAGTATTGTCTCCATTATTAGAACATGAGCTCCTTTTTTACTTTTCTTTGCATCATTTGGGGTTTAACACAGGTCCTGGCACATAGAAAGTGATTAATAAATATTTTTGACTGAATGCCTAGCCAGATTCTATGTAGCATGAAACTGTCTCCACTCTGTCAGGATCACCACTAGATCAGTAATTCTAAACTTCTTTGGATTTGTGACATCCATAACTTATTACCTGATTTGATGCTCCTTCTCTTTCCTTCTCCTGTTCCCCCAAAATACTGTATGACATATAGTCCTTTATTAAAAAAAAATAAATTAATTGAAATGAAAGGAACCGAGAGAGGACATAAAATAATGATACCCATGAGTGGAATAATTGACTCTACATGTAGTTTCTTGAAATTAAGCTTGAAAATTATTGATGGAAGAAATTTTTCAGTCAGAATATTAAATAATGCCCTAACCACCTTCTAGAGCTAACCATATTTTCTCATTGTGTCAAAAGAGTGATAGATTTGAAGTGCAGACAGTCTGAGTTCTAATCCTAAATCAGATGTTTACTAGATTTCTGATGTCAGGCGAGTTTTATAAATTCAGTCTCAATTTCTTTATCTGTAAAAAGTGAATAACAGTTTCACCTCACAGAATTTTGTGAGGATCAAATGAGAAAGTATAGGTCCTTTGCGGACCTTAAAGTGGTATTTGTGTATGTGCACATATATGTGTATATATGTGTGTGTGAGTGTGAGTGTGTGTATGAAGGGTGTGCTGATGTTTGGCTCTCTGAAAACAATACACTTGGCATATTTTTAGATTTAATCTGCATTGTGGATATTTCTCCATCACTTTCTCAAGTCTAGACAATCAAGAAATCTAGAAAATCAACAAATTAGGCCTTAATTTGTACCATTTGCTGAATTCCACAAAGCAAATGCCCACACTGAAAATGTAGCAATCAGTTCTGGTGATATAGACAAGATGGCTCCAGCGCAACCCCGGTTATCCTCCTCACCATCATCACTGTCATAATTTTTTTGTCGTTGTTAGTAGCAGCAGTGGCCCAAGGGGTTTTTCCCACTATTGGGTGACAGCAATCTGCTTTCTGAATTCACGTTTGAAGGAATGAGGCAGTAGCCACCTCCTCCCATTTTATCCGCTTTAGCTTGATGGTTTACTCAAAACTTTGTGGAGTGCCACCAAACCCACCCCATGACCAATTCCAAGAAAGTATGAACATACCACAAAAGTATCTCCCTAGACTTCATGCACTGAGTGTACCAAGCAGCGTTTACCGTTAACTACTCCTTTCATTTTCTCAAAATCATCTTGACACTGTTTCATTGAATGGTCTGCACACGTGAATCCTAGCTCAAAGTCCTTTAATAAATCAGGGTTATGAGTATTATACTTGGACACGGCTTGTTTGGAGCATCACCCTCCTGTTTCCTGTCAAACTCACTCTACTTCAGCATTGAAACATGAAATAAATACCCTGAAAGACTTAATTATTAAAACAGGAGCTGTGTGATTGAGTCTTTTTTCCCCCAACACTGCAAACATAATTGAAACTGACTGTGCCCAGGCAGCTTATGTAACCTTTCCACAATGCGTTCATTATAAAACTGAAAGAAAGGAAGCTTCCCTCCTTTTATCTTTGTAAAGAAAAGCTATTGTGCTTGCAAAGTGTAATGTATGTGGGGGGGAGGTGAGTAGGGGGAGGTTGGAAAATTTCATGGTCTGCATGTGTTAGGTTCCATATGATCATTGATAAAGTTCAAATAGTATTGAGGAGAGGTTATGCAAATGCTGATCCAAAGGCTCTCAAAGAACCCATGCAAACACTACTGAGGGAGGAGAAGGAAAGGCCCTATGCTGAGTCTTCGAATGCTTTCAAAATAATTGCCACCAGTGAAGCTCTTAGCAACATGACTGCTGGACGTTAATATCAGAAATTAATTGTAGGTAGAAAATACTGAAAATTTTGAGACAAGGAGAGGGCAAGATTTATTGAGTGGTATGAAGACATTCCATGTGAGTCACTATATGCCTCACTATCCCCATGTTTAATGCTTCAGTTCTGCTTTTGTGTAAAATGAAAATGACAATACCAGAAATCTTTTTCAAAGACAAAAACAACAGCAACAAATGTTTTTGAATATGTGCTCTAGTTAGAACATGACTATGGCTATTTGAACTGTTTTAATGACTGCCTTAATTTTATAAATGCCATATTTAGGGAAATTAACTCACTTGTAGAATGATTTACGAATTGCAAAGCATTTTTTCATTACCACAAGGTCAGATAACTATTGGGATATAGTATCAAGATATCTTAAAGATAGGATGTTTCCAGTGACTTATTATGGTGAAAAAATGTGACTAAGAAAATATAAATAACAAAATAAACATATACTCACTCCCCCATCTCTACATAATCCTTATGAGAATCATTCACAAATAACATTTATAGCACACGTGAAAAAGCACTAGAAAAATAAGGCTTTCTGAAAGAGTTATTCCATAATATTTAATACCTTTAAACTATGTAATTTAATGGAATATATTAAAAATGCAAGATTTTACTGCATTTATGGTTTTTTAACTATTAAAAAGCCATTTGAATTGGTAGAGAAGAATGCTTTCTTAAAAATTCTTTTCCAGGAAATTGTAGCCAAAACAGATACCAAAATCATACAAGATTTCTTGAAAGATGTAATAAGAGAGATAACCTTGTTCAGCAACCCTTTAATTATTGTAATCAAGTGAGGCAGAAAATGGGAAAATGTGCTTGCCAAAGAGTATTCACCATCTGGCAACACCAATGTCCAGCCTTAAGTCCAAATGGAAGAAGGTTTCTCTATATGTCAGGAGTTCTTAAACTGAAGTGTCTGTATTTTCTTTGACATTTTGAAGACTATATTTCAATATAATTGATCTCCTTTGAATTCCTATGTATTTTATTCATTTAAAAATCATTACTATTATAAGGAGTCTGCAGACTTCATCAGATTGCCAAAGGGTGCTTGGAACACACACACACACACACACACACACACACACAAAGTAAACAATTGCTGAGGTCCTCTAGATTCTATTTGTGAACATCCTTGAGCTCTTTTCATCAATCCTTAATAGTGTCTCCTCAATGAGGTCCATAACTGTTCAAAATACTTTGACTGAAGGAAGTATGCTCAGAGGACAGCTAGGTCCCAGCTAGGTGACATAGTCAATAGAGCACTGAGTTGGGAATGAGGAAGACATATTTCTGAGTTCAAATCTGGCCTTAGAAACTAGTTGAGTAACCCGGGGCAAGTAATTTAACTTGATTTGTCTCAGTTTTCTCATCTGTAAAAAAAACTGGAGAAGGAAATGGCAAACCATTCTAGTATGTGCAATAAGAAAACCTCAAACGGGATCACAGAGAACCAAATGTGGTTAAACAACAGATTTCCACCCAGAGAAGAAAAGTCAACTGGATTAAAAATGCATGGCATAGTGGAGAGAGTGTTGGGTATAGAATCAGAAAAATCAAAGTTCAAATCCTACCTATAGCACTTACTAGCTGTGAGAACATGTTGTTGTAGGGTTGTTTTTCAATAGCATCTGACTTTCTATTACCCCATTTGGGGTTTTCTTTCAAAAAGATCTGGAATGGTTTGTCTTTTTTTTTCCTTCTCCAGCTCATTTTTACAGATGAAGAAACTGAGGCATATAGGGTTAAGTCACACAGGATCACACAGCTAGTAAGTATCAGAGGCCAGATTTGAATTTATGAAGATGAATTTTAGAGTCCTCCTAATTCAAACTCTGATACTGTATCCTCTGTACCATGCAGCTACCCTGTGAGACCACAGGAAAATCAAAACCTGAAAGCCTCAGTTTCCTCATTTATAAAGGACAGGTATTGTATCTGATGAACTCTGATCTCTCTCTCAGCTCCATATATATTGCCTAAGTACTATGCATATCATTAAATTATATCACTAATTCTACATTTACTTCTAAATACATTATCTATAAGGCAGCTTGTTAGTGTAGGATTAACATGCTAGACTTAGAGTGAGAAATAGTAGTAGTAATAGTAGTAGTAGTAGTAGTAACAGTAGTAGTAGTAGTAGTAGTAAAGGGAATAAACACATAAACACTTATTTCTTAAAATTTGTTTTATTTTTAATTTATGGAATAAAATAAGTATTTCCAAAACATAGTACAATAAAAGAGATAATTGCACATGAAAGTACAATTCTACTATGTACAATTTGCTGTTCCTTCAAATATACAACAAAACAATCATGTAAATTTCTTTTTTGCATTTTTTTCTTACCTTTCCCTTTCCCTCCCTCTGCCCTAGAGATGGCTACCATTAGACACAAATAAGTATATATATATATATATATATATATATATATGTGTGTGTGTGTGTGTGTGTGTGTGTGTGTGTGTGTGTGTGTGTGTGTGTGCGTGTGTGTGTGTAAATTTTATTTAGGTAGCTTGAAAGAAAGTACCAGGTACCATGTTAAATGCTTTAAAAATATGTGTTAGGTGCTACTATTATCCTCATTTTGAAGCAAAAGACAGGTTAAGTGACATGCCCAAGGTGACACACTTGGTACATAACTGAGGTCTGATTTGAACTCAGGTTTTCCTGACCCTAGATCTAGCACTTTCTCCTAGCTCAAATCCTGTTTCAATTATCTAATAGCTGTGTGAACCAAACTGGGCAAATCATCTAACCTCTCTAAGCCTCAGTTTCTTTACCTGTAAAGTTAATAATAGCACCTACCTCACAGGGATGTTGAAAAGAACAAATGAAATTATAGATTGATAAGATTAATAAATAGATATATTTTTGTGTAAACATTAAAGTGATATATATGTATATACATATATTAGCTAACATTATAATTAATCTATAGAGGTATATTATCCAGATTAAGCTATGAAATTTGATGAACATCCAATAGAGATGATTCAATACATAAATCCTGAAGAGACACTATGGATGGATAGTCAAGTAGACCCAATGTTGAAACAGAAGAGGATAGAATTGCCTTTGGGGAATTGTGCAGTGATTTGATGACCACAAACTTCTCCCTAAAACAAAAGCCTATCCTTTGAATATTCTTCTAGCCACAAAACACATGTTTTCAAAGACATATTTCTAATCACCAAAGGGCAAAGAAAGACACAATAGTCACAAGTAGACTGCAGCATTTTACCAATAAGGCAGAAGAGGTGAAACAGGTGTTAATAGACATATGTACGACTACCAAAGGAGTTGGGCTACTCATATAGTAGGAGTAAAGGCTACCCAGTGGATCACTTATGTGTTCCTTTGGGTTCTACATGTTGCCAAGAGATCTAGAAAAAAGGTACTTAATACATGATATAAACACTCTATGGAAGATTTATAGGAGAAAATGAACAAGAATCACATAGGATGAGAAATTTGATTGGGTTGCAATCCACTTCACTGAAGGTACTATCCACATCAATGACATCCAAGATGCATTGAAATATTGAAGCATTATCTTCATTTTACAGATGTGGAAACTGAAGCTGAGAGAGGCAACTGGTAGGGTAATTAGTGTCAGAGCCAGGATCCAAACTCAGTTCTCTTCAAGTATGCCTATTTGCCCACCCTGTCACACTGCTTCTACATGGTCTAGTCTAGGTAGCATTGTTGTTATAAGATTTTATTGGTTATTTTAATGGTTGACAACTGTATTAAGGGCATATAGGTGGCAAAGTGGAGAGTGCTGGTCCTGGAGTCAGGAAGACTCATTTTCCAGAGTTCAAATCAAGCCTAGCTGTGCAACATCACCTAACACTCTCTGCCTCAGTTTTCTCATCAGTAAAAATAAGCTGGAGAAGGAAATGACAAACTGCTCAGTATCTTTGCCAAAGAAAACCTCAAATAGGGTCATAAAGAGTCAGATATGACTGAAAACTACTGAACTACAATGGAAATTGACTGTATTAAACTTGGTTGTGAACATTATAATGTAGTGTTCTTGTAAGAACTAAGTTTAACCTATTCTCCCCAGAAATTGAGGTGAGAGGTAAAGAATATACCCCTGAAGTATTAGAGAAATGTTGTGTGCTCTTGCTACAGATTAAAAGTAAATATCCCTTTATAAAAGTTATTTGATATTTACTGGAACTGGGGGCTAGTCACTGATCATAACTTTGGGGACAATACAGTCACTGATGGCTTTGTTTTAAGAAAAGACAGAGGTCCAATTCCTGAGCACCCTAGAAAAAAGGTGTCAAACATGCCTCCTCAAGTGCCTCATAAAATAGACTAAAATGAGATTGAGAAACAGTTAACAAAATAAAAATACAATAGAACATAGATAATGTTAATATGTGGTTTTCTAAGTCAATATGTGACCTGCAGAGGTCTTTTTAAGCCCTTATTCTGTTTCAATTTGACACCACCACCCTAGAACTTTGACAGATAGATGTAGCAGTCTGGCTGTGAAAAGAGTTCCAGAACACACTTACTACCATAATCAAATAGATTTGGGACTACTTCAATAATTGAACCCCAAAGGCATGTTCATTAAGAGTTCTATTTCAACTTAAAAAGACATATCCAATGGAGTCCTCAGGAATCTGTGGTTGACTTTATTCTATTTATTATTTTATCAAAAAGGGAGCTTTTGAGTTCCTAAAATAGCTCGAAGAAATTACAACAACCTTCCTGGGGAGATAAATCAGTGAGATATTTTGACAGTAAACATCTAATGGGAAGATTTCGATTTCCCAGCAACCTCCAAAGTCTGCTTATCTTCTGGGGGAGCCTAACTTAGGAGGCATTACAAGTCTGGATGAGATTGTGCATGACCTTGTGGGAGAGAGGAATTTTACTGATTGGTCAGAGTTTTGACCTAATCATGTTTCCAGGTTCAGGGATAAAAGAGATAAATGTAAAGTCTTACACTGGGGTTCAAAAAACAGACTGACCAAGTCAGAGATAAGGGGGATAGTTAGACGAACCTTTGTCTGAAAATAATTTTATATTTTTTGTAGATTGTAGAGTCAATTTGAGTCAAAAGTATCATGTAACAGCCCCCAAAATATCTAATGTGAGTTGGAACTATGATACAAGAAGCAAAACTTCCAGGGACAAGATGAGAGTACTGCTGCATTGTGATCTAGTTATTGTCTTTCTTCTATTTAGTTCTATTTGTCAAAATTTAGAAGAAACTCTGATTGACTAAAGACTGTCTATTAGAAAGCAATCAGATGATGAATGGCTATTGAGTTCATGTAATATGAAGATCATTTGAAGGACCTGAGGATGTTTAACCCAGAAAAAAGAAAAAGACTGACATGACAACTGTCTTTAAGAGCCTGAAGCCTATGATACGGAAGAAGGAATTGACTTTTTCTATTTATCTCCTGAAGACATAGTTAGCAGCAACAAATGAAAGCTGTAAGGTAGAAAATTTAGGCTTGAGGTTAGGAAAAGTTCCTAGAAACCAAAGCTATCTCTGAGCGTAACAAATTATCTTGACACAGTAAATCTCTCCACCCCAACCTCTTTGGAGATCTTCAAGAAAAAACAGATGACTGCTTGCTGGGCACAGGGAGTCCTTTTCAAGTATAGATTGGAATGAGTGGCCCATCTTCAAAATACTTTGATCTTGGCGGCACCTAGGTGGAACAATGGATTGATTACTAGCCCTGAAATCAAGAGAGCCTGAGTTCAAATCTGAACTCAGACACTTGCTAGCTTATGGTCCTATGCAAGTCACTTAATCCTGATTGCCTAACATATATGTATATATATATATATATATATATATATATATATATATATATGTATATATATATGTGTGTGTGTGTGTGTGTGTATACATATATGTATATATATACATATGTATACACACATATGTATGTTATATATATACATAAATACACACTTACATACCTTGATCATTTTTTATCTGACCCCCTCAAAGACAGTTTGTGAAGGAAAGTGAAAAAAAAAAAAGAAAATATACTAAAATACTAAAGATGGTATGGAGATTCACGAGTGCCGAATCACAGAATTTCTTGGGAGAACAAAGTTTTCCAAAGTCATGATATTCCTGTTGTTATCATGATTTATATGAGATTTCAAGTTTTATTTTGGACATGGTCTATTAAGCCAACTCAAAAGATACGATGACTTTCAAATAGAGGAGATAGTATTCCACTTGAAGTAGCCCTGCCCAGAATTAGCATGCCACCACAGAGAAACTTCTATGAAAGTCCTGTTCTGGTGCCTCATAGTAGCATGGAGATCACTCCAAGTTTATGAAGGCCATCTTTAATAGAACTCAAGTTCTGACAGATGCTACAATTGAAAAGTTTTCAAGTACAGATCTAGTAACAGTTGATAAAATGAACTTATCTTAATTTGAAGGGTTTTATCATCATAAAGTTGGCCACCAACTATATATAAACTATAAATAGTTTTCTTTTCTGATACTCATAGAGGCAATCTACTCCAGCATAACATTCTACTCCATTCAATCTATGACAGCTGGATATATTGGACAAAGAACTGGCCTCAGAATTAGGAAGACCTAGGTTCAAGTTCCACTCCTCACTCTATGACTCTGGGTAGATTATTTCACTTCTCAGTGCCTAGGATAACTCTCTCTAAGTTGCTGAGAAGCTGCCAACCTACACTGGAAATAGGGCAGTTAAGTGGTACAATGGAAAGAGCACAGGCCTGGAGTCAGGAAATTGTTCAGTCATTTTCCAGTCATGTCTGACTCTCAGTGACCTCATTTGAGTTTTTGTTATTTTTTTTTGGCAGAGATACTGGAGTGGTCTGCCATTTCCTTCTGTAGCTCATTTTAGAGATGAGGAAATTGAGGCAAACAGGATTAAGTGACTTGTCCAGGGTCACACAGCTTGTACTTGTCTGAGGCCAGATTTGAACTCAGAAAGATGAGTTTTTCCTGACTTCAAGCCCAGCAGAAATAGGGCAGCTAGGCGGCACAGTGCCTACAGCTCTGGGTTTGAAATCAGGAAGATCTAAGTTCAAATTTGGTCTTAGACACTTACTGTGTCATCCTGAGCAAGTCACGTAACTCCGTTTGTGTCAGTTCCTTCTTCCACAAAATGAGTTGGAGGACAAGGCAAACCAAGCCAATGTTTTTGCCTAGAAAACCCCAAATGGGGTCTCAAAGAGTCAGCTATGACTGAAACAATTGAATGACAACAATATTAGAAAAGGAAATATCCCCGAGTATTCCCTATATGAACTCACTGGTCTGATACAACAAAACAAATAAATTAGTATCACAGACTTCAGTCAAGGCAAGTACAGGAGAATCAAGAGAATATAAATCACTTCAATTCCCAGTTTTATCCAGGAATCCCACAGTATAAATGCGCTAACAATGCAGTAATTTTTTGGAAGGTGGGAGGTACAAGAAGATAACAGGGCTGTAATTTCATTTGCATAGGGAACTCCTAACAAGGAAATAGATTCTACCAAGGCAGATTAGTATCTTCTTTCTAAACCTTAAGCTGAGAGAGATTCTGGTTTAGAGTCTCTGAGAGGTAAAGTGACCTTCCCCAAATCACACAACTATTGTATTTCAGAAGCAGTGTTTGTACCAAGATCTCCCTGATTCTAAGGCTGACTTCCATTCATCCATTTATTCATTAAGCTGCCTCTTCAGTGAAAATTAGGGATGATGATTGGATCTGAGATTTCACTGATATGTAGGATTTCCCAGCAATGAAACTCCCTCCAGTTGGCACCTTCTCAATAACTTACGGATTTAGAGCACAAGTTCTTAACTTTTTGGGAGTCATGGATCCCTTTGACAGCTTAGTGAAGCCTTTGGATCCCTTCTTAGAATAACATTTTTAAATGCATAAAATTGGATCACAAAGGAAATGAATTTCATTTTAATACAGCTATCAAAATGTTATTTTAAATAACTTCATATATTGTCTTAGAGGCAATGCTTAGAATTTCCTAGAGCACAAAATGGTTAAATTATATTTGACCAGGGTCTGGTAGCCAGTAGTATGTTTTGGAGGTAGGGGGTGAATTTGATGTTAAGACTAGGTCTCTATTCCAATACTTTATTCCATATTGTTTCTCTTAATTTTTTTAGCATGTTATCTTTAGTAGATAGTGAAAATTAGGTCTACAAAATAATGTGGCCACAATTTAAAAAATAATCAACAATGCAGCACAAATTCCCTTTTGGTAATCCACTGGTTTATGCCAGCTTTTTTGTTTTCATGTTTGCAACTAAGATAATTAATGTTTCTTCATGTGGACGGCAGTTTATGTCATCAGTTTTGCCAGCTCTTTGACATCAGTCCATTGATGGTTAATAGCTTGTGATTGAAAATAATTTTTTTCTTGGAATGGCATGACATAATAATGACATCCAAACTGCTCAGAGAAATCACAAACAGGTGCAGCCAGTGGCAATTTCCGTGTGCGTAGTTGATGAGACATCTCCTCGTCACTGCTCCCAATGTGCAGGGCACTCTAGAAAACACAACTCATGTGAAATTCAGATTGTCAGCATGAAAATAAAGTTGGCAGAACACAGGGATCTGTTGCTTAGCAATCCATGGCAATGAAACACATGCTCATCGTAGCACTGATGATGCCATGGGAAGAGGGAAGATTTTTGCCTGGATGGAAATCCTTGATTTCAGAAGCAAAAGGGTATAGGGGGAAAGAAGGAGTAAAAAGGAAGGAGTCCCAAACCTGGGGGATGCTGGGTTCTTTTGCTTAGGAAGTATATGTATGGCTGCTTTACATGGGTTTATTGTAACTGGAAAGGGAGACTCTAAAATCAATAAATATGGAAAAACTGCCATTCAGTAATTAGAGCCACATGCACATGTTGATTGGAATATGGATTTCCCCACTTAGTTGGGTTCCTACTTATTTTTTGAAATTGGGAGAGGGATGACTCATACCAGCCTTAATTTATCAGTGTCTAAAGTAGGTATTTATAAATGACCATAGGCATACGTAGGCAACATTTGTATGGGTTGAAAAGAGTCACAACAAATGAATGGATTTTAATGTCTTTTTATCTGCTGGAGGGAGAATAAAATAGGTGATAGGGACTGGACCTATGATAATATTGGTATAGGGAACTCTCAGATGAGGAACCTCTTACTTAAAATGCATGTCAGCCCATTTTCTGGAGTTTGTTTTCTTAAAGAGCTGTCCAGATCACTGAGATGTTAAATGACTTGCCCTGGTTATCCAAGGTGAGACTTAAACCCAGGTCTTCCTAATTCCAAACCCTCTATAGCCTATATCTCATTTGAGGAGACTGGACTGATAATTATTTTAAAGCATTTCACATCTCAAATAGCTTTTAAAGATCAACTGCCTCATTTTATAGATGCAGAAAACTGGTGAACAGAGAGAATTAGATGATTTGCCAATGGTAATAGAGCAATATAGGGGATGGAATTTGGGGTATAGAATTAGGAAGCATTGAGTTCAACCCCTTCAGTCTTCTAGATTTTAATTTATCAACTATATTTTCTCATATATATCAACTTTCATCTAATTTTTCAAAATTGGAGGAGTAGTATGATGGTTGATTAAGAGACTGGAGACTGACTCTGGTATTCAGAAAGATGGAAAGACCTGTAAAATATTATGCTGAATCTCAGATATTCACATGAATATTCAACTTAAAGAGCTCAATAATTAATTAATACAGTCTACATCCACATCAAGGCTCACATTATCGGAGAAGTAAGCACTTGTATACTCTATACTGACTTAATACGGCAATTTATTTAACCCTCAGAATTAACATCACTAAAGTTAAATTGTTAAATAATGAAATTTAGATTAGCGGTAGCTTGAAAGCTTAGCATCTTTTATATAACTATAATGAAATCTCTGAATTACCTAGACTCTTTGCCTTTCAAGGTGGACTGGTCTTTTCATCAGAGATGAAGGCTTACTACCTTGGAAATGTCTTAGAGTTCCAATTGCAAAGAAGAAGGGAGCTTAAATATCTCTCCAATTTATACTGATATTTATAAAACCAGACTGAAAGTGATCCCAACCAATCTAAATAGCATGATTGGGCAAAAGTAAATTGACTTCCACATCTGAAAAACAAGTGTGTTTGGTTGAATCAAATAACTTCTAAAATTCCTTCCATTTCTAGATTTATGATCTTATGACATTTTGCAAAGCTATGGGTTTTCTGTTTTTTTGAAAAAAGATACAAGTGAAATTTAATGAACAGTTATCATAGCCAATTGTTCATTTCAAAATTGGAATGTGGCTATCACTTGGTAGCTAAAACAGCGTAATCACTGATAAATGATCTAACAATGCCTCCATTTTACAAAAAAAAAATTGTTGAAAAGGTTACTGAATTTTAAAATACAAGTAGTCTGGTTTGAAAATCAATTGCTTCATTGTATAGTCATTGGAATTTAGGTGAATTCTTGTGTCCTTTTATTTATTTATTTTTTGGCATGGTAGTAAGCAAAGATTTGGTTAAATGTACTGAATAACAATGTTTCCAGATAACAGTGTTGTGGAAAGAGTACTGGGTCAAGAGTTAGGACATGTGAGTTCTAGTCTCAGCTTTGTTGATAAATAGTTATGCAATGTTAGGTAAATCACTTTCCCAGTCTGATTTTCTGTTTCCTCAGCTACAACATGAGAAGCTTTGGTCTAGGTCTTCTCTAAGTTTCCTCCTAGAAATAAAATCCAGTGGTTTTCGTCAACTCCATGTTCATTCACTTCTCATCAATTTGTGTTCTTTGAGTCTTTTACAGTACTGCATAGGGGAGGGAGAGAGCTACATAAGAGTGGAAGGATCTAATTAGAGAGACACATGACAATTAGGGAACAGCACGAGACAATATATCATTAAGCCTTCGACTATATGCGCTGGCAATAAGTCTAATCATGAGAAAGATCAATGTTGGTTGAACATCACAAATCTGCACCTATAGAAATCACCCAATTAAGAGATTTTTCTGACCATATGTTCAATACATAAACCAATATTAAAGCAAAATTAGATGTGCTCACTTTATTAACAAAAAAAAAAAAACAATGAACAGACAGCAATCACATCATCTGTGGGGTAGGGAAATAACAAATACTGCACTGGATCTGATGATGAGCAACCAGAGTGATCCATTCTATGACTTTTGGACCATTGAAACACCGCAGAGTTTCAAAAAACTTTCTCACTTGTCAAACAAGTCAGTTCCTAAGAGGGCATTAGCAAAATTTAAAGCCTTATGGAATAGTATTTAGTTAAAACTCAATGTCTTAAAATTGACATTGGATTAAAAACCAAATAGTTATAGAGTGTTATTTAGATGCACAGAAAGAAAAATATGCTTAGTTCCAGATTTTAAAAACTGGCTTTGAGATAAATAAACATTAAAAGATACATAACCTTTTGCAAATGACTTGGCTAATAGGAAGATATCCTTATTTGGTAACACTTTGCCCCTTTGTCCTAAAGTTATTTTATATAGCATTTGTGTGCAAGAGGGAAAGTTTCTAAGCAACAGTCTTCTTGGCTGATTATGTAACCATAGTCAAATAAGAGTGTTCTCCTTTAGGAGTGTGCATCTATTTCTTAGGAACCAGGTTCCTCAAGTGTGTGCTGTTCCCTTTTTGTCAGTGTTTGGGGACTGATAGGGCTTTTGACATGGATGTTGCACAGGTGGGTGGAAAGATAAAGCTTTGGGATAATGAATAGACAGGGACTAGATTGTTTTTCCTCCTAACTCCCAATGCAATACAGCTTACTCCTGGTTAATCCCTTATTCTTGCCACCAGAATGCCACCAAACAGAAAAATCAAACGAGTTTTCTGTTTTCATCCAGCCAACCTACTGATGGATGTGATGATAAACTGTAAGACTTATGACCTGTAATGATAAACACTGAATATGTCTTAAGCAATCCTATCTTTCACCAAGAGAAACGTATCTTAAAATAAGGGTAAGAAAGACAATTCACTTACCTTCTTATAAATTGCTGAGCAAAGGATTTTCTCTACCTTCCATTGGAGCTAGTTTTCTCTCTTGGATCAGTAAACTAAGTTAAATTATTCTAAATGTTGCATCTTAATGTACGTTCTACCTGACAGATAACCTCTGGTTGCCTTTCAGAGTAGCAGCCTTCAATTCACCATATAATCCTTGCAATGTGGCTTTAGAAGCTGGATACGGTAGCTGTCATGGAATTCTCATCATCCCAGTAAAGCAGTTTCATTTCTTCAGATCCAATTTGACAAGAAAGAAAACAGGTAATTAAACGGTGGGTCCTTTAGATGTAGAGGATCTCAAGCCTGACACCTTCCAAAGTTCCCCAGGGTTGGGGAAAGACATTGGCTGATATCGATTTTGGTTTGATATTTGATAAGAAGATGAATCTAGAGTCTTAATTGTGGAAATCCTTCCTGCATATTTAAGCATGGACCCATTAGGTTTGCCTTTGTACCAAGCCCCACCCCCCCGCCACACCCCTGTTGTTTTAGAATTGAAAATATTGCGATAGAAGATGCTCCAGGTTGAAAAGTTTTTCCTTACAATTCTGTAGGGTGTGTGTATGAGTCATGGGTATCTGATTCAGTGAAGAAAGTACAGTTGGCGCTGTAGGGGAAAAGATTTGTCAAGGGGACCTATGTCACTGTTTTATGAAGATTCAAGATTTGCCAAGAGGCAATTTTTTTTAAAGCAAATCCCTGCCAAATATTATATTCTGCAATACAATCCTTTAAAAACTATGGCAATATTTGTGGTTAATTCTTCATTCATATTCTAAATCTTGCAAAGTGGAGAATTTATCTTTTCTCCAGTAAATCTGGGTCTCATACACCCAATACATGTATTGTTTATGGCTGTGGAACTGTGTTAGAGATGGCTAACAAAGTCATTTTAGTGACCTTAATAATTGATAATATGGACAAGTTGAATGTCTAAAGTTCCATGTTTATCATCAAAATGATACTCAGCTGTGTAGACCAGTTAATGCCTATCAGATCACAGGAGTCTGAGTTGGAAGAGATCACAGTAGTCATCTTACCCAATGGTATTATTTTCACATGAAGAAAATGATTCCCAAGGAGTTTTGACATGCCTTAGTGAAGTACAAGAACTAGTGTCCTCTGATTCCAAATTCAATGTTTTTTCCGCTACACTACACTCATCACTGGGCAGCCAGGTGGTGCAGTGGATAGGTTGCTGGGTCTGAAGTCTGGAAGACTTGTCTTCTTGAGTTTATATTTGTCCTTTGACACTTTCTAGCTGTGCGACCCTGGGCAAGCAGCTATTTAACCTTCTTTGGTTCAGTTTCCTCATCTATAAAATGAGTTGGAGAAGAAAGTGGCAAACCACTCAAATATCTTTGCCAAGAAAACTCATAAAATGGATCATGAAGAGTTGGACATGACTAAAAACGTGGTTGGTTGTAAACCATCCCCATCCCCCCATCTTAATTAGGATGAAAATAATATTTTTTTCCTTCCTGAAAGATCAAACATTGTATTACCGTTCTCTCTATATAGCCTGTGTACGACAAGCCTTTGAGCTGTTATATTGTTATATATAACAATACGATGCTAAATTGGCTTTTCTTGGTTACTGTTTGCTGTTATGGAAGTTCCCTCATCATTTCCTTCATTCTTGAATTTAATCAAGAAACAGTGTGAAATTCACAGACCTATAATTTTCAGACAATAGTCTCTTCTTAAAAAAAAAAAAGATGTAGTTATCTACTATGTGCCAGGAAGTGTGTTAAACACTTTAGAAACACGTCCTCATCTATACTCACAACAACCTTGGGTTCAGGGACTATTCTATCCCCATTTTACAGTTGAGAAAACTGAAACAAACAAAGGTTAACTGACTTCAGGGTCACATTTGAACTTAGGTCTTCCTAACTTAAAGCGCAGCAGTTTATCCACTCTGTCACCTAGAAAAAAGGGACATTTTTATCCTTCTCCAGGATAAACATCATGTTTCCTGTTCTCTGTGATCTTTCTTCTTTTTCTTCCATTTTTAGGAGGTTATTGGGGTTAAGTGACTTGTTCAGGGTCACACAGCTAGTGTGTGAGGCCAGATTTAAACTTGTGTATTTCTGACTTCAGGACTGGTGCTCTATCCACTGTATCACTTAGCTACCTCTTCTCTATAATCTTTCAGAAATAATTGGCTACTAATGAGTGGTCATATCTGTCAGTTCTTTTGAATATAACTCATTTAGATCTAGTGATCTGAGTTCATCTTACTATCTCTAGAGCTACCTTGTCATTTGACCATTTTTTTGAGGGGGCTCAAGGGAGTGGTTGAGTCATTCAGTCCAGTTCATTGACCTTGGCAGAGAAAACAGAAGCAAAACCTAAATAGAAAAGCTCTGCCTTCTCCCCATCACCATCAGTTGTCATCATTCTGTCCACTCCAGGTTCAACCTTATACTTCCTTTTACTTCCTTGATCATTGTCTCATTCCCTATATAACTTAAACAAATCAACACATGGGCTCCCTTTTCTGGTCCTTAATTTTCCTCACCACTTGGAGATCACCTTGAACTTTAGCTCACCTGGTGCTCTATTCCCAGAGTACTGGGCCACTCTGTTGGGTTGATCTTCCATTGTCCACTCTCACTTTCATTTTCTCTGTAGATATTTCTTTTGAAGATGTTAGCTATTTCTCTGAATATCAATAGTGGTAACTTCATACAACCTCCCCCTTTCCTACTCATCACCATTCCTACTTATTTCTTTAGAATTTCATTTTTGAGTGCTTTCTATCCCACCTACTTTAATATTTTTTACCAGTAGAATTTTAGGTTTTTGGATCCTACCTATTCATTCTATATCCCCATCAATGTCTACTCTGATAGAATCTAGGGAGTATTCCATTATAGAATTCTCTATCACAAATGAAGTGATGCTTTCGTAAGTTTTCTGACATTTTTTTTCCTTTCGCATGTTGCTGCTTATTGGTCAGAATGGTATCCAGAGTAGGAACTTCCTTTATTCCTAATTCCACATTTTAAGAAAAAAAATTATCAGTATGATATAACAAGAAATTTATAATTGTTCTGCTATTGACAGAGAGACAGCTTCAGAGGATATTTATAAATCTGAAGATCCTCCCTGCTCTTTTCACTATTCTAAGGGTAAGGAAAAGAAACAGACATTTATTAAGTACCTATTAGGTATGAAGTACTGGGATAAGCACTTTACAAATACCATCCCACTGGATCCTCAGGACAATCCTGGGAGGTGGATGCTTCATTACCCTCATCTTATAGTTGAGGAAATTGAGGCAGATAGAAATTAGAAGACTTGTGTAGGGTTACACAGCTAGTAAGTGACTGAGGTTAAATTTGAACTCCTGTCTTCCTAATTCCAGGCCAAGGACTCTATCCTAACTGAATAGTAATCTTCCATGCCAAGGTTTTGTCCTATTTCCTGAACTCATCTCTTTTTTTCCAGGTAGTCTATGATATACTACCACGAAAATACCACTTCTTTTTTAGCCCTTTATTGATTTTTATTTAAGTATTCTTCACTATTTTCCATCTTCTGTTCCTGTATTTTTACATGGATAAATCTATGTAGATAATACTCTATGTCCTTAACTTCTTATCTATTCCTTTTCCAGAGTCATTTCTATTCATGAATTCCATTTCACCCAATCTCAATGATATATATGAAGTCAAATTTTCCTTCATCCTGAGTTTATTTTGCTTTTTGCCCTCTCTTTAGGCATTTGTCTCTCATAGACATACGAAGTCATCATTATTATTATTGGCTTCTTCTTTTGATTTTGCCTCCTTTAAATTATTGGGACTCTCTATTGCTATGCCTCTCTTTCTATAAAGCCTATCTCTAGGGGTACCCCATTAGTAGCTACTCATAATTTTCTTCTTTTTCTTTATTTCTAAGCCCAGTTCTAATAACTGCCCATAATTTCACTTTTCTTAAATCCATCTTTCAAAGAGCTGAAAAATAATCTTCCTATTGTATGTACTATGTACTTTCCCTGCTCGGTAGCTCTCTAATTAGCTATAGGATAACATATACCTCCTGGTCTGGAATTTAAGGTCCTCCACAGTCAACCTCCAAACTCTCCTTCCAATCCCATTTCACATTGTTCCCTTTCATGCACTTTACTTTCCAGCCAAAACGATCCCTGAAATGGCACTCCTTCCATTTCCACCTGATTAAACCCTTCTTTCTTCTTTCAAGCCTGAGTTTAAGTGTCATCCGCTGTAAAAAGCCTTTTCACTGCAACCTACCCTGAGATGAATGTTGTCTTTCCTTTCTCAATTCTTCCCCAAACGCATTATCTTTTTTCTGTTCTTTGTCCCCATAATGATCAACATTGTATCGTACAATGGCAGAGACCGAAATTCTAAGCACTTAGAGATCAGGAACTGTGTCATTTTTCATTTTTTTATTCTTAATAACTAAACATGGTACACATCATGTAGATGCTTAATAAATTGAATTTGAGCTGGACCTTGAACAATGTTAGTAAGCAGAAATAGATGAGGAGCAGGTAAATAGAATTACTCAATCACAAAATTAAAGAATCACAAAATTGAAAGTAACCTCATCAGTCATTTAGTTTAACTCGCACTCACTAAAGAACCATATCTATAATATAGTCATCAAGTTATCTTTCAGCTTTTGCTTGAAGACCTTCAAGGAGGGAAAACCTTCCAATGAAGTCTCTTCCACTTTTGTTTTGGGATTCTTTCATGGGGTAATTGGTGAATCTTTCTATTTTCACTTTGTGACTCCTTTTTTTAATATGTGTAGGAAGTTTTCATTCATGATTTCTTGAAATATTTTTCAATCATGCTTAAATTTTAAGTGAATAAAGTATTTATTAAGCCTTTTTATTCCTATTTGAGTTAGCTCTATACCTTCCTAATTCTGTGACACCATGAATGCATTGTTTTAGAAGCAGGATGGTTAAGTTTTGACTTCTGACTTCTTTGTTTTTTGGATGATTGAATGAATGAAATGAAAGCATTTATTAAGCACATAATATAGGCAAAGCACTATACAAAGTGCTGTGTGTACAAATAGAAAAATAAGACAGTACCTGCAGTCAATTTGCTCACAGTGGAGGAGACAACATATATCGGTTTCAGCTGCAATTCCAATGGAATTGTCCCACCGTTCTTAGGGTGCAGAGGCAAAGCACTTCTTTAGTGTCATTGCCATTGATAAAATCATACCTGTTTCTGATTTTGAAACATTTGAAAGTGTCAACGTTAAGCAGGCTAACTTAGCTGAGTAACACAGTTAGACAACTTAGATCACCCAAAAAGCAACTGTTTTCTTTTCTGAGTCTTCAAAAGTTATGGCTGTAGCACAGGTAAGAGCAGTTGCCAGGTTGCCTTTCCACAGGAATTGCTTCCCAAGATGACAGCTGGATGCTTGCTGTTTCTAAGGTTTTTAGGTTCACAGCCCTGAACTGTCTCCATCAAAGTTTAAGGGGATATGATGGTCAAGGTGGTGGTATTTGGGTAAGGTTTTGTACTTTTTGTATTAAGTTATTAATTTCCCTTCTGAGTCTTTCTTCCAACACTGTCATTTCTTTTCCAATTTTTCCTCTAGAATTCTCATTTTTTTTTGTAAAATCATTTCAGCACTTTAAAAATTCTAGATTAATTTATCCTGGAAATTTCAGTTGATTGTGTGGCCAAACAGGTTTGTTTCATTTTGTTTTTTTAGGTTTGTTGAATTGGTATTACTTGCTTTTGGGGATTTGAGTCTTGGATGTCACTCTTTCCATAAGATCTCAGAATATATGTGCGTGTGTGTGTGTGTCTATACATATACACACATATATACATATACATACACACATATATATGTGTGCGTGTATGTGTGTGTTAGTGATTTTTTTTCCAACCTTACTTCCTGAATTGGAACTTTATATTAGGGTGAATCTCTATGTATTTTTGTAAGGAAGGTTGAGGTCTGCTACGGTCCTAGCCTATGTTATTTAGGGTTCTGCTACTGTTTACTATGAGTATTAGGTAATTGTAATATATGGTGCTGAGAAGTGACTCGGAACAGGAAATTGCAAACTTTTAACATACATTAAGTGATTGAACTGAGGGCATGGTCTGATTCATGTCTTCCTGATCTAAGTTTCGCAAGTACAGATCCTTGGCTTAAATATGCATCTACTGAATCAAGATTCTGTCAGAAAGTTGTAAGACTGTAGATGAAGTGACAGCACTATAGCCCTCTCCCTCAATGATCCCTTCCCTGTGACTTGAATTTATGATTCCTGTCTATAGTCAAATTAACATTAATGTAGGTCCATTCCTGCTCCTCAGGCTCTAATCGCCTTCCTGTGGTCTCAATTGATTATAATGGATTAGAAAAAAAAAATCTGCATGGTTTTTCCTTGGATTTCTCACTGCTAAGTCTGGTTTTCTTCTTAGATCTTTGTTGGAGTAGTGCAAGGGAGCTGAGATATACCACTTCCTCCTCTTATGCCATCTTTGCTGGTTCCCTTTCATTCCCTTTTTGGATCAATCTAGTTGTTAAGAAGTTTTTTCTTACATCAAAACTAAATTTATCTCTTTGGTTCTAACCTATCTTTCTAGGCTAATTGCATAGTCCTCCCCCTCACATACTCCATTTATGATGAGATTGTCACTTCCTTTTTTTTTTCTTAGAAGCTATGTTTCTCTTAATTCAGTCCAAGACTGCATTAACATTTTTGGATGGCGTAGTACACCACTGACTCATAGTGAGCTTATAGTCCCCCCAATCTCCACAGATAGTTTTCAGACAAACTTCTAACTAATCATGCTCTCCTTATTTTGGACTTGTGAAAATTATTTTTAAAAAAAACTTCAGAGTTTGCATTTATCACTATTAAATATTCTTTGAGTTAGCATGAGTTTCTAGTCTGCCAAAATTGTTTGAATACTTACCCTACTACCTTGTGAGTTAGCTATTCCTACCAACTTTGTGCCATCTGCATGTTGGTTAAGCATGCTATGAATACTTTTTATTGAAGTCACTGATGAGACAACAAAAGCACATATCTCTTGGTCACTCCACTAGTCACGGAGCCATTGATGACAACACATCCCATTCACTCATTTAAGCAATTCTGAACTCATCTAACAGCAGCAGCATCTATCCTGTATCCCTTTCTCTGTCCTATATAAGAAGAGCCTGAGAATATTCAAGGTTGAGGGGCTATCATGAACAGAGATGGAAATATAGGAAGTGGTTGAATGGTTTAGGACACCATGGGTAATCCAATTAGGATAAAGGGGAAATGGCATGCAATGGGTCTAGAAAAGTAAATTAGAGTCAGAATTAGACATGTGTAGTGAAATATATAATAATTATAATGTTCACTCCCCAAACAACAAAAATTTCAAAAGCATTGTCTTGTCCTAGCAAGAATGTAACTTTGCACACAAAAATGTGTTATCTTCTCCAAATGGAATCCTTACCTGAATTGTGTGACTTGTCTGCAGTGGCTGGGGACAATTAAAATCCTTTTCATATTAAGTGCAGTGTTCTCAGATTTATTCACACCATTTAGAATTCTTGTTACAAGGTAACTTTTCCTTACAGGTCTCACTAAATAATTTTCCAAGTAGCTGGTTTTTCTTTACTCTGCAGCTTAATTGGTCTTCAGTAAGCCTTTTAAATTTCTTACATATTCAGAAAGCTCACCTCCAGGATGTTATCTATGGTCTTGGCAATTATATTTTTTTATTGAAGACATTTTTTAGCCAAATAAAAATCAGTTCCTTAATGAGGATATTAAGGTCTATTTCACCTATCCCGCTCCCCACACCAAGTCCTCAGTGAGAAGACCTTCGGAGTGGGTGTTTTCTGAGTCCATGTTAATTCCTTTTTAAAACAGGGCAACTAACTTTGTTTTTGTTTTTTTTTTTTAATTTCTCACCCCAGAACTAGAAGATCGGATCACTTTTAAATTTTTAGTTTTCAACATTCACTTCCATAAGATTATAAATTCCAAATTCTTTTCCCATATCTCCCCTTCCTCCATTTAAGAAATCTCTTTCTCTGTAATCTGTAGGCAATTCCTGAACCCATGATGGCCTTACCTGCAGCTCCATGCTGCACTGGATAAAGTAACTTATTCTGGGCTTTAAGTTACAGAATCCTTACTCCATTGGAAAGAAATTTCACTGTTATTGCAGTCATCTCTTCTGTTTCCTCTTTCTCTAGCCCTCTTCTTTCCCCACAGGCACCCTTTCTATCTTGTATAGGGAGGGAATCCCTGTTTCCTTCTGAAGTCCTCTGGGATTTACATGCAGAGAAGAGGATCTAGGTATCTATAGATGCTCATGGTGATGAATCAGCAGCAGATTGTGCCTTGGCCTCCCACAATTTAGAACTAGTAGGGTTTGGTGGGATGTTGTCAGTTTCTCAGGTTCTGAGAATCCATTTAAACCTGTTTTCATCATCACCTCTTTTCATTTATCCTGCCGACGTGGTAGGTCAAATGCAGCACCTAGAAGTCTACTTCAACTCATCCTTACCATCCATAGCAATGTCCTTGGTTAAAGACTCTATTTCATCATAGAGATGGAAGCCCAGCAATGTGGCACCAGATCATATCAAGGTTCCATGGAAATAACAGAAATAACATGTACTGTGATTCTACAAGTTGATACAAGTCCCATTTACCTTCCTCCTCAAATCCTTGAACTGATGTGCATGATATATGATTATACTGAATATGCAATGCATGTATGTTCATATGAAGATAGATTTATATATGTATATTCAGGCCAATTTATTATCTTGCTGTGGGAAGCTACTTGTGTACAAATTCCTTCCACTGAAGGAGACTGGGTGACCTCTCTAACTTAAGATCCTGGGATTTCGAGCTGAAGGTGACCTTAGAGGACAGCTAGTCCAAATCACTCATTTGACATAGGGCAGCTAGGTGGCAGTGGATAGAGTTCAAATCTGACCTCAGACACTTCCTAGCTGTGTGATCCTGGCCAAGCCATTTAACACTGCTGCCTCAATTTTCTCATCTGTAAACTGAACTGGAGAAGGAAATGACAAACCACTCCAGTATTGGTCAAAAAAAAAACCCTAATGGGGTCACAAAGAGTTAGACATGTCTAAAATAACTCAACAGCAACATATGTATATGTCAATGTAAACACATCATGTATATCCAGGTATATATACATATGTATATATGTATACACACACATACACACAGAGAAATATCATGCATACATATGTCAACTGATGAAAGATGGTTAGGAGCGGATAAACTGGACATGTACACATACGCAAATGTATTATATGTACATACATATATTATTCACAAATATGTATAATATTCATATATAGTAGTATGCTGGGAAATATTTAGTAACTGACTAAAAAAAAAGCATGCCCAACACATTTTTAAGTTCAATCTGCATTATTAACATTCTATCCACCACTTTCATAAATGTAAATGATCAATAAAACAGTAACTCAAAGCCTGTTTTGCAGCATTTGATCATTTCTTAGGTGTAAATGTTTGCACTGAAAATTTAACACTTGGCTCTTAGGAGCCATTATGAGCTAAGTTTAGCATGCCCTTGCATATATTTGTGTGTATACATATGTCTGTTTTATTATTACATAAATATGCACAAACTCCCTGTTACCTTTCCAGATTTAAATGGCTATTCAATTTTCATTTTCATTAAGACCACCCTTATCTTCCATCTTCAGTGACTCTCCACTTACTACTTTTTACAGTACTTTTTGGAAAGCTATTAATGAGTGAGTCTGACTTGAGCTAATGTAGACTTTAACAGAAGCTTCACCTTTCCTTTCAGCAGCTGGGGTCAAGGCAGATGTTCCAGATGTGGAGTTTTTCCTTTCTGCCAAGAAAGTGGTGACATGTAACAAGTAAACTGACAGTCACATTTGGTCTTAAAACCATCTGCGGAAATTCAATTTGTCAAAACTAGTTAGACATATTTTCAGAGCCCTGGAAACAGTAACACGGTAAAGGGGATGTATCTTTAAATAGCAATCACTCAGTAGAAAACAAATCTATGTAATTAACACTTGCATCTAAAGAATGCATGTCCAGAATCAGGTGAGAACCAACAAGCTTAACAATGAGAAATTCCTAATTCATTCTGTAGGCAATTTTCCTGTGAACAAGATGCTGTTTACACAAATTTAAGATAGAAATGGGGACTTCAAATATTCTCATGGTTCAATACAGGGTTGATGTAGCTGGGATTGCCTTAAAGTTATCTGGAAGATTTAACATCAGAGAAAGAAATCAAGGGGACCTCCAATGAAAGTTATGGTCATTGTGTAGAATGCTGATCAGGACAGCTTGATCAGCTTTATTAGGGTGATGAGAAGTGAGTGTTTGTTTGGGATTTAGTATTTCCCTATAGAATGAATAAATGAGTATCTAGCCAATCATTGGACATACTAGAATAAAGTGTGATCACACAGCTGACCTTATAGGCAGAAGAGTCCATTTCTTGAATTAATAGCATGTCAGGAATGACAATAAGACCCTTCCTTCTCCCTGGGACTCAAACACCTTTACTGTCATCAAACCCTTCACCTCAGACTATTGTAGAGATACTGTTTTAGCAAACAAGTTCAAATAAAGAAATACCTAGAGTCTTAGGAGTTGTGTTCAACTCTCTCTTCAAGCAGACCTGTCTACACCTCTTCTGCAGAAATGTTATCAAAGTCCCAGATAAAAATTACTTCCATGCATTTCCTCCAGATCATTAAGCTCCCCTAATCTGCTCTAGACACTGAGAGAATGCTAAATCAAGAAATTTAAATTACTTTCCTAGTAGAATAAATCAATTTGTCTAAGATGAATGCCAAAGTAATGCATCAACCTTTTAAAAGGAGATGCCTAGGTTTATAGAAAAAAATAAAACAAATAAACAAGTGAAAAACATCTGTTCCTGGTGAAAGGGCACCCTTTGGGGTGGTAGCAATAGCAACATTTAAGACGTAGTGATGGAAATGGATGAGTTATAGAGAAAGCAGAGAATCCAGAGGACTGGAAGGGGCTTTTTTCTTTGATGGGACTCCAGGTGATGCTCTGGGTTCCTTTATTTCATTCACTTTGGAGCTGACTATACTTTATGAACAAGTACACATCCAACAAATTCTCTTTTCTATTGCCAGGCAACTTGAGCCTTGTTGTCCTCTAGACACATTTGAGAAGCAGATAAACCTTTTTTTCATCTTTCATGATCCTTTTTTTTCCTATTCAGTGCTTTCACCAGTGAGATCTTCTGGACAAACACATACCCGTATATATTTATGTATATGGATATATACATACATATATTTATGTAGGTGTATATCTATGTATATATGCATGTATATATACATACGTATAGACACATACGTATGTGTGTATGTCAGATGGCTTTTGCTTTCAAACCCTAAGACTTGGTTACAGATTTCATTTTCTAGTCTCCCAGAAGTTAGTCCCAAGTCAAAGGCTCCAGAATCACCATCTTTTCATCAATCAAAAGCTTTTCTCAGAAAAACAACATCTACCTCTCCCTACCAAACAAACAAATAAGCAACCTGGTAAACTCATTCACTCAGAAGTAAATAAGTTTTAAAGTATTGTATCTTTCCAGGATATGTGTCCTACTACTAGAGATCTCTAAAGCAGTAGGATTTAGGTTTAGGGTTTGATGATAGAGAAGAGGAAGAAGAGGTATTACCATACCAGAAATCCTGTTATCCAAGAAATGGTCTTTTCTACCCATCTTCTTTTTCTACCTTTAAGTCTAGCTCTACCCAATCGCATCTTATCTTAATATGTCCAACTATATAATATATATATATATGTACATACACACATATAGATATACCCATACATAGACATATATATATATACACTGTACGCACAGACATGCATGTATATATGTCTATGTCTATGTATACATATGTGCATATATGTGTGTATATATGTATGTGTATATATATGGAGAGAGAGAGAGAGAGAGAGAGAGAGAGAGAGAGAGAGAGAGAGAGAGAGAGAGAGAGAGAGAGAGAGAGAGGTTGGGAAAATACTAAAAGGCTTTGCTTTCTTCCTGCCCCTTTCAAAGAATCAAAGCACGAATTTTCTGTCAAACTATATGTTGGCCATAGGGTTGAATAATTATATTTTGTTAGGTCTTTTAAGCATTTTTCTTTATTTTAACTTTTAACAAACATTTCATTGTACTAAGACTAGCAACAAAGATTACATATATGAAACCATGAAATTCTCTTATATGCCATTTTTAAAAATTATATTCACGTTACCAAGGTAGAACAAAATTGCCCTTTTCATGTCCTCTTTTGAACTTCTTTTTGCATTCTTATTTGAGTATTTTATGCTTTATTGATATTTTTGTAATTTTTTTTCTGAATGTCTATTGCTGTCTGCTAACTTGTTTCCCATTCACTGAATAGAAGTTCGGCTTTACAATAATTTAGTGTAATTAAACACATAAAAATTAATCTATTAGCTATGTCTGAAAAAGTATTTTTCCTGTACCTCAAGATTGTCATATGCTGAGGGTTGCTTTGTCGTCTGTCTTTTGAAGTTAGGATTGACCACTGCGTTGATGAGAGTTCTGAAGTCCTTCGAAGTTGTTTTCTTTTACTTTTTTTTTACTTGTTTTTCTTTTATTGTGGATAATGTATATGTTTTCCTGGTTCTTCTCATATCCTCTGTATCAGTTCAGAGAATTCTTCCCAAGTTTCTCTACATTCTTCATATTTGTCATTTCTTATGACAAAATAATAGCCCATTGTTTTCATATACCATGATTTGTTCATCTTTCCTCACAATAATGACAATCCACTTTATTTCTAGTTCTTTGCTATCAGAAAACACAAAAGATCCTTCAACAAATATTTTGTATATATGAAGTTCCATCCTTGTTTTTGACCTTAAGTAGTGAGTGCCTAGTAGTGATTTCACTGAGGCATAGGGAATGTATAGTACAGTGACTTTAGTATTATAGTATAGGGGCTATAATTACTTTTTCTTTCAGAATAACTGGAGCAATTGCAGTATGTGAAGTTTTAAGGATCCTCTTCTAGCTACCAATTTGAGAACTATTTCACATTACAGTAGGATTTCCCTTTTTACAGAACTGTGACAACTGAATTAGTTTAAGCCTGGAAAGGCAGGCAACAATACAATCTATATTTAAAAAATAATAAAGGATATTTATTCATTCTTGAAGCCTACGATGATTAAATGCAAGCTTGGCCCATTTCAACAATCTAGAAAGATTTAAAAGCATGGGCTCAGCTATGAATCATTGAAGAGCATTGTACTTGTTGTCCAGAGAACAGTCTAGCTAAGATTTGTTAGTTTTGTGGGTTAGTTTGCTGAGACTGAATCTTTGCATCTACCTAGACTGGAGGTAAAACAGTCATGTTGATTGGAGCCCTGACTGGAGCAGAAACTTTGCCCTACTCTATTATCCCCAAGTAGGTTCTCCTTTTCTTAGGCATCCTGGTGCCCCAACCCCCTACCAGGGGTTTACCATATTTGTACAGGGACTAGTACAGCTCAGAACACCAGAGGTCAAGCTATCCACCAGCCTCAGCCTCCTCTAGTAGCAGGGACTTCAAGTATGTACCACCATACCTAATTCCTAGCTAATTGTTTAGAGAAGCTCATAACCAAGTGATAATTTTTTTAAACCACAACAACTTCTTTAAAATTATCTATGAAGGTTCGCAGGGTCTGTGATACATTTTTGTTAAGTGAACGAGTACCAGGATGCAATCACAGATCCTAGAACTCAAAGTAAAATAATATCACTTCACTACATAAGTACTCGCTTTAAAAACAAAGCAATAACAACTTAACCTAGATGCTTTAACATTATAGCTGGACTCAAGAAAAGCATTCTAGTTGAAATGAAAATGTTTCTGTAGGATTATTCAGTAGAAATTCTCTAACATATGATGTTTTTCTTCTATTTTTATGTCATGTCTATAAATGTACTTTGATTGCCCAGGTGCACAGTACAAACATTATAAAAGAGTATAACAGAAGAAGGAAAATAGCCTCTTTTATCTTTTTACATGTGATACCGCTGGGATTGAAACCGGCTGTAGAGTCTTCCAAAAATCAGTGATTGAGGAAACATGTTTTCCTTATCATGTGTACAACTTGCCACGTGTTTTTAATTCGTTTTGTTCCCTCAAGTTCATGATGCCCTCATTCACTTTCTTCACTACCAGCTAGTTATATATAGGTTTAAAGAAAGTGAACTTTCTAAGATGTAGATTTCATTATTCTACCCCATGAGGTCTAGTCAATATATATGTTCACTTTCTACTTAGAGATAGCATTTTTATTGATGCTAGTTTCCAGAATAGCCATTTTTCAGAAGTCCATCAGCTTTACTTCAGATGTTCAGATGCAATCCTAAATCCTCAGTTTTAAAATACTATTAATTTTACAAATGGACCCTGTCCTTTTTGATCTTTGATCTGGAAGGAAAGATGGAAGGAAAGGAGAAAGAAAGAAAGGAAGGGGAAAGACAGGAAAGGGAAAGGAAGGGAAGGGAAAGAAAAAAGGAAGCAAGGAAAAAAGGAAGAAAAAGGAAAGAAAGGAAGAAGAAAGCGGAAAAGTGTGGAGGGAAAAAGAAGGGAAAAAATAAAGCTAGTAGAATACCACAGAGCAAATATTTTAATCATTAACTCACTGTTTGACATATTAATCTATGAATTAAATCCATTTTCCCATTAGCCTTGTGAGGGGAAGCCTTGGAAACCACTATCCTTGCACCTTTTCAAGCATAAAATAGAAACCTTGAGTTGATTACACAGATCACTGTCTTACACTACACTATATTTTACCCAAGACACAAACTAAGTTAATATTTTATGAGCTGCTCATTAGTATGCAGAAGAGTAATGGGTGGAGTAAAGGGCTCCCATTGTCATTCGCACCCTTTGAGGATCTCATAAGTAAATAAAGTTGCTTTCAAAAAGAAAAAGGCAAGCACAGAGCTTGATGACCCTGGAATTATTCCCAGGACACATGATATAGCAGAATGAATGCTCTTATAAGTTAAAAGCAACAGCCATGAAATTCTCAGTTAGACACTGGGAGTTCTTTCCTCTAAAGATTTTTTTAAATACCCCTTTTACCAGGTCATAAGAAAAAAACTGAATGCAGAGTTATTAAAATAACATCTTTATGGAGCACACAGAGAGAAATGAATGTTATTAGTGAACTGAAATTTTTTTCCAGCAAAAGAAAAAGTCCATACATGTAATGTATTTAAAATGCAATAAAATGTGATTTCATTCTGAGAATGCTGATAATCTAGTAATAGCATTTTTGATAGAATGAGTCATGTGGGTGACTTATTTTACATTAATTAGAAGGAAGGGGAAAATTAGCAAGAAACTACTATGAAATATTTCAATATAAATGAAATACTGTCTATTATTGTGTATAGCCCCCAGGGATCAGGACTGCATCTACTCCCTTTTCTACTTGTGTGTCCCCCTACACTAGGCCATGTAGAGTGGTCTGGACTAGGTTTAGTTCAGGGAATATTAACTCTAATGGTAGTGGGGGTTAGCTTCCTTTTCTTACACTTTGACTCCTTAAACCTTTACTCAGTGATCATTTATTGAGCTTAAGTTGAGACTAGCATCTATGCTTTATCATCATCATCATCAATTAAAATTTAGATATTTTGAGGCATATATTTACATATCTTATTTCATTCAACCTTTCAAACAAAAATAGTACGAAATAGCAAAAATACTGCCTGAAAGTGCTATCATAATCCCCATTTACAGATGAATAAACTAAACCCAAGAGGAGTTAAGTGGCTTGCCAAGCTGACCATACAACAAAGAATTCCAAGTCTTTTGAATTTCAAGTCCAGTCCTCAGTCCCGGTATGTCATAAAGAGGAAGAGGGTAGAAAGATAGACAATGTCCAACATGATTCTAATATTACATATAAGTATTTATTTCCTACACAAATACAATGCTTAAAAAATTCTCATAATTTCTCATTAACAGTAACAGCAAAACTACAGTTCTATCCTCTCAGAAGGCTAATACCTAAACTTTATCAGAATATAAAGTAGCTTATGGGATTGCTGATTAGGCATTTTATATTTGTGCGAGTCCAAACAAATCCAATTTATGTCTTCTGGTAAATAGATAGCCTTATGCTAATCTTCTTGCCCAGGGACATCTAAGGGATACAAAAATTTCCATTGCCACCAGAGGTACTCAGTCATTGGATCCAGGACCTCCATATTCCTCAAATGTGTAAGGTAGCCTTAAAACTTCGACATGTCCACTTCATAGTCAATGTTTGTTCACCTGTTCAGGAAAGGAAATGCAAAACAGAGAAGACAAACAGGGGCGCTGGCAGAACCTCATCTAGCTGAGTCTGTGGTCCATATGAGAATACACCCTGTTCTTTCAAACTTCCCTCATTGGGAGTCTAGGAACAGATACTATTTGCCACATAGGAAAATCTAAACCTACTGTTAGAAACTCTCTTCTTTTAGTTGACAAGAGCCTTCCTTCTTCACTGTTGTCATGGGGTTAGGATGGGGAGAAAACCAAAGGATAACATGACGATTGCCATGTCCTACCAAAAGAACAAATCCTTTCATCACAAGGTCACCATATTGCCAAAACTAAGCTCCAAATCTCCAGAAAGGGCAACTCTGATCATGTTCCATCAGATGGTCCTTGATAGACTAGTTCAAAGAAGCAGCCATTAAGTCAGACCTGTTTACACCATGGCTTAACTGTGACCTGACAACAAGTGACATTTCAATGACCTCTCTCTTTTCAAATGTTGCTAGGTGCATTTTTGCCTTCATAAGGTTTCCTAAAGATCCTAGGGATGCTTGTCTTAATATTTATCATTAATGCTCCATTATGTAAATAGAGATGTGAGCATCTCTAAAAAAGATGTGAATTATCACCCAGTTTTGCTTGTCCTTTTTATATATCTCTTACCCACTGAACATTATTATACACAGATAAATAATATTTTGTTAGGGTTATTTGATTATCAAAATGATATAAAAATGATATGCACATATATGTGAATGTATATTTATCTGTGTAAATGCATTCTGGCATCATTGTGATGCAGTTGTCCTCACAATATATGTACCATGTGTGGAACTTCAGAAAAATCAGTCACTTAACCTTTAAATATCTTCATTTAAGCAGGTGGGCAATTTTTATTGGATTAATCAACAAAGGTCCTTCTTGGTTAACTATGTGAAAAAATTTTTAATAGTTTTAAAAATATCATATTTGTCCTCATTTTCATTATTATTTATTAAACCATAAAATTTTATCCCAACAAATTTAAAAGTATGGAATTGCTGCCCATGTGCATGAAGAAGGTATCATTTTGATATTGAGAAATTTTTACTTTTTTGCTTTCTTTTGTGAAGCAATCAAAGTTAAGTGATTTGCCCAGGGTCACACAGCTAGTGTCGAGGATCTGAAGCTGGATTTGAACTTAGCTCCAGGTAGATAGATGTTTCAATCAATTGATAAATGGCAAGATAAAGAGATTGGGCAGTTAGGTAGTATAGTGGATAGAGTGCCCTGCCTGGAGGCAAGAAGACTCATCTTATAGGAGTTCAAATCTAGCCTTTGACACTTATTAGCTCTGTAATCCTAGGCAAATCACTCAACTTTCTTTACCTCAGTTTCCTCATCTGTAAAATGATCTAGAGAGGGAAATGGCAAATTTCTTCAATATCTTTGCCAAGAAAATACTAAAGGTGGTCACAGAGTCAAACATCATTGAAAATGACTGAACAGCAAAATGATAGATAGATAATAGATGAATTCAAAAATAAATCATGCATCCTAAAACAGGTTGAGATTTTTCAAAGCCTTTAAAACATTAAATCGTCAAAGAGTCTTAGGCTCAAATTATATAAATGAGGAAAATGAAATGTTCTATGTCTCAAGGTCATGGTGCAAATATGTAGAAGAGGCAACATTAGGACTTCTAACTCTTGAATGACAAGCTTGTGCCCAGTCTTAAGGAAGCATCCTTCCTAGATTGGGTGGGTGGCAAATAAGCAAACAAGAAACCCTCCTATTTCCTAAAGAAACTAACTCAGTGAACAAAGATTCATTGCAAAGTCTTGACAATTAGACAGCCCAGGCTGTGCTGTAGTCCAGACTAAGTCCAAGGGTGTCAACTCTGCCAACAAAATGTTTCAGAAATATGCCTGAACACCTGACCTGTAAAAGGGAGCAATGATCTGAGAAATGGGAAACTGCTTTTTTTGACATCTCACCACCACAGTCCATTCAAACTGTCACTGGAATACTGAAAAAGAAATAGCTTGTCACTTCATTCGACAGATTGAAGGTACCTGTTGAGGCAGTGACTGTGCCTCTTGGGCTCAGCCTAAATATATGAGGCAACGTAGTGAAATAAACTGAGGGGTGGATTTGGGGGCAGGAAAAGATGAATTCACATTGCCCCTCAGATATTTACAGTGTGCATCATGCCCCTTAGATACTTACTATGTGCATATATACACACATGCACATATACATATTATATATACACACATATGTGTATATATGTATTTTGCATATGTGCATACATGTGTGCATATATACATACATATATTTTCACATACATGTATATATACATGTATGTGTATGTGTGTGTGTCTGTGTGTGTGTGACTGGAGTATAAGAGAAAGAACATTGGTTTTGAAGTCAGAGTTCCTCGAGTTCAAATCCCACATCTGATTTTTACTATTTGTACAACTCTGGGCAGCCTATTTATGTTTCACTTTCCTTATCTGAAAAATGAGGGATTTACTCCCCTATACGTAGTCTAAGGCTAGCTATACTGGCCTATTTACTGTTCTTTACATTTTTTGCGCTATTTCTCATTGCTGAATGAGTGGCTGTTCCTCACAGTTATCTCTTAGAATGTCTGTCTGCCTCCAACATTCATCCCAAATGCTATCTTTTGTAGGAGTTCTTCCCTGGTTGCTCCAGCCTTCTAAGGCTACCTGCCATCTACTCTATATTTGTATGGTATTCATTCTTTAATATTTATGTTGGTTCCCCCATTAGAATGTAGGTTTCTTGAGAGGAGGGATTATTTTATTTTATTTATTTATTTTTTTTGCTTTTCTTGGTACCCTGACCCAGACTTACCACAGTGCCTGACACCTTTGTAAGTACTTGACAAAACTTTTTAATAGATTGACTAATTAAATGCTTCTGAAGTTGCTTCAGGCTCTGAATCTATATCCTATGATCCCATGACCCTGAGTCTCGGTGTTTTCATCAGTAAAACTGGAGTATCAAGAGTCCTTACCTCATCAAATTGTTTTAAGGATCCAATGAGATAATATATGTAGAGTACTTTACAAACCTTAAAGGGCTATATGAATATGAATTAGTACTAGTATTCATCAATTTCATGTTTTAGATCTCAAATGACAGGGAAAGAAAATCATTTAATCACTGGTGTGTTCATTTGATTATTCCTTTCCTTGTTTTGTGATGATATGGGCAGCAATTAGCACAGCGCTGTTCTTGGCTGTGGTCTCTGGAAGACTCTGCCACTTGCTGATTTAGATTAGAGATTTCATCCTAGAACAAACTGAGCCCCCTTTGCCTTGCCTTGCTGCTTGCAGTTCAGGGTGGTTACCCCCATGGAATGTCAGATGAAATTAGTCTGCTACATTTCAATGGCTATCCTGGGAGCTAGTGGCAGGTGTAGAATGATTTCTCAGTCCCTGAGGCTTAAAGACATGAAGCCATCTTCATTCTGACTTGTTTCCTTCTTCTACTCCACACTCCATTAGGAATCACATAGCTCTAGATGTGGGAGGACAGGATGGGGGTGGCAGGAAGGGGAATGGGAGGGTGGGAGGAGTGTCCAGATATGTACCAGAGGTAAAGAATGACACAACCCCTGGATTACAGAGGCAGGAGAGGAAGGAAGTTAGATTATTTTCTGCCACCCAAAGAGCATAGATTCTACAGTCCTCTGCTAATAAAGAACTGGCCTTTTATATAGTATCTTAGCATTTGCAAGGGAACTTCCATACCCTGTCTACTTGAGCTTCAATAACTCTGTGAGGTAGGTATTGCTATCCCCATTTTAGAAATGAGGGAACTGGGGTTCAGAGATAGTGAAGTAACTTCCCTAAGTCAGAGTTCATTAGCCTCACTACACCTAGTTTCTTCTCTGTAGCATAATGAAACACTTTTGAGTTTCTCAGTTTTAGAACTCACCCTCTGGAGAACAGTCTATGCTACAAATTAATCCTTGTTTTATTATTTCTTGGTGGCCTAGTTTAATAAAAGAGATGGGGAAAACGTGAATAGTCCAGATTAAACTGAAAAGCGTATTGTGAGACCACTTGTGGGGGAAAAGGGGTAGAGTTGATTGTGACACTTTTCAGCACACCTTGGTGTAGCTAGCCAAGAAATACGGCTCAGAAAGGGTGGCATGACAGGAGCAATTCTTAGGGAACGCATTCAAATTTCTTTTTCTTTGCCTTCCATCTTCCTTCTTTTCTTCCTCCCTTCTTTCCTCATCTCTTTATTCTTTCTGTTTCCTTCTTTCTTTCTTTCTTCTTCTTTCTTTCTTTCTTTCTTTCTTTCTTTCTTTCTTTCTTTCTTTCTTTCTTTCTTTCTTTCTTTCTTTCCTTCTTCCTTCTTCGTTTCCTTTTATAGATCAGATAGGTAAGCAGATTTCATGCTCAGGGCCTATTTGTTTCCATATTTGTACAGATAGACACACAGCAGTACAGACAATGCTTTCCTACTTTTCTAAGACCGGTAGTTGTCATTCTTGCTGGCAGATGTACTACTGGATTTTCCTTTTTCAAATGTGGGTAAGAATTTGTAGCCTATTTCATGTTTATTCACAGATAGGGTGGATGGCTTTATTAGTGATTCCCAACCCTACTTGTAAGGCATCCCCAGTATAACTGCAATTATCTACTTTACTATCAATTATCTATAGAAACTATTCAAATGTATTTTAGTTTAGAAAATAAATAGCCAATCTGTGGGTTACATGGAGAAGAGATGTTGATACAGATAGGAATAAGGTGAGGGAAAGAAAAGATGCATAGAACATCTAGGTGGTACAGTGGATGGCTTAGACTCAGAAGACAAGTTCAATATTAAATGTATGACTCTGGGCAAGTCCATTAGCCGCATTTAGCCTCAG
Source organism: Bettongia penicillata ogilbyi (assembly GCA_023548195.1). NCBI lineage: Eukaryota > Metazoa > Chordata > Mammalia > Diprotodontia > Potoroidae > Bettongia > Bettongia penicillata. Next base: position 3,783,596 of record JAJHZJ010000021.1, read on the forward strand.
TTCCCCCACCTGGAAAATAATTGAAGAAATAATAAACAAAAGCACCTACCTCACAAGACTTTGGTAAGGATATGATGAAATAGCTTCCGAAGAGGGTTTTGCAAATCTTAAAGTGCTATATAAACGCCTACAATGAGGACAATGATGACCGATGATGTTGTTGATGATGATTTTGACGATGTCTTGAAGTCAAGCAAAGGAGAGGTTGTTACTACTTTTGAAGAATCTGAGAAGCACGGCAGCCTTTGGCACTACTAACCACCATTTTGTTTTGGATACTCTGTTTTCTTTTGTTTTTTTTCTGATGTTGCTCTCTCTTCTTCTCCCATAAGACTGGATGTTTCTTCCAAATCTTCTCTGCTGTATCTTCATCCATTTCAAATCCTTTGACTGTGGATATGAGACAGTGAAGTGGCACAATAGATAGAATACCAAGCCTGGAGTCATGAAAACTCATCTTCTTGAGTTCAAACCTGGCCTCAGACGCTTACTAGCTGTATGAATCTGAACAAGTCACTTAATCCCAGCCTGTTTCTCTTCTCTAAAATGAGCTAGAGATGGACATGGCAAATCACACTAGTATCTTTGCCAAGAAAACCCCAAAGGGAGGCACAAAGAGTCAGTCAGATACAAGTGAAAAGTAACTCAACAACAGCTATGGATATACACCATGTTTCTATTCTGAGCATCTTCTGTAGCATCTTTATACTTTATCAACTGGTGATCACAAGAACTCCCATGAGTTCAATTATCATCTATATGCAGATGATTCCCATCTATCTTCATGAACTCCAGTCTCACATCACCTACTGCCTACTGGATATTTTGAATTGTATGTCATAAATTCACTATGTCCCAAATAGAACTTCTTTTCTTTCCTCCACAAACCCTCTGTCAATTAATAAACATTTATTAAAAGCCTACTATAATCCAGGAACCATGTAAGTGCTGAGAATGCAAAAAGAAACAAATGAAAGTCCCTACCCTTAAGAATCTCACAATCTAATGAGGGATAAAACAAGCAAACAAAGGATAAATATGAAATACTTACCAGAGAGAAGGCACTAGAATTAAAAGGCCTGGGAAATGCTTTTTGAGGAGATGGGATTTTAGACGGGACTTAAAGGAAGACAGGAAGTCAGTAGGATGAGATGGGGAGCACTAGGATTCCAGGCATGGGAGACAGTTGGAGAAAATACTCAGGGCTAAGAGATGGAGTGTCTTGTTCATGAAACTTCAAGGAAGTCAATGTCACTGGAGCAACGAATAAGCATCAGGGATTAAATGTGTAAGACTAGACGGGGAAAAGAAAAAGCTATGAAGGTCTTTGAATGCCAAATATACAATTCTGTATTTGATCCTGAAGGTGATAAGGAGCAATGTTTTTGAGTGGGGGCACTTGTTAAGGTGGGGGAGAGGACTTTGCTGGACCTGTGCTTTAGGAAAATTTCCTTTGCTGGATGAATGGATAGGTTGGAGTGGAGATAACCTTCAGACAATGAGATCCATTAGCAGTTTATTGCAACAGTTTAAATGTAAAGTGATAAGGACCAGTACCAGGGTGGTGGCAATAATGGAGGAGACAAGGTGGTGTATTTGTGAGATGTTCAAAACTGAAATGGATAGGTCTTGGCAATAGATTAGGTATGGGAGGTGAAAGATTGTGAGAGGCTGAGGATGATACCTAGTAGTGAGTCTGTGGGAGAACGATGGTGCCTTTGACAGTGACAGGGAGGTTTGAGGGACATTTGTGTCATTGGACATTGTGAGTTCAAGATGTCTATTGAATATTCAGTTCAAGATGAAAGGAAATTGGAGATGTAAGACAGAGATTGCAGTAGTAGAGGTAGATTTGAGAATCATCAGCTTTGAGATATATAAATCCACAGGAGCTGAGGAGATCACCAGATAAAGAAGACAGGGTCTAGGAAGACAGGAAAAAGACTGGGTCTAGGACTGAACTCTGTGAGATACCTATGGTTAGAGAGTGTAATCAAGATGAGTACCCAGCAAAGGAGACTGAGGAGTGGTCTTATAAGAAGAACTAGAAGGGAGTGGTGACCCCTCTTCTTTATTTCCCTATTATTCTCAAGGATACCACCATTCTGCTAGTCATCCATGTTTGCACCTGCAGTATCATTCCTGAGTCCTCACTCTCATGAATTCTGTATATCCAATCAGTTACCAGATCTTGTCATTTGTATTTCCACATCTTATACCACTTTTATACTCATGTCCCCACTACGTTAGTTCGGATCTTCATCACCCCTCATCTGGACCATAGCAAGATCCCTATGGTTGGTCTTCTAGTCTCAGAACTCTTCCTCCTCCAATCTATACTCCATAGAGCTGCCACAGTGAGTCTTCCTAAAGCCCTGGTCTAGACCAAATTGCCTACTTCAACCACCAAAAACAACTTTATTGTCTCCTATCACATCCAGCATCAAACATAAACTCCTCTGTTTGGCATTTAAAGCTCAAATCCAACTCATCCTATATTTCCAGTCTTACGCATTACTCCCTCCATATTCTATGGGTCTTCCATACTGGTCCACCCGTATCTCTACCTTTGCAGGGGCTGTCCCTCACATCTGGCATGTTTTTCCTCTTTACCTCCTACTCTTTAGAATCCCTGACTTTCCTCCAGACTTGCATCATCTACCACCTTCTCAGTACTCCTAGGTGTTAGTATTTTTTGCTCTAAAGTTTTCTTCTAACAACTTTGTATATATATTGCATATAATTATATACTATGCATGCCTTGGAAGACAGTGGAGTCCCCTTTCTTAACACTCTCCAGGAGATATTTAGATAACCAATCATTAGAGATGTTGTAGGGCAGACTCAAATTGCAGCATAGATTGACTGAGATGATCTCTGAGGATTCTTCCCCTAATACTATTCCTTGACTCTGTGAAAGCACTGACTGAATTCTTGTGCAAGAATTACCCTAACTGAATCCTCTGAGCCCTCTTTCTGAAATACTTTCAGGCATCGTTCTTGAGAAGGTAGGTTTCCCAGATCCCTATAAACTTAGTGAATTCTCATAAGCTTGACTCCAGGTGACTACCTCTTAATACAATAGGATAGTGAAAAAAACCCAAAGCAATTGTAAAGAACTGTAAAAAAGTAAGGCTAGTTAACATAAAATGAGCTCTAAGCAGTTCCATCTGCCAAATATGGTGAACTAAGACCAAGAGAATATTTGTATGTTAAATAACCACCCGATTTCTTGAAAATAAGGAGTAAGAATATGGTGAATAGTTGCCCATGTATGTCAGCACAAACTTTTAATGCAAATGCATCATGCTTTTAGCTTGTCATCCTCATTATAGTACACTAATTACTCTAAAATGACCTGAGTAAATTGTCATATCTAAGAAAATAAAAATTATCAAATAGCATGTGCACCTTTTTCTCCTTAGAGTTTTCATTTTTGCTTTGAGGCTTAGTATTTTGTTGTGAATATATGTGTGTATATGTATATGTATATGTATATATATATATATATATACACACATATGCTTATACACATACATACATATACACGTACATATATGTGTATGTGTATATGCACATTTGTGTTTATATATACATCTATCCATATATGTAAATATAAACATACAAATATGCACACATACATATAGATTTTTTGTTTATATATACATCTATCCATATATGTAAATATAAACATACACAGATATATATATATATATGTATATATATATATATATACACCACTGGCTGTCACATTTAAATGACAAGGTCAGCAGAGAGGTGAAATAGGTACAACAGTAATCTTTTTTAGAAAGAAATTGCAGAACTCATATTCATAATGGTGAGTTTTAATCAAATAGCACAAAAAGATAACAGGAATACAAAGGACAGATGATGCCTAATGGAGAATTCCTCACTCCATGCTTCTCTGAAAAAAATAATGATGGCATTAATCATTTTATTAATGTCAGAAATGAAAGAAATGAAACAAATGTGAGACCTAATCTTCAATTCAAATAAATGAAAGGGAATGGACCGAGATTCACTTAGTGCCTTAAGAAAAGAAAGAATGGGGATGAGGTTAATTATGAGGCTCTTAGAGACTCCTGCTCACTAGTCACTTGCAGGGATGAGCACCTCTGAAAGCATATAGTATGTCAAAACTTTTTGACCAAAAACTCAACTTTGTGCTCAGAGCTCACGGTCTGAATTGCGAAAATTTAAATGGGACTCACATTTTGTAAGCAGTGCATATAGTTCAGGTTAACTATTTTGTGGTACTTTTTCACCATCTGTTTTCAATGCAAACAGGACAGAAACGGCAAGTCATTTAACGTTGCTCTGCCTTGATTTCCTCATCTGTAGAAAGGGGATCATATAATACCCAGTTCCAGGGTTGCTGTGAGGACTAAATAAATAATTTGTAAAGCAGTTAGCACATGTATGCAGGTCCAGCATCTCCTGAAATGCAGACCTGAATCTTCTATTGCCTTATAGGCTAACTCTAGAGTATTTCAATAGTACCTCAATCTCCACATGTTCAAAACTAATCACTCCACAAAAACCTGTTCCTTCTTGTGATTTCATTATTTTTTTGTAGGTAGTACCACTGTTAACCTGGATACCTATTTTTATTTTATTTTCTAGATACCTACTTTTAAAATGTTGGGCCTGTCTTTGGCTCCCTTTCTCCCTTTCATACCCTATCAATTAATACACATTTATTAAGTGACCTACTGTGTGCCAAAAACTATACTAAATAAGTATGAGGGATATAGAGAATCAGTTACTAAGCACTACTGTTCAAAGTAGAGTCAGTTCTGTGGCACAGTTGATAGAGCATTTGATTTAAAGGCAAAAAGACCTAAATTCAAATTCAACCTCACATATTTTGCTAGCTTTGTGACCCCAAGTCACTTAACCTCTATTTGCCTCCATTTTCTCAAAAATGGAAATAGTAATATTAACCTACTCCTATAAGAAACTTTCTCTACCCAAGAAAAGCAGGCACAACTCTACAACTTACAGTCTGGAAAAAAAAAAGGTTAAATGATTTACGTAGAGTCATAGCCAGCATTTATTATGAGATAGGAATTGATAAGACTGCTCACTATATATGAGGCAGTGTTTACATAGGATTATATCAATTCATTAAGAAAATACTCGGATAGCGGTGAGGATGGATAAGAGAAAGAATAGACTAGAATCAGGGAGGTCAACTTGTTGAATGAAATAGAATTGGATTGTTTTACCTTTGTGTATGAAGAACAATATATTAAATTGTGCTATCAAGTTTTTTTATCTTTTTATCCTAAATTCCACAAATATCAAAAAAAAGCAAGCATTTTTGTATACAAAGTAGAATAGAAAAAAAAGATCACACATGGAACTGGGGATCTATACTATGTGCAGCATACTTTTAAAAAATGTTAAATTTATTACGTGAGTTTTATTGCTTATCTGATCTTTCTGACCTCCTGTTCTCTTCTGAATATTTTTTAATGCCTCAACGTCTCTTGCCCCTTCCCCCTTTGCAGCCAATCCTCTTTCTTTCCTCCTTTAAAAACCAAATCAAAACAAAGTCTTTACACAAACAAACAAAAACATCTATGCATAATCAAGCAAAACAAATTCCCATTTTGGCAGAGTCTAAAAATGTGTCTCATTCTGCACCTTGAATCCATCCCTTCTCTGTCCCAAGGTGGGTAGCGCTCTCCAGTACTGATCTGGAATCATGGTGGGTCAGTATAGTGATCAAAGACTGAAGTCTTTTGAAGTTTCAAAGTTGTTACTCTTTATGATGTTATTGTAAAAAAAAATGTTCTTTCGGTTTTATTCACTTCACTTTGCATCAGCTCTTCTTACAAATCATATGAGTGATTTCTAAAATAAATATTTTCATAATTTGTTATGGTGTAATATTAATTTGTAACTTATTTAGCTCTTCTCTAATTAATAGACATCCCTTCAGTTTCTACTTCTTTGCTACAGTCAAAAAAGATTCCATAAATATGTGGACAAACATAGAGATGTGTATATGTGTGTGTGTGTGTGCGTGTGTGTATATTTATGTATATATATAGAGAGAGAGTGTGTGAGTATACATACTTACAGTGTTCAAAAAGTCTTAGCATAATCTGAAGCTTTAATAATTTTAAGCTGCACTAAAATTTGGCTAAGTTATTAAACCTTTTAACTACACTTTTTGGAATATCCTACATATACATATAACATATTTGCATCTGGGTCCTTTTCTTTTTCTTTGATTTCCTTGCTATGTAGGGCCAGAAGTGTGTTAGATTAGAAGTATATGCACAGTTAGTAACTTTGGGAGCACAGTTTTGAGTTGCTTTATAGAATGGATTGACTAATTTGTAGCTACACAGTAGACATGCCAGTTTTTCCTAATGCTACAAGAATCAATTATTTCTCCTTTAGTTTCAGACAAAAACAAGAATAACAAAGCGTCTCTTCTGCCTACCTCTTAATCAAATTTCATTTCAGCTTCAGCTGTTCATGATCATGGTCATAATTTTATAACATTTAAGACAATCGAATTGGGACAGGAAAGGTGAAGAAGTATGAATTTGACCAATAACTTTTTTTTAAAGTAAACATAGTATTTGTGGTTGTTCAGTTGTGTCCAATTCCTCATGACTCCATGGACCGTGCTGCCCATGGGATTTTCTTGGCAAAGATACTAGAGTGGTTTGCCATTTCCTTCTCCAGTGGATTAAGGCAAACTGAGGTCAAGTGACTTGTCCAGGGTCACAACAAATAAGTGTCTGAGACCAGATTTGAACTTAGGTTTTTCCTGACACCAGGTTCAATGCTCTACCAACAAGTTGCTGTCTAGTTGCCTCTAAACATATTTTGAAGATAAATAAATCACATTACACTCCTACTTATCCCATAAAATATGCCCCATCATGGAAAAGCTAGATATCTGAATGCCCTATGTAATCAACTTGATCAGAGCTTCCTCAATTATTTGGAGCTTGACAGGCTTATTTATTATTAACATATTTCAATATTTGTATTCCTTCCAACAATGCTATTTTGAATGCAGAATAAAATCTTTGATTTAAATGTGGAGTTAGAAGTCCTGAATTTGATTCTCAGATCTAAATTAAATAGGTGACTTTGGTATCAGTTTACTCATCTGTAAAATTGGAATCCTCTCAAAAAGTATTTGTAAAGCTTAAATGTAACAAAGTATGTGAAATGCTATGAAAATGTTAAATAATCATGAAAATATGAACTATTATTGTATCAAATAATTATTTTCATATCACTATGAGATCTTCAAAGAGGAATACTGCAGATACCCATAATCAATAAAATGAACTTTTATTATCTATAAGAAGCCCCTTTTCCCTTAATGAATGAAGTATTTAAGTACTTGCTTCCTGACTAGTCAAAACCACTGGAGTAGTAATGGCCCCAGTCCTCATTTCTGCCTCTTGCTGGAATGATGGTGTTAAGGTAAAATTTTCTGTTTCTCTGTCCCTCTTTTTCCCTGCTCTGCGTTTGTTCCTCCTTATTAGGTAATTTAGATAATAAATACTCTTGTTTTGTTGCTCCCAAAGACAATGTCAGTTTCCCATTGATATCATAGTATCTCTTTCCCTCAAATGATATATAAAGTTGAGCTGTGGGAGGCTCCCAGAGCACTCTCCCCTCTCACCACCTTCCCACCCCAACTGCTGTTGAATACTGTCTTTGGGTCTCTATTTATGGCTGTTCTTTTGTGAGTAGCATTGAAGTCTGTTAAAGCTACCTCTGTGCACCAGGTGATTTTCATTTGGATTCATCTGCACTACATACTTTACACCAGTCATTGTGCTAAGTGTTAAAAGTTGCAAATATAAAAAAGCAAGACATTCTTTGCCCTCAAGGGCAATTTTCTTCAGTACACCACAAATCTACAAAAATTCCAATTTACTTATCAACAGACCAATCTATGAATACTCAAAACTGCTGATGTGAAACCCACAGATGTTGAGGTTGTATAACATACTTTTTAAATTTAATCTGCATCATTAACATTTTCCTATCACTTTCCCAAGTCTTGACAATCAACAAGACAGTAGAATTTGTCAGTTTTTGAGGTGTAAATGCTCACGCTGAAAAGAACTGGCTCTAGCACACTCCTGTATCTGAGGAATAGGTTGATTGTTTAGGGTAAACAGGAAGACAGGAAGAAAGCAGAATTTCTAAATTCACTTCACCTTTCTGAGATTGTTCCCCCATCTCTAAAAAAATATGGGTTGTAGTAGATGATCTTTAAAATTCCATTCCAGCTTTAAATCCGTCATCTAATGCCTCTTTGTTTCTGTTTTCTTTGAGAGAAGAATAAAGACTTAAAAGAAAAATGGTTGAGAGAGAACTGAAGCTCAAGATAAATCAGAAACTAACATGAAAATCTCTAATCTGCCTATTTCACTTGGCTCAGTCAATTGCATCCAAGATTACTAAAAGAACTGACCAATGAATTTAGAGGAATGGGAATATAACAGTATCAAACATAGGAAGATATACTGATTTTCAAAAGCAGCAAGAAGATAGATACCACAAACTCTATACTGGTGTGTTTGATGTTCATCTTTGGCAAATTTTTAGAACAGATTATTGAACAGATTGTGAGCCCTTAGAAAAGAAAGGAGCGATCACCACATGCCAACATGAGTTCATTAAGAACGAGTCATTAAAGATTAACCTAATTTTATTTTTAACATGATTTTTTTAAACAAATAGATGCCATGGTAGCATTTATCAAGTCTCTCCCACATCCTTTTGGCCAAAATGCAAAGATATGAGCAGGCTGTTAGTTCAATTGGGCATATTTGAAATAGTTTAATGTCTTCAGATATTTGAATGGGTATTCTGTGGAAGAAGGATTAGATCTATTCTACTTGCTTTTAAAGGTGGAAACTAGAACCAATGTTTAGCAGTTACAGAGGAATGTAATGGAATACTATTGTGCTATAAGAAATGATGAACAGACAGACTTCAGAAAAACCTGGAAAGACTTATATGAACTGATGCTGAGTGAAGTGAACAGAACCAGGAGAACATTGAACACAATAACAGCCATGGTGTGAAAGGACTGACTTAGTCCTTCTCAGCAATGCAAGGACCTAAAGCAATTCCAAAGAATCATGATGGAAAATGCCATCCATATACAGAGAAAGAATTATGGAGTCTGAATACTGAGTGAAGCAGACTATTTTCTTTTTTTTTTTTTGCTTTTTTAAAATTTATCACAATTCCTCTTCTTCTTCTATAGCACATGACTAATGTGAAAATATGTATAAAAGGAATGTATATGTAGAGGTTATATTAAATTGCATGCCATATTGGAGACTGGGGAGGGAAGAGAGAGGGAGAAAATCTAAAACTTATGGAAGTGAATGCTGAAAGCTAAAAATAAATAAACTTTAAAAAGGGTAAAACAACTAAACTAAAACGAAAACATGTTATCATCCCATGTGTTGCTACTACTCAAATTTGAGAGGAAATAAATATAGGTAAAAGTCATTGTGACTATAAATGTGAGCCAATGTTATCATTTGTAAAAAAAAGAATAATATTTATTTTATAAGATGTAAATCACTACTTTACTTTGGAAATGACTTAGTTAACATTACAGAATAAAAGTAGTTTAGAGTGGCATTACTGTTTTTAAGGAGGCAGAATTTCTCTAAGGAAAGGCTATTTACCTTGAATAGGGAAAAAAGAAATAGAACTCCTAAAATAATTAGGATAAATAGAAAACACCCACTGTATTCCCCCCCCCTATTCTTCAAAACAGAAATATGTCATTGGATACAGACTGCATTTATATAAATTTGAATAGCCTTGAAATTAATCCTGGTATTGATTTCCCATATGCAGACGGCTTAAAGAAAAATCAGGTAAAAGACCTAGTAAGTTCCAGATAACTGACTTAAAGTCAATTTAATAAATGTTTTCTCTATTGTTTGTTTAAGTAGTTTTGTTTTCATGGCAGAGAGAAACAGGAGGAGGGTGGGATTCATCAAAATTCTGGTAAATAGGAAGGTTAAGTGTGTTTGTCCCAGGCAAATGCTTTTATTTTCTTAGTCTAGTGATGCAGACAGTGATTGGAAGGGAAGGCAGAGAAGAGGGCATCATTGGTAAATATAGAAAAGACTAATACCAAATTCTGTAGAACTATTTTATTCACTGGATAAAAGAAACTCTTGCAGTAAACAGTATATAGTTAACAATACAAAACTTGAGAACTATGGAGGACAAAGTGGCTTCAGAAAAAGAGAGAACTATCTGAAATACAGATTACATATTATGTACACACAACTATAGGCCCCAAAGTAATAACAAGCAGATTTATAAATTCTATGTTGTGAGATTGAATTAAATAATTGGACAGAATTCAAGTTCTAGAAAGAATCTTTGCCCCAGTTGTATCAGATTGCATTCATTAAGGACACATTATGTTTGGATTTCCATTTTCATTGACACATTTCCTAGAATAAGGTCTGGGAAAGATGGATCATTATATTACATATAGAAAGACCTTTGGTTCCACCATCATGGTTCCAGTTTTCTGAAATTTCCTTCTTTATGAAATATTTGATCATTTACTTTAATTTTTTCTAAATTCTGATAGCATGACCCCTCCAAAATTTGGTTCACCAAGTATCTCAAACAGGTTAGATCTGTGTTAGAGTAGGAGATTTTAGTTCTTTTAAATAAGGACCTTTTTACAAAATAAGCCATAAATTCCCCTTCCATATTGGATTGCTAACAGGACTTTTCTCAGCTAACTACATTACCCGATTTCTCCTTCCCAAGGTATCATTGTTATTAAAGCTAATACTGACAAATGGTTATGGTAACTTGTTCTAACAATGAAATCAGTCATCCAGAAAAGACTTTTTTGAAACTCCTAGCTCAACAATGTTATGTTGCCTTAATTTTTAATGTCATATAGATCTATTTGCTCAATCATATAGTCATAGAAAGATCCAGTATAATGCAGTAGTTGGATGGTAGGACTTCAAGCCAGTCCCACTTTGGCACATACTGTTGTATGATCCTGGGCAATTCATTTAATCTGTCATTGCTCTAGGCCATCAGTTTCCAAACTTTTTGGTCTCAGGATTGCTTTATATTCTTAAAAATTATTGAGGACCCTGAAAAGATTTTGTTTATGTGGGTGATATCTAGCAATATTTACCATATTCAAAATGGTATTCAAAATATATTAGTACTTAGTCCTTTTGCAAAAATATGCTTGAACTTGCAGGCAGCATAAGAGGGTCTCAGGGATCTCCAGAGGTCCCATGGTGAGTCTTTGAGAACCAGTAATGTAGGCAACTTTCTGAGACTATAGATTATTTTCATTCAACGGAAGACTGAATTTCCTCAACAGGAGATCCAACGAAATAACATCAATGAAATTAAAATCATACTACCTATCCCTATGCTATACAGTTCTACTACTTTAAGTTATATAGGGAAATAATAAAGCCAGAAACATTCCATTATAGAAAAAAAGACAACTTATTTTCTTTTGTTATCCTTCAGTTTCTAAAAATAGGTTGGAATTAAACGTCATGTACTTTAGGAATTCATTTTATAAATATACTCGGTAACTAGGAAACTCACATTGTCATTATTTATGATCTAGGAATTTTTTCCATGGAAACTATTATAAGGTCATAATTATCAAGCAGTAACAGGAGCTAAAAGACTATTTAGGAAGTCACCAGGAGAAGGTAGCTAAATCTGATGTCTAAATCCAAATTAATGAGGTGAGATTTTTAAGCACCCAAGTACACACCTTCTGCACAATCCCTATTCCATGTCATGAACTCAGCCTTAAAATCAGGCAGAGAAACACGCTAGTGTGACAAATTCTTCCCTCTAAAGAACTTTGTGGCTCTGCATTCCTGAAGAAGGAGGCACCATTTATAGTCCTTATTCTTTCTCATGACATCATTTTACGGTTGATTATGTTGGCATATAATCGAGTTCTCAAAGCACAAGATTCAGTTGAGAACCTGATTGTAGATTCCTAAACTGCCCTGGATTGTCTTCCTAACTGATGCTTACCAGAGATGGAGATAGGACAAGAGGGTGGAGAAAGGTATCCCTGGAATTTGAGGATGTGGTGGTAGTGGGGTCATTGCTACCTTCACAATGATGAATAAATTTTCATTTGCCTCCTAAGCATGAAAACCTTGAGTTCCTAGTGAGGTTATGTGCAGAATGCCAGGACTCAAGAAGCAAATATCAGTGTGGGTTTTTAACTAACTAGGCCAACCATCTCCCTTAGCAAACTGCCTTAGAGAATTTTGAGGGGCAGTATAGCATATGGGAAGATACTGGAAGATCTGAGTTCAAATCTGACTTCTGAAATTATTGAACGTGTCACTACGGTCAAGCCATTTACCCCCTCCAAGTTTTACCTTCCTTACTTGTCATATAGGGATAATAATACCTGTAGCCCCCTATTATAGGGTGATTGTGAGGATAAAAATATATAATGATTTTGAAAATACTTTGCAAGATTTAATATGTTTTATAAATAATAATCATAGTGATTGCTAATCTTTTCCAATCATTACTTGAGGAATTAAGAAGGAGTCTTCTCAATTGTTATATTCCATTTAATAAATTTTCTATCATTTAAAACAATATTGAGAAGGAACAGGACTGTGTCAACAGGAACTGTCACTCTGGGTTCAGGGAAAGAATAAGATACAGGCATTTTGCTAACTTTTACTCCACATTTCCATGGTCCATAATCTTACTCTATAGTCACAATATACATAAACTTTGTCAGTACCTGGAGCATGAGAGTGACGTGTCAGTCACAATAACCTGAGACCATATATTCAGAAATTAGCAAACCATTTTGTCTTACTTGGTTCTCACTGAAGGGTTCCAGACTCTCTTTTCTTTTTTTTTTCAGTCATTAAGAAATTTCCTTTTATCACAGATTATAAATAACAGGGAGAGTTATAGGTCAAGATATTTTTTAAATAAAGATTAGAAAAGTTAAATAAGTAAAGATAAAATGTGAAAATATGCATTTTTCAAAATTACAGAACACCAGAAATATAGATTTGGGAAAAATTTTAATTGTCCATAAACAACTTCTTTCAACTACTTCATTATATTTAAAGGCAAATATCATTCTGTAGTGACTACCAAAACAGTTGGAATCAAAGAAAAATAATTCTATTTCTATTCTATTTTGACGAATTAGAATTCTATTCTAACTTGGAAGTGTATTCAGGGGACTGAATCATTAGTATCTGTAACAGTTTCCAGACTTCTCAACCCACAAACGACAGAAAGGTCAATGGGAAAACTCCCATGGGACCTGGGCAAAAGAGGAGCAGGCAGGTTTGACCCCACCTCAGTGTGGTAGGGGTGCTGGCAGCAGTGGTAGCAATGGCAGCAGCAGCAGAGGCTGCTTCCAGAGCTCTGTCCCTGTTATAAAGAGTTTGTTTCTGACTACCCCCTCTCACAGTCTGCCCTCCCTTCTGTCAGCCTCTCCCTTTTGATTCCCTTTACCCCTACTTTCCTGTAGGGTAAGATACACAATTGAGTGTGCATGTTATTCCCTCCTTAAGTCAAATTCTATGAGAGTAAGGTTCACTCATTTCTTCTCACCTTTCTCCTCTTCCCCTCCATTGTGAAACCTTTTTCTTGCCTATTTTACATGAGATAAGTCACCCCACTCTATTTCTCCTTTTGTCCTTCTTCCAATATGTTCCTCTCTCACCCCTTAATTTTATTCAGATATCCCTTTGTATTCAACTCACCTTATACCATCTATCTATCTATCTATCTATCTATCTATCTATCTATCTATCTATCTATCTATCTATCTATCTATCTATCTATCTATCTATTTATCTATCTATCTATCTATCTATTATCAATCTTTCTCCTCCAACAATCCTAACACTGAGAAAGGTCTCATGAGTTAGAAATATCATCTTTTCATGTAGGAATATAAACAGTTTGATTTTAATAAGTCTCTTATGATTTCTCTTTCCTGTTTACCTTTCCATGCTTCTCTTGATTCTTATATTTGAAAGTCAAATTTCCTATTAAGCACTTGTCTTTTCATCAAGAATGTTTAAAAGGCTTCTATTTCATCGAATGTCCATTTTTCCCCTTTAGGATTATACTCAGCTTTCCTGGGTAGATGATCCCTTACTGTAGAAACTGCTAAATCTTGTGATATCTTGATTGTATTTCCACAATATTTCAATTGTTTCTTTCTGGCTGATTGTAATATTTTCTCCTTGACCAGGGAACTCTGGAATTTGACAATGATATTCCTAGGAGTTTTCCTTTCAGGTTCTCTTTCCATTTCTATTTTACCCTCTGGTTCTAGAATATCAGGGCAATTGTCCTTGATCATTTCTTGAAAGATGATGTCTAGGATCTTCTTTTTATCATGGTTTACAGGTAGTCCATTAATTTTTAATTACCTCTTCTGGATCTATTGTCCAAGACAATTGTGCTTTTTAAGGCATTCTTCTTCTCATTTTGGATTTTGGCTTTTTGGATTTCTTTTGCCATTCAGGTTTCTCTATTTTTTAAGGTGTCATTTTCTTCAATGTTTTGGCGGGGGGCAGGGCAGTCTCCTTCAGCAATCTATTGACTTGATTTTCAAAACCCTTTTTGAGATCCTCCATGACCTATGGTCAATTTATATTCTTCTTGGAGGCTTTTGACATAGGAACTTTGACTCTTCTGTCCTCTGGTTATATGACCTGGTCTTTCTTGTCATAAAAATAAGATTTTATAGTCTGAGTTATTTTATGGTGTTACTTATCTTCCCAACCAAACACTTGACTTTAGGACTCTGATTCCAGTGGAGGTAGGTGTACAATCCCAGGCTTCAGGGATTTTGTATCAGCCACACAATCCCCCACTGTCTGGGGGCCTACATCTCTGGAAGCTCTTTTCTGCTGCTGCTACTGCCTCTCATATCACTACCCCTACCATTATCTGCAACATCCTGTGGCTGAGGCTGGACCATCCAGACTACATGCTCTTCTTTCATCCAGTTCCCACAGTTTTCCCACTGAACTTTTTGGCATTTGTGGGAGAACTTTGGAAACTGCCACAGCTGCCAATGACTCAGTGCCTGCAGGACTACTCTGACCTCTGTGCTGATGTGGTCTATGGTGGAGGGCTCCCTGGTCTGCTCCTTGTCTGATGTAATAGACTCTTCCTGTTGAAATTCCAATTTGTCTTGGGCTGGGGATTTGTTTCACTCTGTCATTTTGTGTATTCTGTAGCTCTAAAATTTGTTTAGAATCATTTTTTACAGGTATTTGGAAGGCTTTGGAGGAGAGCTCAGGGAAATCCCTGCTTTTATTCTGCTATCTTGGCTTTGCCTCTAAATTATTTTTAAAAACTGCAGAAAGGGAAAAACAAAAAAACTTCAGTATATAGAAAAAGAAAGTCTTCCTGAAGATTATCCTTGTTTTTAGAAAAAAGAGGCAGTAGTTGTGGAAGAAAAAACATCAACTTAGTAATGTAAAAAAAAATTTCTCTCTTTCTTCCTGCTCTCCTTCATTGAAGAGTTTTGAACTGGATCTATTAAAACAAAGGAGATAAAACTTGGATTTTATTGAAGAATAAAGAAAAGACCTCTTCTTCCTTTTTCTCCTTGTCCAAAGGAAATGTCTTTATCTATGGCCAATCATAGAAGAGTACACTAGTGTCCTTGGTTGATCAAAAGTCATGAGTCAAAACCTTAACCTAAAGAAAGAGTCTGGCCTAAAGAAAGATCCTCTGGGAAAGAGAAATTGAGGAAAAGAAATTAATGTGACCACCAAAATTGTAAAACATAGATCAATCCCTAGGATTTATCAACAAAAATGAGCAAAAATAAAGAGGATTTTATGATACCAACGATGATTAAAACCAGTCCAGAAGAGTAGCTTGAAAATATCTACAGTCAAAACACATGCACGCACACACACACACACACAATTTGCCTAGAAGAACAATTACAATTCTTGGAAGAAAATATGCAAGAATTTTTTTTTAATTATGAAAGGAAACTGTGGAAGAAATACTTTAAAAAAGAATCAGTGTCTTAACAGAATAGATACAGAATTTTATGCTAGTATCAAATTCCCTAAAAATCAGACTGGGGGCAAATAGAAATTAATGTCTGCAGGAGACATCAAGAATTCTTAAAATGAAGTCTAAAAAGTGAGAAGATAAAAAAAGATTTAAGATCTCTTATATGAGAAACATCTGACATAGAAAGTAGATCAAGGAGTGATAAGTTAAGTATCAATGGATAACAAATTCCATTATCAAAAAAAAAAAGAATCTGGACATAGTATTTCAAGAAATCATTGCATTGCAAAAAAGATTGGCCAGCCTCATTACAACAAAAGGCAATATGAAAATAGAAAGAATTTACTAATTAACTACTAAAAGAAACACCAAAATGCAAACTACTAGAAATGTCATTGCCAAAACTGAGAGCTTCCAGCATGAAACAATCCACTATCACCCCACAAAACAAAATTACAAGAACGTAGAAATAGTTCAAATGTCAAAAACCAAACTCAGGATTATGCACAATTTCAAATTTACCAACACAAAGGAACAGAGAATATGGAATAAGATATTCTAAAAAGCAAAAATCAGGTTCTACAACCACATATAAGTTACCCAGAAAAACTGAGTAGGATCCTACATGGGAGAAAATGCATTTTCAATGAAACAGAGGAATTGGAAACATTCCTGATGGAAAGGAACTTTGAAATATAAATATGGGAGTCAAGAGCAAAATAAGGTAAATACAAGCAAAGAACCAAATGTAAAGATCAAATGTTTCCATTCCAGTTTGAGCATAGGAAAAACGTTATAAAGGTTCTTTCAGAATCCAAAAGTTACAGAGCATAAAGTTATTCAAGTAAAACAGAAGACCTATAAATAGTTTTGTTATGTTGAAAAATGTTGGACACAGAGTCAAGATGGCAGAGTAGAAAGACTCACGTATGCTAGCTCCAAACCCATAGCCCAAGGGTTTAATGTAAGAAGAGCTCCCCACAAGTTCTGGATCACTGCAGGGTGTGCAGAAACACAGTGGAAAAGATTTCCATTCCAGAGCCCTGGAGAGCGGCCCCCAGGGTCCCTCCTGCCCTGGAAAGTGGAGCCCACCCCTGCGCTGTCCTGGCCGCGTCCCCAGAGCAGCAGATCTGAGCAGGCTTCAGGGACGGAATCTCCGGCTGCCGGGAAGGTCCCTCCACCCACAGATGCTACAGGTCAGTGAGAGAGACGTCTGTGCTGGCCGAGAGGGGAGCGGGGTGTCTCCGGGACTTGAGCCCCCTCGGGAGGAAGCGGTGGAGGCAGAGGCAGGGGCAGTGACAGAGGCAGCTGTGACCCCAGACAGCAGGCAGCAGCAGGCAGAAGCTCAGGTCTCTGCATAAACCCCCTGAGGAAGCTAAGCCTGGGAGGCGGCCCTGCCCCCACCCGCTCCATTAATGAAGGTCTCTGCATAAAGCCCCTGAGAGAACTGAGCCTGGGAAGTGGCCCTGCCCCCACCCCAGCACCAGAACTTAAGCTCACATTGAATAGCAGCCCCGCCTGCCACGGAAAGCCCATTTGAATCTCAGACCCCAAGTACTAGCTGGGCGGATCTAGGCAGGGGTGGAGAGGAATCTTAGAAGTCAAGTAACTGGCTGGGAAAATGCCCAGAAAAGGGAAAAAAAATAAGACTATAGAGAGCTTCTTTGAGCAGGTGCAAATGTTCCTGCCTTTCAATTCTGATGACAAGGAAATATTTTTACCATCAGGGAAAGATGTGGAGGACGGGGCCTCTGGATCCCAGACATCCCAGGGGGATGTCCTGTGGGCTCAGGCCTTGGAAGAGCTCAAAAAGGATTTTGAAAAGCAAGTTAGACAGGTGGAGGAAAAGCTGGGAAGAGAAATGAGAGAGATGCAAGAAAAGTATGAAAAATGGGTCAATACCCTGCTAAAGGAGACCCAAAAAAATGTTGAAGAAAATAACACCTTGAAAAATAGGCTCACTCAATTGGCAAAAGAGGTTCAAAAAGCCAATGAGGAGAAGAATGCTTTCAAAAGCAGAAATAGCCAAATGGAAAAGGAGGTTCAAAAGTTCACTGAAGAGAATAGTTCTCTCAAAATTAGAATAAAACAGATGGAGTCTAATAACTTTCTGAGAAACCAAGAAATCACAAAACAAAACCAAAAGAATGAAAAAATGGAAGAGAATGTGAAATATTTCATGGGAAAAACAACTGACCTGGAAAATAGATCCAGGAGAGACAATTTAAAAATTATGGGATTACCTGAAAGTCATGATCAAAAAAAGAGCCTAGACATCATCTTCCATGAAATTATCGAGGAAAACTGCCCTGATATTCTAGAACCAGAGGGCAAAATAAGTATTGAAAGAATCCATCGATCACCACCTGAAAGAGATCCAAAAAGAGAAACTCCTAGGAACATTGTGGCCAAATTCCAGAACTCCCAGGTCAAGGAGAAAATCTTGCAAGCAGCTAGAAAGAAACAATTCCAGTATTGTGGAAATGCAATCAGGATAACTCAAGATCTAGCAGCTTCTACATTAAGGGATCAAAAGGCATGGAATAGGATATTCCAGAAGTCCAAGGAACTAGGACTCAAACCAAGAATCACCTACCCAGCAAAACTGAGTATAATACTTCAGGGGAAAATATGGTCTCTCAATGAAACAGAGGATTTTCAAGCATTCTTGATGAAAAGACCAGAGCTGAAAAGAAAATTTGACTTTCAAACACAAGAATGAGAAGAACCATGAAAAAGTAAACAGCAAAGAGAAGTCAGAAGGGACTTAGCAAAAGTGAACTGTTTACATTCCTACATAGAAAGACAATATTTGGAACTCTTAAAACTTTTGAGTATCTGGGTAGTTGGTGGGATCACACACACACATACACACACACATGTACACGCATGCACGCACACACACAAACACACATGCACGCACATACAGAGACAGAGAACACAGAGTGAATTGAATAGGATGGGACCATATCTTAAAAGAAATTAAGGTAAATGGTGAGAGAGAAATGTAGTGGGAGGAAAGAGGGTGAAATGGAATGGGGTAAATTATATGTCATTTAAGAGGCAAGCAGGAGACTTTTTAGTGGAGGGAAAAAGAGGAGAGCTGAGAAGAAAAACCAGAAGTTTACCCTCATCACATTTGACTAAAGGAAGGAATAAAATGCACACTCATTTTGGAATGAAAACCTATCTTACAATACAGGAAAATGGGGGAGAAGGAGATAAGCAAGGGGGGGATGATGGAAGGGAGGGCAGTGGGAGGAGGAGGGAGCAATTTGAAGTCAACATTCAGGGAGGGACAGGATCAAAAGAGAGAATAGAAACAATGAGGGGCAGGATAGGATGGAGGGTAATTCAGTTAGTCTTACACAACACAACTATCAGGGAAGTCATTTGCAAAACTACACAGATAGGGCCTATATTGAATTGCCTGCCTTCCCAAAGGGAGTGGGTGGGGAGGGAGGGATGGGGAGAATTTGGAACTCAAAGTTTTAGGAACAACTGTTTAGTATTGTTGTTGCTACTAGGAAATAAGACATACAGTTAATGAGGAATAGAAAGTCATCTGGCCCTACAGGAGAAAAGAGAAGATGGGGACAAGAGAAGAGAGGGATGATAGAAGAGAGGGCAGATTGGAGATAGGGAAAATTAGATTGCTCGGTGTATTGGGGTGGGGGAAGGGGAGAAAAGGGAACCCAAAATTTTGTGAAAATGAATGTAAAAAGTTAAATAAATAAATTTTTATTAAAGAAGAAAAAAAGAAAAATGTTATAAAAAATGAGAAGAGAGGGAGGTGAGGCTACATTGTGGGCAAATGAGAGGAAAGATGGGGGACTTGTATACACACATAATTGGGTTGTTCAAGGATAACTGTATAAAAACAAAGTTTGGGAGGGTGTAGGCAGTACTTGAATGTCATTTTGATTTTTCAAATACATTCATTCACATACACACAAAATTTGGTACAGTTATACATTCAACTTAACGGCGATATAGATATAACAGGAAAAAGGGAAAAGGGTTAGATTTGGAGAGGGATCAGTCCTAAATGGAACGAAATCCCATCTTGGAAAAGGTTTAAGTAAAAATGTTAGCAGGAAAAAAATAAAAGATAATAACTTGAAATAAATAGGCAGTAAATGATATAAAGAAGAAATAGTATAAGAAAATACCACGAAGGTAAACAATTATGCATCATGACTGTGAATCAACTCATAAAACAGACAATGCTAGGAGAATGCATTATCAAGTACAATTCAACAATATGCTGCCCCTCCCAAAAAAAGTATGTGAAACAGACACATACAGCTGAACATTAAAAGTAGGAATAGAAATTACGATTTCAGACAAGACAATAGCAGAAATAAATTTAATTAAAACAGAAAAAGAGGAAAACTAAATTTTGATGAAAAGTAATATAGAAAATTAATTTATTTTAATACTTACTATATATGTAATCAAGGTGTAGCTTCTAAATACATATAAAGGAAATATTAGGTTCTAAAGGAAAAAAATCTGGATTACTAGAAGAAAGAGAGAAGAAAACTATTATAGTTATTTAGTAATTTTAAAAGTTTCTAAAGGAAAAATAAATTAGTTTTAAGGTGAAACAGAGAGCAAACTGTAGAAGTGGGGGTCCTCAATTTACCACAACTAATTTTAAATCAGCTTTGTTGATTAAAATTAAATACCTGATAGAATTTTAGAAACCAGTTAGATAATGAATGACTTTTTAGTGGAAAAAGAAAGGAACATACATATTTCTCAGCTCTCTGTGGCACCTAAAAATTTATCCTGTTTTAAGACATAAAAATCACAAATAGATATAGAAAAGAAGAAGTATGCCATCTATCCTTTGTTCACCATACCATAATGAAAATATATCAAGGAGCTGTTGAGAAATAATAAAGTAAACTGAAGACTAAACTTAATCCTAAGGAATCAATGGTTCAATAAAAAACCCCAAATTATTGAACTTTCTCCAATGTCCTGCTGTGCATATGACATTTTTCATTTATATTTAAGTTTAACATTTAAGATTATATGTTTCCTTTTGTCTTATGTATTTAAGTTTTACTATTTCTCCAAAATAAAAAAAAGATTTAAAAAACAAATTATAGAAATGATAAATAATTAAAACAACAATGAAACAGCATAACAAAAATTTGGGAATTAAGTCAAAACAGTCCCTACTGGAAAAATATGTATTTGTACACACATAAAAAAGAGTGAGCATATCAGGAAGTTGAGAATAAAACTAGATACTAGGATACTTGCCAAAGATGGATAAGCATCCCTAAAAAGGGTTCAGCAAGCCCTTACACCAGAGGTACTACTCCTCCTTGAACATTCCATACACATAATATGTGATACATGAACCAGGGAGAGTCAAATCAGAAAAGAAAACCATAAACCATATCTTTAATGAACACTGATGTAAACATATTAAATGAAATGTTAGCAAAAAATAAAATGGAACCGCAAAGATGATACACTATGAACAGTTTGGATTTGTATCAGTAACTTTGGATTGTTATATAATTATTCATATTAATAAAAATCAACAAAAGCATATGATCATATCAATAGATAAAAATTTTTTGACAATTTATAACATCTATTTCTGTGAAAAATGTTAGACATTAAATGAATAAATAAACCTTTCCTTAAGATCACAAATATCATATGTCTAAAATCAAGAGCTACCATTATGTGTAACAGAAATAAACTACAGTCCTTTCTAATAACATCATAGACCAAAAAAGAACGTCCACTCCTATTTGACACAGTACTAGAAATGCTGATTATAAGAATAAGAGAGGGAAAGGAAACCTAGGCAAAATCATAGATAAATAAGAGACAATTATCTCATTTTGCAGATTATAAGATGATGTACTTAAAGAATCCTGAACACTTAACTAAAAAGTAATTGAAAAAAATGCTTTCAGTAAATTTGCAGAAGAGAAAACAATTCCACACAAATCATCAGTATTTCTAAAAAGTATTAATAAATACCCAACAAAAGAGGTTAAAAAGAGAAATTCTACATAAAATGTCTATAACATGTAAAATACTTGGTAATATTTGTGCCAAGATACACATAAGAACTATGTAAATACAACTATAAACCACTGTTTCTAGAAATAGATAGATCTAAGTGGTCATGAAATTTTAATTTGTCATAACAATTTTGAGTCAATACAAAAATGATAATTTATATAAACTAATTTGTGAATTCACTGCCATATATCAATCAAACTACCAAAGGAGCATTTTGCAATAACTAAAAAAAAATAATGAAATACAGAAGGAAGCAAAAAAACTCAAGCATCTCAAGAGAAATAATGAAAAGGACTAAGGACAAAGGACAAAGGGAGACTAGCAGAGGCAAATTTCAAACTATACTGTGAAGCAGGAACTCTCAAAACAGTGTGATACTGGCTAAAAAAATAGAGTTCAATTAACGGAATTGATTAGGTACAAAATATACAAAGGTAAATATATTTGGTGTGCAGGTACTCGATAAGCACAAAGACTTCAGCTCCTGGGATGAGGACTCAGTATTTGAGAAAAATCTACTGGGAAAACTGAACGAAAATATCAAACATGGTAAGCTCCAAATGGATATATAGCCTGGATAGAAACGGTCACCTCTTCCTGTAGCGGCCTCACTAGACTTGCAAGGAGAGGTGGTGCTGTGTAGCTCCCATACCCTCTTCTCCTGGGTCAGCAAGAGGTGCCTATGGGGCTGCCACTGAGGGTTGACTCTATGGCTAGAACTAGACAGAGGAGCACTATGACTGTGCTGGCATCATTCAAAAATAATAGATAAGAAAACTTATAAAACGACTCTTCAATCAAGTGTAATTGTTTGATGCTTGTTGGTATCTAAACCCTTCGTGTTTCCATTATGCCAGCAGCAACCATAGATCATAGCCAAAGAATTTGTGAAGTTTGGTTTGCAATGTGAATGATGAGAAGAGAACAATTCATCAAATTATAAGGAAGTATAATTATGTTGCTATGGGCACCAAGTTTCCAGGTGTGGTTGCAAGACCCATTAGAGAATTCAGAAGTAATGCTATCAGTACCAACTATTGAGATATAATGTAGACTTGCTAAAGATAATTCAGTGTGTATTAAGATTTATGAATGAGCAAGGAGAATACCCTCCAGGAACTTCAACGTGGCAGTTCAACTTCAAGTTTAATTTAATGGAGGACATGTATGCCCAGGACTCCACAAAACTCCTACTGACTTCAGGAGTCCAGTTTAAAAAGCATGAGGGGGAAGGGATTGAGACATAGTATTTTGCAGAACTAATCATGACATCGGACATTGTGCTGTGTGAGGGGGTCACGTTACTTTCATTTCACAGTGGTTATGACTTTGGCCATTTAATTAAAATCCTGACCAACTCTAACTTACTTAAAAAAGGGCTGGACTTCTTTGACATTGTCCAACTGCTATTCCCAGTCAAGTACCTCATGAAAAGCTGCAAGAATCTCAAGGGTGGTCTGTGAGAGGTGGCCAAGCAGCTGGAGTTGGAGCAGACAGGACTGCAGCACCAGGCCAGATCCGATTCGTTACTGACAGGAACGGCCTTTTTCAAAATGACAGAAACGTTCTTTGAAGATCACATCAATGATGCCAAGTTCTATGGGCACTTGTACAACCTTGGTTCAGCCTCCTCCCATGTGCAGAATGGTACAGGGAATGCATATGAAAAGGAGGATAGCAAGCAGTCATGACATGAGGTGGATGAACAACAGGCCTCAGTGTCTGGAGTTATACATGTGCTTGTATATAGGTTTTATCTCTAGTTAAATTTCTTGGACAGTGGACAATAAGGCTTTTCTTTCTTTTTTTAACCCTTCTTTCTCAAATCATTTTCTCCTTTGAATTTTGGTACTAATTATGACCATTCCTTCCACAGATCCTGATAAGTAGAAGAATCTTTAGATTAAATTTGACTATAGAATTAATCCATCTGTTTTAACATGTGTGACCAAGGGGAACATCCATATCACATTCAATTTTTGGTAAATATATCTAGTCGGTCTTAGTTTGTACCCTACATCCATTCCCCCCATTACCAGATTCACAAGCACTGACTATATATAATTTATTGCCATGTTTCATGTCTGCCCTTTCCAGTACACAAGTTTTAGGTATTTGAGATTGTGGACCATCAATTTTGCACTTTACAGAGTGACTCAGATGCACCATTAAGGCTCAGAATGCTCTACCATAGGTCAGGTACAAATTCTCCTTGTGAATTTTTGGAATGGGTACTCCGGATTTGTGTGTCCTGTGTTTTCTTTGAGCTTTCTCAATTCTGCTTTGCTCTTAAAGCACAACACTTTTTCTGAAGTGGGCATTGCCATGCTGAGAAGTACTATGCCAGTGTCTCCTATGTCACACAATCAATTCCAAAGTTCTTAAGAGACACATTGAGAATGTCTGTGTCATTATTTCTGACCACCATGTGAATGCTTGCCCTGTGTGAGTTCTCCATAAAATAGTCTTTTTGGCAAATGTACATTTTACATTCACACAGTATGGCCAGCCCATTGGAGTTGTGCTCTCTAAAGCAGAGTTTGAATGCTTGGCAGTTTAGTTCAAGTAAAGACCTCAGTGTCTGGTACCTTATCTTGCTAGGTGATCTTCAGAATCTCCCTAAGGTGATTCAAATGGAAACAATTCATTTTCCTGGCATGGCGCTGGTGTACTGTCCTTGTTTCACAGACATACAACAATGAAATCAGCACAATAACTCTGTACACCTTCAGTTTGGTAGTCAGCTTATACGCCTTCTCTTCTTTTCCTTCAGAGACTTCCAAACACTGAGCTGACTTCAGCAATGTGTGCTTCAACCTTATAATCAATGTGTACATCCCTGGAAAGTACACTACCAAGGTAAGTGAACTTATCCACAGTATTTAGAACTTCTTCATTTACTGCAAGTGATGGTTCCACATATGAATGGTGTAGTGGTGGCTGATCCAAATCACTACTAATTATAGAAATACAAATTAGAGCATTTTGAAGATTCCACCTTATACCCATCAGATTAGCAAAGATAGATGATAGACAGACAGACAGACAGGCGGACAGGCAGACAGACAAACAGACAGATAGATAGATAGATAGATAGATAGATAGATAGATAGATAGATAGATACTTTAAAAGGAAGGGCTGTGGGAAAACAAGCAAATTGATGCACTATTGGTGGAAGTGTTAGTGAGTCCAACTATTCTGGATAGCAATTTGGAATTGCTTCTACTAAAAGCTTCTACACTGTTTAACATACTCTTTGACCCAGCTACAACACTGTTGGCCTATATTCAAAAGTTGTCAAAGAAATAGGAAAAATGTTATATACAAACACACATGTGTATGTGTGCATGTGTATGTGTGTGTATGCATGTGTGTGTGTGTGTGTGCTTAGAGTAATTCTTTTTGTGGTGACAAATAAACTAGAACCAAAAGTATCTGGGCATTGTCTTATGTATACTCTGGATTGTTAGAAAGGAAATTTCATAGATTTCTGATAGGGAGGATCCCATTACCTAAAATTCTACAGATTGAAGTTGGCTAGAAGAAAGACATGATGATTTCAAGAATGGAATTCTTACCACAAAAACACAATTACAATAAAGGAAAAGGAAACACCTACATTAGAGATAACACATATAAGCAAGCAATTGTGTAACTAACTTAAATGGCAAAATACCTTGTACAAAAATAAGAAAAAGAAATTGAAGATGAAAGAGTGGTATGGTTCTACAGGAAAATATGATGTTGGTAAGGATAGAAGACACTGCAGCAATAGCAAGATGGGAGTTGAGACAAAAGATAAAGATAATTTTGTTTGCATTGTGTCTTTGACATTAATCTACAATGTAAGAATCTTGCAGGTTAGTATCCTCCTGTGGACAAGGACCCTTATAAATTATAGTCTGAAGTTTCTGGTAGAGACTTCCAGGAGCCTAAAGGGTAGAGTAAACTGTAAGTGCTCTTACCTTCCCCTTGTTAACCTTGAAAAACCCAGAAATATTTCCCCAGAAAAAATCCTGGAAGAGTGGAGCTAGCAGAAGGCATACAACAGTCTTTCAGCTCTGGGGCTAGGGATATCAATGAGAAGAGTCCCTCTTGCTGTGGCTGAAAGAGACCAGTGCAGGACAAGAGGAGTCCCAACAAGCCCCACCTCAGAGGACCAGAAGGAGATCCTGAGCCCCAGGGGGTTGGAGCTGCTAAATTCCAACACCAGGATCCCAGGCATGTCAGCGCAACCAGGGCAAGTAGGCAGATACCGGAACAGATGGGATTCATCATCTGCAGGGCCTGCCTGTGCTTTAGCTGAGGAAGAGGAGACCTTCTGTGGCCAGACCACTCTTTCTCCATATCTCACTCCATAAGCTTCAGTATAAACCCAGCAAAACTCAAGAAGACTTCACCTGGCCTAAATCTTAGTACATATCAGTATTATATAGCTTCTATCTAAAAGAAACAGAGGCCACAACACATTAAACCAGTAACCAAGCCTCAAGCCCCAGAACAGGAAACATGAGACTGAGCCCCCTATGCTCCAGAAGCAGAGATCCACTTTAAAAGCCAGGAAAAAGACAATCAGCATGAACAAGAAGCAAATCAGAAAAGCAAAGACCATAGAATCATACTGTGGGGAGAGGAAGATCAAAGTATTGACATAATACCCACATCTGAAACCTAGGGAATATGAGCCAAACTGGTCTCAAGTCCAAAGAGCAGTTTTGGAAGAGCTCAAGAAGGATTTAAAAGGCCAAATTAGAGAGGCAGAAGAAAAATCGAACAATGATTTTTAAAAATACAATTGACAAAATAGAAAAAAGAATTCACTGAAGAGAACACCTCCTTAAAAAATAAAAATTGGTCAAATGGATAAGGAGGTACAAAACGTAACTGGGAAAACTGGACAAATGGAAAAGGGTATACAAAAGCTAACTGAAGAAAACAAGTTGTTAAAAATTAGAATTGAGCAAGTAGAGGATAATGACTCTATGTGACATCAAGAATCAGTCAAACAAAATGTAAAGAATGAAAAAAGAGAAGAAAATGTTAAATATCTCATTGGAAAAACAACTGACTTGGAAAATAGATCCAGGAGAGACAATCTGAGAATTATTGGTCTACCACAATGAAAAAAGAGTCTGGACAAAATCTTCCAAGAAATCATCAAGAAAAACTTCTCTGAGGGCCTAGATACAGAGGGTAAAATAGTCATCAAAAGAATCCACCGATCATCTCCTGAAAGTGATCCCAAATTGAAAATGCCAAGGAGTATTTTTGCCAAAACTAACAGGTCAAGGAGAAAATACTGCAAGTAGCCAAAGTTAAATAATTCAAATATTGAGGAACTACATTCAGGATCGCACGGGACCTTGAAGGTTTTACATTAAAAGATATGAGGGACTGGAATATGATATTCTGTAAGGCAAAGAAGCTTGGACCATAACCAAGGATCAATTAACCAGCAAAATTGAGCATAATCTTCCAGGAAAGGACAATAGACAGTCAAAGAAATATGGGGTTTCCAAACCTTCCTGATGAAAAGACCAGAGCTCAATAGAAAATTTGATCGTCAAATACAAAACTCAAGAGAGGCGATGAAAAGTAAACAAGAAAAAAAAAGAAGAAAAATCTTGTTATTTAATACATTCCTATACTGGAGGATGATACCTGTTAATCTTATTATCATGACAGACCTCTGGAGAAAACTGAATGGGGACAGAAAAGAATATACCTTTTTCTCAGTGTTACATGGCACATACACAAAAGCTAATCATGTATTAAGGCATAAAAACCTCACAAACCAATGCAGGAAGGCAGAAGTAGTCAATGCATCCTTTTCAGATCATGATGTGATAAAAATTATATGTAATAAAGAGCCATGGAAAAATAGATCAAAAACTAATTGGAAAGTAATTAATCTAATCCTAAAGAATGAATGGGTCAAACAACACATCATAGAAATGATCAATAACTTCATTCAAGACATTGACCATAAAAGACAACCTGCCAAAGCTTATGGGATGGAATGAAAACTGTGGTTATGGGAAGTTTTATATCTCTAACTGCTTACAAGAATAAAATAGAGAAAGAAGAGATCACTGAATTAGCTGAAAAATGAAAGAAATGAAAAAGCTAGAAAAAGAACAAGTTGAAAATCTCCAATTAAACACCAAATTAGAAATACTGAAAACCAAAGGAGCAATTAAACACATTGAAATTAAGAAAACTATTGAACTAATAAATAAAACCAAGAGCTGGTTTTATGAGAAAAAACGATAAAATTGATAAATCTTTTGTCAATTTAATCTAAAAAAAGAAAGAAGGAAAGTAAATTACCATTGTCAAAAATTAAGTCTGAACTCACCTCCAATGAAGAGGAAATTAAAAAAAAAATTAGAAATTACTTTACTCAGTTCAATGCCTATGAATATGACAATGTTAATGAAATAGATAATTATTTACAAAATATAAATTGCACAGATTAACAGAAGAGGAAGTAAAATACTTAAATAACCTTATCTTAGAAAAAGAAATTGAACAAGCCA
Source organism: Bettongia penicillata ogilbyi (assembly GCA_023548195.1). NCBI lineage: Eukaryota > Metazoa > Chordata > Mammalia > Diprotodontia > Potoroidae > Bettongia > Bettongia penicillata. The sequence goes on from JAJHZJ010000021.1 coordinate 3,812,303, forward strand.
TCAATGTACTCCTTAGGAAAAAAATGTTCAAGGTCAGATGGCATCACAAGAAAATTCTATCAAATATTTCAAGAATGGTTAATTCCAATACTATATAGATATTTGGAGAAGTTGATGAAGGAGTTTTTGTTTTTATGACACAAATATGGCTCTGATACCTAATCTAGAAAGAGTGAAAGGAGAGAAAGAATATTATAGACCAATTTCCCTAATGAATATAGATGCAAAAAGTTTAAATAAGATATTAGAAAAAAGATTACAGTAACTTATCATGAGAATAATACACTTTGGTCAGGAAGGATTTATACTAGGAATGCAGGGCTGGTTCAGTATCAGGAAAATTATCAGGATAATTGATCACAACAACAAAAAAAGTAACAGAAACCATATGATTATCTCCATAAATGCAGATAAAGCTTTTGACAAAATACAACACCCATTCCTATTGAAAACCCCAGAAAGTATAGGAATAAATGGAGCTTTCCTTAAAATAATAGGTAACATCTACCTAAAACCAGCAGCAAGGTTATATGTAATGGAGATAAGCTAGATGTATTTCCAGTAAGATGAGGGGGTGAAAGAAGGATGTCCATTATCACCAGTGTTACTCAGGATGGTACTTGAAATGTTAGCTTTAGCAATAAAAGAAGAAAAAGAAATTGAAAGAATTAGAATAGGCAAAGAAGAAAGGAAGGTATCACTCTTTGCAGACAACATGATGATATACTTAGAGAATCCTAGAGAATCAAGTAAAAAACAAATACTGCAAAGTTGCAAGCTACAAAATAAACCCACATAAATCATCTGCATTTCTATATATTACTAACAAAGCCCAAAAAGAAGAGATAGAAAGAGAAATCTCATTTAAAGTTAAGGTAAACACTAAAAAATATTTAGAAGTCCACCTGCCAAAACAAACCCAAAGACTTTATGAGCACAATTACAAAACATTTTTTGCACAAATAAAGTCAGATCTAAATAATTTTAAAAACATTAGTTGCTCAGTAGGGTAGGGGTAGGCTGAGCTAATATAATTAAAATGGCAATTCTACCCAAATTAATTTACTTATTCAGTATCATACAAATCAAACTACCAGAAAATTGTTTTATAGAGCTTGAAAAAATAATATAAAAATTCATCTGGAAGAAAAAAATGATCAGAATATCAAGGGAATTAGTGAAAAGAAACACTAGGGAAGGAGGCCTAGCCATACCAGATCTCAAATTGTATATCATAAAGCAACAATCATCAAAACCACCTGATACTGGTTAAGAAATAGAGGGGTAGATCAGTGGAATATGTTAGGTACACAAGACATTCTAGTCAATTATTATAGCAGTATACTGTTTGATAAAACCCAAAACCCCAGCTTCTGGGATAAAGATTCATTGTTTGACAAAAACTGCTGCAAAAACTGGAAAATAATGTGGCAAAAACAATGCTTCACACCGTATACCAGAACAAAGTCCAAATGGGTACACAGTCTAGGTATAAAGGCTGATACTATAAACAAATTAGGGAAACAAGGAACAGTTGATTTGACAGATTTATGGAGAATGGGGAGATTTATGATGAAACAAGAAATAGAGAACATTATGAAATGTAGAATGAATAGTTTTGATTGCATTAAATTGAAAGATTTTTGGACAAACAAAGCCAATGTAACCAAGATTAGGAAGGAAGTGGAAAACTGGGAAAGAATTTTTACAACTATTATCTCTGATAAAGGCCTCCTTTCTAAAATGCATAGGGGAGTCAAATTCACAAGAATACAAGTCATTCCCCAGTTGATAAATGATCAAAGGATATGAACAGGCAGTTTTGAGAAGAAAAAATTAAAACTATGTATAGTCATACAAAAATAGTCTAAGTCACTATTGATCAGAGAGATGTGAATCAAAGCAACTCTGAGGTACCACATCACACCTATCAGATTGGCTAACATGGCAAAACAGGAAGGAGATAAATGTTGGTGAAGATGTGGGAGAGTTGGAACTCTAATTCATTGATGGTGGAACTGTAAGCTGATTCAATCATTCTGGAAGAGCTATTTGGAATTATACCCAAAGGGCTATAAAAATCTTCATTTGACCCAGTAATACTGCTTCTAGGGCTATATCCCAAAGAGATCATAAAAATGGGGAAAAACCCACCTGTCAAAAACATTTATAGCAGCTTTTTTGTAGTTACCAGAACTAGAAATCGAACTAATACCCATCAATTGGGGAATGGCTGAACAAGTTGTGGCATATGAATGTAATGGAATACTATTGTGGTAAAAGAAATGATGAACAGGTGGTCAGAAAAACCTGGAAAGACTTATATGACTTGATGCTGAGTAAAATGAGAAGAACCAGGAGAACATTATACACATTATGATCCACAATGTGCACGAACTGTTTTTGGTAGACTTAGATCTTCACAACAATGCAAAGACTAAAACATTTCCAAAGGATTCTTGATGCATAATGTCATCCAAACCCAGAGAAAGAACTATAGAGTTGGAATGCAGATGAAGCAATTTTATCTTTTGTTATGTTTTGTTTTGTTTTGGTTTGGTTTTTCTCATGGTTGCTCCCATTCATTTTAATTTTTCTATGCAGCATGACTAATGTGAAAATGTGTTTAATAAGAATGTTTGTGTAGAACCTATACAAGATTGCATACTGTCATGGGGAGGGTGTTGGGGAAGGATAGAAAATTTAAAACTTATGAAAGTGATTGCTGAAAACTAAAAACAAATAAATTAATTTAAAAAATAAAAAAGAAGCTTCTGGTATAGTTAAGAATTATATATGACAGTTATCCACAAAAATGAGAGAAATGAGAGGGAGAGAGAGAGAGAGAGAGAGAGAGAGAGAGAGAGAGAGAGAGAGAGAGAGAGAGAGCTTCCTGAAACTTGTCAAACCTGATGACTATTACTCACCGCTGATGATTCATGTGGGAACAAATGTTACTGCTAGAAGGAAACTAGAAAGGAGTACTAGGAATTGTGAAGTCTTGGGCAAGAAACCAAACACTTTATGCAAAGGTCATGTTTTCATTACTGACCTGGTTTAAAAAAAAATAGAACTTGAAAAATGGGATTTAGAGTAATGTCGGAGCCAAAGCTTAAAGTATAGAAATCATGGACCTTTGACCAGTGATACAGATACCATAACAATAATGAATGTAGTTTTCCTTACAGAAGACCTTTAAACTAAAAATTAAGGAAAGTACAAAAAAATTCTTTAGATATGAATTACTAAACCAGATAGTATAGTGTGTTCAAAGTAGAAAGATTAACAGCAAAAAGCCCCATTATCTTGCAAAAGTTCATAAGAAGAAAGCAAGTGATAAAACTCAGGGTCTCAGTGGTCTATATACCAATATACAATTAAAGATAATAAACAATGTGAACTAGGGATCCTCAAGCAAATAGACAAATGTTACCTCAAAGTTACCACTGATGGGATAAGATTCATCCCTACAACATGACTATGGAAGCATATAAACTCTTAAAAACAGAAAGACTAGATAACAGAGTAGTAGAATACCAGTATCTTCTAAGATGATACTACTAAGTCACAAGATAGAGGAATTTTGGGTGATGATCAGTATAGTGAGAAACAGAAGCAAGTTTGTCATGATAGTACACTATAGACCACTTGGCCAGAAGGAAGAAAGAGGTAGGGAGTAGATAGTAGATTATTTATCTGTAATGGAAGCACTTCTAATGATAGAGGATTTCAAGTATCTAGATATGTGCTCAAGTATACTATGGTGAAAGTTAGACCCTGACATTCTTTTTCTTAAAAAAGGGCAGCAAGTGATACCAGAAAGCTATTTTGGACTCAATTTTGAATAATAAGGAAGAAAAATTATTGCATTCAAGATGATGAAGACCTTATTAGGAAATTAGTGTTTCATCTTTCATTAGTTTATGATAGAAGAGGAAAAGGCGGAATGTATTTGGACTTTCATATGGGGAGGATAAATTTCTAAAGGTCCAAAGAAAAGAGAAGCAAGACCTTTAGTGTGTTATACAGGTCTTTTGCATGACCACATGTGTATAACCTATATCAAATTGCTTGCCTTCTCAGTGAGAGTAGGTGGAGAATGGGGGAAGGGAGAGAATGTGGAACTCACAGTTTTAAAAATAAATGTTAGAGGTTGTTTTTACATGCAACTAGGAAATAAGATATATAAACACTGTGGCACAGAAATCTATCTTACCTTACAGAAAAATAGAAGGGAAGGGAATCAGAAGTAGGGGGTGATAGAAGGCAGGGCAGGAGGAAAGGGCAATCAGAGTACACGCTAACCTGAAGTGGGAGTAGAAGGGAGATGGGGAGAAAATTTGAAATTCAAAATTTTGTGGCAGTGAATGTTGAAAACTGAAAATTAATAAATGTATTTTTAAAAAGACCTATAGTCTGAAATTCTACTTAGAAAGTCAAACAAAAAGAAAAGAGAAACAATCAAGAATCAAATTCTGAAGACTCAAATAATTGTAATGAGGAAGAATGGGAAAATGTGACTAAAGAGATTAATGCGGAAAATCCAGATCTCATCAACCAACTTGAATTAAAAAAAAAAAAAGTGTAACAAAGGAATGAGCAGGTAAATGAAAATGAACGCAAAATAATGTTACAGTTCTGTAACTCTAGTATAAGGAATAATTTGGCTTAGAAATATCTGAAGCTAGAAATAAATGTTCCGATAAATCAATGCTGGAATTCCCTAAAATAAAGTATACTGAAACACCACCATGCCTTATTTATGTGACTCTTGTAAATGCCATTCTAAAAGTTCAGCATGGGGAGTCTACCTGATAGTGTTGAGGTATCTCTTACTTTCTCCCACTATCATTGGAGTACCAACAGAATATTTTGTCAACCTGAGACCATTCTTGCCACATAACTGATAACCTCTTTTCCTTTAAAAACTTCCTTTATGACATTCTCTACTTCTGTTCTTTGGAGTTCTATATTGTAGCTTGCTTACGTCTACTACTTATTTGCCCCTACCTTGCCCTCTGGGTGATAATCATCTTTGCTTCTTTGAAAACTGCCAATTTATCAAGATTTTGAAAACAAAAATGATCAATTCTTATTGAGATGATTTCTGAACCCTTGGCCTTCCCATTGTGGTGACTGTTTTGCACTAGTTACTGTACATAAGAAATGTTGCTGATCATAGCTGATGCCTTTACTTTTGTCAATTTAGAATTTTTGAAATAACTTATTTTAGCATGTCAGGTCAGAACTGATTTAATTGCTTGCGATTTTTTTTTATCTCATCTTACCCTTTCTTCTAATTTGGTATTGATTTTAACATTTGTCACTAACTAGTCAATATCCTTACTACACAAGAATTGCTGGTTCTAAAAGAATAGTGATTCTAAAATAACATTCATATCAGTAAATATCAGAAAACAGTTGTTCCCTACATTTTCAGATATCAATTTCTTTCCTTTTCTGCGCTATGCCCAACAATTTATGACTCCCTTCATGAAGAAAGCATTTGTAACATATAGATATGAGTATTCAAGCATTTCATGACTTGAATTTCTTGATCTCTAGCCATGTTTTCAACATAGTTTTCACAGTACTCACTTTCACAGTACATTTGCATGGCAATCACTGAGTATCAAGATTTCTGTTTACCTTGCTTGTTTTAGGTCATGCTTCCTGAGTTCAGCCTACGCTAATCTCTCTCTCGCTTTCTAAATCATTTATTATCTATACTAAGTAGTCAGATAATTCATCATATGCTTCTCTGTATTTTTCTGTGATTTTAATACAATTTAGTTAATCATGCATTTATTACATGTTGATTATTTAAAACATTGCTAAGAGAATGAACATTATACAAAGATAAATGTCTCCCTGCCCTCAAGGATCTTGTGGTCTAGTAATGGAAAGAAGAAATTAGTACAAATTGATAATTTAAGATAGAATATGTTCACAGAAATATAAAAGAACTTTTCGATCTGGCAAGATCATTTTAGATATGAGCAAGAATTGCAAACAAAGGTGTACGTATAAACTTTTAAGCTTTGAGTTTAAAAAAATCAACATAAAAAGTATAACATGGATGAAGTATGGCTAGACAAGAGTTTATACAATATCTAGGACTGTTAACAAACTACCAAATGTGAATCACTAGAGTGCAATGGCAGTCAAAACACTAATATGATCTCAGACTGAATTAAGATAGGGATGTATGTTATACAGAAATAAGGAGCTTAGAATCACAATATGCTCTGACCTGAACAAGTCACATCAGAAGAATTATGGTCATTTCTCAGCACCATATTTCAGGAAGGCCATTGGTGGTAAGCTGGAGTATTTCCAAAGGATGGCTTCCAGTATATTAAAGGAACTAGAGATCATAACATATAGTGAACAATTGAAAAAAAATGTGACATTTTCAGATTGAAGAATAGAAGAGTTACTGGTGACTATCTTCAAATATTTTAATAGCTATTATTTGAATGAGGGAGTAAGTTTGTTCTACTGGTATCAAAAGGCCAGAATATAGACGTTGTAAAGAGACAAATTTAGCTTGAAAGAAGTACCAACATTCTAGCAATTAGATGTATCTCAAAGTGTAGTAAACTAACATGGGAGATAGTGGGTTCTCTCCTATTTGATGTCTTTATGCAAAGGCTAGTTGATCACTTGTTAGGTATGCTATACTATTTCAGTCAGACTGGGACATATATCTCCTTTACACTTAGAGGTACTCATTCCAAAATTCTATTCCTCTGTTAAATTTTTCTGAGAACAAATAGAAAGGAAAATTAGTAATTTAGTAGCTTCAAGTGTACATATATTAGCTCAACATGTGAATTATAAGATCTTTGAGATCAGGGCAATGTTTGTATATCTTTTCTATCTCTTTTGACACTAAATGCACTGTGTAGATGCACTGTTAGACTAATCTCTTCAATGTGAATACTCTCATTTGAATTATGGATGGTGAAATTATATAGGTATTCTCTTCCTCTGAAACTCTTGTCCATGTTCATCCATCCTTTACACTGGGGTTTCTCTACTTGCAGAGTTCTTCCCTCTAAATCTCTCGATATTTGATTAGTGCAAATGCAACATGTGGGTTGTAGATGTTATCCATTACTCTCACTACATTTCCTTCCCATTCATCATATAGTTACTACCAACTGATCAAATATTTTTACCTCTCTATGTCCCCTCTTCACTCTTAAACATGCATTTGAAAGTTTATATTCACTTCTTTTCATCAGGAATGCTTAGACGTCCATTATTTCATTAAAGGTCCATTACCCACTCCACCTCCTGTGGAATTATGCACAATTTGTCAAGTAGATTATTTTTTATTGAAAGCCTTAAATTTTTGCCTTCTGAAATCTTTTATTCCTTTACAATTACAGCTACTGAATCTTATGTGAATCTCACTGTGACTCTTTGATTCATAAACTCTTTTTTCTTGGGGGAGGGTGCCAATTGTAGCATTTTTTAAAAACCTGGATGCTCTAAATTTTGTCTACAATACTCATAGAAGTTTTCATCTCATTCTATTTATTTTTCCTCAGGAGGTTACTGGTGGATTCTTTCTAGTTTTGTTTTGTACTTTGTTTCTAAGTAGACCTTGAACATTTTCATTTTTCTTTTCTTCTAATATGCTATCTTGGCTTTTGGTCTGATGTTTTCTATTTTATTTTCTATGTCATTGTTTTCTGTTTATCAATATTTTCATAATTTTTTAGCTCTTGGTTAACCTTGACCACCCTCTGTTATAAACAACTAATTCTCTTCCATATTCTTTCCTTGTATCATTCCAGTTAGCATTGTATTTTGTATCTATTGTTTAATTTCTCCCAGGTACTATTACAGAGCTTCCAACTGGAATAATTTTTTTCTCTGCTACTCTACTTAGACTTGTGGAGCTATAGTATCTTGGGCTTCTACCCATCCATTGCAGTTTTTCATTATGTTCACTATTTTTTTTCACATTACATTTCCAGACTTAGTTTCTGTATTAGAGCTTTGTGTTTGTGTCAGACTCTTCTCCCTTTCATAATTTTGGATGATGAGGAAAACCACTGGTTGATCCTTGATAAATAGACTATGATTATTCTTCACCTTCTGCAAGAATAGCTGCTTTTGACTTAATCTCTTGGTGTCTTGTCTTAAATTATGGTCTTGGTTCCTTCTCTGCCTTTCTCCATGCATAGCCTCAAACCTGGCTTCATTCCCTGCTTAGAGTCTGATGTGCCCCAAGCTATATGTTATATTGTTATATACTGGTTATAGGGCAGGTAGGTAGCACAGTGCATAGAGTGCCAGGTCTATCTGGCTTCAGACACTTATTAGCTTTGTGACCCTGAGCATGTCACTTAACCCTGGCCTCAGTTTCTTCATCTGCAAAATGAACTGAAGAAGGAAATGGTAAACCACTCCAATATCTTTGCCAAGAGAACCCCAAATGGGATCATGAAGAGTTGGACATGACTAAAATGACTGAATAACAAAAATTCTAGTAGTAAGCTTCCTGCAAAATCTCAGGTACTTTGTTTCACAGGTGCTGCTCTGTTCCTTTTCACACTATGGCTCCTACTTTTGACTCAAGTATTGGCTGCCTGGGTGCTAGACTAACCAGAAATTGATCTACCTATATCTCTTTTTGTGCTTCAAGCAGAACTATCCAGGCTCTGATTTGGACTACTTGGATTGGATTGGAATTCCTGTTTAATTTCCAGATAGCAATCCAATCTACTGTTTTCCATTTCTTCAATTATGCACCAGTTCCTTGTCCATCTCTTGTGTCAATCTAATACATAAGGGCTGATGCAATGGTTTGATAGGTCCAACAAAATCATTACTACAAAAATACTCATTAAATGGCCTATATTGTATATGATGATAGATATCAAAAAGACTGTTGAATAGTGGTATTTATAACACCTTCTCATCCCTGCCAGAGACTTCTCCTATCATATTGGTGATTTTGGTCCTTTCTACTAGATGTCAAATTTCTAAAAGCAATTGTCAAGCTCTTTAATAATATGGTATAGTAGAAAGTATACTTGCTTTGAAGTTGGAGTATCTGTGTTCAAATCCTCTCTCTGTCACTACCTATTTGATTATTTAATTTTCCTACTTTGGCTCTTGATTTCTTCATCTGTAAAATGAGTGGCATAGTACCGTGACTTTTAACACCCCTTGAAGCTCTACGTCTATGATCCTACATACTTGAAATAGTCAAAGCTTTTCAAAACTGAGAACAATTTTCTACATATGTGTCTTCTAATTTCTTCCAAATTTTTAAAATTAAAAAAAATTGGATTAGCTGTTGATTGATATTGCATGAAATTTGTAGCTTTGGACTCCTCTCAGAAATAATGGCAGAAAAAGAATGGGAAGAGGGGCCATTCTTCATTTAAATGTCATCCAAAAACCTTGTCGTTAAGCATTGATTAAGCTTTGATGAGTTTATCAACAAATGATCTCTATTTTAAAAAGTCATTTTTCAGGAAACTATAACCAATATTTGATTACCTGGTTCAGGAATTACCTAAATCCTTCATTTATTCCTCCATTGCTAATCTGTTGCTTGCATTTTGTCCATTATTACTCCATAACACTCTTACATGGAGAGAGGGCAATCTTCCCTTCCCTGGGAAGAAAGAGGCTCACAAGATCACTAGAGAAAGACATTGCTGTTCAGTCATGATTCAGTCATGCCTCATGACCCCATTTAGGGTTTTCTTGACAAAGATATTGGAGTGATTTAGCATTTCTTTCTCAAGCTTGTTTTACAGATGAGGAACTGAGGTAAATGGGGTTAAGTGACTTGTCCAGGGTCACATAGCTAGTAAGTATCTGAGGTTGAGGAGGTAAATGTCTGAGGAAGATCACTCTTCCTGACTTCAGGGCCAGAATTCTACCCATTGTGCCACCTAGCTATTACATAGAGTAGATGTTACCACAACTTTAAAGAGGTGAAATTGGTGTGTATCTCGCAACCTAAAGTCTACATTGGCCTAAAATGGCTCATATGCAAAAGGGGGAAATCATTTATAAATTCATATTCACAAATAATAAAGAAATGAACTAGGGATAGAGACTCTTTAGTAGACGCATCTTCTGGAGCCATGCAGGGTACTGTATGAGAGAGCTGCCCCAGGTATTTGCAGATCAATTAAATGTGGGTGTCTCTGTGTTTCAGTGTACGTGTGTGTGTGTGTGTGTGTGCATGCCTATATGCTAAACTGAATTCACCTATTTTGCTGAGCTTTCTTCCTCCCCAACCTACTCCACCCCATGGATATGGATATAGACACAAGGATATGTATTGGATATTCGTGGGAAATAAAGAAAAAAGTCCTCAGAAAAGAAAGATACGAGGAGAAGGTATAGATCTCTCAGAAACACTCTCTAAGCAAAAGACCTTGCTCAAACCATAGAAAATGAAAGTAATCCAATAGGTATAGCATGAGTGCCAGAGGAAAAAAGACGTATGCACTTCACAAATAAAACTCATTCTCTAATTAAACACACTGACAACCTATAACAGGTAAAACTACTCTAGAAATTAAACTCAATGTGGTGCTACAGTTCAGAGGCGCCTGACTGCCTTTATTTAATTAACTTATCTAATGAAACTAAAGAACTAGTAGAATATCAAGGTAATAGATACCCTGGTGGACAGCCAAGTAAGAAGACCTTTCTTTATGCCCTTGGGCAGGAAGCCCAGTTCCCTCCAGCAATAACCCTATTGGCCTTGTTTTCTGCAGCCACCTCTTGTTTTCTGGGAAGGATAAATTAGCCACAGAAGATGTGTATTCAAGGTCAATAAGAAAAGTAAGTGACAGCCATATTTGAACTTTAACTGGAATGTCATTAGTAAAACTGAGAAGCACCATGCTGCAATGGAAAGAGTACTGGTTTTGCTGGTCAAATGACCTGGGTTTGAATTCTGGTTCTGCCACTTACTACTGGGGTGACCTTGGGCAAGTCACAATCCATTGAAATCTCAGTTTCTTCATCTATAAAATGAGAGGGTTGGACATGATGTTAGTAAATCTATATTATGTTGTGAGCTATTTTGGTGAGCTTGTCTTTCTGACAAGAAGATGACTTTATTTGGCTCTAGGTAGGCATTTTTCAAAATAATTGGGGTGGGGCACATTGAGGCTAGAAATATGTTGAGAAAGTATAGATTCTCTTCTGTGAGTTTGGAGGGCATAGAATATCTTTAGTATAAAGCAAGATTGGGTGAATTTTTGAGTGAACTAGAGGAAATTAAATCTTTTTCATACCAAAATACATTTCACATAAGGGAGGGAGTGGGGTATAGTTGAAAGAATGCTGTATTTTAAATCAGAGCACCTTTGTTCAACTCTGACTTGTGCCACTGGGAATTTGGACAATATTCTTTACGTCCTTGGACTACATCTCTAAAATGAGGTGTTTGGACTAGATGACCCCTAAAGACTCTTTCGGCTCTTAATCTATGTTCCTAAGTGTTTTTTTGATACCTACATAATTTCACACTTAGTATTACAGAGAGGAAATTATTCTCAGAATTGATACTTTCTCACAGAACTACAGTTCACATCACGTGGAAGAACAGAGTTCTACAGAAAGCTCTTTGGGAGATGCCAATCTAGAGAATTCATTTATATGAATGCTATTCCACTAAAAATAGCACCTGACAGTGAGTATGCACAAAATGAGTTTGACTTTATTGGCAGAACCATGTTTTGATTTAACATTCCTGAATATCCAAAAACAAAAAAAGCATATTTTCACAGAACATTTTTTTTAATACTCAGACTTTCTAGACTATCTTTCTCCTAGGTCTTTCATTAAACTGAGAGTCAGATAATTTTCTTCTCGTATCTAATAAGCCATCACCTTTCCACAATGTCACTGAGACATTGATTTCCAGAATAATCAGCATTATTCCCAAATGGGAAAAAAACATGAGGAAGAACCCATTTTCCAATAGGCATAGTAAGTACTGGTGTCCCAGTTGACTTGACATCCAGCCTTAGGGTGGCATAAAACCAGAACACAATAGGAAACATCACCCTCTTTTCCTATGGTAGATCTTCTGCAGTTTGGACCACCAAGTCATAGGAAGGTTAAATTATTTGTTTCAGAAAAGCCTGCCATGAATTATGGTCTGTTGGGAAGAGAATGGTGGGATGTCAAACTTCTCCATTTTAATCACTGGATAAACTCTTTTCTCTCTCTGTAACTGGGGATAGATGTTAATCAAGCAGTCAATTATCACTGACTCCTATTGTTGAAGTGCTTATCAAGCTCATCACAGCTAAGCAACATAACTATTATTAGCCCTAACTCAATTCTCCTTAGATATCTCACTATATCTTTCAGTGAACTCCAATGGAATTATTCCCAGAAAAAAACTGATTTAAGCTGACAAAGAGTACTGCAGCCCTTTCCTTAAGATATATTTTTATTCCCAGGTCACTGAAAGTCAATTCCAGTTTGGCATATTATTTTATTGAATGCAGACTGGAATAAGGCCTTGCATGGTTGTCCAGAATCATTTCCAATGGACACAAAACAAATGTCTCATTAAATGATGATCATCATTGCACAACAGTCCAAGGAAGAGATGATGAGGGACAAAACTAGGTCATTTGTGGTGTGAGTAGAAAAATGGAGATAGGTGAGTAAGATGTTGTAGAGGTAGAATCAGCCAACATTAGGAAATGATGGGGATGGG